>OY755039.1:115542943-116742943 GCA_963576565.1 Aspidapion aeneum
GTCTGTCTGTCTGTCTGTCTGTCTGTCTGTCTGTCTGTCTGTCTGTCTGTCTGTCTGTCTGTCTGTCTGTCTGTCTGTCTGTCTGTCTGTCTGTCTGTCTGTCTGTCTGTCTGTCTGTCTGTCTGTCTGTCTGTCTGTCTGTCTGTCTGTCTGTCTGTCTGTCTGTCTGTCTGTCTGTCTGTCTGTCTGTCTGTCTGTCTGTCTGTCTGTCTGTCTGTCTGTCTGTCTGTCTGTCTGTCTGTCTGTCTGTCTGTCTGTCTGTCTGTCTGTCTGTCTGTCTGTCTGTCTGTCTGTCTGTCTGTCTGTCTGTCTGTCTGTCTGTCTGTCTGTCTGTCTGTCTGTCTGTCTGTCTGTCTGTCTGTCTGTCTGTCTGTCTGTCTGTCTGTCTGTCTGTCTGTCTGTCTGTCTGTCTGTCTGTCTGTCTGTCTGTCTGTCTGTCTGTCTGTCTGTCTGTCTGTCTGTCTGTCTGTCTGTCTGTCTGTCTGTCTGTCTGTCTGTCTGTCTGTCTGTCTGTCTGTCTGTCTGTCTGTCTGTCTGTCTGTCTGTCTGTCTGTCTGTCTGTCTGTCTGTCTGTCTGTCTGTCTGTCTGTCTGTCTGTCTGTCTGTCTGTCTGTCTGTCTGTCTGTCTGTCTGTCTGTCTGTCTGTCTGTCTGTCTGTCTGTCTGTCTGTCTGTCTGTCTGTCTGTCTGTCTGTCTGTCTGTCTGTCTGTCTGTCTGTCTGTCTGTCTGTCTGTCTGTCTGTCTGTCTGTCTGTCTGTCTGTCTGTCTGTCTGTCTGTCTGTCTGTCTGTCTGTCTGTCTGTCTGTCTGTCTGTCTGTCTGTCTGTCTGTCTGTCTGTCTGTCTGTCTGTCTGTCTGTCTGTCTGTCTGTCTGTCTGTCTGTCTGTCTGTCTGTCTGTCTGTCTGTCTGTCTGTCTGTCTGTCTGTCTGTCTGTCTGTCTGTCTGTCTGTCTGTCTGTCTGTCTGTCTGTCTGTCTGTCTGTCTGTCTCTCTGTCTGTCTGTCTGTCTGTCTGTCTGTCTGTCTGTCTGTCTGTCTGTCTGTCTGTCTGTCTGTCTGTCTGTCTGTCTGTCTGTCTGTCTGTCTGTCTGTCTGTCTGTCTGTCTGTCTGTCTGTCTGTCTGTCTGTCTGTCTGTCTGTCTGTCTGTCTGTCTGTCTGTCTGTCTGTCTGTCTGTCTGTCTGTCTGTCTGTCTGTCTGTCTGTCTGTCTGTCTGTCTGTCTGTCTGTCTGTCTGTCTGTCTGTCTGTCTGTCTGTCTGTCTGTCTGTCTGTCTGTCTGTCTGTCTGTCTGTCTGTCTGTCTGTCTGTCTGTCTGTCTGTCTGTCTGTCTGTCTGTCTGTCTGTCTGTCTGTCTGTCTGTCTGTCTGTCTGTCTGTCTGTCTGTCTGTCTGTCTGTCTGTCTGTCCTGTCTGTCTGTCTGTCTGTCTGTCTGTCTGTCTGTCTGTCTGTCTGTCTGTCTGTCTGTCTGTCTGTCTGTCTGTCTGTCTGTCTGTCTGTCTGTCTGTCTGTCTGTCTGTCTGTCTGTCTGTCTGTCTGTCTGTCTGTCTGTCTGTCTGTCTGTCTGTCTGTCTGTCTGTCTGTCTGTCTGTCTGTCTGTCTGTCTGTCTGTCTGTCTGTCTGTCTGTCTGTCTGTCTGTCTGTCTGTCTGTCTGTCTGTCTGTCTGTCTGTCTGTCTGTCTGTCTGTCTGTCTGTCTGTCTGTCTGTCTGTCTGTCTGTCTGTCTGTCTGTCTGTCTGTCTGTCTGTCTGTCTGTCTGTCTGTCTGTCTGTCTGTCTGTCTGTCTGTCTGTCTGTCTGTCTGTCTGTCTGTCTGTCTGTCTGTCTGTCTGTCTGTCTGTCTGTCTGTCTGTCTGTCTGTCTGTCTGTCTGTCTGTCTGTCTGTCTGTCTGTCTGTCTGTCTGTCTGTCTGTCTGTCTGTCTGTCTGTCTGTCTGTCTGTCTGTCTGTCTGTCTGTCTGTCTGTCTGTCTGTCTGTCTGTCTGTCTGTCTGTCTGTCTGTCTGTCTGTCTGTCTGTCTGTCTGTCTGTCTGTCTGTCTGTCTGTCTGTCTGTCTGTCTGTCTGTCTGTCTGTCTGTCTGTCTGTCTGTCTGTCTGTCTGTCTGTCTGTCTGTCTGTCTGTCTGTCTGTCTGTCTGTCTGTCTGGCTGGCTGGCTGTCTGGCTGTCTGTCTGTCTGTCTGTCTGGCTGTCTGGCTGTCTGGCTGTCTGGCTGTCTGGCTGTCTGTCTGTCTGTCTGTCTGTCTGTCTGTCTGTCTGTCTGTCTGTCTGTATGTCTGTCTATAACGACCAACGCGCATAACTCAAAAACGGCTTGCCCAATTTCAATGAAATTTGGTACCTACTCTTTGTCCTGGGTCGAAATGGTCCCATTTAAAAATGAACAAAATCCACCGAACACAAGAGTAGATTTCAAAAATTAGAGTTTATGTGAAAATATGGCGTGCGTGATATCAAACGAAAGGTAATTAAGTCTGGAGTTAAACAAAATACATTTTAGTTTTTTTTTTAAAGGGTGTGGGTAGATTTCAAAAATTAGAGTTTATGTGAAAATATGGCTTGCGTGATATCAAACGAAAGGTAATTGAGTCCGGAGTTAAACAAAATACATTTTAGTTCTTGTTTTTTAGCTCACACATATACTATACTATAGTAGTGTGAGCTATGGTGATCCTAATTTTTTCGAGAAAAAAAAAGTTGCTCCGATTTCAATGTCAATGTCTGGCTGTCTGGCTGTCTGGCTGTCTGGCTGTCTGGCTGTCTGGCTGTCTGGCTGTCTGGCTGTCTGGCTGTCTGGCTGTCTGGCTGTCTGGCTGTCTGGCTGTCTGGCTGTCTGGCTGTCTGGCTGTCTGGCTGTCTGGCTGTCTGGCTGTCTGTCTGGCTGTCTGGCTGTCTGTCTGGCTGTCTGTCTGGCTGGCTGTCTGTCTGTCTGTCTGTCTGTCTGTCTGTCTGTCTGTCTGTCTGTCTGTCTGTCTGTCTGTCTGTCTGTCTGTCTGTCTGTCTGTCTGTCTGTCTGTCTGTCTGTCTGTCTGTCTGTCTGTCTGTCTGTCTGTCTGTCTGTCTGTCTGTCTGTCTGTCTGTCTGTCTGTCTGTCTGTCTGTCTGTCTGTCTGTCTGTCTGTCTGTCTGTCTGTCTGTCTGTCTGTCTGTCTGTCTGTCTGTCTGTCTGTCTGTCTGTCTGTCTGTCTGTCTGTCTGTCTGTCTGTCTGTCTGTCTGTCTGTCTGTCTGTCTGTCTGTCTGTCTGTCTGTCTGTCTGTCTGTCTGTCTGTCTGTCTGTCTGTCTGTCTGTCTGTCTGTCTGTCTGTCTGTCTGTCTGTCTGTCTGTCTGTCTGTCTGTCTGTCTGTCTGTCTGTCTGTCTGTCTGTCTGTCTGTCTGTCTGTCTGTCTGTCTGTCTGTCTGTCTGTCTGTCTGTCTGTCTGTCTGTCTGTCTGTCTGTCTGTCTGTCTGTCTGTCTGTCTGTCTGTCTGTCTGTCTGTCTGTCTGTCTGTCTGTCTGTCTGTCTGTCTGTCTGTCTGTCTGTCTGTCTGTCTGTCTGTCTGTCTGTCTGTCTGTCTGTCTGTCTGTCTGTCTGTCTGTCTGTCTGTCTGTCTGTCTGTCTGTCTGTCTGTCTGTCTGTCTGTCTGTCTGTCTGTCTGTCTGTCTGTCTGTCTGTCTGTCTGTCTGTCTGTCTGTCTGTCTGTCTGTCTGTCTGTCTGTCTGTCTGTCTGTCTGTCTGTCTGTCTGTCTGTCTGTCTGTCTGTCTGTCTGTCTGTCTGTCTGTCTGTCTGTCTGTCTGTCTGTCTGTCTGTCTGTCTGTCTGTCTGTCTGTCTGTCTGTCTGTCTGTCTGTCTGTCTGTCTGTCTGTCTGTCTGTCTGTCTGTCTGTCTGTCTGTCTGTCTGTCTGTCTGTCTGTCTGTCTGTCTGTCTGTCTGTCTGTCTGTCTGTCTGTCTGTCTGTCTGTCTGTCTGTCTGTCTGTCTGTCTGTCTGTCTGTCTGTCTGTCTGTCTGTCTGTCTGTCTGTCTGTCTGTCTGTCTGTCTGTCTGTCTGTCTGTCTGTCTGTCTGTCTGTCTGTCTGTCTGTCTGTCTGTCTGTCTGTCTGTCTGTCTGTCTGTCTGTCTGTCTGTCTGTCTGTCTGTCTGTCTGTCTGTCTGTCTGTCTGTCTGTCTGTCTGTCTGTCTGTCTGTCTGTCTGTCTGTCTGTCTGTCTGTCTGTCTGTCTGTCTGTCTGTCTGTCTGTCTGTCTGTCTGTCTGTCTGTCTGTCTGTCTGTCTGTCTGTCTGTCTGTCTGTCTGTCTGTCTGTCTGTCTGTCTGTCTGTCTGTCTGTCTGTCTGTCTGTCTGTCTGTCTGTCTGTCTGTCTGTCTGTCTGTCTGTCTGTCTGTCTGTCTGTCTGTCTGTCTGTCTGTCTGTCTGTCTGTCTGTCTGTCTGGCTGTCTGGCTGTCTGGCTGTCTGGCTGTCTGGCTGTCTGGCTGTCTGGCTGTCTGGCTGTCTGGCTGTCTGGCTGTCTGGCTGTCTGGCTGTCTGGCTGTCTGGCTGTCTGGCTGTCTGGCTGTCTGGCTGTCTGGCTGTCTGGCTGTCTGGCTGTCTGGCTGTCTGGCTGTCTGGCTGTCTGGCTGTCTGGCTGTCTGGCTGTCTGGCTGTCTGGCTGTCTGGCTGTCTGGCTGTCTGGCTGTCTGGCTGTCTGGCTGTCTGGCTGTCTGGCTGTCTGGCTGTCTGGCTGTCTGGCTGTCTGGCTGTCTGGCTGTCTGGCTGTCTGTCTGTCTGTCTGTCTGTCTGTCTGTCTGTCTGTCTGTCTGTCTGTCTGTCTGTCTGTCTGTCTGTCTGTCTGTCTGTCTGTCTGTCTGTCTGTCTGTCTGTCTGTCTGTCTGTCTGTCTGTCTGTCTGTCTGTCTGTCTGTCTGTCTGTCTGTCTGTCTGTCTGTCTGTCTGTCTGTCTGTCTGTCTGTCTGTCTGTCTGTCTGTCTGTCTGTCTGTCTGTCTGTCTGTCTGTCTGTCTGTCTGTCTGTCTGTCTGTCTGTCTGTCTGTCTGTCTGTCTGTCTGTCTGTCTGTCTGTCTGTCTGTCTGTCTGTCTGTCTGTCTGTCTGTCTGTCTGTCTGTCTGTCTGTCTGTCTGTCTGTCTGTCTGTCTGTCTGTCTGTCTGTCTGTCTGTCTGTCTGTCTGGCTGTCTGGCTGTCTGGCTGTCTGGCTGTCTGGCTGTCTGGCTGTCTGGCTGTCTGGCTGTCTGGCTGTCTGGCTGTCTGGCTGTCTGGCTGTCTGGCTGTCTGGCTGTCTGGCTGTCTGGCTGTCTGGCTGTCTGGCTGTCTGGCTGTCTGGCTGTCTGGCTGTCTGGCTGTCTGGCTGTCTGGCTGTCTGTCTGTCTGTCTGTCTGTCTGTCTGTCTGTCTGTCTGTCTGTCTGTCTGTCTGTCTGGCTGTCTGGCTGTCTGGCTGCCTGCCTGCCTGCCTGCCTGCCTGCCTGCCTGCCTGCCTGCCTGCCTGCCTGCCTGTCTGTCTGTCTGTCTGTCTGTCTGTCTGTCTGTCTGTCTGTCTGTCTGTCTGTCTGTCTGTCTGTCTGTCTGTCTGTCTGTCTGTCTGTCTGGCTGTCTGGCTGTCTGGCTGTCTGGCTGTCTGGCTGTCTGGCTGTCTGGCTGTCTGGCTGTCTGGCTGTCTGGCTGTCTGGCTGTCTGGCTGTCTGGCTGTCTGGCTGTCTGGCTGTCTGGCTGTCTGGCTGTCTGGCTGTCTGGCTGTCTGGCTGTCTGGCTGTCTGGCTGTCTGGCTGTCTGGCTGTCTGGCTGTCTGGCTGTCTGGCTGTCTGGCTGTCTGGCTGTCTGGCTGTCTGGCTGTCTGGCTGTCTGGCTGTCTGGCTGTCTGGCTGTCTGGCTGTCTGGCTGTCTGGCTGTCTGGCTGTCTGGCTGTCTGGCTGTCTGGCTGTCTGGCTGTCTGGCTGTCTGGCTGTCTGGCTGTCTGGCTGTCTGGCTGTCTGGCTGTCTGGCTGTCTGGCTGTCTGGCTGTCTGGCTGTCTGGCTGTCTGGCTGTCTGGCTGTCTGGCTGTCTGGCTGTCTGTCTGTCTGTCTGTCTGTCTGTCTGTCTGGCTGTCTGGCTGTCTGGCTGTCTGGCTGTCTGGCTGTCTGGCTGTCTGGCTGTCTGGCTGTCTGGCTGTCTGGCTGTCTGGCTGTCTGGCTGTCTGGCTGTCTGGCTGTCTGGCTGTCTGGCTGTCTGGCTGTCTGGCTGTCTGGCTGTCTGGCTGTCTGGCTGTCTGGCTGTCTGGCTGTCTGGCTGTCTGGCTGTCTGGCTGTCTGGCTGTCTGGCTGTCTGGCTGTCTGGCTGTCTGGCTGTCTGGCTGTCTGGCTGTCTGGCTGTCTGGCTGTCTGGCTGTCTGGCTGTCTGGCTGTCTGGCTGTCTGGCTGTCTGGCTGTCTGGCTGTCTGGCTGTCTGGCTGTCTGGCTGTCTGGCTGTCTGGCTGTCTGGCTGTCTGGCTGTCTGGCTGTCTGGCTGTCTGGCTGTCTGGCTGTCTGGCTGTCTGGCTGTCTGGCTGTCTGGCTGTCTGGCTGTCTGGCTGTCTGGCTGTCTGGCTGTCTGGCTGTCTGGCTGTCTGGCTGTCTGGCTGTCTGGCTGTCTGGCTGTCTGGCTGTCTGGCTGTCTGGCTGTCTGGCTGTCTGGCTGTCTGGCTGTCTGGCTGTCTGGCTGTCTGGCTGTCTGGCTGTCTGGCTGTCTGGCTGTCTGGCTGTCTGGCTGTCTGGCTGTCTGGCTGTCTGGCTGTCTGGCTGTCTGGCTGTCTGGCTGTCTGGCTGTCTGGCTGTCTGGCTGTCTGGCTGTCTGGCTGTCTGGCTGTCTGGCTGTCTGGCTGTCTGGCTGTCTGGCTGTCTGGCTGTCTAACTGTCTACCTGTCTACCTGTCTACCTGTCTACCTGTCTACCTGTCTACCTGTCTACCTGTCTACCTGTCTACCTGTCTGGCTGTCTGGCTGTCTGGCTGTCTGGCTGTCTGGCTGTCTGGCTGTCTGGCTGTCTGGCTGTCTGGCTGTCTGGCTGTCTGGCTGTCTGGCTGTCTGGCTGTCTGGCTGTCTGGCTGTCTGGCTGTCTGGCTGTCTGTCTGGCTGTCTGGCTGTCTGGCTGTCTGGCTGTCTGTCTGTCTGTCTGTATGTCTGTCTATAACGACCAACGCGCATAACTCAAAAACGGCTTGCCCGATTTCAATGAAATTTGGTACCTACTCTTTGTCCTGGGTCGAAATGGTCCCATTTAAAAATGAACAAAATCCACCGAACACAAGAGTAGATTTCAAAAATTAGAGTTTATGTGAAAATATGGCGTGCGTGATATCAAACGAAAGGTAATTAAGTCTGGAGTTAAACAAAATACATTTTAGTTTTTTTTTAAAGGGTGTGGGTAGATTTCAAAAATTAGAGTTTACGTGAAAATATGGCATGTATAATATCAAACGAAAGGTAATTGAGTCCGGAGTTAAACAAAATACATTTTAGTTCTTGTTTTTTAGCTCACACATATACTATACTATAGTAGTGTGAGCTATGGTGATCCTAATTTTTTCGAGAAAAAAAAAGTTGCTCCGATTTCAATGTCAATGTCTGGCTGTCTGGCTGTCTGGCTGTCTGGCTGTCTGGCTGTCTGGCTGTCTGGCTGTCTGGCTGTCTGGCTGTCTGGCTGTCTGGCTGTCTGGCTGTCTGGCTGTCTGGCTGTCTGGCTGTCTGGCTGTCTGGCTGTCTGTCTGGCTGTCTGGCTGTCTGGCTGTCTGGCTGTCTGGCTGTCTGGCTGTCTGGCTGTCTGGCTGTCTGGCTGTCTGTCTGTCTGTCTGTCTGTATGTCTGTCTATAACGACCAACGCGCATAACTCAAAAACGGCTTGCCCGATTTCAATGAAATTTGGTACCTACTCTTTGTCCTGGGTCGAAATGGTCCCATTTAAAAATGAACAAAATCCACCGAACACAAGAGTAGATTTCAAAAATTAGAGTTTATGTGAAAATATGGCGTGCGTGATATCAAACGAAAGGTAATTAAGTCTGGAGTTAAACAAAATACATTTTAGTTTTTTTTTTAAAGGGTGTGGGTAGATTTCAAAAATTAGAGTTTACGTGAAAATATGGCATGTATAATATCAAACGAAAGGTAATTGAGTCCGGAGTTAAACAAAATACATTTTAGTTCTTGTTTTTTAGCTCACACATATACTATACTATAGTAGTGTGAGCTATGGTGATCCTAATTTTTTCGAGAAAAAAAAAGTTGCTCCGATTTCAATGTCAATGTCTGGCTGTCTGGCTGTCTGGCTGTCTGGCTGTCTGGCTGTCTGGCTGTCTGGCTGTCTGGCTGTCTGGCTGTCTGGCTGTCTGGCTGTCTGGCTGTCTGGCTGTCTGGCTGTCTGGCTGTCTGGCTGTCTGGCTGTCTGGCTGTCTGGCTGTCTGGCTGTCTGGCTGTCTGGCTGTCTGGCTGTCTGGCTGTCTGGCTGTCTGGCTGTCTGGCTGTCTGGCTGTCTGGCTGTCTGGCTGTCTGGCTGTCTGGCTGTCTGTCTGTCTGTCTGTCTGTCTGTCTGTCTGTCTGTCTGTCTGTCTGTCTGTCTGTCTGTCTGTCTGTCTGTCTGTCTGTCTGTCTGTCTGTCTGTCTGTCTGTCTGTCTGTCTGTCTGTCTGTCTGTCTGTCTGTCTGTCTGTCTGTCTGTCTGTCTGTCTGTCTGTCTGTCTGTCTGTCTGTCTGTCTGTCTGTCTGTCTGTCTGTCTGTCTGTCTGTCTGTCTGTCTGTCTGTCTGTCTGTCTGTCTGTCTGTCTGTCTGTCTGTCTGTCTGTCTGTCTGTCTGTCTGTCTGTCTGTCTGTCTGTCTGTCTGTCTGTCTGTCTGTCTGTCTGTCTGTCTGTCTGTCTGTCTGTCTGTCTGTCTGTCTGTCTGTCTGTCTGTCTGTCTGTCTGTCTGTCTGTCTGTCTGTCTGTCTGTCTGTCTGTCTGTCTGTCTGTCTGTCTGTCTGTCTGTCTGTCTGTCTGTCTGTCTGTCTGTCTGTCTGGCTGTCTGGCTGTCTGGCTGTCTGGCTGTCTGGCTGTCTGGCTGTCTGGCTGTCTGGCTGTCTGGCTGTCTGGCTGTCTGGCTGTCTGGCTGTCTGGCTGTCTGGCTGTCTGGCTGTCTGGCTGTCTGGCTGTCTGGCTGTCTGGCTGTCTGGCTGTCTGGCTGTCTGGCTGTCTGGCTGTCTGGCTGTCTGGCTGTCTGGCTGTCTGTCTGGCTGTCTGGCTGTCTGGCTGTCTGGCTGTCTGTCTGTCTGTCTGTATGTCTGTCTATAACGACCAACGCGCATAACTCAAAAACGGCTTGCCCGATTTCAATGAAATTTGGTACCTACTCTTTGTCCTGGGTCGAAATGGTCCCATTTAAAAATGAACAAAATCCACCGAACACAAGAGTAGATTTCAAAAATTAGAGTTTATGTGAAAATATGGCGTGCGTGATATCAAACGAAAGGTAATTAAGTCTGGAGTTAAACAAAATACATTTTAGTTTTTTTTTTAAAGGGTGTGGGTAGATTTCAAAAATTAGAGTTTACGTGAAAATATGGTATGTATAATATCAAACGAAAGGTAATTGAGTCCGGAGTTAAACAAAATACATTTTAGTTCTTGTTTTTTAGCTCACACATATACTATACTATAGTAGTGTGAGCTATGGTGATCCTAATTTTTTCGAGAAAAAAAAAGTTGCTCCGATTTCAATGTCAATGTCTGGCTGTCTGGCTGTCTGGCTGTCTGGCTGTCTGGCTGTCTGGCTGTCTGGCTGTCTGGCTGTCTGGCTGTCTGGCTGTCTGGCTGTCTGGCTGTCTGGCTGTCTGGCTGTCTGGCTGTCTGGCTGTCTGGCTGTCTGGCTGTCTGGCTGTCTGTCTGGCTGTCTGGCTGTCTGGCTGTCTGGCTGTCTGGCTGTCTGGCTGTCTGGCTGTCTGGCTGTCTGTCTGTCTGTCTGTCTGTATGTCTGTCTATAACGACCAACGCGCATAACTCAAAAACGGCTTGCCCGATTTCAATGAAATTTGGTACCTACTCTTTGTCCTGGGTCGAAATGGTCCCATTTAAAAATGAACAAAATCCACCGAACACAAGAGTAGATTTCAAAAATTAGAGTTTATGTGAAAATATGGCGTGCGTGATATCAAACGAAAGGTAATTAAGTCTGGAGTTAAACAAAATACATTTTAGTTTTTTTTTTAAAGGGTGTGGGTAGATTTCAAAAATTAGAGTTTACGTGAAAATATGGCATGTATAATATCAAACGAAAGGTAATTGAGTCCGGAGTTAAACAAAATACATTTTAGTTCTTGTTTTTTAGCTCACACATATACTATACTATAGTAGTGTGAGCTATGGTGATCCTAATTTTTTCGAGAAAAAAAAAGTTGCTCCGATTTCAATGTCAATGTCTGGCTGTCTGGCTGTCTGGCTGTCTGGCTGTCTGGCTGTCTGGCTGTCTGGCTGTCTGGCTGTCTGGCTGTCTGGCTGTCTGGCTGTCTGGCTGTCTGGCTGTCTGGCTGTCTGGCTGTCTGGCTGTCTGGCTGTCTGGCTGTCTGGCTGTCTGGCTGTCTGGCTGTCTGGCTGTCTGGCTGTCTGGCTGTCTGGCTGTCTGGCTGTCTGGCTGTCTGGCTGTCTGGCTGTCTGGCTGTCTGGCTGTCTGGCTGTCTGTCTGTCTGTCTGTCTGTCTGTCTGTCTGTCTGTCTGTCTGTCTGTCTGTCTGTCTGTCTGTCTGTCTGTCTGTCTGTCTGTCTGTCTGTCTGTCTGTCTGTCTGTCTGTCTGTCTGTCTGTCTGTCTGTCTGTCTGTCTGTCTGTCTGTCTGTCTGTCTGTCTGTCTGTCTGTCTGTCTGTCTGTCTGTCTGTCTGTCTGTCTGTCTGTCTGTCTGTCTGTCTGTCTGTCTGTCTGTCTGTCTGTCTGTCTGTCTGTCTGTCTGTCTGTCTGTCTGTCTGTCTGTCTGTCTGTCTGTCTGTCTGTCTGTCTGTCTGTCTGTCTGTCTGTCTGTCTGTCTGTCTGTCTGTCTGTCTGTCTGTCTGTCTGTCTGTCTGTCTGTCTGTCTGTCTGTCTGTCTGTCTGTCTGTCTGTCTGTCTGTCTGTCTGTCTGTCTGTCTGTCTGTCTGTCTGGCTGTCTGGCTGTCTGGCTGTCTGGCTGTCTGGCTGTCTGGCTGTCTGGCTGTCTGGCTGTCTGGCTGTCTGGCTGTCTGGCTGTCTGGCTGTCTGGCTGTCTGGCTGTCTGGCTGTCTGGCTGTCTGGCTGTCTGGCTGTCTGGCTGTCTGGCTGTCTGGCTGTCTGGCTGTCTGGCTGTCTGGCTGTCTGGCTGTCTGGCTGTCTGGCTGTCTGGCTGTCTGGCTGTCTGGCTGTCTGGCTGTCTGGCTGTCTGGCTGTCTGGCTGTCTGGCTGTCTGGCTGTCTGGCTGTCTGGCTGTCTGGCTGTCTGGCTGTCTGGCTGTCTGGCTGTCTGGCTGTCTGGCTGTCTGGCTGTCTGGCTGTCTGGCTGTCTGGCTGTCTGGCTGTCTGGCTGTCTGGCTGTCTGGCTGTCTGGCTGTCTGGCTGTCTGGCTGTCTGGCTGTCTGGCTGTCTGGCTGTCTGGCTGTCTGGCTGTCTGGCTGTCTGGCTGTCTGGCTGTCTGGCTGTCTGGCTGTCTGGCTGTCTGGCTGTCTGGCTGTCTGGCTGTCTGGCTGTCTGGCTGTCTGGCTGTCTGGCTGTCTGGCTGTCTGGCTGTCTAACTGTCTACCTGTCTACCTGTCTACCTGTCTACCTGTCTACCTGTCTACCTGTCTACCTGTCTGGCTGTCTGGCTGTCTGGCTGTCTGGCTGTCTGGCTGTCTGGCTGTCTGGCTGTCTGGCTGTCTGGCTGTCTGGCTGTCTGGCTGTCTGGCTGTCTGGCTGTCTGGCTGTCTGGCTGTCTGGCTGTCTGGCTGTCTGTCTGGCTGTCTGGCTGTCTGGCTGTCTGGCTGTCTGGCTGTCTGTCTGTCTGTCTGTATGTCTGTCTATAACGACCAACGCGCATAACTCAAAAACGGCTTGCCCGATTTCAATGAAATTTGGTACCTACTCTTTGTCCTGGGTCGAAATGGTCCCATTTAAAAATGAACAAAATCCACCGAACACAAGAGTAGATTTCAAAAATTAGAGTTTATGTGAAAATATGGCGTGCGTGATATCAAACGAAAGGTAATTAAGTCTGGAGTTAAACAAAATACATTTTAGTTTTTTTTTTAAAGGGTGTGGGTAGATTTCAAAAATTAGAGTTTACGTGAAAATATGGCATGTATAATATCAAACGAAAGGTAATTGAGTCCGGAGTTAAACAAAATACATTTTAGTTCTTGTTTTTTAGCTCACACATATACTATACTATAGTAGTGTGAGCTATGGTGATCCTAATTTTTTCGAGAAAAAAAAAGTTGCTCCGATTTCAATGTCAATGTCTGGCTGTCTGGCTGTCTGGCTGTCTGGCTGTCTGGCTGTCTGGCTGTCTGGCTGTCTGGCTGTCTGGCTGTCTGGCTGTCTGGCTGTCTGGCTGTCTGGCTGTCTGGCTGTCTGGCTGTCTGGCTGTCTGGCTGTCTGTCTGGCTGTCTGGCTGTCTGGCTGTCTGGCTGTCTGGCTGTCTGGCTGTCTGGCTGTCTGTCTGTCTGTCTGTCTGTATGTCTGTCTATAACGACCAACGCGCATAACTCAAAAACGGCTTGCCCGATTTCAATGAAATTTGGTACCTACTCTTTGTCCTGGGTCGAAATGGTCCCATTTAAAAATGAACAAAATCCACCGAACACAAGAGTAGATTTCAAAAATTAGAGTTTATGTGAAAATATGGCGTGCGTGATATCAAACGAAAGGTAATTAAGTCTGGAGTTAAACAAAATACATTTTAGTTTTTTTTTTAAAGGGTGTGGGTAGATTTCAAAAATTAGAGTTTACGTGAAAATATGGCATGTATAATATCAAACGAAAGGTAATTGAGTCCGGAGTTAAACAAAATACATTTTAGTTCTTGTTTTTTAGCTCACACATATACTATACTATAGTAGTGTGAGCTATGGTGATCCTAATTTTTTCGAGAAAAAAAAAGTTGCTCCGATTTCAATGTCAATGTCTGGCTGTCTGGCTGTCTGGCTGTCTGGCTGTCTGGCTGTCTGGCTGTCTGGCTGTCTGGCTGTCTGGCTGTCTGGCTGTCTGGCTGTCTGGCTGTCTGGCTGTCTGGCTGTCTGGCTGTCTGGCTGTCTGGCTGTCTGGCTGTCTGGCTGTCTGGCTGTCTGGCTGTCTGGCTGTCTGGCTGTCTGGCTGTCTGGCTGTCTGGCTGTCTGGCTGTCTGGCTGTCTGGCTGTCTGGCTGTCTGGCTGTCTGGCTGTCTGGCTGTCTGGCTGTCTGGCTGTCTGGCTGTCTGGCTGTCTGGCTGTCTGGCTGTCTGGCTGTCTGGCTGTCTGGCTGTCTGGCTGTCTGGCTGTCTGGCTGTCTGGCTGTCTGGCTGTCTGGCTGTCTGGCTGTCTGGCTGTCTGGCTGTCTGGCTGTCTGGCTGTCTGGCTGTCTGGCTGTCTGGCTGTCTGGCTGTCTGGCTGTCTGGCTGTCTGGCTGTCTGGCTGTCTGGCTGTCTGGCTGTCTGGCTGTCTGTCTGTCTGTCTGTCTGTCTGTCTGTCTGTCTGTCTGTCTGTCTGTCTGTCTGTCTGTCTGTCTGTCTGTCTGTCTGTCTGTCTGTCTGTCTGTCTGTCTGTCTGTCTGTCTGTCTGTCTGTCTGTCTGTCTGTCTGTCTGTCTGTCTGTCTGTCTGTCTGTCTGTCTGTCTGTCTGTCTGTCTGTCTGTCTGTCTGTCTGTCTGTCTGTCTGTCTGTCTGTCTGTCTGTCTGTCTGTCTGTCTGTCTGTCTGTCTGTCTGTCTGTCTGTCTGTCTGTCTGTCTGTCTGTCTGTCTGTCTGTCTGTCTGTCTGTCTGTCTGTCTGTCTGTCTGTCTGTCTGTCTGTCTGTCTGTCTGTCTGTCTGTCTGTCTGTCTGTCTGTCTGTCTGTCTGTCTGTCTGTCTGTCTGTCTGTCTGTCTGTCTGTCTGTCTGTCTGTCTGTCTGTCTGTCCGTCCGTCCGTCCGTCCGTCCGTCCGTCCGTCCGTCCGTCCGTCCGTCCGTCCGTCCGTCCGTCCGTCCGTCCGTCCGTCCGTCCGTCCGTCCGTCCGTCCGTCCGTCCGTCCGTCTGTCTGTCTGTCTGTCTGTCTGTCTGTCTGTCTGTCTGTCTGTCTGTCTGTCTGTCTGTCTGTCTGTCTGTCTGTCTGTCTGTCTGTCTGTCTGTCTGTCTGTCTGTCTGTCTGTCTGTCTGTCTGTCTGTCTGTCTGTCTGTCTGTCTGTCTGTCTGTCTGTCTGTCTGTCTGTCTGTCTGTCTGTCTGTCTGTCTGTCTGTCTGTCTGTCTGTCTGTCTGTCTGTCTGTCTGTCTGTCTGTCTGTCTGTCTGTCTGTCTGTCTGTCTGTCTGTCTGTCTGTCTGTCTGTCTGTCTGTCTGTCTGTCTGTCTGTCTGTCTGTCTGTCTGTCTGTCTGTCTGTCTGTCTGTCTGTCTGTCTGTCTGTCTGTCTGTCTGTCTGTCTGTCTGTCTGTCTGTCTGTCTGTCTGTCTGTCTGTCTGTCTGTCTGTCTGTCTGTCTGTCTGTCTGTCTGTCTGTCTGTCTGTCTGTCTGTCTGTCTGTCTGTCTGTCTGTCTGTCTGTCTGTCTGTCTGTCTGTCTGTCTGTCTGTCTGTCTGTCTGTCTGTCTGTCTGTCTGTCTGTCTGTCTGTCTGTCTGTCTGTCTGTCTGTCTGTCTGTCTGTCTGTCTGTCTGTCTGTCTGTCTGTCTGTCTGTCTGTCTGTCTGTCTGTCTGTCTGTCTGTCTGTCTGTCTGTCTGTCTGTCTGTCTGTCTGTCTGTCTGTCTGTCTGTCTGTCTGTCTGTCTGTCTGTCTGTCTGTCTGTCTGTCTGTCTGTCTGTCTGTCTGTCTGTCTGTCTGTCTGTCTGTCTGTCTGTCTGTCTGTCTGTCTGTCTGTCTGTCTGTCTGTCTGTCTGTCTGTCTGTCTGTCTGTCTGTCTGTCTGTCTGTCTGTCTGTCTGTCTGTCTGTCTGTCTGTCTGTCTGTCTGTCTGTCTGTCTGTCTGTCTGTCTGTCTGTCTGTCTGTCTGTCTGTCTGTCTGTCTGTCTGTCTGTCTGTCTGTCTGTCTGTCTGTCTGTCTGTCTGTCTGTCTGTCTGTCTGTCTGTCTGTCTGTCTGTCTGTCTGTCTGTCTGTCTGTCTGTCTGTCTGTCTGTCTGTCTGTCTGTCTGTCTGTCTGTCTGTCTGTCTGTCTGTCTGTCTGTCTGTCTGTCTGTCTGTCTGTCTGTCTGTCTGTCTGTCTGTCTGTCTGTCTGTCTGTCTGTCTGTCTGTCTGTCTGTCTGTCTGTCTGTCTGTCTGTCTGTCTGTCTGTCTGTCTGTCTGTCTGTCTGTCTGTCTGTCTGTCTGTCTGTCTGTCTGTCTGTCTGTCTGTCTGTCTGTCTGTCTGTCTGTCTGTCTGTCTGTCTGTCTGTCTGTCTGTCTGTCTGTCTGTCTGTCTGTCTGTCTGTCTGTCTGTCTGTCTGTCTGTCTGTCTGTCTGTCTGTCTGTCTGTCTGTCTGTCTGTCTGTCTGTCTGTCTGTCTGTCTGTCTGTCTGTCTGTCTGTCTGTCTGTCTGTCTGTCTGTCTGTCTGTCTGTCTGTCTGTCTGTCTGTCTGTCTGTCTGTCTGTCTGTCTGTCTGTCTGTCTGTCTGTCTGTCTGTCTGTCTGTCTGTCTGTCTGTCTGTCTGTCTGTCTGTCTGTCTGTCTGTCTGTCTGTCTGTCTGTCTGTCTGTCTGTCTGTCTGTCTGTCTGTCTGTCTGTCTGTCTGTCTGTCTGTCTGTCTGTCTGTCTGTCTGTCTGTCTGTCTGTCTGTCTGTCTGTCTGTCTGTCTGTCTGTCTGTCTGTCTGTCTGTCTGTCTGTCTGTCTGTCTGTCTGTCTGTCTGTCTGTCTGTCTGTCTGTCTGTCTGTCTGTCTGTCTGTCTGTCTGTCTGTCTGTCTGTCTGTCTGTCTGTCTGTCTGTCTGTCTGTCTGTCTGTCTGTCTGTCTGTCTGTCTGTCTGTCTGTCTGTCTGTCTGTCTGTCTGTCTGTCTGTCTGTCTGTCTGTCTGTCTGTCTGTCTGTCTGTCTGTCTGTCTGTCTGTCTGTCTGTCTGTCTGTCTGTCTGTCTGTCTGTCTGTCTGTCTGTCTGTCTGTCTGTCTGTCTGTCTGTCTGTCTGTCTGTCTGTCTGTCTGTCTGTCTGTCTGTCTGTCTGTCTGTCTGTCTGTCTGTCTGTCTGTCTGTCTGTCTGTCTGTCTGTCTGTCTGTCTGTCTGTCTGTCTGTCTGTCTGTCTGTCTGTCTGTCTGTCTGTCTGTCTGTCTGTCTGTCTGTCTGTCTGTCTGTCTGTCTGTCTGTCTGTCTGTCTGTCTGTCTGTCTGTCTGTCTGTCTGTCTGTCTGTCTGTCTGTCTGTCTGTCTGTCTGTCTGTCTGTCTGTCTGTCTGTCTGTCTGTCTGTCTGTCTGTCTGTCTGTCTGTCTGTCTGTCTGTCTGTCTGTCTGTCTGTCTGTCTGTCTGTCTGTCTGTCTGTCTGTCTGTCTGTCTGTCTGTCTGTCTGTCTGTCTGTCTGTCTGTCTGTCTGTCTGTCTGTCTGTCTGTCTGTCTGTCTGTCTGTCTGTCTGTCTGTCTGTCTGTCTGTCTGTCTGTCTGTCTGTCTGTCTGTCTGTCTGTCTGTCTGTCTGTCTGTCTGTCTGTCTGTCTGTCTGTCTGTCTGTCTGTCTGTCTGTCTGTCTGTCTGTCTGTCTGTCTGTCTGTCTGTCTGTCTGTCTGTCTGTCTGTCTGTCTGTCTGTCTGTCTGTCTGTCTGTCTGTCTGTCTGTCTGTCTGTCTGTCTGTCTGTCTGTCTGTCTGTCTGTCTGTCTGTCTGTCTGTCTGTCTGTCTGTCTGTCTGTCTGTCTGTCTGTCTGTCTGTCTGTCTGTCTGTCTGTCTGTCTGTCTGTCTGTCTGTCTGTCTGTCTGTCTGTCTGTCTGTCTGTCTGTCTGTCTGTCTGTCTGTCTGTCTGTCTGTCTGTCTGTCTGTCTGTCTGTCTGTCTGTCTGTCTGTCTGTCTGTCTGTCTGTCTGTCTGTCTGTCTGTCTGTCTGTCTGTCTGTCTGTCTGTCTGTCTGTCTGTCTGTCTGTCTGTCTGTCTGTCTGTCTGTCTGTCTGTCTGTCTGTCTGTCTGTCTGTCTGTCTGTCTGTCTGTCTGTCTGTCTGTCTGTCTGTCTGTCTGTCTGTCTGTCTGTCTGTCTGTCTGTCTGTCTGTCTGTCTGTCTGTCTGTCTGTCTGTCTGTCTGTCTGTCTGTCTGTCTGTCTGTCTGTCTGTCTGTCTGTCTGTCTGTCTGTCTGTCTGTCTGTCTGTCTGTCTGTCTGTCTGTCTGTCTGTCTGTCTGTCTGTCTGTCTGTCTGTCTGTCTGTCTGTCTGTCTGTCTGTCTGTCTGTCTGTCTGTCTGTCTGTCTGTCTGTCTGTCTGTCTGTCTGTCTGTCTGTCTGTCTGTCTGTCTGTCTGTCTGTCTGTCTGTCTGTCTGTCTGTCTGTCTGTCTGTCTGTCTGTCTGTCTGTCTGTCTGTCTGTCTGTCTGTCTGTCTGTCTGTCTGTCTGTCTGTCTGTCTGTCTGTCTGTCTGTCTGTCTGTCTGTCTGTCTGTCTGTCTGTCTGTCTGTCTGTCTGTCTGTCTGTCTGTCTGTCTGTCTGTCTGTCTGTCTGTCTGTCTGTCTGTCTGTCTGTCTGTCTGTCTGTCTGTCTGTCTGTCTGTCTGTCTGTCTGTCTGTCTGTCTGTCTGTCTGTCTGTCTGTCTGTCTGTCTGTCTGTCTGTCTGTCTGTCTGTCTGTCTGTCTGTCTGTCTGTCTGTCTGTCTGTCTGTCTGTCTGTCTGTCTGTCTGTCTGTCTGTCTGTCTGTCTGTCTGTCTGTCTGTCTGTCTGTCTGTCTGTCTGTCTGTCTGTCTGTCTGTCTGTCTGTCTGTCTGTCTGTCTGTCTGTCTGTCTGTCTGTCTGTCTGTCTGTCTGTCTGTCTGTCTGTCTGTCTGTCTGTCTGTCTGTCTGTCTGTCTGTCTGTCTGTCTGTCTGTCTGTCTGTCTGTCTGTCTGTCTGTCTGTCTGTCTGTCTGTCTGTCTGTCTGTCTGTCTGTCTGTCTGTCTGTCTGTCTGTCTGTCTGTCTGTCTGTCTGTCTGTCTGTCTGTCTGTCTGTCTGTCTGTCTGTCTGTCTGTCTGTCTGTCTGTCTGTCTGTCTGTCTGTCTGTCTGTCTGTCTGTCTGTCTGTCTGTCTGTCTGTCTGTCTGTCTGTCTGTCTGTCTGTCTGTCTGTCTGTCTGTCTGTCTGTCTGTCTGTCTGTCTGTCTGTCTGTCTGTCTGTCTGTCTGTCTGTCTGTCTGTCTGTCTGTCTGTCTGTCTGTCTGTCTGTCTGTCTGTCTGTCTGTCTGTCTGTCTGTCTGTCTGTCTGTCTGTCTGTCTGTCTGTCTGTCTGTCTGTCTGTCTGTCTGTCTGTCTGTCTGTCTGTCTGTCTGTCTGTCTGTCTGTCTGTCTGTCTGTCTGTCTGTCTGTCTGTCTGTCTGTCTGTCTGTCTGTCTGTCTGTCTGTCTGTCTGTCTGTCTGTCTGTCTGTCTGTCTGTCTGTCTGTCTGTCTGTCTGTCTGTCTGTCTGTCTGTCTGTCTGTCTGTCTGTCTGTCTGTCTGTCTGTCTGTCTGTCTGTCTGTCTGTCTGTCTGTCTGTCTGTCTGTCTGTCTGTCTGTCTGTCTGTCTGTCTGTCTGTCTGTCTGTCTGTCTGTCTGTCTGTCTGTCTGTCTGTCTGTCTGTCTGTCTGTCTGTCTGTCTGTCTGTCTGTCTGTCTGTCTGTCTGTCTGTCTGTCTGTCTGTCTGTCTGGCTGTCTGGCTGTCTGGCTGTCTGGCTGTCTGGCTGTCTGGCTGTCTGGCTGTCTGGCTGTCTGGCTGTCTGGCTGTCTGGCTGTCTGGCTGTCTGGCTGTCTGGCTGTCTGGCTGTCTGGCTGTCTGGCTGTCTGGCTGTCTGGCTGTCTGGCTGTCTGGCTGTCTGGCTGTCTGGCTGTCTGGCTGTCTGGCTGTCTGGCTGTCTGGCTGTCTGGCTGTCTGGCTGTCTGGCTGTCTGGCTGTCTGGCTGTCTGGCTGTCTGGCTGTCTGGCTGTCTGGCTGTCTGGCTGTCTGGCTGTCTGGCTGTCTGGCTGTCTGGCTGTCTGGCTGTCTGGCTGTCTGGCTGTCTGGCTGTCTGGCTGTCTGGCTGTCTGGCTGTCTGGCTGTCTGGCTGTCTGGCTGTCTGGCTGTCTGGCTGTCTGGCTGTCTGGCTGTCTGGCTGTCTGGCTGTCTGGCTGTCTGGCTGTCTGGCTGTCTGGCTGTCTGGCTGTCTGGCTGTCTGGCTGTCTGGCTGTCTGGCTGTCTGGCTGTCTGGCTGTCTGGCTGTCTGGCTGTCTGGCTGTCTGGCTGTCTGGCTGTCTGGCTGTCTGGCTGTCTGGCTGTCTGGCTGTCTGGCTGTCTGGCTGTCTGGCTGTCTGGCTGTCTGGCTGTCTGGCTGTCTGGCTGTCTGGCTGTCTGGCTGTCTGGCTGTCTGGCTGTCTGGCTGTCTGGCTGTCTGGCTGTCTGGCTGTCTGGCTGTCTGGCTGTCTGGCTGTCTGGCTGTCTGGCTGTCTGGCTGTCTGGCTGTCTGGCTGTCTGGCTGTCTGGCTGTCTGGCTGTCTGGCTGTCTGGCTGTCTGGCTGTCTGGCTGTCTGGCTGTCTGGCTGTCTGGCTGTCTGGCTGTCTGGCTGTCTGGCTGTCTGGCTGTCTGGCTGTCTGGCTGTCTGGCTGTCTGGCTGTCTGGCTGTCTGGCTGTCTGGCTGTCTGGCTGTCTGGCTGTCTGGCTGTCTGGCTGTCTGGCTGTCTGGCTGTCTGGCTGTCTGGCTGTCTGGCTGTCTGGCTGTCTGGCTGTCTGGCTGTCTGGCTGTCTGTCTGTCTGTCTGGCTGTCTGGCTGTCTGGCTGTCTGGCTGTCTGGCTGTCTGGCTGTCTGGCTGTCTGGCTGTCTGGCTGTCTGGCTGTCTGGCTGTCTGGCTGTCTGGCTGTCTGGCTGTCTGGCTGTCTGGCTGTCTGGCTGTCTGGCTGTCTGGCTGTCTGGCTGGCTGTCTGGCTGGCTGGCTGTCTGGCTGTCTGTCTGTCTGTCTGTCTGTCTGTCTGTCTGTCTGTCTGTCTGTCTGTCTGTCTGTCTGTCTGTCTGTCTGTCTGTCTGTCTGTCTGTCTGTATGTCTGTCTATAACGACCAACGCGCATACCTCAAAAACGGCTTGTCCGATTTCAATGAAATTTGGTACCTACTCTTTGTCCTGGGTCGAAATGGTCCCATTTAAAAATGAACAAAATCCACCGAACACAAGAGTAGATTTCAAAAATTAGAGTTTATGTGAAAATATGGCGTGCGTGATATCAAACGAAAGGTAATTAAGTCTGGAGTTAAACAAAATACATTTTAGTTTTTTTTTTAAAGGGTGTGGGTAGATTTCAAAAATTAGAGTTTACGTGAAAATATGGCATGTATGATATCAAACGAAAGGTAATTGAGTCCGGAGTTAAACAAAATACATTTTAGTTCTTGTTTTTTAGCTCACACATATACTATACTATAGTAGTGTGAGCTATGGTGATTCTAATTTTTTCGAGAAAAAAAAAGTTGCTCCGATTTCAAAAATTTTTATATATCTTTGCGTTTCAGATGATTTTGAAACTTTTTTGTTGCGCCGTCTGTCTGTCTGTCTGTTTGTCTGTATGTCTGTCTGTCTGTCTGTCTGTCTGTCTGTATGTCTGTATGTCTGTCTGTAACGACCAACGCGCATAACTCAAAAACCGCTTGGCCGATTTTAATGAAATTTGGTACCTAGGCTGGGTCTTGGGCCGAGATGGTCCCATTTAAAAATAAACAGAATCCATCGAACACAAACCAAATAAAAGGGTGGGGGTAGATTTCAAAAATTAGAGTTTATGTGAAAATATGGCGTGTGTGATATCAAACGAAAGGTAATTGAGTCTGGAGTTAAACAAAATACATTTTAATTTATTTTAAAAAAAGGGTGGGGGTATATTTCAAAAATTAGAGTTTAAGTGAAAATATGGCGTGTGTGATATCAAACGAAAGGTAATTGAGTCCGGAGTTTAACAAAATACATTATAGTTTTTGTCTTTTTTAAGGGTGGGGGTAGATTTCAAAAATTTGAGTTTAAGTCAGCTTGTGTGGTATCAAACAAAAGGTAATTTAGTCTGGAGTTGAATAAAATATATTTCAGTTTTTAGTTATATTACCTCACATGTACACTATAACTATAGTACCTAGTGTGAGCTTAGGGGCCCATATATTGGCAGAGTATTTAAAGGGTGGGGGTAGATTTCAAAAATTTGAGTTTAATTTAAAACATGGCTTGTGTGGTAACGAAAGGTAATTTAGTCTGGAGTTGAATAAAATATATTTCAGTTTTTAGTTATATTAGCCCACACGTACACTGTAACTATAGTACCTAGTGTGAGCTTACACATGCCAAAATTTCACGTAAACTCTAATTTTGAAATCTACCCCCACCCTTTAAAAAAAACTAAAATGTATTTTGTTTAACTTCAGACTTAATTACCTTTCGTTTGATATCACGCACGCCATATTTTTACCACGGATCACCTTTAGGTGATCCGTGTTTTCACATAAACTCTAATTTTTGAAATCTACCCCCTTTCTTTTACTTGGTTTGTGTTCAGTGGACTTTGTTCATTTTTAAACGGGACCATCTCGACCCACGACCCAGCCTAGGTACCAAATTTGTTGGTCGTTACAGACAGACAGACAGACAGACGGCGGAACAACAAAGTTTCGAAATCATCTGAAACGCAAAGATATATAAAAAAATTTGAAATCGGAGCAACTTTTTTTTTTCTCGAAAAAATTAGGATCACTATAGCTCACACTACTATAGTATAGTATATGTGTGAGCTAAAATTCTAAAGATTTTTTTTGAAGATAAAAAACTTAGGTACTAACTTATAGACACAAATCTATTTGCATATTGATATTGGTTGTATAAAGTTTCTAATTCGAGCTTTTACGACACCCTTAAGAAGAGCTTTTAAAAATAACAACCCCAATAATGTTTTTTAAGACGGTTAAGCCAGAGAGAGCACTATAACAGAAACCCAAAAGAGCTAAACTTATATTTCGCAAAAATCGAAATTCGGAGAACGTAACGGTTTCTCTCTTTTTGCATGGCATTTTGCATTTTTATTGCGGTTTTTGAAAAAGTTTTTGGGTTTATTGGGTTTTTTGTCTACCTTGCTGAGCTTTAGAACACAGTCTAATGCTAACCAGTCTGTTCAGTTTCGCATAGTGTGAAAGAAAAAAAGGAAAGGGGATCAGACAGAAAAAATTCAATTAATAAATATCTTCAAATACTTTAATTTGCACACTTAAAAAACAAATTTCCGTTTGTAGTGAAAAACTTTTTTTTTATTACACGTTACATGCTTTTTATTACAAGCTTTTATTTAGCTTCAGATGTTCTGTCTAACTATCTAACTATCTATCAAACCTTGTGAAGTGTTTTTGACACACTTCCCATTATCCGATTTGGATGAAATTTGGTACACACATAGTGGTCCCATGACAATACAACATTAAGAAAAATGTCCTCCCACCCCTACCCCCTTCCATAAAAAATGCGTTTTTGACACACTTCACTTCAAATGACTTTTATAAAATTTGGTATATGCATAAAGGCCCGATGGCAATACAGTCCAAACAAAAAATATATTTCTACCTGTACCCCCACCCTCTCCTTCTCCCAATAGAAAAATGAGTTTCCAAACAACTCACAATCAGCGATTTCATTATAATCTAGAATAAACACTTCTGTTCTGTTATTGGACAAATATTTTCATTTACTAGAATAGATAGCTGAGACTAAAAAGTAGAAAATAAATTGGTAAAAAAATTTTTTTTAAGTCACAAGCTTTTATAAAATGCACTAAAAATTAAAAAATAATTTTCTAAAATTCTAATATTATCATAATAATAAAAGCGATGGCCGACTGATGGAAATTTTGACGATGTTGGCACGATAAAATATCCGTATCAATTAAATATCACTATTTGCAAGAATTAATCTAGCAGAAAAATGCAGAGGTACCAAATCCACCCAACCCGACCCAATATACCCCAGCATTTCTCTGACATAGGTATGGTAGGTAAACATATCTTTGATGACCTGCTATGTTGAATATTCTTTAAGTGTTTAGATCACAAATTTAGATTAACTTATGCTTTGATTTGCGGCCATCGCTTTTATTATTATGATAATATTAGAATTTTAGAAAATTATTTTTTAATTTTTAGTGCATTTTATAAAAGCTTGTGACTTAAAAAAAATTTTTACCAATTTATTTAAAGTCAAGATCATTTATCACTTATATTTTTGTTATAAAAACTCTCTTGTAATTGTTGTTTAAAACGACATCCGATTAGCACCTGCAGGTTGGTAAATTTTTAATTGTTGTGCAATATTTATTTTAACACACTTTATCGACAATTTGGAGGAGGGATTGATCCCCCCCTAGGTACGACCTTGTATTACTTATTATTATCATTGATTATTGTCAAAATTTGAAGTCATCACTTTGCCGCACCCTCCACATCCACACCTCCAAAGTAAACCTATTAATGACATATTTAAGGCATATTTAACACGTTGGCTACCAAGCATGATTTTCGCATCCTGGTCCAGGGTACCATATGAATCACCGGTGACTCGTACAGTACAGTTTACTTTTTTCTGTACTTTATGTATCACCGGTGATAACGAACACAAGTCATTTTAAATGCTTAAAATTTTTAACAGTGGGCTGTAGGGGTACTTGGGCTATGTATCACCGGTGACTCATATGGTAGCCAACGTGTTAAGGCTATCGGCGATAAAACAATAGTATATTTGATCAAAAGCGAAAAGTTTGTTCGTTGTGGGATAATTAAAAAAAATTAAATAAAAAAAACACCCAACTGCTAAATTTACTTGTAACTACTAGTCGCAGTTGAGTACAAAATTGATAGGTAAACCTATAATTTACGACATGCTTCAACTTTTAGTTTTGATGTCCAAAGCGCACTTGCGAAATTATACAGTTTTGTATTTTCATGAATCAAGTCATTTTGTACTTTTGTACCTAACTGAGACTAGTAGTTCCAAGTAAATTTATTGAATTTTTTTTTATTTCCAACTTTTAGGTTTAACTCTTATTCAGGCTTATAAAAAGCACTATGCATTTACGCGAACAGTGTTACCTTCCATTGAGTGAATGTGAGTGAGGAGAGAGGGAGGAGGGAACTAGTAAAATGGTGTCGAAAAAAATCTTAAAACGTGTGCCGAAAGAATTTTTGAAATCGCTCTAAATTTGTGAAAGGTATAGCTAGAGAGGGAGAGGAAGGGGGAAACTAGTAAAATGATGTTGCAAAAAAGTCTTAAAGTGTCTGCAGAAAGAATTTTTGAAATTGCTCTATATTTGTGAAAGGTATAGCTACAACTATTACTTATAAGGAGGGAGAAGAGAATAGAGGGAAAGAGGAACTAGTAAAATGATGGTGGAAAAGTCTTCAAGCGTGTGCAGAAAGAACTTTTGAAATCGCTTTATATTTGTGAAAGTTATAGCTATAACTATTACTAATAAGGATGGCAGAGCGGGGAGAGAGCGAAGCGGGGAGGGGGGGACTAGTAAAATGGTGTTAAAAACAAAATCTAAAAGCGTATGCAGAAAGAATTTTTGAAATCGCTCTATATTTTATAAAATTATGCGAATATGGTTTTTGAGTAGGGTTGGGGGAATGACAGGAGGGGACATGGGTGAGACCAGGGAGGACTACAAAGTAACTACAAATTAGAAGACATTTGCAATGGGTAATCAAAAGAATTTCAATAAAATCGCCTGAAATTTAGATAACTTGTGCCTTAAAGCCTACATCATGTAACAAAATGGCATCTGAAGACCGTCATGTTAATTCCTGTTTAAAAAAATATTAGCCTATAGCACCTTCGGGATCAGTAGCAATTCAACAACACCTTTTTTTGTCAAAATCGGTTCAGCCGTTTAGCCTCTAGCGTGACACAAACATACATACATACATAAAACAATCGAAAATCATTACTCTTTCTTTCGCCGTGCTGCAGTTGTGTAAAAAGACATTTTTAGCACAAGGTTTATACCTACGCTGTTTTTGGTGTTAACGTTTTTTTTTTGGATTCTTACTGCTTATGTCTGATCAGTAACTTTTCGTCCCGATTTCTACATTTTATGTAATCTAAGATTTTATCCCTGTCATGTTACATTTCATCCCAACTTTTTATCCCTGAAAATTTTTTATCCCTGAAATAAGCTTGCAGTGACACTTTTATAACTAAATATCGGGTAAACTTTATATGCCAAAATTACCAAAAATTTTATTTTTTCAAAAAATCGGGATGAAATGTGACATGTCAGCGATAAAATGTAAAGACTGATAAATAGAGAGAAAGATAAAAAGTTACTAATCAGAAATAAACAGTAAAAATAAAAAAAAGCCGTTTAAACCTAAAAACACTAAAAAAATAGAAAATACTCGGAAAATAAACTAATAAACGCGAAAAATAGCGTATAAATCTCGTAATAAAAGTGTCTTTTTTTTCCTCGACGCATTGTACCCCTCCCTTTTCCGCCTTGGAATAAAAAGTGACACTTTTGTCCATTGGTATATAATATATTATTTATGTCTAAGATACTATAGCATATAGGAAAAAGCTATACTGACTATGAGGAAGTCTGTTGAAAAAGAGAACATCTAATTTAGCAGGTGTTTAGATATTACCTGCCATGCCAAGTCGAATTAATTTTATTGCATTGTCTACTACGCAGTTTTAAAAGAAAATACAGTGTCGATGCGGTAACGAGATTTTGTTTGTTTTCCCGCGAACTCTGGTAAATCTTATTAAAAACACCTGCTAAACCAAGGGCAGTCCCAGACTTTTTTGAACATGCTTATAACAATAATAAAAAAAATTACACATTTTTTGCTCAGGTGTATAATACACCAGATTGTGCGTCTTATATTTGGAGTTCTCTGAACGCCAATTTCCCCCCCCCCCCCCCTCCCCCTCCTGGGACCGCCACTGGCTGAATTATTGTTTCCTTTTCTAAGAAGGCTTCTTTACGGCTAGTATAGCATTTTCCTATATGATATAATTAAGTTATTATGGCTAATTTCAGACTGTGTGAAGAATACGTCATTTTTTCGGGAAAAAAGATGATAGATAGTCCACGAGAGCATCGTTGTATGGTAATTTTAACTTGGTCATTGAAAATAAACTTTATTTGAAAAAATATGCAGTAAATTATTATAACAAAAAACCAAATATTTAGAGTATTAAGCGGAGTAGCAACATAAAAAATAAAGTTATTGTATGATACTGTGAAATCAAATTTGATTTAGGAAAAATTTTATTAATCTAAAGAAGCTAGTTATGATAAAATGGACAGTATCTTTTTTCGCGACATCTTCTTAAAACCTCTTCAGTAGTTTTTATTTTTTTCCCGCACGGTAAAAATTGTTTTCAATTTTTTTAATATGAAGAAGTTCTTGCATTTTAAAATTTTTTATTCGAAATTGACCAAATAAATACCGGAAAATAACTTTTTTGTTAAATGACTGTCCTTTTTATTCCCGAAAATTATTCAAATATGAAAAAAAATTCTAGGGAAATAACACAGTCAAAGAGAGCTCTATCTATCTCCAGAAATTGGTTACACATTGAAATAAATATGCTACATAGAGAGGGCTTACCTCTAAGGAAACACTTTAAACGTATTCAGATTCCAGAGCCTCTAGTTGCTTGTATGGTATGCAATACGTATATTGACTACTGAGACTATAAACTTCTGTGGTTGAGTCTAGAGTATCTCTAGGGCTACTGCAATTGGTAGTCCAGGGCCTGTTTACTCTACTTCACTGACCCATCGACCGCGGCGCCACCGTGGATCCCCGCTCTTCCTCACCCAACCACCTACGGCCGTCCCTTTTCTGAGGGAATCAGCTGATCATTCTCGAATTTTCTAAAATTCAATTTTTTCGTTTTTTAACTGCAATTTTTACGGATTTTACAGATTTAGTTTTATATGTT
Organism: Aspidapion aeneum; assembly: GCA_963576565.1. Classification (NCBI taxonomy): domain Eukaryota; kingdom Metazoa; phylum Arthropoda; class Insecta; order Coleoptera; family Brentidae; genus Aspidapion; species Aspidapion aeneum. The sequence continues at coordinate 115,570,052 of OY755039.1, forward strand.
CCAAATTTTACCGGCAAGCCGAAAATTCAACAATATATTACCAATTTCAAATAAGTATAAAATAAACATAACCTATAAAATAAATTTGCATGGCTTATTTTTAAAAAGAACCCAATTTCATCGGCGTAGCCAGCCTGAATTTTGAGGGGGACTGTAGCCTATGTCTATTGTATCAGTATTTTTTGATAAGTAGGGAGGGAGCCCGGCAATACATCAGGGTAGCCTGAGATCTAACAGAGGGAGCCAGACTCCCCTTAGCTACGCTGTTGTCTAATCGTCGGGTTGTGGGTTGTAAAATTCAAGCCTTGTTGGGCCGGGTTCAGTATGCTTATTCAGCACTTCTGGTAAATAGAAATTATAACATTCCGAAGAAAGAATATTGTTTGTATAATAGAATTTTATATTGTTCCAAGTAATGTTCTTTATTCCAGCTGCTGCAAAGAAAACATGACTGAAATGCACATAGGGTGGAGCTCGTATTCAGAATTCACATTTTCAGAAGCGAGACTGTTCTAACTTATGAAAATCATTCAAATTTTACTGCCACTGGAATCCAACTATAACAGACTGATAGCTCAGTTAGGGTAGTTTTGGGTATATGCTAAAGTAGGTAACTGATAAGGGAGCAGCACTCATTATGTGACCTTGGTAGGTACGTACTACAGACATTGCTAGAATATTTTGGGCATTCTACCTGGACAACTGTCGTGTACTCTGATAAAAGTGTTAAAAATATGATATATTGTGACTGAGCTCCCCCCTAATATATGTTCATTTTTATTAAGGGCATGTTCTAAAATTACGTAACCCAAAAATTGTGGATTCATGACGCTCCTCTCCACACTGTAACGCATTTTCTAGAAATGCACATTAAAAGAAAATTTAGTGTAACGAACACAAGGCTCAATCCTCCCCCCTCGCCCGAACAGCATTCCGTAATTTAAGAATGGTCCCTAATAGCCAATCTCACCGAATTTTTTTTTCTTTACTTACCCTAAAGTGTTCCGTAATACGTCATGTTATGGAAACGCTTTAAGCTATGGAACCGAAAAAAAACTCGGTGAGATGGACCCTAAGGAACTCACATGTTTATTAATTAAGAGAGGTAAATTTTAATACTGGTAGGACATATTTAGTGTGTTGAATTATATAATCAAAATTAATTAATTTTCTTTTAATAAAGTTTAAAATGTCGTTTAAAATAAGTTATTTATAATATATAACTACCCACATACATATGTGGTTCTATTTTATAAATTTACTGCTAAAATATTTGCATTGTTTCATTTTTCATATGAAACAGTGCAAACATTTTGGTGCAACCAAAATTTAATTTTTATAATTGGCGGCCGGCGCACCAGCTGGACGTATGCCGCGCCGCGCTCGACAGGTCATGAACTAAAAAAAAGAGGCATAAAATGAGTGTCCCATCTTTTTTACTAATCTATGCAGTAGTCGACGAGTAGCCGTGCTACTCGTAGATTATTTACACTGTGCTTTAAACGTCTGAGGAATGGATACAAATTGAGTGTCTCTTGGTTGCGTCGCGTCGTTACTGAATTTTACACCACCTAAAACTTTGCCAATTTACGAGATGGAGCCAAATAAAACGCATCGAAGTTCATAATAAGTTCGTTCCATCAAAGCGTGGGACGGTTATAGAACGGTTCGAAAAATCCTGTTTGCGTTCCAGGTCGACGTTGTACTGTTATGGGACAATCAGTTTTCCGTTCCATCAAGCAACCTAAACTGGTTTCGGACTCCTCTGAAAGACAAGAATTGCACATAGGCGCATTAGAAGGCGCGGAAAAATTGTATGTAAAACACACACATTTCTAGTTTACATCACCTGAGATAATAATATACCATAAAATTACATTAAACTTACATTTGTCTGAGAACATTCAAAAAAACAGTAAATAACCCACAAAATTAAAAATGTTTTCAAAATAAATTGAGTTTTACAACCAATTTTAACACATGACAAAATGCCGGGGAAGCCACGTAAATATACAAATATTTTTTAAATTTCCAAAAAAAAATTTTGCAACATCTGCAGCATCTGTTGATTTTTTTGCAAGAGCCTCTTAATTTTTATTACTATGGGACTGCGGATCGTGTAGGTATACCACATGAAAAAAAGCTATACTGACCATAGGGTAGCTTGCTTAGAAAAAGAAAAACTAGTTTAGCAGGTGATTGGATAGGATTCGCTTTAAGGCATCGACATTAAGGTCATTACTAAAGTACAAGCTACAAAATGTGATTTTCCTAACTTCTTAGAAGTATCACGAAAACCTTGTGAATATTAAGGCTTTCTATAATATGTAGGTAATTTCACAAATATTTTATAAAAATCAAATTAGAAAATACAAATAAATAAATATATAAATTTCACATAAAACTTGTGATATTAGAAAAAATAAATATATTTTCACAAGTTTCGCCCAAAAATATGTGCTAATGCAAGTTCGTGTTAATTTTTGGTATATTTAGTTTATTAGGCAGTCTGTAGTGGTTTATAGTTTGTGAATACAGGGTGTAACTAAATTAGTGTAAAACATTTAAGAGGGTGATTCCGCATCAAAAAAAGATAGGATCTTTCATATAAAGAAACTTCACTGGGGCATCCCTTGTTAAGATACAGCTCCTTAAAGGGGGTACATAAAATGTTCTACTACCAAAAAAGCCGGTAATGAATTTGGTTTATCCCATGGTTGTAAGGGGTGGAAAAATTTATTTCCAATGTAATTTTTTGTCTTATTATTTGTTTTCCATTTAAAAATGTATTTCCGATAGCCTGTTTCATTGTAAATAAAAAATGTCTCTTGGATTTTTGCCCAAAATAAACCAGTTCGCAGCAAAAAATTATTTCACGAACAACTACAAAGATACATCGTCATAAATGTTATGACCCCCTTTAAGAGGCGGTATCCTAACAAGGGATGCTCCAATAAAGTTTCTTTATATGAAAGATCCGAGATCCTATCTTTTTTCGATGAGGAATCATCCCCTTAAATGTTTTACACTTATTTAGTTACACCCTGTATAAATTAAATTGATGTAATTTTATCTGCATTTTAAAGAACTAAAATTAAATATATATTACGATAATCCTATGTAATTGTGTAATCCTTTCTGTGTGCAAATTTAATTTCGTGCTCTCGAATTCATCCGTTGCCTTCGATTTATCTTTAAGCCAGACGCCAAACCTACCCTTTCTTTTAGTCACGTGATTTTGAATTTAACTCTCTCGCATATGATCACGTGCCTGAAGTAAATCTAACAGCATTCGGTTTTTGGACAGTTATTTGGTCGTTCCATCTAACCCGAACCGTTTTAAAACAGTCCTCGTACTCCTTGTACTGCATTGCGCGCGCATTGGGATTTTTTGGACGGTTCTATGATCGTAGAACTGTTTGATGGAACAGAACTAATATCATTATATAATTAAAAAGTCTCAAACAACGCCGGTTCTGGAGCAAAAGTCTGGGGGGTAACCGTCAAGCGGTGACTGTAAATAAAGGCTCAAGAAGAAAGGGCATAGGACAAAAGCACACAGGAAAAAGCGCACACGTTAAAAAAAGCGCACGCAAAAAAACTATTAATTTATTTAAAAAAAAACTAAAAATCTAAGTTTTAAAAAACTTTTTGAAAATCCGTGAAAAATTACACTAGCACACAAAAGAAAAAAGTGGTCTGTACATTTAATCAGACCTACCTATCTTTAAGTTCTTCCATGGACTGAATTTGAATCCGGGGTTCGTTCGCCCGTACACCATAAAATTTCTTAACTAATTAAAAGAACGTTGCAATTTTTCACCCAAACACAAAAAAATGCAAAAATGGCTGAAAATCGCAGTTATGAAAATGTATATGCGCTTTCTATGATATCAAAGTGACTTTATAAAGTAGTTTTGCGCAGTGGTCAAATAGTCTATGATTTTTTACCTCCCTAGCCCGCGCAGCAATGGCTAGAAGAGGTATTATTTTCGCCGAAAATAATATTTTTGAGATAATGCCGAAAATGTGTTATTTGGATGTATTTTGACCTATCCGAACCGAACCGAACCGTCGTGATGTCTGTCTGTGTGTGTACTAAAACCAATATTTTCTTCGATTTAACTCGAGGCCTCCTCTCAATTGTTCACCAGGGGCACTGTGGCGGCCATTTTGTCAAAATGGCGGCCAAAAAATTATCAAAATTACAACTTTAACAATCGGGTTATGATTATACTCGTTTCTCTTTAGTTTAATATCGAGGATTAAAAAAGATATTTTCATGATCATCGGTCCTTAAATGACCTTGAAAATACAAGATTTATGAAATATGGCATATATCTTAAACTATTGCTAGGGCCCGTCAGAGTCAGTCACAAAATTTTGGTGATTTTTTAAGCTTTATGAGCCTTAAAAATAACCCAGTAAAAATGGCATATCACGAAAAAGTAATTCTGTTCAAGGCTACTAATCTACTGTTGGAGTCAAGATAACCAAATTTGGTACTAACAATAAGACGATCTATTCCAAGAATTTAAAGAAAAAAATAATTTATTTTAAGTTACACAAAGCGTTTTTATTTTATGATTTTATGTCTGACAATATCTTAATTTTAACAAAAAAAGTTGTTTTTTAAGTCTGAAAACAAAATTACAAATTAATGAACTAGACCTTTAAAATGGCTCACCCTTAAAAGATCATTTAAGCATTAAAGTTACAAATTAATGGACAAGCCCTTTACATTCGCACACCCTGTATAATATAAGCGTACTGTTTTAGGTCATAATTAATTAAATAAGATTTTCATTAACTTTAAAATACAAAAAAGATTTCTTAAGTAGGCTTAGAGTAATAATAATATATTACTCTGAGTAAGTAGGTATTTAAATTATAAATTAACGGGCAAGCCCTTTAAAATGGCCCACCCTGTATAATATACGGGTATTGTTTTAGGACATACTTCCATTTCCATTAAATTTAAAATACAAAAAAAAAATAATTTAAGTTCTCATATTCAACGCTTTCATTTAGTTCCGCACTATAGATTTCCTTGCGCTAATGTGCCTCGTGTGAGGAAGAGCTCGAAAATTAATTTGTTTATTTAGACTGCACCTCGAAAACTGTCTTTATTACAGTGGCGTATGCAGGGAAGCCGTGCTTGGGAGCTGCAGTGCCCCCCACCCCAGAGCCACAAAATTCAGCCCAAAAACATGAATTTTTCCAAAAAATCAGGATTAAAATGTATCGATAAGCACTCACAAGGCTTCATCTCTTCGTATCGATCTGCACTCAAGCCCCCCCCCCCGGATTGATTTCTGGGTACGCCACTGTTTAATATAACATTAATGTTGCTAGATATCAAGTCACGTCAGATTAAGCAAAAATAAGCTGTTCTTTTTAAGCCCACTGTAAAACTTGGTTTTTAATTCCATTGTCAGCCATAAGATTTCCGGTCATTTGTAACGATTTTTGTAGTTGACAGTAAACACTGAACACACTTCGACACATGCTGATAAAGGACTCAAAAATACGTAGTTTTCAAAAATAGCTAATACCAATTTTACAAAGCGACTTGGAGATTGCTATCTATAAGCTTAACTCTATTAGGCAAAATTCGAAAGAAAGATAAAATGTAAAGAGAGATACAGTGTTCTCCGGTTATAACGTACCTGGGTTATAACGTACTTTCGGTTATAACGTATATATTTCATTGGTACGGCCATAATACTCTTCTTGTTAATTTTGTTGTTTATAACGTACGCACATATTGTTACAAATGTAAGTTATTTAAATTTTATTGTTAGAATTTATTTAGGTTTAGTGTAGTATTAGGTTGACTTATTTTATGGTTGTATTCTTAGTCTAGGTTTCAGTTGCGTTATCTATGACTCACACTCGTGCTCGGTCGCGGACCTTCTGGAAGAGACTAGCATGCTCGTGAATCGAAGAAGGATGGATGGTTCTCGAAAATACGCAGACCCTATATATAGGGCCGGGCATCGCGCATCGTGTCAGTCATAGATAACGAACTGTAGTGATCGCGAGATATTAACACGAAGTTAATAAGCCGATTTCAGTAGTGAGTCATTAGCAAGTTATTAGTAAGTTTAAGTGCGTGTTTTGTACATAATTGTCGAAATAAATTGAAATATCGTTTTTGACATTTTGCGAGTTTTATTTGTCGTTGGGAACCCGTAACAATATTTTCTGGTCCCTTGAGCATGGGCGTAGTCAGGGTCTCGCTCAGGGTGGGGCAAAAAAGCAAAAAAATTTACAATCAGATATTTATTGAAAAATAGTATAAATGCTAAAACAGCATTTATACTATTTTTCAATAAATATTAACTAAAGCCAGGATGGGGCAGGTGACAATCCAGGGTGGGGCACGTGCACCACCCTGCCCCACCCTGACTACGCCCATGCCCTTGAGGGTACGTTATAACCGGAGTACACTGTATTTGGTCATTCATTATATTTCAAATTTCTACGTCAGGATACACAAGCCTCACCTAACCTAAACAGAAATTAATCTATAATAATTAACGAACAGCTTATATCACCCGGGAACAGGATTTTTAAATATCTTTCCTAGTTCCTAATAATGATTTATAAGGCCAATTCTAGTCCGCGCAGCAATGGATAGAGAAGGTATTCTTTTCGACGAAATATTTTTTTTTTGAGATAACGCCGAAAAATGTATTTGGGTGTATTTTGACCTATCTTAGCAACATCGTCGTGATGTCTGTCTGTGTGTATTATGTGTGTGTGTATGTGAATTTTTATGCGTAACACGATAGCTACTAAACCCCTGAACTGATTTTTATAAAATTTTCAGGTTAAATAGCGTTCGACACTCTAACGAGTTGATTAGATTTTGGTTAAAACTCATTAGTGCAAATAAGTTTGACAAATAAAAAAAATGCTAACTTTTCAACGGAAATTTTTTTATTATTATGTCGGGTTAGAACGTTTTTCTACGTTGTCCGACGCCTATTCTCCACCTCCTTCGATCCTGACAATCACCTTTTGTGAGATTTTTTTGACTCATTGATCTTTGGTTTAACTGTTGCCATTCTAGTTTCGGACGCCCTCTTTTTCTGCGCCGTATTGGTTGCCATTCTAGGACCTGCTTTGGTAATCTTTCGTCGTTCATCCGTTGTACATGGCCGTACCATATCAGTTTCCCTCTAGTCATACGTTATGCTTCCCGCGATTCCCATTCCTTCTTTTATGATCTCATTTCTTATGTGATCTGTTCTAGACACTCTCACTGATCTTCTCATTGCATCCATTTTGACACTTTTCATTTTTTTTTGTATTTTTCTGTTACGCGACAAGTCTATTCCATACAACAGCGTGCTTTTACCATTGTTTCATATATGTTAAATTTTACATTCCATTTTTTATCTCTCTGCTCCATAAAACACTGTTAAGACATTCAATAACCTTATTTGATATTACTATTCTTTTTTCTGATCTTTACAGTCTGTTCCTATCTTATTACTTGTCCATTGTCTAGTTCCAACCCACTGGATTTGTCTCCAATACACAAGTACTGTGTCTTGTCCACGTTCACTGTCAATCCCCACTTTCGGTACTCTTCCATTAACCCTCTCATCATATACTCCATGTCCTCTTTATCATTAGCTACAATTACTTTGTCGTCAGCAAACTATAGTGTGTATATGGTAAATCGGTCGTCAAGCTGCATTCCCATGCCGTGCACTTTACGTTTCCAGTATTTTAGAGCTACTGCGATATATATTTTAAAAAGAGTTGGAAAGATACAACATCCCTGTCTTAAGCCTTTTGTTACCAGGAATTCTTTTAAAAGTCGATTTTCAGTTTTAATTTTAGAATTTGACCCTTTGTATAGTTCTTTTATTGCTTTTATGTATGTATATCCATACATTTTCTACTGGAACGGCATTATATGTCCCTTGTAGGTCCACAACGGAGAATATTTTAGTAATAAAATTTCAGACTTCCATTGTCTTTATTTATTTTAAAACACGACGTTTCGGTTAGTAAATATCTCTAAACGTTATCAAGTGTAAACAGTTTACACTTGATAACGGTTAGAGATATTTACCGAAACGTCGTGTTTTAAAATAAATAAAGACAATGGAAGTCCGAAATTTTATTTCTAAACAATCATTGTCTACGAGTTTCAAACAAGGAGGAGAATATTTTGCTGAATAATTTGTGTTATAATCAAAAACTTCGTAGGAGCTTTAGTTTCTGAGATATTTCCAAAAACTGTTTTCAAGGCTGATAATAAGTGTTGACAGTTAACTGTTTTGTCCTTTAGGTGTCCATTAGATCTTGGACCCCCGTGAGGTTAAGCTTAGCTACCCACGGAAAAATATATGAGAGAAACAAAAACTTCTTTTTGCCCGACTAGCCACGAAACTTGTTTGATTTTTAAATTCACGGGTACGAAATTCCACGTTTGTTAGTATTATTTGACTTAAAAATTCCGTTGATTGATGCTCACGTGTCTGAAAGACAGAATAGCTGTCGTATGTCACGGACTATAGTTTGTTTTCTTTTGTCTGTATTCGATCTTTTCATTGATCGATTTATATAGCAGTTTTTTCGCCTGCTTTTGTTTTCTGTTTCTCTCTCTCTCGTATCTCGGTAGATGGCGCTTCTTGCGATAGTTTTCTTACTATTTACTTATGATTAGAGACAAAACCGTCTAATTAACTTCGAAATTCCACGTTTGTTCAAATTTTTTTATTTTTTCCCCAGGGTTTTCAGTCACTCACTGCTTTCATTATCAATCTAAAGACTGCTCGATCTAACTCAACTTAAGGTCGACTGTCAGGGTTTTGAAGAAATCCAAGTGCCAAAAAAGCATGTGCAAAACTTCAGTCACTAGTAGTAGTGGTAGTACGTAGTAGTTTTCAAAAAATTTTCAGCTAACCCTAATTTCTAGTTATTAGGAATATTCCAATTTTGTCACTTCAGTACCCTATCGCTTACGCTCGATATCGATCTTATACCGTATTAAAATAAACGGAGTCTTATGGATCTTATACCTTCCCAGCTAAAATTTGCTTTCAAATTAAATTTTGCGTCATTTTTGAATCTCTGAAAAATCAAAGTTCCGATATTTTTACTTATTACAAAAATGGTTGAGAAAAACTTCATTCTTTTATTCAACGCCGAAAGCCGTATTTCGATATCTATTATGGTTTAGATTTTTGCAAGTTTGTGCTCCCGATTTTTTTAGGACTGTCCCAATTTTCACAAGACTGTCCCCATTTTTGTGAAGAATACCGCGAAATTCACGATTTTTAATCATATATATATATATTTTTCCTGGTTTACGCTGCTTTTTCAAAATTTGCTTTCCAAAATACGTAAACCCCCAGACATTGTCTATTTTGGGGGTAATATGGTTTATTCGCAGCATGTTTTGAAGCTAAGATGTGATGTAATTTGCAATATTTTTTTTATTTAACATGGGGATTTTTAGAAACTGAAGAGATACAATTTTGGTTAAATGAGAATAAAGTTGCGCTCCAAGTCGTATAAAATGCTGTATCGAAATTAAAAATGTAGATATTTTTTTAGGGGTTTTCAAAATATCGACCAAAAACTAGAAGTTGTGTTTTGCGAAAAATGGAAATATCTCCAAATCTTGTAAACAAATTTTATAAAAGTTGGTAGTTTTGAATCAGAGACTATGGCCAATCGAATTACGTTAACAAATTATTTCTTATGGCCGCCATATCGGATTCATAAGCTATTAAATAGAGCATAAACATAGCTTTTCAACCTTGTATAACAAGCCTAGGTATAAACAACAAGTGAAATTCAAGAAATAAAAATAAGAAAAAAGTTTTTGTCTTCAGCCGGGACTCGCACCCGGAACCTCTTGCTCTGTACGCAAACGTTCTAAGCATTGAACTACCGAAGAACACACATAAATTTTCGGAAAACTTCTATTTATGCAGGTGCGCGATGTCTCAATAAAAGAACGAGTAATTCTCAGGGTATCAACTCGACCAAGCCATCCAACTGATCTCTATAACTCTTCTTTCCCACTGTCAAAGGTATGATAACTCAAATTAGACGTAAAAAATCAACGTCTGAAAGCATGAGATTATCTTTTCGTGTGTTAAAATTTCTGATCGAAATGGGCGATTGCCAATATAATTATCAAATACCAAATTGCAAATAATGCAATAACCTAAAACTATAAACAACAAGTGAAATTAAAGAAAGAAAAATAAGAAAAAAGTTTTTCTGTCTTCGGCCGGGACTCGAACCTGGAACCTCTTGCTCTGTACGCAAACGTTCAAAGCATTGAACTGCCGAAGACCACACATAAATTTTCGGGAAACTTTCATTTATGCGGGTGCGCGGTGTCTCAATACAAGAACGAGAAATTCTCAGGGTATTAGCTTGTCAGTGGGAAAGAAGAGTTATAGAGATCAGTTGGATTTAATATACAACATATATATTTCTTGAGAACAGCTGAAAATTTTTAAAAATGCCGTGACACGTCGATTTTGTTTGCGAGGGGGGCACTTTTTTGCGATTTTGGGACATCTCTTTCAACCTCTAACAGAGGCGCGTCTCACCCCTTAATTTTGAATAGGAAAAGTGGGTCGAGTGATACCACGTTGGAAAGGTCTTTCAATTCTTTGTTCTGAACTAACCGCATAATTTCGGTTAGACATGCACAACTGCATTATTATCGTTATAAGGATTACGTAATTCATAAAATCCTCCCCTCTCCCCCCTCTAGCCTTTAAATTTGACCATAACCTTGTTGAAAATCCCAATTTGTTTGTGAAGGGTATAGACCATTTTCGTACAATTACACTAAAAGTTAGTTCAAAGAGAAAATAATTTAAGACTAAACCTAAACATCCGAAAAATTATTAAAATAATACAACGAAAAATGTATTAGTTACTTTTTTGTGGTATTCCAAAAAGAATTAACCTTGGAATGATTCCAGTAAAACAGAAGAAAGATTAAGGATTAATTTAGTTTTAAAAATGTGTACTTTCACCAGGGTTACGGTCAAATTTGAAGCCAAGAGGGGGTAGATTTTATGTATAACGTAGTCCTTATAACGATAATAGGACTTATTGGAATAAAACCTGACTTTATTTTCAAATCGACAGCACAGCAAGGGAAATTATGCTATTAGTTTAGATTGATCCGTGCCCGACTATTTGCTATTGGTCGAGACCAGGCATTTCGCATTAGGTGATCGATCACTTCTCACTATTACGACAATCACCACCCAAGCAAAAGGTGTAGAGAACCATACTTTTTCTTTTTACTATTTTTTACTCCTACTACGCCCATGATTTGAATAATTCAAAAAGCTAACCAAACAAATGCTGATATTAGCAATACAGTTTTACTGCAATTGCTCCCAAAACCAATTTCTATCAATATCAGGGTTAGAGCAGGCAGTAAAATAAAAAGGTATAATAATGATAAATAGACAAAGGGTCTTTTTTGGCCGCATTCAGTTTTACAGGCAATGTCCGGTTTTTATGCAGATTAACTGTCCTAAAAATCGGCCAATATTAATTTCGTTTTTTTTAGATGATACTTCGCTCTTCTCGGATGATACTGTGCAAAAAATGTTTTATTATTTTACCTTACGCCTACGAGTGCTGTATTAATGGTTATTTGCAATGTAGTTCTAATATTATTTTCGGATCTGACCACCATCTGGTAAAAACAAAAATATTATTCCCTTTAAGAAAAACGAATAGAGACGAAAGTCTTGGAGAAAATGAAAACCTAGAATGCATCGAATAAAATCAATAACGCAACTTTAGAAGTCTAGAAATGCAAAGTACGCAAAGATTGTATCAGAAACGATTTGATGAAAAATTAATAAACACAGGACACTCTTTTGAAGACATATATACAAACATAGTAAAAAGCTTGAAGGAAGCAACAAAGAAGCTGTTGGATACCAACATAATAGAAATAGCAATAAGATGTGGTGGACGGAGGAAATACAGGAAATGGTCAAGGAGAAAAAACGCACATGCTTGAAATGGCTCAGTACTAAAGAACAAAGATACCTAGAAATCTACAGGGAATCCAGAAGACAGCTAAGCAATTTAATACGCACGGAAAAAAATTAAAAGTTCGAGTTCAAATGCCACGATGCCACACGTAGGAGGTAGGCAGAGTTTTGAAGTATGGAAATTAATTTATACGGTAGAAAACCCACCAAAAGAAAAAGTAAACATTTAGATCATCAAACCAGAACAATGTAGAGAACACTACAAGGGACTGCTGCAGGAAATGAGACCCGAATATCTGTCAGCCTCTTGGAGGAGAGACATAGAAGTACATAGAGAGGAAGTAATCATCGAAAAAGAAATGATAAAGAATAGTATAAAAAAGTTTAAATCCGGAAAAGCTAGCGGACCTAGGGGAATATACGCTGAAATGCTGAAATGCGGATTAGAGAAATTACTAGAAATGCATGAACGAACATCTAGTGCCTGATGACTGGAAAATTGCAATCATATCCTCAATACATAAAAAAAAACAAGCTGGATTGCAACAATTACAGAGGAATTTCAGTAACCAGTACTCTAAGTAGATTGTACGGTAGGATTCTTAGAGATCTAATAGAGAATGATTATCATGAACAAGAAGAAGAAGAGCAAAGTCGGTTTCGTGCAGGCAGATCTTGTAGTGCCAGAAATATAGAGACTCATGTTACCTTTGCGGACCTACAAAAAGCATATGATACCGTTCCAATAGAAAAAATATGGACAGTTTAAGAGCAAACTAATATCAAGATAAAAGAACTTTACAAAAGGTTAAAATCTAAAATTAAAATTTGGAATCGACTTCTGAAAGAATTCCCTGTAACAAAAGGCTTAAGGGATGTTGTGTCTCTCCAACTCTTTTTAAAATTTATATCGCAGTAGCTCTAAAAAACTGGAAACGTAAAGTACACGGCACGGGAATACAACTTAATGACCGATTTAACATATACACACTACTTATGGTGAGAAAGTTAACGGAAGAATACCAAAAGTGGGAGTTAACAGGGAACGTATGTACTTATGTATTGAAAACGAGTTATTTGAGAAACTTGGATGTCACATTTGATAAGAAAGAAACAGACTGTAAAGAACTGGAAAAAATAATAATAAAAGCAAAAAAGGTTATTGGATGTCTTAGCAGTATTTAACATATATGAAACAATGGTGAAAAGCACGCTGTTGTGTAAACTAGAGAATTGTCGCTTAATAGAAAAATACGAAACAAAAATGGAAAGTGTCGAAATGAATGCAATAAGAAGATCAATGAGAAGATCTAGATCTAGATCATAAAAGAAAGATTGGGAATCGAGGGAAACATAACGGATGACATCACTAAAAGACAACTGATATGGTACGGCCATGTACAACGGATGAACGATGAAAGATTACCAAAGCAGGTCCTACAATGGCTACCATTAGGGCGCAGAAAAAGAGAACGTCTTAAACTAGAATGGCAACAGTCAATCCACAGATCAATGAGTCAAGCAAACCTGACAGAACATGATTGTCGGGATCGAAGGAGGTGGAGAATAGGCGGTTTGGTTCGCGAAACGCAGTGGCGCACCCAGGAATATCTCTTGGGGGGGGGGGGGGGGCGAGGCCTCATGATTTTACGTTTTTTTGTGTTTATTCATGAATTATGTGGAAAAATATCTGAATAAATCATAAGCCCGCCCTCTCCCTTGGGTGCGCCCATGCTAAACGTCTCTGCTTGACGAGATTTTGTGTATATATAGGGTGTCCCATTAAGGATGGCAGCCGGATTTATCTCAGATACTAGTACAGCTACGACTTCAGGAAAGAAAAATTATAACAAAATCGGGCCTTGTGAATTTACCTAAAATATTTTTGTTTGTGTAGCTCCCCGCTAGGGGGCAGTAATAACACCTCCCAACTAGGGTCACTGCATCCTGGAAGCCTGGCGTCTCCCAGGGGTAGCGACACGAGTGTCAAAACCGTACTCAAAATTCCATAGACGTTCGTGAAAAATACTCATTTTTATACCGGGCCCCCCCCAAAGCTAATATTTTTTTAGATATTTTCCACATATTTCATGAATACAAACATAAAATAGCATAAAATACGGCCTTATGGGGTCTCGCCCCCCCCCCCCTAAAACTGTCTCGGGCCCACCCCGAAACTTTTTTCTATATACGCCACTGCTTGGAGATAATAGAGGACTGGGGCAACAAGAACCTTGTACAGTTCAACGCGCAGAAAACCCAAGCAGCCCTGTTTTCAAAAAAGACCAGCACCGGTGAGCCAAACATCATGCTATCTGGAAGTGCTGTCGCATTGCAGAGCCAGTTGAACATCTTAGGAGTCACTGCAGACACCAACATGTCTTGGCACAGTCACGTGGCAGATAGAGCTAAAAGGGCGTCCCAAAAGCTTGGGGTGCTATTTCGTACAAGACATCTGTATACACCAAGCCAACTGCTGACACTCTACAAAGCCCAGATTCGACCAACTATGGAGTACTGCTCACATATATGGAGTGCGGCACCCAAACATACCTTAATGCTTTTGAACACCGTGCAAAAACGATCTATCAAGCTGATCAATGACCCCGCACTTACCCGTAGCTTGGATAGTCTCGAACATCGAAGAACTGTGGGCGATCTATCTCTCTTCTACAGGTATTATCACGGAAAATGCTCTGAAGAGTTGGCACATATGATCCCCCCGGGAGTAGCACCTACTAGGCGAACACGTCAAACAGACGGTAACCATCAATTTATTGTCAAAATAGAGGCACCAAGAACCTCATTATATCAGAATTCATATCTCTGGAGAACAGCATCGCTGTGGAATAAACTCCCTGCGACAGTTTTCCCTGCAGGTTACAACCTAAACCGTTTCAAAACCAACACACACCAACATTTCCGCACACTTGCCGCTTCTCGAGCGTGATAGGGATCTCCTTGCGAGTGCGCATACCCGTAAAAAAAAAAATTACATTAAACAAAAGTCAGTCAGATGCTAACAAACAATGTGCATAAATAGTTATTTACCTAACTAGTGCGGAAAGTGATACTTTTACGCACGCGACGGCAGTTGCCCGAACGACGCTTTGTGGAGTTCGGGCACGCCGTCAAGGGCGGAAAAGGCACTTTCCGCAAGAGTTAGGTACAAAATTTTTCCTAGTTGCATAAAAAGCTTGGTTTTACATTTTAATATATTTGGTATTTTTCACATTAAAACAGCAAAAAAGAAATTCTGTTTTCATTTTTAATTTAATTGAGTTTATAAATGGGTCAATAAGTCTAATTAGGCCTCATTTTTAATTTAATTGAGTTTATAAATGGGTCAATAAGTCTAATTTGGCCTAAAATTCACGGCGTGCGGAAAGTTCAACTTCCCGCACGCGAATGCGTGCGTAAAAGTGCACTTTTACGCACGCAAGTAGGAAAATAATATTTATTTCATAACAAACTAAATCAGTTTAGCCGAGAAAAAGTTCGAATTACATTTCTCGAAGTTGGAACAAACAAGCAACCAAAGAATAAAGCATATTTTTACTTTGAGATGGGCATGGCAAAGGCCACCGAAGAAAGAAAGCTTTTAGTGCCGAAAATCATGCAATAGACAGAATTTCGAAAATTTTACCGAAAAGGTATTCCTGGTTTATATCCTGGAGAAGTCTAGAAAGTTAAATGCTTCGTTTGTATGGAAGCAATATTCTATGCCGAAGGACACAATACGAATCGAAACGAACCAAGTCATCAGCAAAGTACAGTAAGCTTACGGCAAGCTGGAAGCAACAAAATAATCGTTATCGTGTATATATCTTGATTCCTTTTTGTTTTTTGTATTATGATAAAATAAAATAATCCAAAAACCTATATTTTGCCTTTATGGTTTAAAAGAAATTACTTTTAATCACTGGGGACAAGAAATACTACCTTAGCCCATGAAACAAGGGATAAAACGTACACTTTTATTTAGAGAGCATGAAAAATTTATTAAATGATACAAAACCCAACATAATAGTTTTCTATATTTTAGAATATATATAAAACATGCAAACTATATTTTTGGTTTCTTGCGCTGTGTGGATCCTAACACAGGGTCCTAATAAATATCGAAATCATAAAAAACTAAATTTTTTTAGGTTTGTTTATTTGGATAGTCAAATTTATATACCGGGTGTGACGGACAGTTCTTTACGTAACATTTGTAAACCATTTAATTTTTTTGAGCATAAGAAAAGCTACGCTCCTGACAGTGTCAGATTTGCGTTTTCGTAAATGAGGTTATGTTTGGTGTCGCTACCCCTGGAGACGCCAGGCTTCCAGGATGCAGTGACCCTACTCCCAACTATAAAAATTGAATTTTATGACAAAACTCTATGATAAACATACACAGATTTTACAAAATTCATATTTCTTGAAAAATTCTGCATAATTTGGACCTCTCACTTGTACCTTTTTCTCACTTCCCCACATGGATGGAATGAAAATGTCACTTTTTTTTTTAAATAATTACATATACCTGGTAACTAAACCGACTCTTATTATTTATTTATCTTATTAAAAAGACACTAAAAAATGCAAATATTCTTGATTTTTTGTTTAAATGAAAATTTTTTCGAAAGAGGAAGTTTTTTAAAAGAACCAAACTAAAAAACTTAAATTTCTTAAAAAATTCAGATACAAACCCATTAATATTTTTACTTGAAGTTGTCAAGCGATATTCATTTAAGATATTACTGAAATCCGCAACTCAAAATTTGACTTAGTTTTGAGAATATTTAAAAAATAGTTTTGTTTGTGTATTCCACCATAGAGTAAGTAATACATACAGAGGTCCGAAGCTTACGGAGCGCGAGGCGAACCGGTTTGATCGCAGGCTTTTGTCTTCACGCAAAACTCTGAAATCAAATTGGGTTTCCCCTCGGGAAGTTGCCGGTGTTACCAAGAAGGATGTATTTCTCTGTAAAAATATGCTGTCCATTGATCGATTGGTGACCTTGAACAGAAAGTATATAACGCTATGTACTTTGTGCCTCGAGCCTTCGCGCGTCGCCTTGATTCAGACTCAGTCTTGATTCAGTCGACGTCTGGCTTTCAGCGGTATTACATCTGTTATAAAAGACTTTGCGCGGCAATGAAAGTTTTCTCCTCTCACGAAGTAAATAGCCTATCGATGGTCTAACTGCAATACCCCGTATCTAACATTTTGATAATTTTTAGATTATTTGTGATTTAGGCCAAATGAGCTGGCTACTTTCATAGTGTATAATACTATAAGACATTATATGCGTGGGAAATGACAAATATAGCAAATATATTTTTTTATAACCAATAACCCTAACCGAACCTATATGTGTTACCTAAACTGTTTTTCGCTATATAGCAAATAAATTTTTTTATACCCAATAACCCTAACCGAACCTATATGTGTTACCTAAACTGTTTTTCGCTTCCCCTGTAAAGTTTCATTTTTTCAGATACGGGAAATTGCAGTTAGGCCATCGCTATACTGCCGTCAAAAGAAAAAAACACGTATTCAACAAAATCGCTATTTTCAGAAAATGAAGGGTAAAGTTTTGGATGCAAATAAAACACAAATTTATTTTCCGGAATAAAACTGCACTTGATAGAGAATTAATCAGAGTTTTAACCAAATATATTTTTTTGTCTGATGTCTCAAAATCCAAGATGGCGGACTTAATTAAAATGTACCCTTCAAAGATGCTCGTTTATTTTTGTGTTGCGAACATGTTTTAATCACTTTTTTAAATTAGTTAAAAGGCTGCGTTCTTGCCACGCACAGCAAGGTATGAACTAGCAAAATCGGTTCGGTGGTTCTAAAAAAATATATTTTTGTTTCAACCATTGTTTTGCATATTATGCGATATCCTTGCCAATCATGTCTGCATTTATTTCCTTATGACTTCATTACTACTAAACCGATTTTGATGAAGTAAAAAACATCCTGTTGAGAATTGATTGCTTTTTAAAGATCATGATCAAAATTTATCGCCATCTTAAAATTTAAGATGGCGGACACTGCGGACAGAATCATACTTGATTCTTCAAAATGGCGTGTTGATTCTTATTTTCCGAGAATATTTTAGTTTTTTTTTAATTTGTAGAAAACCACTACTTTTCCCTCACACAACGACGTACAAATTAGTAAAATATCTGTGTGGTGGTTCTCAAAAAATCTATTTTTGCTTCAACCATTGTTTTACAGATTCTACGATTGCATTGCCAATCCTTCTGCATTCATTTCCCTATAAATTCGTTATTACTAAACCAATTTTAGCGAAATAAAAAAAATCGTGGTGAGAATTGATTGCTCTTTAAAGATTCTTATCGAAATTTTCCGCCATCTTGGAAATTAAGATGTCGACCAGAATCATACTTGATTCTTCAAAATGGCGTGTTTATTCTTATTTTGCGAAAATGTTTTAGTTTTTTTTTTATTTATAGAAAAACACTATTTTCATCCCGCATAAAGAGGTACAAATTAATAAAATCGGTGTAGCGGTTCTTACAAAATCGGATTTTTTTTAACCATTGTTTTACAAATTATACTTGTCTGCATTTTATAAATTCATTATTACTGAACCGATTTTAGTGAAATAAAAAACATCATGCTGCAAACTTTAAAGATCAATCAGTTTGCGCCATGATGTTATTTATTTCACTGAAATCGGCTTAGTAATAATGAATTTATAAAGAACTGAATGCAGACAGGATTGGCCATGCAATCGTATAATTTGTAAAACAATGGTTAAAACAAAATAAGATTTTGTGAGAACCAACCAAGCTTGTTTTTATTTTAAGGATGTGGTGTTAATACATTAGTTAGAGCAAAAAATTTAAAAAGGCTCTCCGTTTTCGGTCTAGAAGATAATCAAAAAGTGACGCCTTATATTTGAAAAAATTAGTTGCTTTGTATAACTTAAACCATATATAGGGCGGCTCAAAAATATATTGTGTTTTACAAAAATAATTTTTTTAAAATGCCCATAACTTTACTTAACTATCACCTAATTTTTTCTTATTAGTTTTTTTGGAAAGGAGGAGCTTTAAGTTTTATTAGAAAAAAATATTTTTTTATAAATTAAAATGAGTCTTTGACAATTTATCATTTCTTAAAAAAATATTGTCCAATTTTTATAATTGTGGTCATTTTGAGAAGCCACAATACTTAACAAATAATTTAATTTTACAACTGACATTTCATAAATATTCAAGATGATGGACAAATTTTAATGTAAGGTTATTTTGCAACAAATTTGATATGGTCCTGCGGGTATTCTGTGAGGTACTCGGTTTTTCTTCTTTTCACGACGATCAGATAAATTTAAAAATAATCGTGAAATAGAAGGCAATGGATCTTCCAAGCACCATTGACCCCAATAACGTATTTAAAAAAATAATAAAAGGCCTATAAAGTTTTGTGTTACATAAGTTATAATATAGTATAAATTTTCCTTTTCTGTTTTTCTGTTTTTTAGGAACTCTTTATTTTCACCCTGTATAATAATTGCCTGGACAAAAATTTTCAAAAAACTTTCTTAAATCGAAATAAAGCAACTATTTACAAATGCAACACTATAATTCTTATCACAGGAAAATGATTATAATTTTGTACCCAATGTCCAACATGTAACACAGAGCCATTCCCCCGTGCGTCAGCGTCGGTGAAGAGAGCAAACATGGAGGTGTCAAAAAGCGCATCAATTTGTTGTAACATATTAAAGTTTAAAAAAAAAATCGATTTTTTGATTTTTTTATTAGATCCTGTTTTACCGGCCTATGCAGGTGTACTGACAAATAACCTTAGTGTCAGTTTAAAAAGCAAACATGAGAGTATCAAAAAAGCGCATCAATTTGGGTAACAAATTTAAGTTAAAAAAAATCGATTATTAATTTTTTTTGTTAGATCCGGTTTTACCGGCCCATACAGGTATACTGACAAATAACCTTTATGTCAATCAGAAGAGCAAATAAGGGAGTGTCGATAAAGGGAATCGATTTGGTGTAACAATTTAAAGTTTAAAAAAAATGGATTTTTTAATTTTTCTATTAGATCCTCTTTTACCGGCCTATGCACGTACTCTGCCAACTAACATTAATGTAAATCAAAAGGGCAAATGCAGGAATGTCGAAAAGGCAAATCAACTTGGTGTAACAAAAAAAAATCTATTAAATTCTGTTTTACCGTCCCATATGACGTATTAGTTCAGGCACTACATCCCAGATTCAAGCGATATGCTGCTTTTAATGATAGAAGCAACACACTTGGTATGGATAGACATAAGACTCGCCCGAACATTTTACGAAAGGAAATCACCCCCCCAACCCTAGCAGGGGGGTGGTTCCCCACCTCAAACGTACTTTTTGATAGATTTTTGCCAACTTTTTCAAAAATCTTTGGGAGATACAGTTTCCTTTTTAATAATGTACGGCAGTGGTGCACGTTCCATTAGCGTACAAAAAAAGGGGAAAATTAAAAAAGAAGAAAAAACTTGTTTTTTGTGGCATTTTTTATCTTTAACACTATTTTTTTTTCAAATAAATATTTTTGGTTAAAAGCCCATTATATACAGTTAAATACTTATTAAGCTAGACATATGTTTTTTTAAATAGCCGCCTTGAAATAAAAATAAATATGTTTATAGAAATCCTTATATCAAACAAAAATGTTGAACAGTCATCTTTGTAACTCAGTAAATAAATATGAGATTAAGTAAAAAATTATTTTTGGTTAGTAATAACTTTAAACTGACTTTTTCTAGCTGACCTTTCTTAAAGTAGTATGGGGGGCATCCCTCCTTTCACCCCTCTGAAAAGTGCTCTCTTACAGTATTTTCCCAACTTTTAACTTAGCAAAAAACAACTAAGTAACAATTATTAAGGCTGATAAAAAGTACTCTCTAACGATGTATAACACGCCGCCCTTACAGCAGTGGCGCTTTTATAGGCATTTAAATAAATAAGAAGTGTGGAAAAAACTTTTTTTTTAATTTTCTTAAATTTTACTGTCCTACATATTTGGTTTTAAAACATTTTTAAAGCCAAAGAAATTTCCTTTCCAACGATGTACATCACTTTCCCTTCAACGCAGCTGTAGATCTTAAAAAAAATCGAAAAAAACATTTAGGGGGGGATCCACCCCCCACCAACAGTGGGCGGATGGTTTCCCCACCAAGTGTGTTGTTTTTCTCATTGAACGCAGTGTGTATTAGTACTGTTCCACCATGGTTGTCTTAAATAAAGATTAAAGTGTATACCAAATTTGATCATTTTTGGTGCGTTTATGCTAGATCTACCGCTGCCTTAAGGGGGGAGTGATATACATCGTCGGAAGAAAATTTCTTCAGCTTTCAAAATAAGTTTTACAACCAGTATGTAGGACAATAAAATTTAAGAAAATTAAAAAAATATTGTTTTTTCCACACCTCTTATTTATTTAAATGCCTATAAAAGGTGCGCCACTGAGGTAAGGGGGTCGTGTTATACATCGTTAGAGGACTTTTGGTCAGCCTCAATAACTATTACTTAGTTGTTTTTGACCAAGTTAAAAGTTTTCAAATAATTAGAAATATTGTGTAAAAGATCACTTTTGAGGTGGGCGAGAGGATAGTCACAGCATATTATTTTAAAAGGCTTTCCGTTTTCTGTCTAGAAGCGAATCATATTACTTTTTGGCAACAGACCATTTCCCCCTAATTTGACCCCGCTGAATCCGAATATCTCTGTTGCCAACTCGAAAAATCGACAGAGACGGAGAAAATCCCCCCCAAACCCCCAAAAACCTGTTTTTTTTTTCAGTTTTATGCAATTTTCTCGAAAACTTTTTTTTTTAATCAAAAATTGCAAAGAACAGTTTTTTGTGGAGAATAAAATTCCCTTTCCTACGATGTATTGGTCAATTAGGTTAGGAAAAGCAACTAGCTCTTCAGTGGCGTACGTAAATTGAGATTATTTAGAAAAAACATGTTTATTATAGGTTTTTCAAAATTTTCTCAAAAACTACACTTTTTAGGAAGAAATATGTAGTATACTTTATTGTAGAACATAACATTTTCTTTTAAAAACTTTATTAAAATGTCGGGTTGTTGCCATATTTAAGGCTTCAGGGGCGTACTAATATAAACTTAGTTTCAAAAATAACTGAAATAATCAGTTTCTCTTGCATATTTAAATATCTTTTCTAACTAAGATTTTTAGAAAAGAATGTGCCTTTATTCTTTATTGAGGATAAGACAATTTCTTTTTAAATGATGTATTACAAAGTGAGGTTAATGTTATGATAAATACTTCAAAAAGGTTCGTAATTTATACCTACTAAAATAAAATGTTTCCAAATTAAAATAAACTGTTTTTTGATTAGATTAGATATTTTGATTTATCTAAAAAAGTTCTTTAAAGCAAAAAACAGCGGTGGTTATAAGGGGAGGGGGCATAGGGGCCATGCCACCCCCCCCCCAAGCAATATTTTTGTGCAGAAAGTAACAGTAGTAACTTTGACACAGGTGTTTTTGGATATTTTTTTAAGCATATGGAACTAAAAATAAAGTGGTGAATCTTATGCAACGGTTTGGGGGGGGGGCAATATTAGGTACTCATTGAAATTGAAATTGAAATTGAGATTTTGATGGAAATTGAATGAAACCCGTAACAAAAATAATATTTTTTAGTCATTTTTGCAATTTACGGACGCCCCTGGAGAGTTTTCTATACTATGGGTTTACATTTTGTGACACTGTTTAAAAGGACATTTTATTATCGGGCCCGCCGCCAAAGCCATAAAAGGTCGAAAGTACAAAAGGTCGAAAAAAAATCGACAAAACAAAATATTAAAAATACAAGTTTACCGTATCAAGTCGAATTGACCTGTCCAGTCGATGTGGACCCGCGGCCGTACTTTCGATCTTTTGTACTTTCGATCTTTTGTACTTTCGACCTTTTGTACTTTCAACCTTTTGAACTTTCGACCTTTTGTTTTTTGATCTTTTGTACTTCGACCTTTTGTACTTTTGACCTTTTGTATTTTCGACCTTTTGTACTTTCGACCTTTTGTACTTTCGACCTTTTATCCGCGGCTCTTTATTATCCACCGAAAACCTAATAAGACACAAAATTGATTAGTTTGGATTGATCTTAAATAATTTCTTTAAATTAAGAACACCACTGGAGCGGTAAATATAAAATAACTTCCACTTTGTTATACATCGTTTGAAAGAAATTTATTGGCTATGACGAAGTATAAAACATATTTTTTGATAAAGACCTTGGTTTTTAAGAAAACTGAATAAAACGTATGAAAAACATGTTTTTTTAATGATTTGTTGAAATCATCCCCATTGACGGACGTCGCTGGAGAGTTTGCTATAAGTCAAACCCCACCAAGTTTCACATTTTTAAAAAGGGAATTTCCCTGTCTACAAAAAAGTGTAGAACAAGTTTTTTCATGTTAATCTTAGTTTTTGAGAAAATTAGATAAAACTTGTAACAAAAATGGTTTATTTTCTGTTTTTTCAAAATTAATTTAATTTACGGATGCCCCTGAAGTTTTATTTATAAAACCGATTTAATCATGTTATACGTCATTTTGAAGGAAATTTTATTGAGTATACCAAAATGTATTACACGGTTTTCTGTAGATATAAGGTTTTTTTAAAAATTAAATAAATCTTGGAAAAAAACAGATATTTTTTCAACTTTTTTTAATTACTTCAATTAACGGACGCCGCTGGAGAGCTTGTTATTAGTCTAACTTTATTAAGTTATACCATGTTGACACGGGAATTTTATTGTCCACAATAAAGTATATTTTACATTTTTCTCTTAGAAGCTTAGTTTTTAAGAAAATTTGAAAAAACCTCAAACTTTCAGATTTTGGGGGGTCTGGGGGGGTTTTTAGAGGTTTTTGCAGCCATTTAAAAAAATAATAATATGTTATTATTTTTTAGTTATACAAATATATGTTTTGAATGTACACCTGTGACAATTTGGGCTTTCCAGCGGCAATTTAAAATTCCACCGTCATTTTCGCCGCCATCTTGAATATCTCAGCCCCTGTCAATATTTCGAGTTGGCAACAGGGATATTCGGATTCAGCGGGGTCAAAATTGGGGGAATTGCCCATTTGCTAAAAAGTAATATAAAATGCTTCTAGAAAGTGGATTTGCCCGAATCTTGCCTGAACTAGGAGGAATGCCCCCTCGCCCCAATTTAAATGAATTCAACTTGAAAAATTAAGTTTTAAGTTAATACTAATCAAAAATATTTCTTTACTCACCTTGAGTATTGTTTACTTAATTACAAAAATTAATGTTCAACATTTTTGTTTTAAAGCGGCTACTTTCAAAAGTTATATCTAACTTATTAAATATTTGTATACAATGGGTTTTTGAACAAAAATATTTTTTTGAAAAAAACAATGTGTTAAGGATACAAAATGCGACAAGAAAAATTTAAAAAAACATATAAACATTTTTCCTTTTTTTCGTAGGTCTATAGAACGTGCACCACTGCCTTTAGAGGGTACTAAGGTACCTACATGGTCAAAAAGGAAATTTTATCCGCTTGCAAAATAATATTTAGAATAATTTTAGAAAAGTTGACCGTTTTCGAATTATTAGCAAAAACCGTCAAAAAGCACTTTTAAGGGGGGAACCACCCCCCTGCCAGGGTTGAGGGGGTTCCCTTTCGTAAAATGTTCGGGCGAGTCTATCCATACTAAATGTGTTGCTTCTATCATTAAACGCAGTATCGCACCCCGTAGGGCCTGAACTATACAGGGTGTCCCATAACTTAGGGGCCATAGGCCAACAGGTGATAGAGGAGATCATGCCTGATAAAAAAGTTTCTATGATGCATGGGTCAAAACACTTTCTTTGTCGAGATACAGAGCATCAAAGATGGCGATTTTTTAAACTTTTTTGATAATAACTTTTTAAAAAACGCTGTAAAAATATGAAATTGGGTAAAGACGTGTATTAGAACAAGAGCAATAAGTTGAAATACAAATTATTTTTAACAAAATTAGTCGGTAAATTTTTTTTAGAAAAAACTATTTTTTGGTATAAACTTTTATGAATAAAATATTAAACGCAATTTTTTTAAAATATTTTTTGTTAATAACTACAAGTCTCTAGCGAGACATAATAATAAAATATTATTAATATTTTTTAAAAGAATAAGTAAGCAAAAATTAATTTTTTCAAAAAATTATTATTTTTTTATGTGGTTATTTTGACAGCCTGTATCTCAATCTCAACTTGTTTTTGTATCAAAAAAAGAAATACCACATTTTTGAATCCCAATGGCTGTGACAAATTTTAAAAATCCTATATCTTAAAAACAGATGTGTGACCCTTATGTTATATAAACTTTTTTCTTGGAAATAACCTCCTCTATCACCTGCTGCACTATGGCCCCTAAGTTATGAGACACCCTGTATAAAGTTGTAAGGACTAACAACCTCCCACAATATATTTTTTCAATGCTTAATGTATTTCTCAAATTTAGGTTTTTTGCAAGGGGTGGGTCGATCGCCGATTTTTGTACACCAAAGGGAAATACCTACGGTATAATACTTACAGTATTTCCTCCAATTTCAATGGTATTTTCTAGTATTTCCCAAGCACTTCCCGGTATTTCCTAGTATATTTCCCAGAACTCCCCAAGTATTTCCTGGTATTTACCCTAACCTGTACACCAAAAGGAAATACCGACCCACCACTCGATTTTTTACAAATGCCTGACATTTGCAAAAGAGTAGTTATTTAGTTTTATTTTTGTTTGATTAAAATAAATAAATCGATCCATGACGGATCTGATACCTTCCTAGCTAGCCTATTAGCACAAGTGAAGCTATGATAATCAGCTTTGAATGCACTTTTTTGTAATGCTCCTACATAGTTTTTTTTATTGAGCAAAATCTAGTCTACTATATTCTGAAAACCGCATATTGATGCGATGCTCCTTTAAAAATTTTAATTGTCAAAAAACTGTCATTAGCGTTATTGGATTTTGAAAAACTAATCAGCTCGTTAGAGTGTCGAATACGATTTTACCTTAAAATTTTATGAAAACCGGTTCAGCGGTTTAGGAGCTATCGTGTTACGGACAGACACACACATAGACAGACATCACGACGATATTAATAGGATAGGTCAAAATACACCCAAATAACACATTTTCGGCGTTATCACAAAAAAATTTTTTTCGTCGAAAACAATACCTTTATTAGCCATTGCTGTGCGGGCTAGTAAGGTCAAAATACTTAAGGTATTAAGGACTCTCTTATTTACCACAATTTCTTATCCACTTCTTGCACAGCTCCACATTTCTGGGAAATGTAAATTGCCTCACACCAGCAGAACAACCATATTTAGACTTTCCACAATTAAAATACATACATTTGTTTCCGGAATATTTAATATTATCCATATCGCACCCTTAAATCTAAAGAGACGCAACTCAAAAGTTTTGAAAATGAGTTTATGTAACAAAAATGCATTCAAATGTGCTTTTTAACTAAAGATCACCAAAATTTACTTTGTTTACAATTTTTCGGGAAATTATGGAAAACTTTTGTTTATAAGCACAAAGTTAAAATATGAGCTAAAAAGACACGGAATGGGACAACTGGGCGCCGCCAACTCGGCGCCGCCAACTGGGCGCCGTCAACTCGGCGCCGCCAACTGGGCGCCGGACCAACTCGGCGCCGGGCCAACTCGGCGCCGCCAACTGGGCGCCGGCCAACTCGGCGCCGGACTAAAATTTTTTTTTTTGATAAAATTTGTGGATGAAAAATAAAATATATTATTTATATAATAACATCTTTAAAAAATCCCTTACGCAATTTTTTACAAGCTTTTATATTTAGCTTCAGATGTTCTGTCTAACTAACTATCTATCAAATCTTGTGAAGCGTTTTTGACACACTTCCCATTATCCGATTTGGATGAAATTTGGTACACACGTAGTGGTCCCATAACAATACAACACTAAGAAAAAAATATCCTCCCACCCCTAGCCCCACCCTTTCTATAGAAAAATGTGTTTTTGATACACTTCCCGTTATCCGATTTGGATAAAATTTGGTATACATATAGTGATCCGATGAGAATACAATAATAAGAAAAAAATATCCTCCCACCCCTACCCCCACCCCCTTCCATAAAAAAATTTGTTTTTGATACACATCCCGTTATCCGATTTAGATGAAATTTGGTATATATATAGTGAGTGACCCGATGACAATATAATATTAAGAAAAAAATATCCTCCCACCCCTACCCCCACCCCCTTTCATATAAAAATGTTTTTGACACACTTCCCATTATCCGATTTGGATGAAATTTGGTATTCACATAGTGGTCCGATGACAATACATTAAAAAAAATATCCTCCCACCTCTACCACCACCCCTTCCATAGAAAATGCGTTTTTGACACCCTTCCCATTATCCGATTTGGATGAAATTTGGTATACATATAGTGATCCGATGACAATACAATATTTAAAAAAAATATCCTTCCACCTGTACCCCCACCCCCTTTCATAGAAAAATGAGTTTTTGACACACTTCCCATTATCCGATTTGGATGAAATTTGGTATACATATAGTGATCCGATGACAATACAATATTAAGAAAAAAATATCCTCCCACCCCTATCCCCACCCCCTTTCATAGAAAAATTAGTTTTTGATATACTTCCCATTATCCGATTTGGATGAAATTTGGTACACACGTAGTGGTCCCATGACAATAAAACATTAAGAAAAAAATATCCTACCACCCCTACCCCCGAACCGAACCGAACCGAACCTTCTATAGAAAAATGTGTTTTTGACACACTTCCCGTTATCCGATTTGGATAAACTTTGGTATACACATAGTGGTCCGATGATAATACAATAAGAAAAAAATATCCTCCCACCCTACCCCCACTCCCTTCCATAGAAAAATTTGTTTTTGACACACATCGCGTTTTCCGATTTGGATGAAATTTGGTATACATATGGTGATTTAGATTTAAAAAGATCTACAGAGTAGGTAAAATTTTTTTAAAATAAATTCGTGGCTAAGCGGGTATAGAAAGATTTTGTTTCTCTTGTATTTTCCGTGGGCAACTCGAAAGCTGTAAACCGACAGGGGTCCACGACTTAATGATGTGATCTTGGACCTCCGTAAGTGGACAGCTTTCGAGCTGCCTACGGAAAAAGACAAGAGAAACAAAATATTTCTACACCCGCTTAGCCACGAACAATTTTTGTTTTCTTCATTCACGAGTACTAAACTTTACGTTTATAAAAAATTTAATTTTTGTCATTTCTGAACTAACGAAATACTTTTGAATCTTAATAATTTTTAAAAAACATGGTACCTACCTACTATTTTTTTAAAAGCTTTGTATAATTTTTTTTTAAATTACCAACTTATTGTTCTCAAAAAAATGCAATATTCTGTCTCATAAAACATTTTCGTATAATTTCAAAAACAATGATTAATAAATAAAAAAGTCCGCCATTTTGGATCCGTCATTTTGTTTTTTTAAAGTTTGAGTTAAAAATTGTGTTAAATGTCCTCAAGCAATGTAATATTTCAACTTTGAGACAAATCGGTTGGTAAATAAGAAAATCCGCCATTTTGGATCCGCCATTTTGATTTTTGGATCCGCCATTGTTGTAATAAAAAACGTAAATTGTAGTATTACCAGGTCACCAAACACGACAACTACCAAGATTCAACAGTCGACTTAATGGATTTAACTTTACTTAACAAAAACAAATTTCAAATAACTTAGTAAAAGAAATTGAAATTTTGATGATGTTATTACGATAAGATATCCGAATCAATTAAATATCACTATTTGCAAGAATCAATCTAGCAGAAAAATGCAGAAGTAAATAAATAGAGTTTATTCTAGATTATAATGAAATCGCTGATCGTGAGTTATTTGGAAACTCATTTTTCTATTGGGGGAAGGAGAGGGTGAGGGTAGAGTTAGAAATATATTTTTTGTTTGGGCTGTATTGCCATCGGACCTTTATGCATATACCAAATTTTATAAAAGTCATTTGAAGTGAAGTGTGTCAAAAACGCATTTTTTATGGAAGGGGGTGGGGGTAGGGGTGGGAGGACATTTTTTCATTATTGTTGTATTGTTATCGGACCACTATATGTATACCAAATTTCATCCAAATCGGATAATGGGAAGGGTGTCAAAAACGCATTTTCTATGGAAGGGGTGGGGGTAGGGTGGGAGGATATTTTTTTTTAATGTTGTCTTGTCATCGGACCACTATGTGAATACCAAATTTCATCCAAACCGGATAATGGGAAGTGTGTCAAAAACTCATTTTTATATGAAAGGGGGTGGGGGTAGAGGTGGGAGGATATTTTTTTCTTAATATTGTATTGTCATCGGATCACTATATGTATACCAAATTTCATCCAAATCGGATTACGGGATGTGTGTCTGTCAAAAACAAATTTTTCTATAGAAGGGGGTGGGGGTAGGTGTGGGAGGATATTTTTTCTTATTGTTGTATTATCATCGGACCACTATGTGTATACCAAATTTTATCCAAATCGGATAACGGGAAGTGTGTCAAAAACACATTTTTCTATAGAAGGGGTGGGGGTAGGGTGGTAGGATTTTTTTTATCAATCTTGTTTTGTCATCGGACCACTATATGTATACCAAATTTCATCCAAATCGGATAATGGGAAGGGTGTCAAAAACGCATTTTCTATGGAAGGGGTGGGGGTAGGGTGGGAGGATATTTTTTTTAATGTTGTATTGTCATCCGACCACTATGTGAATACCAAATTTCATCCAAACCGGATAATGGGAAGTGTGTCAAAAACTCATTTTTCTATGAAAGGGGGTGGGGGTAGAGGTGCGAGGATATTTTTTCTTATTATTGTATTCTCATCGGATCACTATATGTATACCAAATTTCATCCAAATCGGATTACGGGATGTGTGTCAAAAACAAATTTTTCTATAGAAGGGGGTGGGGGTAGGGGTGGGAGGATATTTTTTTCTTATTGTTGTATTATCATCGGACCACTATGTGTATACCAAATTTTATCCAAATCGGATAACGGGAAGTGTGTCAAAAACACATTTTTCTATAGAAGGGGTGGGGGGTAGGGTGGGAGGATATTTTTTTCTTAATGTTGTATTGTCATGGGACCACTACGTGTGTCAAAAACGCTTCACAAGATTTGATAGATAGTTAGTTAGACAGAACATCTGAAGCTAAATAAAAGCTTGTAAAAAATATTGCGTAAAGGATTTTTTAAAGATGTTTTTATATAAATAATATATTTTATTTTTCATCTACATATTTTATCCCAGTTGGCGGCGCCCAGTTGGCGGCGCCCTGTTGTCCTAGACCGAAAAAGACACGTTGTAAGTATTTTTATTGCAGGGACACATTTTTAAATTTTTGAGTTATGTCTTTTTAGTTTTACGTGTGCGATATTTTGCATCACGCCAACAACAAAATACTGAATTGATCTGATATTGATGTGTACCGCTTGCTTGAGATTGATAGAATGACCTCTTGACTTCGCGGAAGGGAAAAAGTGAAGCGGCTCGAGCACGAAGTAGGTATATAGTCTATTATATACTCATACACATTTATTTTTATTTCAAGGCCACATATCTATGTACTTTTTGGGTCGATTGAGCCACGACAAGAGATCGGACAACAAAGCACAGTCAAAGAGCGAGCATTTACCAGAAAATTTTAAATTTAATATAATTCCGCAGCTAGCGCTGGCTAGGTAAACTAAAAGATCCGTAAGCCGGGACCGTGCCTCTGCTGCCATAGGCTATCTTACTGTATGATTCCACGACCCTGAAAAAATCAGCTGTTCTCCCGGGGCTGAATTTTACATTGGGTCTTATGGGAGGTCAGACGTTTTTTTGTGATATTTTCAGAATGGCACTACAGATTTTCGCAAAATTTCAGTGAAATATTCTCAGACACCATCCCGATATTCCCCCAAAAGTTTGTAAGGAAGCAATATGATTAAAAGGTTAAAATCTTCAAGATTTAGCATTCCTTATTTTGAATTCAAATTACCCGCCATGTACCACATGCCAACTGTTATATTTGACATGTATTTGACATTGCCATCTGTGATTGTCAAATTCGCTTCTGCTTTAAACTTAATTTTTGTGTGAGCCAGGGCTATCAAAATGGACGGGCCACGATCCTCCACTTTGTTGACGTCACATCCGGGGCTGATTTTTTTTTGATGGTCACGTACGACACAGCTGATTGTCTTTAAAATATTGAAGTTGGAATGACGGTTCATGGATATTTGATTTTTTTTAAAATAAAGCCGTTTTTGAGATTGTTTTTACTTTATTCTGGCAGAACAATTTTTTTTAAATGTATAGTTAGCCCTAATTTTTCATAGCCGCTTTATAAGCTCACAAAAATTAAGTTTAAAGCAGAAGCGAATGTGACAATCACATATGACAAAGTCAAATACATGTCAAATATAACAGTTGGCATGTCGTACATGGCGGGTAATTTGAATTCAAAATAAGGAATGCTAAATCTTGAAGATTTTAACCTTTTAATCATGTTGCTTCCTTACAAACCTTTGGTGGAATATCGGGATGGTGTTTGAGCATATTTCACTGAAATTTTGCGGAAATCTGTAGTGCCATTTTGAAAATATCATGAAAAAACATCTGACCTTCCATAAGACCCAATGTAAAATTCAGCCCCGGGAGAACAGCTGATTTTTTCAGGGTCGTGGCCTCTATTTTTGTGTTGGCCTTGTGTGAGCTATTGAACGGCTATGAAAAATTAGGGATTACTGTACATTTAAAAAAAATTGTTCTTCCAGGATAAAGTAAAAATAATCTCAAAAACGGCGTTATTTAAAAAAAAATTAAATATTCATGAACCGTCATTGCAACTTCAATATTTTAAAGACAATCAGCTGTGTCGTAACGTGACCATCAAAAAAAATCAACAAAGTGGAGGATCGTGGCCCGCCCGATTTTGATGGTAAGACGAGACCTTATTTTGTTATTTGCATGTGTCACACCTGTTATAATTTTTGGACAATTTAATGTTTATTGACGTTTTATAATGTTTTTGACATAAAGAATTATAAAACGTCAATAACACACAATACAAATATCAAAATAAGGTCTCGTCCATTGAGTTATATAACGCCCTGAAAGGGCGTTAGAGACGGAAAGACAAGGCATTTTTTATTGACCCTATCCAATTTGGTTCCTATGGGCGGGTATTTCTTTTACAATAAAAACAGAGATAGACATTATTGAACATGTGAAATAATACCCTAGATAATATATGGGTACTTTTATCTCTTTCACACTGACGGCATAAGTGCGACAGAAAAGCAGCTGGCTACCTTTAATCCACCTACCGTATTTTGAGTGATTCTACCTGCTAGTCGGTTTATACAGGGAAAACTGATAGACAATGTTGTCTAAGTACGGAAATGAATTTTTTTAAATTTTGTGCGGGAATATTACAAAAAGAAATCTTAAATCGTTTAAAAACAAGTTTAGAAGTAACTATTTGAGTTCAAACATGGTCCGAAATCGTTTTTGGTGCAAAAGAAGAAAAAAAATCCATAAAAAAACAACATTTCATGGGTAAGTCGTCTTGACGGATAGTTTTTGCTAAAACACGAGAAAGTTCACTAGCGTCACGATAGATAGTTTTTTCTGCGACCGTGCGATTTTACCCTCACACATTTTGATTCAGAAAGTGTCACTTCCCCGCACTTTTTTTTCATTGCATGAAAATTAACAAAAAGTATTTGATTTTCTTAAAAATGATTTTTTTTTAAATGCGCACATACCGATTTTTATCCAGTTGTTTTTGTTTTTTCGAACCAAACTTTTGACATGTCACGGGAATACTTCTTGATGAATTGTTACACACACTCATCTATGTTTTTATAAATTTCGATAAATTTAATGTTTTTTGCGGACTTTACAGTAATTTTAAGTTAAATTTTGGTCTTTCATCGCGAAAGTATATATCTATTATTATATGACCACCGCGACCGGTCTACAGGCCGGTATCATATGTGTATGTCCTTCTAATGTCATTTGACCATCATGCTGTCTTACTTACTAAGGTCACTTAGTTTAATTAATAATTTTGTCCTACATAATATAAAAGAAGAATAGAAACCAACAAAAAATTTGTGACACTTCGATTACCGATTTTCTTTGATTGCGATGGATTAGGGTGACCAGATTACGGTTTATTAGGGTGCCCAGAGTGCGGAAAAAAAGATTTTGAAAAATTTCCGTAAAAAAATTTGAAGACCAAACACTCACGCGCCACTCAATGTTTATGGTCGCATACACTAATCCTAACTCGATTTCCGACGATTATGGACAATGGTTACCCCCTGGACATAAACCTAACAACTTTTACTATATTTATTAACAACTAGGTAGGTTAGGTTTGGTTAGGTTGGGTTAGGTTGGGTTAGGTTGGGTTAGGTTGGGTTAGGTTGGGTTAGGTTGGGTTAGGTTGGGTTAGGTTGGGTTAGGTTGGGTTAGGTTGGGTTAGGTTGGGTTAGGTTGGGTTAGGTTGGATTAGGTTGGGTTAGGTTGGGTTAGGTTGGGTTAGTAAATCTCAGTGAAATATTCTCAGACACCATCCCGATATTCCCCCAAAAGTTTGTAAGGAAGCAATATGATTAAAAGGTTAAAATCTTCAAGATTTAGCATTCCTTATTTTGAATTCAAATTACCCGCCATGTACCACAGGTTAACTGTTATATTTGACATGTATTTGACATTGCCATCTGTGATTGTCAAATTCGCTTCTGCTTTAAACTTAATTTTTGTGTGAGCCAGGGCTATCAAAATGGACGGGCCACGATCCTCCACTTTGTTGACGTCACATCCGGGGCTGATTTTTTTTTGATGGTCACGTACGACACAGCTGATTGTCTTTAAAATATTGAAGTTGGAATGACGGTTCATGGATATTTGATTTTTTTTAAAATAAAGCCGTTTTGAGATTGTTTTTACTTTATTCTGGCAGAACAATTTTTTTTAAATGTATAGTTTGCCCTAATTTTTTATAGCCGCTTCATAAGCTCACAAAAATTAAGTTTAAAGCAGAAGCGAATGTGACAATCACATATGACAAAGTCAAATACATGTCAAATATAACAGTTGGCATGTCGTACATGGCGGGTAATTTGAATTCAAAATAAGGAATGCTAAATCTTGAAGATTTTAACCTTTTAATCATGTTGCTTCCTTACAAACCTTTGGTGGAATATCGGGATGGTGTCTGAGCATATTTCACTGAAATTTTGCGGAAATCTGTAGTGCCATTTTGAAAATATCATGAAAAAACATCTGACCTCCCATAAGACCCAATGTAAAATTCAGCCCCGGGAGAACAGCTGATTTTTTCAGGGTCGTGGCCTCTATTTTTGTGTTGGCCTTGTGTGAGCTAATGAACGGCTATGAAAAATTAGGGATTACTATACATTTAAAAAAAATTGTTCTGCCAGGATAAAGTAAAAATAATCTCAAAAACGGCGTTATTTAAAAAAAAATTAAATGTTCATGAACCGTCATTGCAACTTCAATATTTTAAAGACAATCAGCTGTGTCGTAACGTGACCATCAAAAAAAAATCAACAAAGTGGAGGATCGTGGCCCGTCCGTTTTGATGGTAAGACGAGACCTTATTTTGTTATTTGCATGTGTCACACCTGTTATAATTTTTGGACAATTTAATGTTTATTGACGTTTTATAATGTTTTTGACATAAAGAATTATAAAACGTCAATAACACACAATACAAATATCAAAATAAGGTCTCGTCCATTGAGTTATATAACGCCCTGAAAGGGCGTTAGAGACGGAAAGACAAGGCATTTTTTATTGACCCTATCCAATTTGGTTCCTATGGGCGGGTATTTCTTTTACAATAAAAACAGAGATAGACATTATTGAACATGTGAAACGGACAAAGATAGGGTGATTTTGCATGCTAATAATACCCTAGATAATATATGGGTACTTTTATCTCTTTCACACTGACGGCATAAGTGCGACAGAAAAGCAGCTGGCTACCTTTAATCCACCTGCCGTATTTTGAGTCATTCTACCTGCTAGTCGGTTTCTACAGGGAAAACTTTATTTTTTTATTTTTTTTATTTGTCAAACACACTGTGTTTTTTTTTTATTACAATCTAGTCAGTAAGACTAATTAGCAATTTTGTTTTAACTTAATTTACTAGAAAAGTCAGATTTAAACTTAGGGTTCACTCAACAGTTCTCCCCGCTTTGTTTAGTCTGTAACTCACAATTGTGTTGTGTTTATAGCATTATTTTGTTTTATGTGTAATTCACTTAGTTTACTAGCTCAAACAGCTTCACTCTTTTTAGTCTTCGAACTAGCATAGTATTGTCTAGAAGCTGAATTGCTTCCACATTCACATGCCGATGGAGTCTATCTTCATGGCTTTTTGCGTACTTTTTTATAGTCTCTGCTACAGTTTCGATTTTTAGATCTCGATGAAGGTCACTATTTCGAACGTACCAAGGTGCATTCACAATGTTTCTTAATACTTTATTTTGAAATCTCTGTAAAACTAGAATGTTACTCTCTTTAGCACAACCCAATAGTTGAATACCATATGTCCATACTGGTTTCAGTATTTGTCTATAAAGCAGTAACTTATTATGAATTGTTAAATTGGACTTCCTTCCAATTAGCCAGTTCATTTTTCTATACCTTATCTCAAGTTCTTTTTTTTTTCTTAACTTGTGCTTTCCAGCGCAATTTGGCATCAAGTGTCATACCTAGATATTTTGCCTGATTAGAATATGGTACTGGAATGTTGTTAATTATTATTTGTATGTGATTTATATTTTTGTTTGTAAAATCAACATGAATTGATTTGGTTTCATTTAATCTTATTCGCCACTTTGTGGTCCAACTGTGAACTTGGATGACTGCATCCTGAAGTTTTTCTATGCATTTTTCAATAGATTTTTCTACCGTCAATAAACCAGTATCATCGGCAAATGTTGCTAAGTGACAATTTTCTGGCTTTGGGATATCACAAGTGAATAATAAGTACAGATAAGGGCCTAGTACGCTACCCTGGGGCACGCCTGCTTGAATTTCTCTTAAAGTTGAGTATGAGTCTTCCTGTTTTACTCTAAAATGTCTATCAGATATGTATGATTCCAAAATATCCGAATATTGTTTTGGCAGAAACCGTTTTAGTTTAAAATGAAGGCCTTCATGCCACACTTTGTCAAATGCTTCTGCTACATCTAGAAAAACTGCAGAACAAACTTTTCCCTCTTCTAGTGCTTTTTCTATTATATTAGTAATTCTGTGTACTTGATCTATCGTGGAATGCTTGTCTCGAAAACCAAATTGATGAGATGGAATAATTTCTTGTCTTTCTATGATGGGTTTTATTCTTTTAAGCAATAATTTTTCATAGAGCTTGGATATAATTGGCAGCAAAGATATTGGCCTGTAAGATGACACGTCATGGAGTGGTTTTCCCGGTTTTGGAATCATGATAACTTCTGCAACTTTCCAGGGAAAACTGATAGACAATGTTGTCTAAGTACGGAAATAATTTTTTTTGAATTTTGTGCGGGAATATTACAAAAAGAAATCTTAAATCGTTTAAAAACAAGGTTAGAAGTAACTATTTGAGTTCAAACATGGTCCAAAATCGTTTTTGGTGCAAAAGAAGAAAAAAAAATCCATAAAAAAACAACATTTCATGGGTAAGTCGTCTTGACGGATAGTTTTTGCTAAAACACGAGAAAGTTCACTAGCGTCACGATAGATAGTTTTTTCTGCGACCGTGCGATTTTACCCTCACACATTTTGATTCAGAAAGTGTCACTTCCCCGCACTTTTTTTTCATTGCATGAAAATTAACAAAAAGTATTTGATTTTCTTAAAAATTATTTTTTTTTAAATGCCGATTTTTATCCAGTTGTTTTTGTTTTTTCGAACCAAACTTTTGACATGTCACGGGAATACATCTTGATGAATTGTTACACACACTCATCTATGTTTTTATAAATTTCGATAAATTTAATGTTTTTTGCGGACTTTACAGTAATTTTAAGTTAAATTTTGGTCTTTCATCGCGAAAGTATATATTTATTATTATATGACCACCGCGACCGGTCTACAGGCCGGTATCATATGTGTATGTCCTAATGTCATTTGACCATCATGCTGTCTTACTTACTAAGGTCACTTAGTTTAATTAATAATTTTGTCCTACATAATATAAAAGAAGAATAGAAACCAACAAAAAATTTGTGACACTTCGATTACCGATTTTCTTTGATTGCGATGGATTAGGGTGACCATATTACGGTTTATTAGGGTGCCCAGAGTGCGGAAAAAAAGATTTTGAAAAATTTCCCTAAAAAAATTTGAAGACCAAACACTCACGCGCCACTCAATGTTTATGGTCGCATACACTAATCCTAACTCGATTTCCGACGATTATGGACAATGGTTACCCCCTGGACATAAACCTAACAACTTTTACTATATTTATTAACAACTAGGTAGGTTAGGTTTGGTTAGGTTGGGTTAGGTTGGGTTAGGTTGGGTTAGGTTGGGTTAGGTTGGGTTAGGTTGGGTTAGGTTGGGTTAGGTTGGGTTAGGTTGGGTTAGGTTGGGTTAGGTTGGGTTAGGTTGGGTTAGGTTGGGTTAGGTTGGGTTAGGTTGGGTTAGGTTGGGTTAGGTTGGGTTAGGTTGGGTTTGGTTGGGTTAGGTTGGGTTAGATTGGGTTAGGTTGGGTTAGGTTGGGTTAGGTTGGGTTAGGTTGGGTTAGGTTGGGTTAGGTTGGGTTAGGTTGGGTTAGGTTGGGTTAGGTTGGGTTAGGTTGGGTTAGGTTGGGTTAGGTTGGGTTAGGTTGGGTTAGGTTGGGTTAGGTTGGGTTAGGTTGGGTTAGGTTGGGTTAGGTTGGGTTAGGTTGGGTTAGGTTGGGTTAGGTTGGGTTAGGTTGGGTTAAGTTGGGTTAGGTTGGGTTAGGTTGGGTTAGGTTGGGTTAGGTTGGGTTAGGTTGGGTTAGGTTGGGTTAGGTTGGGTTAGGTTGGGTTAGGTTGGGTTAGGTTGGGTTAGGTTGGGTTAGGTTGGGTTAGGTTGGGTTAGGTTGGGTTAGGTTGGGTTAGGTTGGGTTAGGTTGGGTTAGGTTGGGTTAGGTTGGGTTAGGTTGGGTTAGGTTGGGTTAGGTTGGGTTAGGTTGGGTTAGGTTGGGTTAGGTTGGGTTAGGTTGGGTTAGGTTGGGTTAGGTTGGGTTAGGTTGGGTTAGGTTGGGTTAGGTTGGGTTAGGTTGGGTTAGGTTGGGTTAGGTTGGGTTAGGTTGGGTTAGGTTGGGTTAGGTTGGGCTAGGTTGGGTTAGGTTGGGTTAGGTTGGGTTAGGTTGGGTTAGGTTGGGTTAGGTTGGGTTAGGTTGGGAGTAGTAGGTTTAAGCGGGTGCTGGACCACTTTTGAGGAGGGAATGACCTTGAATGACCTTGACGGTCGTTGCCTTGTTTTATGTAGAGACGAATAGTTTGAGTAGTATATTTGACCTTGAAAAGTTGTGAAGGTCATTATGTTGACCTTGAATGACCTTGACGATCGTTGCATTTTTTATATGTAGAGACGAATAGTTCGAGTAGTATTTTTGACCTTGAAAAAAATAATCCAAAATTATAGTAAAGATGTGTATTTTTTAACCTTCAGAATCTTTAACATTGCTTTATTTGCCCGCTTTTTAGATATATTATTTTCTGTAGACTTTACCCCCACTAAACTAACACCCAACAAGTATTTAAAGAAAAATAAATATCAGAAGAGTACTATTAAAGTTTCTTTACTTCAACAGCGAATTTCAAATTAGTAGAAAATGAATTCAAAGCAGCAAATTATTGATTTGGATGATTTCACCAGTCAAGACATCGACAATTTGTTAAAAGATATTGGGAATGAGTTTCAAGCCGAACAGCAGCCAGAGCCACAGCTAGAGCCACAGCTAGAACCACAGCCAGAATCACAGCCGCAGCTACAAATGGAGCTACAACGTGACGTACATAAAATCAAAAATGGAAGAGTTGGTAAAAGAAAGTACATTAAAAAAACGAAGACAAGCATTTTATCAACAGCTCCAACTCCGACAGCAATTCCAATAGCAATTCCCTCAACATCGAGGGATCAGCTAGTCCAACAAACCGTAGCCGCAAATGTCACAACAATAGAAAGCCAAACGATAGAGCAGGCTATCCAAATCCTACGGGTGAAAAGAAGCTGCGTGGAGCAGCTTAAACAAAGAGTGGATCTACTCAAAGTAGAGATTCAACGACTACAAAGAGAGACCGAAGGTGTGGAGGAAGAATTCCAAGCAAAATTAAATGACTACAATAAGCTAAAGGATCTTTTTTATGCTTTTCTTTAAATTTTTAACATTTTTTTATTGTAACATATTTAGTTTTTATATAAAATTATTAGTTAGCCAATATATAACTTTATGAAACAAAAAAAACAATTTGAATATGTAAAATATAATAAATCTATATTAAGAAAAAAAACATTATGGTAATTTAATAACAAACAAAAAAATTTGTATAATTTTTTAATTTTGGTTACTATTTTATAGTTGAACTTAGAACTAGAACTAGAACTATAGAATAAACTTTAATATAGAAAAGAATATTATGCTAATGCAAAAAACAAAGTATTAAAAATAATTTTTAAACTTTAGTTTGTTTATAAAAGAGTAAAATTTCATAGTGTATAATAAACCAATTTGTAGAAAAGATCTAATTTAAAAAAAATACAAACTTTTAGAAAGAATTTTTAAACTTTGGTTTGTTTATAAGAGAGCAAGATTGCATGGAATAGCATATAAAAATGAAACTTAAAAACGTTTTTTTTTACCATTTTTAACTTTAGTTTGTGCATAAATGAACAAAATTTGCGTTACTATAATTTAAAAATTGAATATTGATGTGATTCAAAAGATAGGATTTTTACAAATGGTTTCATTTTAAAATTGTTAGATGAAAATTTTTAATTGTTTGGTTTAGTGCCACAGTGCCCCAAACCTCGCACTGAGCTGTGTGTACCAGCCATTTTTATTGTACACCCCAATTAAACTAAACCAGACTACCAACGTTGAGCCTCCTCAAAAGGAGAGTCAGCTCTTTCGCTTCCTACATCAGACATCTCCTCAGAAGGAGGAGAGTCAACTCTCGCTACTTCCCACACACCATAATTGGTATCAGAATCATCATCATCACTCTCCACCACCTCATAATCATCACTGTCTGAGATGTAGACAGGTGATTCGGGTGAATATGGAGGATTGCTCTGCCTCTCCATAATTCTTTGATATTGCTCACTACAGACATCGCATCGTCCATTAATTGTAAAAACCTCTACCGGTTTCCAGACATTGCAGAAATTGCACTGCACATGCCCATTTTTCAAAAACGGACGAACGATGAGGGTAGGGCGAGCGGTGGATGACATTATAGGAAGACAAATCGAGCAAGAATGAGTGTTTGCCAAATGAGGAGTAAAATATATATACCCATTACAAGGTTATATCAAGGTCAGTGTGAATCGTTGACAATTTTTTCCAAGGTTAAATATGTAATTGCTCATCAATCTTGTTCAAGGTTAAATGAAGGTCACTGTATAATTTTTTCCAAGGTTAAAGATGTAATTGCTCATCAATCTTGTTCAAGGTTAAATGAAGGTGAATGTCACCTTGAGAATATTTTGCAAAACCAAAAATAAATTAAAAAATAATACATTTGGTTGTAAATTTTGTTCAAGGTCAAACTATTTAGATTTTGCTGTGAAATATGATAAAAAAAAATATATTTGAGAGTTATCAGATACAGCTGAAGAAAATGAGGTGGAGTGGGGTGTCTGTTATAAAACCCACAACGGGCATAAAAAAGCATAGTGGTTAAAACAGAGGTGTTGATGAAAACACCTAATAAATAAATAATTTAAGGTGTAACAAGTAAAGTGACCATGTTGAAGTGTTCAAAATGTGACAAAAGTTTTACTCGAAAAGATAATATGGTTAGACATAATAAAACAGCTTGCAAATATAAACATAATGATGATAATATCAATAAGCAACCATTAAAGAAAAGAAAAATAGCTAGTTTAAAAGTTGATAAAGATGGTGATAAACAATTGGAAATGTGTAGAGAATGCAAGATTTTCATACCCAAAGATAAATTTTTTGCTCATTGTAGAACACTTCAACATAAAAATAACTCATGTGCACCATACTCCAATGGTGTATGTGTGGTAAGAAGTGGTCTTAAATGCAGAATAGCAAGTTATAGAATTGCTTCAGAAACTCAGCAAAAAGACTACAGAAGGTTTTTTTATGAGATAAAACCCAAATGTCTAACATTAGTAAAAGAAAATATAGCAAAACACACCTCAATAAAAATTAATATGGAATTATTTGCAACGTTTCTTCACCAATCAAAAGAAACCCTAGCTGATAAATCATTTAACACAAATAATAAAATAGTGTGTGATGCCTCTGATTTGGATAATATTTATGAGTTTTTTATAGATAAAATAATTTCCCAAGCGAGCGAGTTTATGGAGCGAGATTCTGGTAAGATTACTCATTAGTAAAATAAATAATTTTTGTTTAATAATAATCAGTGAAACATTTTTTAAATATGGTTGTTTAATTAATAATGTTTTAATTTATTTACAGGTTGGACTTTACAACATATATTACACTTGGAAATCAACATCAACAAGTTTCGCCCTATTGGGGGCAATTCATACTTCAAGTTACCCAAATTCATTGAATCTAAACATGCTGTAGTGAATATAAAAAATCAGGATAATGCATGTTTTGCATGGGCTGTTACATCAGCTTTATACCCAGTTTCACTTCATGTAGACAGAGTTTCTTCCTACCCCCATTATTCTACAGTTTTAAATCTTGCAGGTATGGAAATGCCGGTTAAATTGACTGATATATCTAGGTTTGAACAAAACAATAATATTTCAATTAATGTTTATACATTGGAAACCAGATTTGCAAATAAAAAAATTCAATATGAAGTTGTTGGTCCACTTCGCTATTCCAAGAGAAAACTTGACACTCACATAAACTTATTAATCATAAGTGAAGATTGTAAAATTAAAGAAGAAACTCATGAATGTAATAGCGATTGTAATAGAACACATTATTGTTGGATAAAAAATCTTTCAGCTTTGGTTTCCAATCAAATATCAATGTCGAAACGTAGACTTTATTTTTGCGATGGTTGTTTAGTACACTTTATAACAGCAGAAAAACTAATATTTCATCAAAAATATGACTGTGGGCAAGTTTACGCGATAACCCCATCTACAGATTTAAAAACTGATAGATTTGGAAAAACAACACAAGAAAACATGTTAAAGTTCGAAAGTTATGAAAAACAGCTAACAGTTCCCTTTGTAGTGTATGCTGACTTTGAATCAATTTTACAACCAATGGCAGGTTGTGAACCAGATCCATTAAATTCTTTCACAGTCAAAAATATCATACATAAACCATATTCATTTGCATACCTAATTAAATGTTCATTCAATGATGATTTAACAAAATTTAAATTATTCCGTGGTTCAAGCGCAGCAGAAGAATTTGTAGCATGTATTGAACGTGATCTTAGAGAGCTTCACAATAATTATTTAAGAGATATAGTCCCAATGACACCACTAACACCTGAAGAAAGAAACATAGTGGAAACATGTGACAAATGTGGAATTTGTGGTAAACCTTTTAACTTATTTGATAAAAAAGTAACCGATCATTGTCACATAACGGGAAAAAAAAGATTTTTAGCTGCACATTCAACTTGTAAC
This sequence comes from Aspidapion aeneum, assembly GCA_963576565.1. Taxonomy (NCBI): domain Eukaryota; kingdom Metazoa; phylum Arthropoda; class Insecta; order Coleoptera; family Brentidae; genus Aspidapion; species Aspidapion aeneum. Next base: position 115,613,018 of record OY755039.1, read on the forward strand.
TTACAACATCAATTACCAAATTTCATTCCAATAATTTTTCACAATCTAAGTGGTTATGATTGTCACATGTTTATTAAGGAATTGTGTCATCATGGCGATAAAATAGATGTTATTGCAGAAAACAAAGAAAAATATATTTCATTTACAAAATCCATATATGTACATGATTACATGAATTCTGAAGGAAAAATCATAAAAAAATATCTACGTCTAAGATTTATAGACAGCTACAAATTTTTAGCTGCATCCCTGGATGAGTTAAGTAAAGGTTTAGATTCAGATTCCTTTTTAGAAACACACAAACATTTTACATCTGAAGAAGAATTTAGTTTAATGAGACAAAAAGGTGTGTTTCCATATGGATTTATCTCTGACTTAGACAAATTAGACGTTACTAATTTACCCACGAAAAACCAATTCTTCGATGATCTAAATGATCAGCATATTACAGATTTAGAATATGATAGAGGGAAAAAAGTATGGAGTCTATTTAATTGTAAAACTTTAGGAGACTATTCGGATTTATATTTGAAAACTGATGTTTTAATTTTAACTGATGTTTTTGAAGCATTTCGAAGAAATTCTTTAAAGACTTATAACCTAGATCCAGCTCAATATTACACGTTGCCATCATTATCATTTGATTGTATGCTTAGAATGACAGAAGTAGAATTAGAGCTATTGACTGAAATTGACATGATTCATTTCTTTAAAAAAGGGATTCGAGGGGGTGTTAGTCAATGTGTTGATAGAATGCATATAGCAAATAATAAGTACCTTCCAAATTATGATCCAAGTATAAAGTCATCCTTTATAATGTATTTGGATGCAACAAATTTATATGGGCATAGTATGTCACAACCACTACCCACAAAAGGTTTTAAATGGCTCTCACAAGAAGAAATGATAAATTTAAATATTCATAATGTACCAGATGACAGTCCCATAGGATACATTCTTGAAGTAGATGTGTATTATCCAAATGAGTTGCATGAAGCTCATGCTGATTTTCCATTTTTGGTGGAAAATATAATCCCTCCAGATTCATCATCCAAATTCCCCAAACTCATTCCAAATTTGCATGATAAAATAAGGTATATTGTACACTATAAAACTTTAAATCAGGCAGTAAGAAATGGGTTAATAGTCATTCAAACTCATAGAATGTTAAAATTTGAACAATCACCCTGGTTAAAAAAGTATATCGATACTAACACAAAGCTTCGAAACTCTGCTGATACAAAATTTAAAAAAGATTTATACAAGCTTTTTAATAATGCAGTATTCGGAAAAACTATGGAAAATGTTGAGAATCATAAAGATATAAAATTAGTTACAAGTTGGGAGAGTATTCGTAGAAGGGCCGGTGCTCGTGCTCTAATCAGTAGACCCAATTTTAACAATTGCTCGATATTTACCGAAGAATTAATCGCTGTTCATATGAGTAAACTCAAAATTGTATACAATAAACCAATATATTTGGGTTTTTGTATTCTGGATTTGTCTAAAACAGTTTTGTATGACTTTTTTTATAATACTATAAAAAAAGAGTTTCACAATAGTGCAAGTTTAATGTATACAGATACAGATTCTCTAGTACTTAAAATTTACACTGATGATTTCTATAAATTTATGATTGAAAACCCTGAGAAATTCGATACATCTAATTATAAGCAAGTAAATAGGTTTAATATAAGTAAAAACGAATCTGTTTTGGGTAGAATGAAGGATGAATTTCCTGAAGATCCAATTCTAAGTTTCTATGGAACAGGAGCTAAAGCCTACTATATAAACTCAGTCTCAACGGAGGTAAAAAAAGCAAAGGGGGTTAAAAAAAGTGTAATCGATAAGCATTAATGATTATAAAAAAGTTGTTGAAAAAGGTGGTTACTTATTTCGAAAAATGAAATCATTTAAAAGTGATCTACACAATATATACACAGAAACCATAAACAAAATTGCATTATCTTACCATGATGATAAAAGGTTTGTTATACCTAACACAAGTCATACACTACCCTGGGGGCATCCACATATCAAGTCATATGAAAAATGAAATATTAGTTATGTTTTAATAAGCGTATGGCTTAATTTTAAGTTTTTGAAAATATATAAAAATAAAAAGTATTCTAAAATACAAAAATGTTTTTTTTTTCATTTTTCTACAACCTTTTTGTGAGTGAGAAATGGCATTTTTGGCAGAACATGAAAATATTTACAGAAAGTGAAATGATGACAGATGTATATAGCCAAATCCTATGAATTCACCCTCAAATTATACAGTCGATGATGGAGCAGTTATTATTGATTGATTTCCAACTGATGAATAGTTGAATTATTAGGATTTAAAAAAATTATCAATAATTTAGTGCATCAAGTTGATGATAGGTGGCGCTATTTCGGAATATATTTAAATAATTGAAAAAATTATGATAGATGGCGCTTTTCAAAATTAAGGGCACCATAATTCTAAAACAGTTTAAGGAAACTAATATTCTATAATTGTTTGCTTAGTGACCTTATTAAATTTAAAACTGAAAATCTCAACACCAGGGGTGTTTGTAAATCTTATCAATAGGTGGCGCTGATGTTGATAGGGTGAGATAAATGGTAGAGGGGGTAAATGGTAGTGGGGGTAAAATTGCTTACTTGGATGCATGATGTGGCGGTAAGCGTTCTTTCTCGTTCTTCTCTTAGTCGAAGCAACAACTCCTCCTTTTTTTCAAAAAGTTTAAGTAATTTTTTTCGAAAATGGCCTCATTTAGTAGTTCAAGTGAAAGTTATGTGAAGATCGAGAATGTGGTGATGATTGCGGATGCATTACCTGATTTGTCCGCGGAATCGCTCGCGAACTTTAATTTGTCCGCGGACGCACTCGCGAACTTTAATTTGTCCCCAGGGGGGGTCAAATAGGTTTTTTTTTTAAGTATCAATTAAAATTGAGACTTGTAATTTTTTTCATGTCTTAAAATAGACGTTTTTTCTTAATATCTTGTAAAGTAGCGTCTTAATTGAAAATTTTTAAGAGATAAAAATTGTGAAAAAATAGGTTAGCTTTCGATCGGTTAAAATTTTATTGTGATATTAATATTATTTTAACAGTTATGATCAATTTAATTAAAATAGTAACAATTTTAATTGGGCTATTATGTCATTATCTCCTAAAATTAAAGTCCAGCAAAAATTTTTATATGATAAGAAATGTCAACGCATTCTTGATTAATCGATTGAAATAATTATTTTTTGTAATAGCCTTATTAGTTTAGAAGCTAGACCCATTTGTAACTGAATAGACATCTACCCCACTTGACAAAATGTGTTTTTATTTGTTTTATTATGTAAATATCTCCAAAAATTAAACTTTTCCAAAAAATTTTATATGATAAAATTTGTTTGGATATGGTTGTTGAATCGATGGAATGAATTATTTTTGTAATAGCTTTATTAGTTTGGAGACTACACTTATTTTAATTGAATAATTTACCATCTATTCTCCAAGTAAATATGTGTCTTATCAATTTTATTATGTGAATAGGTGTGCAATTGAGTATTCAAATTTGTTATAGCTTAATCATAAGTATAAAAATATAAAAACAAATAGTATTCTATAAAATGTGTTTTATTTAAACTTTATTTAAGAAAAATATATTTATATCTAAATCATTTTAAAATACAAAATTCAAAACATTTATTTTCATTTAAATCATTAAAATACATTCAAAAATATTATAAATAAAATTACATTGAAATTAACCCCTTGTTACAGTACCATTTAGAATATTATAGGAAATTAGGGAATCATGAATAAGTAAAGCATACACTTTTACATCATTTGGAAATTTAGATTTTCTGGTGTTAAATTCCAATTTAATATCCACTGTTGATGAGGTTATTGAATCCTGTTGATGCGAAGCATCAATAACAATTAATGGGTTTTGAATAAAACTATTTAAATCAAGCATTGGTTCATTACATGTTTTTCCATAGTAACTGCTTTGAAAATTTTGATATGCATAGTAGGCAGGACCGCATAATCTTTTTGAAAAATCGAGACTCCACCTTTCATAGGGGAAAACTATCGAATTAATATATAATCTAATATCAGCCAAATCAGCAGAGATAAATTCTGTTGCATCTTTGTCTCTGGCATTGCAATTTTCAGTTTTTTGAAATCCAATAATAATGTATCGTGGTTTTTCCAAATTCGTACTACTTCTTACTGCCCACGTATCAGAAGCTGTGCTCCGAAGAAGAGGCAATTCATATAGGTCCCACATGCGATAGGCAGCTTTGATATTAACATTATTACCACCCTTATTAATTTTAGATAGAATTTTAATCCTTTGACGATCCTCTGGAATTATGTGCCGGATTTTCCATTCGATTTTATCTATGGAGATTTCCGCATCAACTTCACCAATATAACAATTATTGAAGGTGTGAGCTATTACGAGAATCAGTTCTTGTTTTTGATTAAAAATGCCCCTTCTATAGTCCTCTGCAAATCCCATCAAGTATTTTAATGGGAGTCTTCCACTAAATACATGACTTGTTTTGTCCAATATGCATTGATTGACTTCTGTTAAACCCCAACCGTATGTTGAAAGAAGCTTTTCTTGACTACTTCCAAATGAAACAATGGTTTTTAGTGCTGAAGTAATTCCTGGTTTTCGAACAACGCAAATTTGTTCACCACCCATTTCATACCGAATTTCTTCGAATAAAAAAGCAAGAGCATTATTTGATAAGTAGCATCTTTTAGATGCATCACTTGGTGTAAACTTTCCTTCTATATAAATATAACTTTCGGAAACATCCAAAATTAGATCTTGAAATTGAATTGGGATACGAATTTCATCTGAGTTTTTAAAAGATGGTGTTCCATAGGGTTTATAACTATGCTCTTCCAGACTTATAATTGAATTCTCAAAAATTGGTTCATTAAATGCTTCTAACTTTTCACTAGTTGAAATCATTTTAAACAGTTTTTTTTAAATGTAAACCAAGTGATTTCAAAAACACTTTTTCTTCTGTGGACAATTTAGATCTTTCTCTTGACAAGTCTTTAACATGAATGGTTTTTCTACTGCTTCTGCATCGGTTTTTATTTGGAATATAAGTCTTAACATCTTTTTTTTGCGACACTGGATAGCTGTGATGATCAAAACAATAACCCATTTTCGTTATAACCTTTTAAGCTCTAATTTAACAATTATTTTTTCTCCTTGAAAATTAATGAGCTTTCCTCTATCATCCACGATCCTTAGTGTAATGTTGTCGATAAACTGACGACCCTCTGGTTGAATTGGCATATAAATGATATTTGTTGGTTCTTTAGTTAGCTTATACCCAGGTTCCACATCAATGTCAAATTCATAAATCGAGTGCGTCTGTTCTGAATTTAAATATGCACCGGTTGTTATATTGCAATCTACTCTTATAATGCGAACTTTTGTAATATCAACTATTGTTGAAGATTCATGAATCTCATTGGGCTTTAGTCGATCTTCATTTGCAAATCCCAACAACTGTCCAATTGAGTTGTAGTGCTTAAAGTGAAGTACATACTTTGACTTAATTTCGCATTTCAAAGTGCTATTGTTTGCACGTAAGCTAAAAATATTTTCATCTAGATCTTTTGCACCTTTTTGAAGAGCTTTAAGCATTGCATCATGTATTTGGGTTATTTCGTATGCACCAGGAGGTATTTTTAACATTACTGGCCCTCCCCAGTTTGGCTTACTAAATCCAAACCAATTGTTAGTTTCATCTATGTTAAAAATTGAATTATATGAATAAAATCCTATAAGACCCAGTCCATATTTTTCTCTGTTGTTTGTCTCTATAGGAGGATAGAAGTTGGCACTTAAAATACTTGAATAACCACTTAATGTAAAAGTATAAGACATTTTTTTTTACTGTGTCTTACAACAACTGGATATAATGTCACAATCTACAATTTCCTCAGATTTAGACACTTTTGAACCGTTTGCATTACATATACAACAAAATATTTTTTTTGGTGGTGGACCATCAATTTGATCGTTAGAGTTGTTTGTAGAGTAATGGTCGTAGCAATACTGATATTTTAAAATATCAATTCTCTTTAACTTCTTCTGGCAACTTCTCCCACACCAAAGCTATTTCGTTTGGTGCACATGCTATCATTACTTCTTTAGGTAAACCACATAGTTCGTCACTCGTCATCGGTAGCAAACTTTTTGCATTGCTAAATGCTTTTAGTGATTTATACATTTTTTTTAGTTTTGCATACTCACTTTCGGAATTATTTCGATTCATTTTTTAAAATTACTACTAAAATAAGTTATTTTTTAAGAGAAACTGTAGACACAGCTGACCACAATATACTGTATTAAATTTTTGTTGGTTTTTATATGTATACCAAATTTCTGTGGCATAATTACATCCTTTATACATGTATTCTATGAATTCCAAAGGTGGGGGTAAGTTTCCAAAACTATCATAATAAATTACTTTTCTAGCTTTCTTTCTGTAGGCAACCCAATGTGTTCCCGGTCGATTTACACTGTCTAAGTTTATGATGGCCGATTCAGTTTTGCGAGGTCCACTTTTAGGAAGACTATCTCTCATAAATACACCAACGAAATTTGCAATTTGATATTGTTTTGCATATCTTTCCAAATCAATATTTGATAATGCCCTTGCTGGTAAGGGCTTTACTAGTTTTTTGGATTTGTTAAATAAAGTCCTAACCCAGTTCGATACGGTTTTAAGTATAAACCTCCCCCTTTTTTACTTTCTACAAGCATTTGAGAGTTTTTAACACCAGCAACACTATTTTTAAGATGATTAACGGTTTTTATTGCTTTAACTATACCAGCAGCGCCACCCGCTAATGATCCTAGGGCGGATAACCCCGCAAAAATTGGTATAAGAGGTAAAATACCCCCCATTTTAGGAATGGGAATTACTCTTGGGGTTTTAATCTTCTTTTTTCCACCAGAAGCTTTTAAATGCTTACGCGCTGCGATCAAAGCAATTTTTGAAATTTTTGAAATATCTTGAAATTTCCCCTTATTTTGATTCAAGATCGATTTAATTTTTGTTTGAACGTTTCGACATATCGCAGACCCAAAAGCCACCTTTCGAGTTTTCGATTTTATCTTTTTTAACCCCATTCCAATTCTTCGCTTAACTTTCATTGAATTTGTAACAAAGTAAGCAGCAGCCTTCTCTTTTATTCCAGCGTCTTTTGATTTAACAACTTGCCACGCACTTTCTTCTAGTTCGCGATCAGATTTGTGTCTTTTTTCTAAATTATCCAAATTAATAGAGTAACTAATATCGTGTTTTTTGCAGGCTCTATCTAGTGCATTTATTCCAGGATCACCTCTCGCTAATCTTGTCTTTAGTTTAGTTCCAGGACCACAATATTGATAACCCGGGATGTGTAATTCTACAGGAAGTTTATTTAAAAGTGAATTAAATACGCCTCGCCCCTTTTTTACTGAACTTTTTCTGTTGATAGATGACATCGAACTGATTTTGATATAAATACAAGTCAGCTTAAATACTAAAAGATAGTTCATATAAAAATGCGCATAGTGCAGCAACAAGACAGAATCTCAATTATAAATTGGGATGAAAAGACGGGTTGTGGTATTACATATCAACGTCATGGATCTTTACTACCCAATTCCATACGTGGATTAATAATTGGGCCATCAAATTGTGGTAAAACCAATGTGCTTATCACTCTTATTACACACCCACTAGGATTAAAATTTGAAAATGTATATATATACTCCAAATCATTGTTTCAATCAAAATATGAATTTTTAAAGCAAATTTTATCGCCAATTGAGGGGCTTGAATACTACACATTTAATGATACATCCTGCGTTATACCACCATCTGAGGCAAAACCAAATTCGATATTTATATCCGATGATGTAATTTGCGATGGTCAGAGTGTAATAAAATCATACTACAGTATGGGGAGGCATAAAAATATAGATTGTTTTTACCTAGCACAGACTTACTCTAGAGTACCAAAACAGCTAGTTCGAGATAATTCAAATTTCATAATAGTATTTAAACAAGATGAAATGAATCTGCGACATATTTTTTCAGATCACCTTTCTCCAGACTTTACTTTTACTAAGTTTCAAGAAATCTGTGGAAAATGTTGGGACGATAAATATGGTTTTCTAGTTATTGTTAAAGATGCAGATTTAAACAATGGCAGATATAGAAAAGGATTTGATAGTTACATATATGTTTAATAAATGTGTAGCAACAACTTTAGTTGCTTTTAGAACGAACAACTGCAAACATCTTATTTGTAAATATGTCAAATTCGATCGATCGATCGATCGATTTAAAACGTGATCTTGTTGCTATGACTGATGCAGTAAGAACAAAATTTAAATTTTTAAAAAATGAAGAGTCGCAAAATCAAACAAATCTTGAGAAATTTTATGAACCCATTTCAAAACCATTATCAAAAATTTCAGAAAATTTTAAAAATGCAGCAATTGTAAAAAGGACAAGTAGTAATATAGCAACACCTTTGATAGCTGTGGAAGCAAAAAAAGCAAAGAGAGTTGCAGCCAATGTTATGGTTGATGATTCGGAAGATGGTGATGGTGGAAATAAATCTCATCATGGATCTTACCTCTCAGCTTCACCACCCTTGCCGGATACACCAATATCCTCATACTCTAATCAAAGTCAAAAATCATTTAATGCAGATGCAAGTTCTCATTTATCACCTAAAAAGAGTGTCAACAATGAAGCTATGGATGAATCACTGAGACAAGATATTGGGGAAGATTTAAATTCTATATCTACAATCTATATGGAGGGGCTTAAATCAAACCCATCTATCTATGACACCATATATGGTGGTAGGTAATTCCAACAATGATAATTTTCAGATAGGTAATGCTACAATAAAATTTCCAGATAAACTAATAACTCTTTGGCGTAAAAAAAATATGATTGGGGCATTTTCTGCTCATCGTGATTTATACGATTTGTTATTTTTTAAAAAACCAAGTGTGTCAAACATTGGCGACATTAGCCCAAAAGCACTCAGCGATTATAAGCAAATACTTAATTTGTCAAATGCCTATTACAATGAATATAATAAAATATATGGGGTAAATACCAGCCGATCTGTAAAATTTACAAATTTTATAAAACCACTTCTAACACCGAAACATGGCAGAAGTAAAGAAGGTTCTGGTATTACCAGAAATAAAATTTCAAATCTCAAAAAATTCAATAATAATAAAGTAAACTATGTATATTGGAATACTGCTAAAGAATTAGTTAGTCGCTTGCGATTATTATGGAGCTCAAAAATGGCTGGGCATACTGGTCATGATGGTGAAATTTTGTCTGTAATTGAAGAATTAAGAGAAGAAGGGGTTATATATTAGGACTCACTTTTTGATTGTAGCATATATTGTTCAGTTACTATCTAACATGGGAGGTGTAAAGAACACGATTGACAAGTTTGGTCGTATAAAAAAAACTTCCAAAATTACATATATAAAAGGATTGAAGGGTAATGGTTTTAAGTTGACCGCTAAAAATGATTTCGACATTGAGAACAAACGTTTATGTAATATGGCAGATGCTGTAGATCATAAAGACGCTATCAATCTAGAATTTCTGGAAAATCGTATAAACAAACTAGTTGAAGAACTAAAGCTAGCTATAGCAGAATCTGTTGATGCAGTAAGAACCAATTTAGAAAAAATAAAAACGCAACAATCGACAAGTGGTAAACTATTGTTAAATTTACATGGGAGATTGAGTGCCATAGAAAGAAAAGTTTTGAAACATCAGCCACTTGAATCCGCTTTGTAACCAATAATTTGGTCAGATGGACGCATAGAATATTATACACCCATTTGAATTGAAAAAATAAAGTATTTATTTTAACGATGGCTAGTGAGCAAAAAGTTCAAGTGGTTAATGAGCTATATAAACCTGCAAGGAAAAATTTCCTGCGAAGAAAAACCTTAATAAAAGGTTTTAAGGATCTATGGCAGATTGATTTAGCTGAAATACAACAATTATCAAAATATAATTTGGGGTATAGATACATTTTAGTATGCATAAATTGCTTTTCTAAATTTGTCTGGGCTAGACCAATAAAAAATAAAACAGGACTTGAAATATGTGCAGCAATGCGGGATGTTTTTAAGCCAGCTGGTTATTACCCCCATAACATACAATCTGATCAAGGAACGGAATTTTTTAATAAACACTTCCAAGCACTTATGAAAAAGAAGTCTGTAAATCACTATCACACATATAGTGTAAAGAAGGCAGCCATTGTGGAAAGAGTAATCAAAACTTTAAAAACAAATCTTTATAAAGAATTCTCTACATTAGGAAGCTATAAGTGGTTTCATATTTTACAGGATGTTGTTGATAAATATAATAAAACAATTCACACAACTATTAAAATGAGACCAATTGATGTGAAACCCACCACTAGAATTACCGCATTTGAAAATATAAAAATGGTACCTAAAAAAATTAAATTCAAAGTTGGAGACGTAGTTCGTATAAGCAAATATAAGTCAATTTTTGAAAAAGGGTACACACCATCGTGGTCAGCGGAACAATTTAAAATTGTAAAAGTAAATATAACGAATCCACAACGAATCCACCCACTTATGAAATAGAAAGTTTTGACGGAGAACCTATACTTGGTGCTTTTTATGAAATGGAGCTACAGAAAACCAGCGTGCCATCAATATATTTAGTGGAGAAAATTATTAAGAAAAGGAAGTGTAATAAACTGGAGCAATACTTTGTTAAGTGGTTAGGTTTTACAGATAGACATAATTCATGGATAAATAAGTCGGATATCGTTTAAAAAAATATTTGAATTTTAATATATTTTTTAAAATTCACATCAAATGAAAATCAATATAGGTTTTTTACACTTCCTTAATTTTTATAATATATTTATTTTGTGTTTTATACTAATATTGTTACTTTATTCTAAATTTTGTAAAAAAATAAGATAAAAATAATATTGCAATAAAACAAATCCAATTAAAAAATAGTTTTTCATTTCTTATTATAATATATTTTATTACAGCTTTTATCAATTTAAAACTACATCCATACTACAATCCATAAACTAATTATAAATACACATTTTTGATAAATGTCTTATATTTAATCATCGTTCTCACTGAATCCACTATCATCATCTTCATCTTCATCGAGCGGTGGAAAGAGTAGCTCCAGTGGAATGTCTTCCAATGGCCTCAGAAGGTACAACAAATTCAGCCATCTCATATTTTTACAAAACTCTTGAAGTGTTTGGTTACCCATAAAAAACATTTGGCATTGAATGACACCATCCATAAAATTATTTGCTCTAGCTACATCTCTTAGTGAAGGGTCACCCTCCATCAGTTCGTCCGACTTCTCAAACAACCAGAATCGTAAATCGTGAATTTGTTCTTCCAAACGATTCATATTTTTAATACTTTAAGAATTATATTTTAACACACAATAATTTTAAGATAATTTAGTATATTCCAAATTCAAATATGGATTTACGTTTTGCACCGATGTATGTGGGTTCACTTTGCCCCAGATAGGTTAGAGTATATTTTTGATTACTTTTATTAACTAGATCGATAAAATCATCATCTATTGATTTAAGCACACGTTTTGGTAAAAACGTTTTAAATACATCAGCATCTTCAGCCAATGTTATTAAAACAGATTTTCCATAACGGGTATCAATGGTGCACATTTCTTTAATAACATATGTGGTATTAACTTTTAATGAATCTAAAGATTTTAATTGAAGTTTTGCTTCATTGTTTATTTCGAAATTTATTTGTTCAAGTTTGATTTTTGAAATATCCATATTATTACCTTTAAATTATTGTTTTTCCACAAATTAAACTATTTTTTCTTTATTTTTATTTTAGAGAGTGATTTGACACGTTGAGATACAGAAATCTACTAATACTTCAAGTGGGTTTGTTTTTCCTTTTTATATGTTTAAATACAATTATTAGGGTGGGGATAATGTAAATCTTTTAAAAGTGTAAAACAAATCAGAGTCAAAGATAGAGGTATTTTTTGTGCTTAAGGTCAGACAAGGTCAAGGTTGTTCAGGGTCAAAAATACTACTCGAACTATTCGTCTCTACATATAAAAAATGCAACGATCGTCAAGGTCATTCAAGGTCAACATAATGACCTTCACAACTTTTCAAGGGCAAATATACTACTCAAACTATTCGTCTCTACATAAAACAAGGCAACGACCGTCAAGGTCATTCAAGGTCATTCCCTCCTCAAAAGTGGTCCAGCACCCGCTTAAACCTACTACTGTTGGGTTAGGTTGGGTTAGGTTGGGTTAGGTTGGGTTAGGTTGGGTTAGGTTGGGTTAGGTTGGGTTAGGTTGGGTTAGGTTGGGTTAGGTTGGGTTAGGTTGGGTTAGGTTGGGTTAGGTTGGGTTAGGTTGGGTTAGGTTGGGTTAGGTTGGGTTAGGTTGGGTTAGGTTGGGTTCGGTTGGGTTAGGTTGGGTTAGGTTGGGTTAGGTTGGGTTAGGTTGGGTTAGGTTGGGTTAGGTTGGGTTAGGTTGGGTTAGGTTGGGTTAGGTTGGGTTAGGTTTGGTTAGGTTGGGTTAGGTTGGGTTAGGTTGAGTTAGGTTGAGTTAGGTTGGGTTAGGTTGGGTTAGGTTGGGTTAGGTTGGGTTAGGTTGGGTTAGGTTGGGTTAGGTTGGGTTAGGTTGGGTTAGGTTGGGTTAGGTTGGGTTAGGTTGGGTTAGGTTGGGTTAGGTTGGGTTAGGTTGGGTTAGGTTGGGTTAGGTTGGGTTAGGTTGGGTTAGGTTGGGTTAGGTTGGGTTAGGTTGGGTTAGGTTGGGTTAGGTTGGGTTAGGTTGGGTTAGGTTGGGTTAGGTTGGGTTAGGTTGGGTTAGGTTGGGTTAAGTTGAGTTAGGTTGGGTTAGGTTGGGTTAGGTTGGGTTAGGTTGGGTTAGGTTGGGTTAGGTTGGGTTAGGTTGGGTTAGGTTGGGTTAGGTTGGGTTAGGTTGGGTTAGGTTGGGTTAGGTTGGGTTAGGTTGGGTTAGGTTGGGTTAGGTTGGGTTAGGTTGGGTTAGGTTGGGTTAGGTTGGGTTAGGTTGGGTTAGGTTGGGTTAGGTTGGGTTAGGTTGGGTTAGGTTGGGTTAGGTTGGGTTAGGTTGGGTTAGGTTGGGTTAGGTTGGGTGAGGTTGGGTTAGGTTGGGTTAGGTTGGGTTAGGTTGGGTTAGGTTGGGTTAGGTTGGGTTAGGTTGGGTTAGGTTGGGTTAGGTTGGGTTAGGTTGGGTTAGGTTGGGTTAGGTTGGGTTAGGTTGGGTTAGGTTGGGTTAGGTTGGGTTAGGTTGGGTTAGGTTGGGTTAGGTTGGGTTAGGTTGGGTTAGGTTGGGTTAGGTTGGGTTAGGTTGGGTTAGGTTGGGTTAGGTTGGGTTAGGTTGGGTTAGGTTGGGTTAGGTTGGGTTAGGTTGGGTTAGGTTGGGTTAGGTTGGGTTAGGTTGGGTTAGGTTGGGTTAGGTTGGGTTAGGTTGGGTTAGGTTGGGTTAGGTTGGGTTAGGTTGGGTTAGGTTGGGTTAGGTTGGGTTAGGTTGGGTTAGTTTGGGTTAGGTTGGGTTAGGTTGGGTTAGGTTGGGTTAGGTTGGGTCAGGTTGGGTTAGGTTGGGTTAGGTTGGGTTAGGTTGGGTTAGGTTGGGTTAGGTTGGGTTAGGTTGGGTTAGGTTGGGTTAGGTTGGGTTAGGTTGGGTTAGGTTGGGTTAGGTTGGGTTAGGTTGGGTTAGGTTGGGTTAGGTTGGGTTAGGTTGGGTTAGGTTGGGTTAGGTTGGGTTAGGTTGGGTTAGGTTGGGTTAGGTTGGGTTAGGTTGGGTTAGGTTGGGTTAGGTTGGGTTAGGTTGGGTTAGGTTGGGTTAGGTTGGGTTGGGTTAGGTTAGGTTAGGTTAGGTTAGGTTAGGTTAGGTTAGGTTGGGTTAGGTTGGGTTAGGTTGGGTTAGGTTGGGTTAGGTTGGGTTAGGTTGGGTTAGGTTGGGTTAGGTTGGGTTAGGTTGGGTTAGGTTGGGTTAGGTTGGATTAGGTTGGGTTAGGTTGGGTTAGGTTGGGTTAGGTTGGGTTAGGTTGGGTTAGGTTGGGTTAGGTTGGGTTAGGTTGGGTTAGGTTGGGTTAGGTTGGGTTAGGTTGGGTTAGGTTGGGTTAGGTTGGGTTAGGTTGGGTTAGGTTGGGTTAGGTTGGGTTAGGTTGGGTTAGGTTGGGTTAGGTTGGGTTAGGTTGGGTTAGGTTGGGTTAGGTTGGGTTAGGTTGGGTTAGGTTGGGTTGGGTTAGGTTGGGTTAGGTTGGGTTAGGTTGGGTTAGGTTGGGTTAGGTTGGGTTAGGTTGGGTTAGGTTGGGTTAGGTTGGGTTAAGTTGGGTTAGGTTGGGTTAGGTTGGGTTAGGTTGGGTAGGTTGGGTTAGGTTGGGTTAGGTTGGGTTAGGTTGGGTTAGGTTGGGTTAGGTTGGGTTAGGTTGGGTTAGGTTGGGTTAGGTTGGGTTAGGTTGGGTTAGGTTGGGTTAGGTTGGGTTAGGTTGGGTTAGGTTGGGTTAGGTTGGGTTAGGTTGGTTAGGTTGGGTTAGGTTGGGTTAGGTTGGGTTAGGTTGGGTTAGGTTGGGTTAGGTTGGGTTAGGTTGGGTTAGGTTGGGTTAGGTTGGGTTAGGTTGGGTTAGGTTGGGTTAGGTTGGGTTAGGTTGGGTTAGGTTGGGTTAGGTTGGGTTAGGTTGGGTTAGGTTGGGTTAGGTTGGGTTAGGTTGGGTTAGGTTGGGTTAGGTTGGGTTAGGTTGGGTTAGGTCGGGTTGGGTTTGGTTGGGTTGGGTTAGGTTGGGTTAGGTTGGGTTAGGTTGGGTTAGGTTGGGTTAGGTTGGGTTAAGTTGGGTTAGGTTGGGTTAGGTTGGGTTAGGTTGGGTTAGGTTGGGTTAGGTTGGGTTAGGTGGGTTAGGTTGGGTTAGGTTGGGTTAGGTTGGGTTAGGTTGGGTTAGGTTGGGTTAGGTTGGGTTAGGTTCGGTTAGGTTGGGTTAGGTTGGGTTAGGTTGGGTTAGGTTGGGTTAGGTTGGGTTAGGTTGGGTTAGGTTGGGTTAGGTTGGGTTAGGTTGGGTTAGGTTGGGTTAGGTTGGGTTAGGTTGGGTTAGGTTGGGTTAGGTTGGGTTAGGTTGGGTTAGGTTGGGTTAGGTTGGGTTAGGTTGGGTTAGGTTGGGTTAGGTTGGGTTAGGTTGGGTTAGTTGGGTTAGGTTGGGTTAGGTTGGGTTAGGTTGGGTTAGGTTGGGTTAGGTTGGGTTAGGTTGGGTTAGGTTGGGTTAGGTTGGGTTAGGTTGGGTTAGGTTGGGTTAGGTTGGGTTAGGTTGGGTTAGGTTGGGTTAGGTTGGGTTAGGTTGGTTAGGTTGGGTTAGGTTGGGTTAGGTTGGGTTAGGTTGGTTAGGTTGGGTTAGGTTGGGTTAGGTTGGGTTAGGTTGGGTTAGGTTGGGTTAGGTTGGGTTAGGTTGGGTTAGGTTGGGTTAGGTTGGGTTAGGTTGGTTAGGTTGGGTTAGGTTGGGTTAGGTTGGGTTAGGTTGGGTTAGGTTGGGTTAGGTTGGGTTAGGTTGGGTTAGGTTGGGTTAGGTTGGGTTAGGTTGGGTTAGGTTGGGTTAGGTTGGGTTAGGTTGGGTTAGGTTGGGTTAGGTTGGGTTAGGTTGGGTTAGGTTGGGTTAGGTTGGGTTAGGTTGGGTTAGGTTGGGTTAGGTTGGGTTAGGTTGGGTTAGGTTGGGTTAGGTTGGGTTAGGTTGGGTTAGGTTGGGTTAGGTTGGGTTAGGTTGGGTTAGGTTGGGTTAGGTTGGGTTAGGTTGGGTTAGGTTGGGTTAGGTTGGGTTAGGTTGGGTTAGGTTGGGTTAGGTTGGGTTAGGTTGGGTTAGGTTGGGTTAGGTTGGGTTAGGTTGGGTTAGGTTGGGTTAGGTTGGGTTAGGTTGGGTTAGGTTGGGTTAGGTTGGGTTAGGTTGGGTTAGGTTGGGTTAGGTTGGGTTAGGTTGGGTTAGGTTGGGTTAGGTTGGGTTAGGTTGGGTTAGGTTGGGTTAGGTTGGGTTAGGTTGGGTTAGGTTGGGTTAGGTTGGGTTAGGTTGGGTTAGGTTGGGTTAGGTTGGGTTAGGTTGGGTTAGGTTGGGTTAGGTTGGGTTAGGTTGGGTTAGGTTGGGTTAGGTTGGGTTAGGTTGGTTAGGTTGGGTTAGGTTGGGTTAGGTTGGGTTAGGTTGGGTTAGGTTGGGTTAGGTTGGGTTAGGCTGGGTAGGTTGGGTTAGGTTGGGTTAGGTTGGTTGGGTTAGGTTGGGTTAGGTTGGGTTAGGTTGGGTTAGGTTGGGTTGGGTTAGGTTGGGTTAGGTTGGGTTCAGTTGGGTTAGGTTGGGTTAGGTTGGGTTAGGTTGGGTTAGGTTGGGTTAGGTTGGGTTGGGTTAGGTTGGGTTAGGTTGGGTTAGGTTGGGTTAGGTTGGGTTAGGTTGGGTTAGGTTGGGTTAGGTTGGGTTAGGTTGGGTTAGGTTGGGTTAGGTTGGGTTAGGTTGGGTTAGTTGGGTTAGGTTGGGTTAGGTTGGGTTAGGTTGGGTTAGGTTGGGTTAGGTTGGGTTAGGTTGGGTTAGGTTGGGTTAGGTTGGGTTGGGTTGGGTTGGGTTAGGTTGGGTTAGGTTGGGTTAGGTTGGGTTAGGTTGGGTTAGGTTGGGTTAGGTTGGGTTAGGTTGGGTTAGGTTGGGTTAGGTTGGGTTAGGTTGGGTTAGGTTGGGTTAGGTTGGGTTAGGTTGGGTTAGGTTGGGTTAGGTTGGGTTAGGTTGGGTTAGGTTGGGTTAGGTTGGGTAGGTTGGGTTAGGTTGGGTTAGGTTGGGTTAGGTTGGGTTAGGTTGGGTTAGGTTGGGTTAGGTTGGGTTAGGTTGGGTTAGGTTGGGTTAGGTTGGGTTAGGTTGGGTTAGGTTGGGTTAGGTTGGGTTAGGTTGGGTTAGGTTGGGTTAGGTTGGGTTAGGTTGGGTTAGGTTGGGTTAGGTTGGATTAGGTTGGGTTAGGTTGGGTTAGGTTGGGTTAGGTTGGGTTAGGTTGGGTTAGGTTGGGTTAGGTTGGGTTAGGTTGGGTTAGGTTGGGTTAGGTTGGGTTAGGTTGGGTTAGGTTGGGTTAGGATTGTTTAGGTTAGGTTTAGCTATATTCGGTTAGGTTCGGTTTAGTTTAATTAAATCGAACCGAACTAAACCGAATCTAACGGTTCGGTTTAGTTTGGATTGGTGAGTTCGACTCGGTTCGGTTCGGTTTGGTTCGGGTAAGTTTGGTTCAGTTTGATTATGTTTGGTTAGGTTCGGCTAGGTTTAATTTGTTTTGGTTAGGTTCAGCCAGATTCGGTCTGGTTTGGTTCGGTTCGTTTCGAATCGGTTCGGTTAGGTTCAGTTTTCTTCGGCTAGGTTTGGTTTAGTTTGATTATGTTTGGTTAGGTTTCGCTAGGTTCAGTTTGTTTCGGTTAGGTTTAGCTACATTCAGTTAGGTACGCTTTAGTTTAACCAAATCGAACCGAACCAAACCGAACCGTTAGATTCGGTTTGATTTGGTTCATTTCGATACGGATCGGTTCAGTTTGGTTTTGTTCGGTTAGACCTTCGATAAATTTTAAAAAAGTAAATAATTATTAATTTTTAGTGTTTTAAGGAATAAAAATTGATATAATGTTCAATTAAACTAATTTATAATTGTAAAAATGTAGGAATCATAATTTTCTTGATTTTTTTTTGAATTTCATGCTTTTTTAAAAATTGTGCATTTTCATAAAAGGACCAAAAAACTGACCCGATTTCGATCAGTGACCTTAGTTATTTCAAGTTTTTGTTAACAGCTTATAGACGTCAGGGACCGTTTTGTTTCAGTTTGAAATGAGAAAATGCTTCTTTTGTAGCAGTTTGTATGGGTTTTAATGGGGTTTTAAGAATTTTTCAATATTAATTTTTTTAACAAAATCAACGATTTTCCGCAATTTTTTTTTTAGAAATCACTATAAAATGGTCTAAAATTATCATTTTTCAAAAACTTCGTAGTTTTAAGAAAGGTGGTAAAACGTACCAGACCCCTGAAATGTGTTGCAGTCTAGGACAACTGGGCGCCGGCAACTCGGCGCCACCAACTGGGCGGCAGGCCAACTGGGCGCCGGGCCAACTGGACGCCGAGCCAACTGGGCGCCGGACTAAAATATTTTTTCTTGATAAAATGTGCAGATGAAAAACAAACTTAAAAAAATTAAAATGGCGGATCCAAAATGGCGGACTTTCTTATTTATGCATCGATATGTGTCGAATATGGAACTTGGCGGTGTTTCAAGTCGCAGAACACTACACGTACCAAATTTCAACACTCGACTTAATAGATGTTGAAATTTTTGTATAAATAACATATTTATTTTGTTTTTTTTTCTGCACATTTATCGAAAAAAAAATAGTCCGGCGCTGAGTTGGCCCGGCGCCCATTAGGCCCGGCGTGGCGCCCTGTTGGCGACGCCGAGTTGGCCCGACTCCCAGTTGTCGCATTCCGAATTGAAATTTTTAGTTCCGAAATTTCATCTGACTCGAGCATAACTTGTAGTCCACCCAAGAAGAGAATAGTTGAAGAAGACCCTTGTTCAAAGAAAGAAAATATTTTACCTGGAAGGTACAACATTTGTAAAGTTCAAAGATGAAAACAATAATTTTAATACTGCACTTAGCATGCTTAGAAATTCTTTTTACTCTCTTTTTTTACTGAATAGAAATTTTGTAAACACAGTATACACAAGTAAGTATTCATGAATTATTTATTATTCAAACAGAAAATTGTTGATAAAAAAATTCTAGTGGAGTTCAAAATTCTTATTTTGCGCCGCCACTGCCCTTTTTTATCCAAGACAAGCAAATAGAAAATTTTTGCGATGTTGCATGTGTCCGGACTCACCAAACCGAAATTCTATTTTCATCCCTATCTTGCTCATTAAATTCTTACTTGTATTTGGTCAATTGCGATAAAAGCTTGATATAATGGCAATTATGTGATGATGCCGGGTCTACCCGTAGGGTATAGAAGTCAATGGTCTCGTCTCACCACATCATACACAAACCAAACTATTTGTTCAATATCTTTAAAACTAAGTCAAATCTTGCGGATTTCAGTTATATCTTAAATGAATATCTCTTGACAACTTCAAGTAAAAATATTAATGGGTTTGTATCTGAATTTTTTAAGAAATTTAAGTTTTTTGGTTGAATATTTTTAAAAAATTTCCTCTTTTGAAAAAATTTTAATTTAAACTAAAAATCAAGAATATTTGCAATTTTTAGGGTTTGCTTAATAAGTCAAATAAATATTAAGAGTCGGTTTAGTTACCACGTAGAAGTAATTACTTTTTAAATAAAAAGTGACATTTTCATTCCATCCATGTGGGGAAGTGAGAAAAAGGTACAAATTTTGCAGAATTTTTCAAGAAATATGAATTTTGTAAAATCTGTGTATGTTTATCATAGAGTTTTGTCATAAAATTCAATTTTTATAGTTGGGAGGTATTATTACTGCACCCTAGCGGGGAGCTACAGAAACAAAAATATTTTAGGTGAATTCACAAGGGCCGATTTTGTTATAAAAAAAAAATTTGAAGTCGTAGCTGTACTAGTATTTGAGATAAATCTCATCTTAATGGGACACCCTGTTATATTTACAAAAAATATGTCTAAAAAATGTCTATTGGTATCGTACAATATCATTTTATATAAATATTGAGGGATTGATTTTTAAATTATATATATATATATATATATATATATATATATATATATATATATATATATATATATATATATATATATATATAAGCAAAACTATTAGTTCACACGAATACTAAACCTATAGTCGCGTGAGGTATGGTTAAATTAAAGATAAGAAAAAAAAGTTGCTCCATCTTCAAAAAAAATGTCGTTGCCGTTCAGATAATTTTTAACATTTTTTCGCGCCGTGTGTCTGTCTGTATGTCTGACTGTATACCTAAGTTGGGTTTTGCCTCTAGATGAAAAAAAAAAGAATAAAATCCTCGGACATAAGCCCAAAAAAAGGATGGGATTTTGGATTTCTTGTAAAAATATTACTTTTGTGGTACTATATTAAAGGTAATTTTGCATGAAGATAAAAAAATACATTATAGTTTGTTTTGTTCAGTGGTGTTACACTGAGGGCGGAATTTTTCAATCGGGCGCATTCCCGGGTGGCGAATAGGGGATTATTTTTGCGGACGAAACGGGTAAAAGTTACATTATACATTAATCGTGTGAGCTTAGGTGCCCATAAATTGGCAGACTATTTTTATCAATTACTAAACTAAGATGTATTTATTTGGAAAGTCTGGGACAGCCCTTGTTAAAGTGCATTTTTTATGTCTTAAATATTATGCCACATTTTGCTAAAAGCTCATCGGCCTAGAGAAAATTTTTACTATTATTGATTGGTGTGTCATATCTATTAGTAAATGGCTTGCGTGGCATAGGTGATCAAAATAAATATCATTTTACAGAATTTCTTCTCCCTAAAACATACGGTTTGGGAGATATCGTAATTTTTAATTAAAGTACTTGTACTAGACAAGGGTCTTTATAATTTAACAATTTGTAGCATTCTAAACTAATTTCTAGCCTAAAGCTAAGACGTATTGAAAACAGTGTAGGAGAAAAATTTAGGTTTTAACTTTGGATTTCTGTCCTCCGAAAAAAATCTGAATCCACTGCCATAAGTATAAACGCAGATTTGAGGAGGGTAACGGGGTAATTCCCCCCCTAGAACAAAAATATATGCACGGCAAATGGGATAATTCCACCCATTAGAAAAATAAATAAATACAAAAACAGTTTTTTCATTAACCATTATCCCCTTAGGTTTTGACCCAGATCCGCGCTTGCACTGTTAGTAAATCTGTCATGGCCAATATTTCATGAAAAACTGTTGTATCATCGAGAAACGCATTAAGTGTTAAGAGATCTAAAGCGGCATAAATAAAGTCGTCTGCTACAAATAATTCGCTTTGAACAAATTTCATTGAGACAGGAAAAATCATAAATTTTACACTAGTCACTCAGAACAAATTGTGGAACAACGTGTTTGCGACAAAACTCGAATCTTGCGGGAACCGAAATTTTGCAAAATTCGCACTAAAAACCCTTTTAGTGGTCCGGTGGCAGATGTTTTCAGATATAGGTCAAAAGGCTTAAAATATGTGTTCCATCACCCACTCTTGTGTATGTTATATTATATTCGCACGAGAACATTTGTATATTCCGTTTATAGTGCGTTGGTGGCGTGGTTGCTGACGCCACTCTCATACCACGGATCACCTAGTGATCCGTGCTCATACCAACCCTACCATGAGATGTACAGTAGCGGACAAAAGTTTGGAAACTTTTTCTAAAATTCTTTATCCTTATGTTAATTTCCTATTCTTTGTTATTAAAGTTTGTTCTTTTTTTACCTGAAGTTTGCCTATAGTCTTAGGAATCTGAAACTGTAATTTGTCTTTGTCTTTGTACTACAGGCTAGCATTTAAATACCTAATATTATTTTATGACTAAATATGATACGACAAAAGTATGGAAACATATTTTTTTAATTGCAAAATTAAACAATAACTCAAAAAGATTTTAAGAATACTATCTCGCTAATCTTTGGTGCCATAGCCTTTAGCCTCAAACACTGCCTGACATCTATTGTTCATTTAATACACCAATTTTTTACAGACATCTGACGGGATAGTTTGCCAAATATTTTTTATGCTGTCAAACAAATCATTCCTATTTTTGAACCGTGTTGTTGCAAGTTGTCTTTTAACATGCTCCCAGAGATGTTCGATGGGGTTTAAGTCCGGGGATTGTGAAGGCCATGTAAGAACATTAACATTTTTCAGCTTAAACCAGTCCTTTACGAATTTTGAGGAATGCTTAGGATCATTATCCTGTTGGAAGGTCCTTCGTAGAGGCATTTCTTCTTCTCAGCGAAAGGGAACATGTGTTCACTACAAATATTCCTGTAAACTACGAATGTCCCAGTTCCAGAACTAGAAAAACAACCCCACACCATGATGTTGCCCCCACCATTCTTAAATGTTGGGAACTGATACTTTTTATCGAGTCTTTTTCGCATTGGACATCTCACATAGCATGTACCATCAGATCCAAACAAGTTGAACTTGCTTTCATCACTCCATAAAATTGTATTCCATTGTTGTTCTGTCCAGTTTTCATGAACTTTGGCAAACTCAAGTCGGGCGATGCGATTTTTTTTTGATATGAGGGGCTTTTTCACAGGACGCCTACCAAAGAGACCAGCATCCACCAAGCGTCTTTGCACCGTTCTGACAGAAAGATTTTCTGCACCTTCTTCTACTATTTGTTTGAAAATATGTCTAGCTGGCATTTGAGGATTATCATGGGACAAACGTTTAATGTAACGATCTAACACCCGATTGGTTTTTGTTGATCCATATTCTTGATATTTCCTGATAATTTTCGAAACCGTCCCTTTGTAGAGTTTTAATCTTTGAGAAATATCAAGATTTCTTACACCACTTTTGAAAAGGTCAATAACTTTGTCTCAGATGTTAGTTATTTACCGCACGCAATATCAATATGAAGCAGAGTGAAAAATAAATGAAATACAGATATGTTTCCATATTTTTGTCGTTTAAAAATATTCGGTACTAGACAAAAAAAAATGTTTTTATGTGGAAAGAATTCGAATATTGATAAGATAAACATTGCATTAGTACGGGAGCCAAAGGTAAACTATAATATAAGGAGTATTTGTTCCTCCAAAAACTGTATTTACGTATGGGAAAGAATTGATAATAATGTGAATATATGTTTCCAAACTTTTGTCCGCTACTGTATCTATAATATAAAGCACAGAAACATAACATCAACGTTGCACTGCGTGTTGATATAATGTGATACCATATTAAATGTGTAAAGCCTACAACGTTAATATATAAAATTCCTATTTTACATTGATGACACTTCAACAAGGCGCGATTCACACTATACGTACCAGTACCGTCCCGTCACCGTACCGTCAACGACACGTAAAATATTCTTACATTAAAAGAAATGGACCGTCCGGACCGTCAAGATTGCTCGTGAATACAAAAGAGTCTCGAACGTGGTTCGGTTCGGTTCGGTTCGACATCCACCAATTATTTTTCCTCCTTCAGATCTAAGATACTATTATAGCCACAATAACCTATAGTAGAGTTAAAAGCCGCTTCTATCGTGTCACCCCGTGTGCACTTCATTGC
This sequence comes from Aspidapion aeneum, assembly GCA_963576565.1. Taxonomy (NCBI): domain Eukaryota; kingdom Metazoa; phylum Arthropoda; class Insecta; order Coleoptera; family Brentidae; genus Aspidapion; species Aspidapion aeneum. Next base: position 115,636,364 of record OY755039.1, read on the forward strand.
TAAAATGTAAGACACAATTTAAATCATTTCTTACAGCCTAAGAATGCAAAATCGACTGGTCGTCCAAAAATCGTCGTGTGCAGGGGGTGGTGGGGGTAGTTTTTTCAAAAATTTGGAAAAAATTTTTTTTGCATTTTTTGAATCTATAAAGTGTGCTCATGACTCCACCAAAAGCATATAGTAATATTACTATCAGAAACATTTATTTTTCAATGTTGAAAATATCGTTCCCAATGCTTTTATATGGAGTTCCCTTTTAAACAATTGGTCGCCCTGAAAACGCGTATTTATAATAATTTATAACTTGTATAATAAAACTACCCCCACTACCCCCTGCACACGACGATTTTTGGACGACCAGTCGATTTTGCATTCTTAGGGTGTAAGAAATGATTTAAATTGTGTCTTACATTTTAGCAATGAAGTGCACACGGAAATCGGTTCTAGAAGCCTTTTACGCGCTTTTAAACTCTACTACTAGCTGTACCCTCTTATTTATCAGTGAAGTCCATTTTGTCAATAAACTACTCCCGCCAACTTAAGCAAAAGTGTCGGTGTCGAGATTGAACCGCGCCTGCCGGTGTAATGTGAATTAGGCGCTGTCAAACATGTCGTTGACGGTACGGTGACGTGACGGTGCCGGTACGAATAGCATGAAACATAAGGCAACATGCATTTATAACATTGTAGTAACGTACTAAATATATTTTTTTGACATTCAATTTTTACTATTAGACAATGTTTTCAAAGATTATTTAAATTTAAATAACATTTAAAACATTTTGTCTAAATTTAATAATCAAATGTTGAATAAATGTCATAATAGTACGTGTAAATAATGTTTTAAATGCATAAGAAAATTTGAATTTAAATAATATTTTTAACATGTTGTTTTCTAACAAAATTTATAAATAAATAATAATAATAAGTTTAACTTTTGTTTAAGTAGGTAAACGATCATAAACATCAAATTGTTTTTCTTACCAATTCCGAACGAGTCTCGCCCTTCTGATGGAATATCCGTATTTTAAAGCAGAAATGTTTTTTTTTTATTAATGTATAGCATACCGTTAGAAAGGGAATCAACTAAAAAAGTTTTTAAAAGAAAATTAAGTTCTCAATTGTCGATACTTTTTTTGATTTTTAATTTTAAAATTGATTTTCTTTCACAAAATCACTAATGTTCTTCACTCGTATGTCCCTTTGGTACATACATTTTAACAAATCTATTCATTAGTTGAAGTAGCATAAGATTACAGAATTATAAAAAAAAAATGGTGCTTTTCCAGACATTAATAAAAAGCTTACGAGGGTATAAGGTGGGATTTTGGGTAATTTGAGAAAAAAATTAAAAAATTCATATTAGCCGTGACTCTAAGGACCCAAGTTCCAAGGTTGAAAAGGTAGCAAATGACCCCAACAATATCCCAAAAAATTTTGACAGTTCATGTGCCGAACACCCTGTATGTCATAATAAAACATTCAAATAACGTTGTAGAAGCATGTTGTTTGAACGTAATGGTAAAAGTGTTCTACCACGCTCTATATGGGTATAAGCAGAAAGACAGGTCCCATGGTATTTGTAATTTAAATTTCACCGGTTTTTACCTTCCTAGACCGCGTAGGCTAGAGAAGGTATATTATTTTCTACGAAATGTTTTTTTTAGATAACTCCAAAAATGTGTTATTTGGGTGTATTTTGACCTATCTTAGCAATGTGTTCTCTATTTGTGTGTGTTTGTATATTATTTCTGTCCGTAACACTATAGCTCCTAAACCGCTGAATCGATATTCAGAAATTTTTTAGGTAAATTAGTTTTCAAAACTCTAACGCGCTGATTAGATTTTGGTCAAAATCCATTACTACTAATGACAGTTTTTTGACAATTAAAAAATTTTAATAACTTTTTAACGGAGCATCGCATCAATATGCTGTTTCCGGAATAAAATGGACTACATTTTGCTCAATAATTTGTGTTATAACCAAAAACTTGGTAAGAGCTTTACTTTTTGAGATATTTACAAAAAACTGTTTTCAAGGCTGATATATCATTGCTTCACTTGACACACTAATAGGCTAACTAGGAAGGTATCAGATCCGCCATGGATCTAATTATTTTGTCTTTTTTTTATACTGGGACTTTCCATCCAATCAGGATCAATCGCCCAGTTTCGCAAAGTTAGAGCAAAGTTAAAGCATTTTTAAACAATGACAAACATCCAAGTACCTAGCCAGGAATCAAACCCGGACTGCCGACATTACGGGCAACGAAGTTTTACTGATTTAAAAGAAAACAATAATATATAAATAAACTCTACAACAGTCCTAAGCACAGGTTAAAAGTATTAAAACAAATTTTCAACCAGTGATGAAAATCATACAAGGTGTTCCAATTCAATTCCTTAATCCAAAAATAACGAGTGTGTGAGACAAGGCGCTTAGCGAAAGCGTTGATGTAGGTGACTGGCTATCCTTTTCATGTACTTCTTCTCTCGCACTATACTATTTTTGATTAAGATTTATTTTTAATTATTTGGTGTTGACTAGTCTACAATGTGGCTTCAATTTCAAAAATTAATATTTATGTTAAAGGTAATACGCCAAATGTCGTTAAATAAACGTTTGTAACCTTAATTTAATCAGCAGTTATATCTTTAAATTAATAAACAAATATTTTGAAATTTTATAACTAAATTTAGGAATTTGTACAATTTAAAGAGTGCTAAGAAGTGGACTACACTTCTTAAACTTATTTGCAATAGGGATTAAAATATGGTCAAATATATGTACAGTTATTACCTACCTTGACACAGACATCCATCATAACTATACACAAAAAGGCCAGTTATTTTTGAGGCAATGCACGTCACAAACCCTTCATAATGCGTTTATTTGTTAGGACTGACCAAAAGTGACAAGTGACATGTAGGTATAAAAGAGTTTGACCATTGTCGCAAAGGTGGATTGCGCTCATTGTGGCGAGCATTGTATGCGTACTTCCTAAGAAGTAAATGGAACCACCAAACAGTACCTAGGTGGTCAGTTTGTCCGATGGAAATTTGATAAGTCAATCCATCATAAGACAATCAATTGTATTGGCGTTACACTTAATAGTTTCATAAAGAGCAACATGATTTTTTAGGAAAGAAGTATAAACAGATTTTAAAAAGAACTAAACACTTGTTTAAAACGGTCAGTATCAAACTCGCTCCATTGTTTTTTTAAGACAAAAGATTCTTAATTTGCTTTACATGGATTGATCGACTTTGCATGGTCACTTCTTACTTAATCCCGATGCAGATCTACGGGAGGGGAAAAAGGGGAAATCCCCTCCCCAAATCTCAAACTATATTTAGTTTTGACACACAAAATACACGTCCTGCTAACTATACACCATCTTGGATTTTCGGTTTTTACTGATTTTTAGCTTTAATATGCCTTTCTCGGAAAAAATGGTAAAAGACAAATTTGTAAATAATTTAATTATCTCAATAAAAAAATATTTATTACTAATAATAAGCATAAATTGTAAAGAACACTAACGCATTTTTTCTACCTTTTGAACCATTTTCATACAGAATAACGGGATGTTTGAATGACAAAGTTGTTAAGGACTTCAATTCGCAACAATTTTTGTTTTAACAAAATGTTTGTATGTAGTACATGTAGACAGGAGCGTGTCGTGGATAAAAGGACGGGGGGCAACATATTTTTTCAGAGGGGCGGGGGGGGGGTGTAGGCGTTGGCCTCCTATACGACACGCCACTGCATGTAGATTACGGTCAGGAATGCATTGTTATTTTATAATTAAAGCATATGTAGCCTCTTGCTGGTACCAAGAGCGCCGCTAAATTTCAACAAAATCGCCCTCAAGAGTTTTAAGATATTTAAGAAAAAAACCATTTTTTTTATAATTTAACACCCTGTATTTAAAAACTATGCATTTCAGAGCCCATGTTCATATTAACTTTTTTCTTAAAATTACCTTAAAAGACCAGGCAAAAATTTAGGATTTAAAAATAATTGTACTTTTTTACCCAATTTTGTACACATAATTATGCAGTACCCTTCCACGGTTTCAAGAATCTACTTCGTTAAAATTTTTGTTAACTTTTATGTGACGTAAAAGCAATTTACTGATATATATACAATTAATACAATTTTTTCAAATTACGGGAAAATATGAGCAAGTATTTGCTTTTTCCAAAATTTTTTTTTGTTTTTTTTTATTCTTATCAGTAGAAAAGAAAACACAAATAATACGGTTTGCCAGAAAAAACATTGGGGAACTTTCTAATACTAAAAAATCATAAAAAAAAAGTTAAATATGCTACCGAGGAAACACGATAAGTTTTATGCTGACAAAAACAGAACAAAATCGCATTTTCTTGAAGATATTGTATTGACTTGGACTAATCAAATTTTCTTTAAAACCGTTTCAATTATTTAACCACTTTATAGCAGATTTGTGGTGCTTTCATAAAAAAAAAATTGTGTGTGCTTAAGACCACACGGCAGAAGTGTAAACTGCAACAAGGCGAAATTAATAATATTGGCCTTCATCTGCATCATCATATCGCTCGCTGAATGTTCCTCTCACACTTAGTCGACTCGAGCCGACTTCACCCGAATGAGCGTTACATAGCCGAGCCTGACGGCTCAGTTCAATTCGGTACCCACAAAAACTGCTAAACGCGCCTAAAGTCTACACTTCAAAAATTGAAAAATTCTAGAGACAAGGATAAGCCACACAAATATTCAGAAATATTAAAAATGCCTATTTGGTGTCTTGATTTTATTTCAATTTTCTCGTTTTTTCCTCATAACATTGCCATTTCTACTATGGAATTTATCTGGTAATATTTTTTATTTCTTATATATTTTTAAGTAAAAAAGATTACAATTTTCAATTTGCGCGATGGCGCTTTATAAGCAATTATTTATTCTAGCAGGCCATGTTTTTTAAAAATAATACTTTTTTACCGTTTTTATTTAGCACCACTTTGTGATACACCGCCTAAAAGGACATTTTGTTTTTTTATGAAAAAGATTTTTTAACATTTTTCCCTAAAATTCTTACTTTTTTTAAAAACTGCATAAACCCGAAAAAAAACAATTTTTTTTTTTCGTGATCTTAAAAAATAATAAATTAAGGATAAGTGCTAACCGTGGACTTGACCCACTCAATTGATGCATTCGTAAAAATATAATTTCATTTTCTAGATTAAAGTTACCTACATATTTCTTGTAGCTTATCTTTTGAGAAAATTACATAAAACTTAATAATTTCGGTTCAGTTTGCATATTCTTTAGAAATACATAAGAAACGGGTGTATACTACTACTTTAGGGTTCGTATCTGAGCAAGGAAACTACCCAGACAACCTGGTGATTATGATCTGATTATATAAGGCAATAGATGGCCTTTAATTTATGTTATAACCTATTTTCTCAGAAATAAGCAAATTCTAAGTTAAAGGCCGCTAAAAAAATTAGTCAAAATCCGCCAAATGATTAGCCTTATAACTTAAAAACCACTCGTCTAGCGAAAAAACGTTTGAGAGCGCGTATGTACTTGTACTTGGCTTGCGAACAACAGACCCTGCCTAATGACTGGCCTAAAACATTTCTTCCACCATTTTCTTCCTTTCTTACATCAGCATATTAAATCTAAAATGATTGAGATATCCATCTTATGAAGAGAGGCTCGGGTGTTTCCATAAAGAACCCTTAAAAATTCAATTAAACCTGATAATGTACTTACCTACCTTTTCAACCTTCTGAAGTGTGTACCCTGTTTGCTCCTGTTAGTTATTATAATAATGCGTATGTTAAAGGTATTATAGCATCCTCTTGCCTAAATCCCAAAACCCACTTTGCCTTTTGATAAACAAGTATGCAAAATATTCCTGTGAATCCTTTTAAAGTTTTGAAATTTTGCAAATCTGCTTAACAGAGACTTTTGTAGGGCCTTTTGTATACCTTTCATATCAAAGTGAAGGTTGTTATTATTATTATTAGATATATCTACGAATTTCAGGATAATAAACTTCGTAAAATACTTGCGAGTTTGGCGGTCTCAGATCTTTCCTTGGGTTGCATTCAAAATTCTTGTAAAGTATAGTTTTTTTTTATCAATCAAAGAAGTTTTCGTGGGAATCGAGTAAAAAAACTTTTTGTTTCTTTCATATTTTTCCTTCCTTCCTTTTTTAAAACTTTTTATACCTGATTAACCACGTTTGTTAATATTTATTTGGCTTAAAAATCCCGCTGATTGACGCTCACGTCTTGAAGGTGGGTAAAAATGCTAATCAGCATTGATCTGACCGGAAGGACAAAAGTGCTGTCGTAGGTCACGGTTGGATTCTTTTCTTTTTAATCGATCTTATCTTATATGGCAGTTTATGACTAGCTAGCTCTTCTTCTAGTTTCTCTCGTATCTCGGTAGATGGCTCGTCTTGTTCAGTCCTCAGGAGGGGGCGTAGTGGCAAAATGTGTTTCTAGATTATCTCTAATATCTTCTGTACACACATGTAATATGCTCAGAAGAAAACTTCGAACATAACATTAAATGATAATATTTAACACACGTTCTTGTGCGCGCAGATTTTGCTTAGTCATTTTAAACTAGGTTTGGCTTGGTCATCGGTTTCACAAACCGTCCTTCACCACTCAAGGGCTAAAAATCGACGTATGTGTGTAGGAGGTAGATTTTAAATCGGCTGCGGGACTGGGCAAAATCAAACTTTAAAAAAGTTAACTTCTAGAATTTTTCGTGTGCCATAAAGTTTTACGATTTATACTTATCGGACACCATCGCATTCTTATTTAAACGGTAGCTTCGTTTTATGGTGGGTATAAAACTCCCTAATAATCCTTTTCGTGTAATGACACACTTTTAGGGGGTTTGTTTGGGGTAGTGTGCTGCTTTATTAAATTCCGAATTTTTATATTGCACGGGCGTTTGGAAGTTCACTTTTATGGTAGAATGAAACACCCACACTGTGCCCAAACGATGGACGGAATGGGACAACTAGGCGCCTCCAACTCGGCGCCGCCAACTGGGCGCCGCCAACTCGGCGCCGCCAACTGGGCGCCGGGCCAACTCGGCGCCGCACCAACTCGGCGCCGCCAACTGGGGGCCGGCCAACTCGGCGCCGGACTAAAAATTTTTTTTTTGATAAAATGTGTGGATGAAAAATAAAATATATTATTTATATAATTTATATTTTTCTTTTATATTTAGCTTCAGATGTTCTGTCTAACTGACTAACTATCTATCAAATCTTGTGAAGCGTTTTTGACACACTTCCCATTATCCGATTTGGATGAAATTTGGTATTCACATAGTGGTCCGATGACAATACAACAATAAAAAAAAATCCTACCACTCCTACCCCCACTCTCATCTATAGAAAAATGCGTTTTTGACACACTTCCCATAATCCGATTTGGATGAAATTTGGTATACATATAGTGATCCGATGACAATACAATATTAATAAAAAATATCCTCCCACCTCTACCCCCACCCCCTTTCATAGAAAAATGTTTTTGACACACTTCCCATTATCCGATTTGGATGAAATTTGGTATTCACATAGTGGTCCGATGACAATACAACATTTAAAAAAATATATCCTCCCACCTCTACCACCACCCCTTCCAGAGAAAATGCGTTTTTGACACCCTTCCCATTATCCGATTTGGATGAAATTTGGTATACATATAGTGATCCGATGACAATACAACATTAAAAAAAAATATCCTCCCACCTCTACCCCCACCCCCTTTCATAGAAAAATGAGTTTTTGACACACTTCCCATTATCCGATTTGGATGAAATTTGGTATACATATAGTGATCCGATGACAATACAATATTAAGAAAAAAATATCCTCCCACCTCTATCCCCACCCCCTTTCATAGAAAAATAAGTTTTTTGATACACTTCCCATTATCCGATTTGGATCAAATTTGGTATACATATAGTGATCCAATGACAATACAACATTAAGAAAAAATATCCTCCCACCCCTACCCCCACCCCCTTCCATAGAAAAATTTGTTTTTGACACACATCCCGTTATCCGATTTAGATGAAATTTGGTATACATATAGTGATCCGATGACAATACAATATTAAGAAAAAAATATCCTCCCATCTCTACGCCCACCCCCTTTCATAGAAAAATGAGTTTTAGACACACTTCCCATAATCCGATTTGGATGAAATTTGGTATACATATAGTGATCCGATGACAATACAATATTAATAAAAAAATATCCTCCCACCTCTACCCCCACCCCCTTTCATAGAAAAATATTTTTGACACACTTCCCATTATCCGATTTGGATGAAATTTGGTATTCACATAGTGGTCCGATGACAATACAACATTAAAAAAAAATATCCTTCCACCTCTAGCACCACCCCTTCCATAGAAAATGCGTTTTTGACACCCTTCCCATTATCCGATTTGGATGAAATTGGGTATACATATAGTGATCCGATGACAATACAATATTAAGAAAAAAATATCCTCCCACCCCTACCCCCACCCCCTTCCATAGAAAAATTTGTTTTTGACACACATCGCGTTATCCGATTTGGATGAAATTTGGTATACATATAGTGATTTAGATTTAAAAAGCGGGCTAAGCGGGTATAGAAAGATTTTGTTTCTCTTGTATTTTCCGTGGGCAACTCAACAACAACAACAAATATCACTATTTGCAAGAATCAATCTAGCAGAAAAATGCAGAAGTAAATAAATAGAGTTTATTCTAGATTATAATGAAATCGCTGATCGTGAGTTATTTGGAAACTCATTTTTCTATTGGGGGAAGGAGAGAGTGGGGGTAGAGTTAGAAATATATTTTTTGTTTGGGCTGTATTGCCATCGGACCTTTATGCATATACCAAATTTTATAAAAGTCATTTGAAGTGAAGTGTGTCAAAAACAAATTTTTTTATGGAAGGGGGTGGGGGTAGGGGTGGGAGGATATTTTTTTCTTATTATTGTATTCTCATCGGATCACTATATGTATACCAAATTTCATCCAAATCGGATAATGGGAAGTGTGTCAAAAACGCATTTTTCCATAGATGAGGGTGGTGGTAGGAGTGGTAGGATTATTTTTTCAATGTTGTATTGTCATCGGACCACTATATGTATACCAAATTTCATCCAAATCGGATAATGGGAAGGGTGTCAAAAACGCATTTTCTATGGAAGGGGGTGGGGGTAGGGGTGGGAGGATATTTTTTTCTTAATGTTGTATTGTCATGGGACCACTACGTGTGTATCAATTTTCATCCAAATCGGATAATGGGAAGGGTGTCAAAAACGCATTTTCTATGGAAGGGGGTGGGGGTAGGGGTGGGAGGATATTTTATTTTAATGTTTTGTCATCAGACCACTATGTGAATACCAAATTTCATCCAAATCGGATAATGGGAAGTGTGTCAAAAACTCATTTTTCTATGAAAGGGGGTGGGGGTAGAGGTGGGAGGATATTTTTTCTTATTATTGTATTGTCATCGGATCACTATATGTATACCAAATTTCATCCAAATCGGATAATGGAAAGGGTGTCAAAAACGCATTTTTCAATAGATGAGGGTGGGGGTAGGAGTGGTAGGATTTTTTTTTTCAATGTTGTATTGTGATTGGACCACTATGTGAATACCAAATTTCATCCAAACGGATAATGGGAAGGGTATCAAAAACGCATTTTCTATGAAAGGGGTGGGGGTAGGGTGCGAGGATATATTTTTTTAAATGTTGTATTGTCATCGGACCACTATGTGAATACCAAATTTCATCCAAACGGATAATGGGAAGTGTGTCAAAAACTCATTTTTCTATGAAAGGGGGTGGGGGTAGAGGTGGGAGGATATTTTTTTCTTAATATTGTATTGTCATCGGATCACTATATGTATACCAAATTTCATCCAAATCGGATTACGGGATGTGTGTCAAAAACAAATTTTTCTATAGAAGGGGGTGGGGGTAGGGGTGGGAGGATATTTTTTTCTTATTGTTGTATTATCATCAGACCACTATGTGTATACCAAATTTTATCCAAATCGGATAACGGGAAGTGTGTCAAAAACACATTTTTCTATAGAAGGGGTGGGGGTAGGGTGGAAGGATATTTTTTTCTTAATGTTGTATTGTCATGGGACCACTACGTGTGTTAAAAACGCTTCACAAGATTTGATAGATAGTTAGTTAGACAGAACATCTGAAGCTAAATAAAAGCTTGTAAAAAATATTGCGTAAAGGATTTTTTAAAGATGTTTTTATATAAATAATAAATTTTATTTTTTATCTACACACTTATCAAAAAAAAAATTTTAGTCCGGCGCCGAGTTGGCCGGCGCCCAGTTGGCGGCGCCGAGTTGGCCCGGCGCCCAGTTGGCGGCGCCGAGTTGGCGGCGCCCAGTTGTCCTAGACCGACTATGGACACTGATAAAATTACTTTCAGAATAAAGTTATTTTCGCCAACGTCAATTAGTTGTGCTTTGTTTCGGCCAGTTGCAGTTAGTTTCGGTTTATTCCCGTTAAGCTGGCTCCTCACTAGGTAGTTTTTGGTCTTGCCAAATTTAGGGCCGATAACTTCAACGATAACTTTAACGATATTTGACAGTTCAACATAGCCTTTTTGGTACCGGTTTTAACCGAGAAGACGCATCACATCTTCTCGAGTTTTAGTCGACGCCGACGGGGCGTGGCTGGTGTGTCAGACTATTAAAATCGGGACAGGGAGGGAGAGAGAGAGAGACGTAGGGGAAGATGGGGAAATATTTTTTTGTCTGAAGAAAATACTTTATCTGAAGTGTTAATTCTTTAATTGTTTGTGGTCAAATGTAAGCCTTCCTATGTATTGTTTTTATATTATCCTAGTTAAACAAGTAGTTTCGATTTGCAATGTTTTTATTACCGCTTCGTTTCGACTATCGTGGGGTAATAGGAAACATCGTAATGAGGCAATAAAAAATATATTCTTTTTTGTTGCATATTGATTTGAGTAGTGATGTTACCTTTAAATTCAACTAAAGTGACTTATGTAAAGCTGTAGAAATGGCAAGTTGCAAAAATAATAAATGGCATCTAACGCAAATAGTCCACAGTTCACCGGTCTATTTTTTAAGTGATGACTAACAGGCTGAATTCTCGTACATAGCTTTATTCGGCCGAGATACCTAACTTTTTCCGCTGCAGAAATTCTTTAATGTGATTCCTAACAGAATGCGCAAAAATTTTTAAACTTCGGACTGACTAAACCAAACATATGATTTAGGGGACAATATTGCCATTAACTTTTAAAACAGGTATTTACTCTCAAATTATTTTAAAACTATAAATAGGGAGATGAAAAAGTTCCATTAAAGAATTAGTAACCGGCAATTTATTATCTTAGCCTAAAAAATGGGTTTAAAAATTAATGGCAATATTGTTTTATAAATCATATGCTTGGTTTAGTCAGTCCGATGCACGAAACATGTCTAGGCCTGCGCATTCTGTTAGGAATTACTTTCAAGTATTTTTGCTGGGGAGAAAGTTAGGCGTCTCGGTCAAATAAAGCTACCTACGAAAGGTTAGTATACACTTAAAAAATAGACCGGTGTACTATGGACTATTTGAGCTTTTGCAACTTGCCACTTCTAAAGCTTTACATAGGTCACTTCTGTCAAATTTGAAGGCAAGTTCACTAAGTACTCAAAACAGTCTGCAACAAAAAAGAATTCTTATTGCCCCATTACGATGTTTTTTATTACCCCACGATAGTCAAAACGAAAGGGTAATGAAACATTTCCATTCTGAACTATTTGTTTATGAAAATCAAGATTTAAGACAATACACAGAAAGTCTTTTATTTGACAACAAACTTTAGTATTAAAACTGAAAGTTTATTTTCAGTTTTAATTAATACTACAGTTTGTTGTTAAAAATATGATCTGAAATTAATATTGTAGTAGAAGAATTTCAAAGGTTTTTTTCAGATATCTAAAATGACAAAATGCAAGAGTAGCAAAAAAATATTTCTTATTCTTCCCCTATGTTAAATAAATGAGTTCTGCTCAACACTGCTCTGACCACCACGGCCTGTATATAAGGCGTAGGAACTTCTGAAGTAAAATTTAATATGGCGCCTTCTTAGGGCGATCGGGGCGATCGACTGTCTGTTTACGCTTGATGTCGTTGACATTTTTGAAGCGAAAAAATTGTTTATGATTGGATTTTTTATTCATTTTTTAAAGGAAATATGTACCCAAGAGCTTGCGTCGTTGAATAAAAACATTTTCAGGTAACGGTGATTACTTACCTTGTCGGTTTTTGTGATTTTTCACTGCTTAGTCATAGGGGTTGTAATTAAGGACACTCATCGTAAAGGCAAGTTTGCTTGACGATGAGTAACCTTAGTTGTAATGGACTATTTGATCACTTTTACGGTGCATTTATAGTGAATCTTGGGATTCTTGGGGTATTGTCGGGTAATCACATAGTGTAGGTAGTGGGTTTAGGTTCGGTTCGGCTTCGCCCTTAAGTGGATTCTAAGTTATCCAGTGGTTCTATTTTTTTTTTTAAATATATAAAATATTTTATATAAGTGCTGGTGAATTTATGGCTCAGAAAATTGTGTTCCTATTTTTTTAGAGATGCCAGGTCGCTGCGCCTTTCCAAATTGCAAAACCAATTAGAGTAATCAAGGAAAAAGATACTCAATTTTTAAATTTTCTAAAGATGGAGAACTTGTCAAGAAATGGAAACATGCTATCAAGCGAGAAGATTTTGTCCCAACCAAGTGGTCAATGGTATAAATATAGTAGATTGTGTGTTTTTTTTTTAAATTAAGATAACGCGGAAAATATGTTATTTGGGTGTATTAAGTGGATCCAGGGGTTAGAGAGCAGAGGGTCTCGTGTACCCCCCCCCCCCAGACAAAGATTATTTTTTAGTTCTGCCGCATCACTTATTTAAATTTGTTAACCCAATATATTGAAGTTTTTAGCATTTTTCGCCTGCGGCGCATTTGAACCACCTTTTGACGCTAAATTTCACAGCTCAGACCTACGAGAAACTACAAAAATAAATAGCTTGGTATTTGCTGCCACTTTGGTCCCTTTTCCCAGAAAATCCTGGATCCTCCACTGGGTGTATTTTGATCCATCTTAGCAATATCGTCCTGATGTCTGTCTGTGTGTGTGTACGTCTGTCCGTAACACGATAGCCCCTAAACCACTAAACCGATTTTCATAAAATTTTTAGGTAAAATAGTGTTCGGCACTTTACCTAACGAGCTGATTAGATTTTAGGCAAAATCCATTGATGCTAATTGTTTGGAGTATGAACTGCACTTTAAAAGTGAGGAAGTTGAGCGTTCCACAAAATATTTCACAAACAAAGGAGCAGTATTGTATGTGCCACTCAATAAACCAAGACTCAAAGAAGGTAAGTCAAAGAGCCGACACGAGCTGACCCAAATAATGTACAGGGTATATTTTATAAATTTTCACATGCATTTTAAAGTGTTGGTGAAAAACAATTTTTTTTGGTAATAGTTCGTGATGTAGGGTCAAAGAGGTGAAATTCCATCCCTATCAGAGGTTTAAGTTTTTAAATTTTTAGCTGCTATTCCTATCAAATTTCCTGACTGTCCAAAATATATGAACAAAGAAGAACATTTCAGGGAAAGTCCAGAATCTAAGAGAAAGCGTTTGGAATATGATTTAATACGCCAAGCTGTTGAAGAAAGTCTTAAGACTTCAGCTGCTTATTTGCAAGAGCAAGAACACATATTTTGATGACATAACTTTAAAATTCATACCAAAGAAAAACCTTCCAATCTGGACGTTTCTCCAAACCACGAACTTTATACCCTTTATGACAATTCCTTGTAGCATATATATTATCTTTATTGTTTTCTTAAGCTTAAAAAACTATAATAACCCTCGCCTTTAATTCCGAACTGAACCCTTGCCTTTAATTCCACCTCCCTCTTTTTTTCCCTTCTCCTGGTATTAAGAGAAAAAATGTCTGTGTCCATTAGTAAATAGTTTATTACTTATGAATAGCTACATATATGTATATAGTAATTACCAAAAATCCATTAAACTTCAATCGTTTAAATATTCTTGCCACTGCAAAATACATTATTTGTATTTATTTGAACTTTAAATCCTATAAATTCATCAATTTCAACCAATTAGATTCGATACCAGGCCTATGTCGAGAAGGTGGTGCCCTGATCTGTGCAGCCAACGCCAGCCAAATTGCGCGGAATGTAATAGAAGGTCGCTAAAACATTATCGCGCATGTTCTATGTATGTCGAAATTCTTATGTTAACTTTCCGTGAGTTTGCGACGTTTCACGGAAGCCGTTAACGACATGTGACGTTCAAATGTCAACAGTGTCAAATTGCGCTAGTCGTTGGCCATTTTTGGTAGGACTAAAAACTATCTACTAGTATCGGGTAGTGTGAAGTGTGTATGGCGACTCGCACTAAGGTAGAGTACGTACACTTTCAATCGCTTGTCGGAAAACAAGTGCAAGGTGCAAGTCTAAAAGGAAATAAAGTGACACATTAAAGAAGGCATTATTTATTAGGATCTTAAAACTTGGCACCAAACACAAGAGGCTCTAAGTACTAGACTTGACCTCAACCGGTTTAAATGTATTTTTTTAATACTAACAGGTCAAAAAACTGCAAAGATTTGGTTCACGCTAACGTGCAATAACATAGTAAGTATTTCTTAGTGAATTGTAAGCATTTCTCAGTAAGTTTGATTTCACGATAATTCAAATTTACTTTAAAAATAAAGAAAAACAAAATAATTTTTTTTAACAATAAGTGTATTTTCTTTTAGAATTTTAGTCCGTGCAGTCATAGGATTTCTGTTAAAAATCGTCTCAAATTGTAGTACCACCCCTGAGGGGTGTTTTGAAGTTCGAAAAACTATAGAAATAGTCCATGATCGATAAAAATAAATTATATTGACTGACTCTCGTTGTTTTTATTGGACATCTCCTAGTGACGTTTGGAGGTTTAAACAAGGATCATTATTTGTTTGGTGATCCGTGGTTTAAATTAAGCTCCCACTTTTAAACAAAAATATTATATATTTTTTATTTATTTGATCGACACTAAAAATTATGACAAAATTGATTCATTTGTGTTCTTAAAACAACTATGCAACGTCAGTTTTCCAAACACGCTGACTTGTTGTTTGACGTTTGACTATCCGAAGCTAACTTGCTATGGTAAAGCGATTATTAATTCAGTAAAAATATCTCCCATATTAGGTAAATGAGTTCCGCACTAAATCGCATGTTTTCTTGATTTTGCCCCTCTGTGCGTCGGTGTCCAAGGCGAACAAACTTCTTGGTTACTTAAATTCTCTTGTCTCACTTTCTCCTAGCATTTTATCATTTCATTTCATTTAATTTTTTAAAAACTTATGCGGCAAAAAGGCTACAACTACCGCGCATAATTGAATGCGGCACTCAAAACAAAATTGTAAATTTTCTTTTGGGTGTGTATTCCCAAATTTTTACACCACGCGCCGCCACTGATTGAGAGCCATGCAAATAGTAAAATTTTAGTTTTTGAGTATATTTTTGTGAAAAGACCCGGGACTGAAAAATAAATATTTAACTTTTTTGCAACAAAAAATTTAATTTTCCTACAGGTCGCCTAGTTTGCGTTATTAACCGGCGCGGCGCTAACTAGTTGTTTTTTCCAAGAAATTTGATGTAACTTAATAATTAATTAGAGCCACAAACACCTTAGAAATTGATTTTAAATCGAAGTTTTCGTATAATCGATAAAAGTTTGTCACGTATTTCAATATTTAAGTTTCAATTATGAAGTGTTAATTCATTTTTAACGCACGCATGTTAAGAGGTTGCATTAAGTCATAGGTTAAGCGTCCTAAAAACCTTGCATAATTTAATCACGGTATCACTATTTCTAATCAATTACACTCCGTTTACTTTTTTTATTACAACCATAAAGTACTTTATGTTATAAGTCATGAAACCATTAGGAGGGTTGACTTTTAAGTTTTGCATATACAGCTGACATTTGACGACCTCGAATATATGATACGAAAACTAATAGAAGAATACAATGAGTGGAGACTAGAGGTTAATCTCAATAAGACAGAGTATATGTGTATCGGTGGAACGAAACAGGATCTAATCTTAAATACCGGGCAGCGAGTTCAGTCCTGTGATGAGTATAAATACTTAGCTCTAAAAATTACAGCTGACGGAACACTAGACAAAGCTATGAAAGATCGAAACGTACAAGGAAGAAAAGCAATAACTTTATTAAATGGAATAATTTGGGACCAAAGTATATCAAAACATAACAAAAAGCTTATATATAACACCATTGCAAAAAGTATTATTACATACGGCTCAGAAGTATGGCCAATCAAGGCTAGAACAGAAAAAATGCTTTCCGCTACGAAAATGGACTATTGGAGAAGAGCAGCAGGGAAATCAAAAAGTGAAAGAGTTACAAATCAAAGAATAAGAGAAATTATGACAGTGGGTGAACGTACTTTAGTGGATGATATAAGAACAAAACAACTGGTGTGGTACGGACATGTACAAAGAATGAATGATGAAAGACTACCTAAACAAATCCTACAATGGAAACCAACTGGCCGAAGAAAACGAGGACGGCCAAGGAGAAACTGGAGAGAAGGAATAGACAGTGAAATAAGAATAAGAGGCCCAGATGATGAATTATGGGCAAACAGAAACGAGTGGAGATTGGGTATCGGAAGATGTAGAACGTTGTGAAACTGATATATAATATATATATATATATATATATATATATATATATATATACAGCTAGAATAAAACAGTAGATAATTTTTAAAAACTTGATTTTCGAAAAAGTATAGAAATCGTTGGGATTTAGGTCTGGACTGTATGGAGGATGGTCCAACATTGCAACGTTTTGTTGGGTTAAAAATTCAATGGTTTGTTGTGCTTTGTGCGAACTTGCATTGTCTTGGTGGAGGATGATTCGTCGTTCGGGATTTCAAACCTCAGCGATGACTTTCGGCAAACAAATGATGATATACCAATCGGCAGTAACAGTATCTTGATTTTCCAGAGGAATTGATGCTACATGACCTGCTTTTGAGAGAAATATCGCGACCATCTTTTTGGATTCACTTCAAGAACGGATGACTTTTATCACAAAGATAGTATACTTTGTGTTGGAGTGTCAGACGACTGACGTTTATTTTCGAGTTCATATGAGTAAATCCACGATTCATCACCACTGTCAATGCTGTACACGTTTTTCGACTTTCCTGTCTCAAAGCCGTCTAGAGTTTTCTGACATCAAGCGACCCTAGCTTTTTTCTGTTCTTCGGTTAACAGATGCGGTATCCACTGGGAAACTAATCTTCTTACACCTAATTCTTCATGCAAAATTTTTAAATTGAGATCTTTTAAATCCCCAATGGAGCCTTAATCTCGCGATGTGTCACATGTCGATCTTCCATGATGAGCATGCGCATCAATGTTTTCCTGGTTTTTGTACACCTGGCCTTGGATTGTCGCAAAAGCTAATCCGTCCACGCTTGAATTTTTCATACCAACGAGAAACTGTCGACTGATGTGGTGCTTTATTTACGAAAACATAAATCAACTCGAGAAGACATTCTTGTTGAGATAATTTCCTTCGAAAGTTCTAAAACAACACTCGACTTAATAGATGTTGAAATTTTTGTATAAATAACATATTTATTTTGTTTTTTATCTGCACATTTTATCGAAAAAAAATAGTCCAGCGCTGAGTTGGCCCGGCGCCCATTAGGCCCGGCGTGGCGCCCTGTTGGCGGCGCCGAGTTGGCCCGGCGCCCAGTTCTCCCATTCCAAATTGAAATTTTTTGTTCCGAAATTTTATCTGACTCAAACATAACTTGTAGTCCACCCAAGAAGAGAAGACTTGAAGAAGACCCTTGTTCAAAGAAAGAAAATATTTTACCTGGAATGTACAACATTTGTAAAGTTCTAAGATGAAAACAATAATTTTAATACACCACTTAGCATGCTAACAAATTCTTTTTACTCTTTTTTACTGAAGAGAATTTTGTAAACACAGTATACACAAGTAAGTATTCGTGAATTATTTATTATTCAAACACAAAATTGTTGATAAAAAAATGTTAGTGGAATTCAAAATTTTTATTTTGCGCCGCCACTGCCCTTTTTTATCCAAGACAAGCAAATAAAATATTTTTGCGATGTTGCATGTGTCCGGACTTGACCAAAATGAAATTCTATTTTCATCCCTGTCTTGCTCATTAAATTCTTACTTCTATTTGGTCAATTGCGATAAAAGCTTGATATAATGGCAATTTAGGCCCATGCCGGGTCTACCCGTAGGGTATAGAAGTCAATGAATGGAACGAAGATTAAAACTCGCATAGTTTTTAGTTAAGCATAATAAAAAATACTTTTTTATACAGAATTTTTTACTGCATCCATATACGGAAGTAATTTAAAACAAACTTCGACTAATAAGAGTCGCAAAAATGCAAGCGACAGAAAAAGTCGTTTTCATGAGCGCTCGGCGCCAGCTTGAAAAGTGTAAACTTTTTTATTTACAAATAGACATATTAAAAAACACTTTTTTCTTTAAAATACTATAGTTTAAACCAAAACAAATATATTAATATAGCTAATTAATTCGCGTTACGAGGCCCATTTGAACCACAGTCAGTGCAACGTTGCAGAACAGCTATTAGTTGGAAAGATTTCGGAAAATCCACTTTCTTGAAGGATTTTATATTAGAACATGGCGGCAAAATTTTAAATTGCCGCTGTAAAGCCCAAATTTACATAGGAATAAATTTAGAAAATATGTTAAAAATCTGAAAATTTGATTGGTTTTTTCAAATTTTCATAAAAACTGAGCTTCTAAGAGAAAAATGTACACCATATTGTAGACAATAAAATTCCTTTTTAACGAGGTATAACACAATAAGGCAGACTAATTACTAACTCTCCAGCGGCGTCCGTTAATTGAAGTAATTTAAAGTTGAAAAAATACCCTTGTTTTTCCCAAGATTTATTCGATTTTTTTAAGAACTAATACTAATATATACAGAAAAACCTGTGTTACACTTTATTATAGCCAAATAAATTCTTTGAAATGGTGTGTAACATGATCGGATTGGTTTCATAACTAAAACTTTAGGGGCATCCGTAAATTAAATCAGTTTTAAAAAAACAGAAGTTAAACCATTTTTGGTTTTATCTAATTTTCTCAGAAACTAAGCATAATATGAAAAAACATATACTTTACTTTACTGTAAAGTAAATTAGTTTTATAATTCATTATAGACAATAAAATTCCCTTTCAAACGATGTATAACAAAGTGGAAGTTATTCCATATTTACCGCTCCAGTGGTTCATTAATTTAAAGTAATGATTTAAAATTAACATAACTAATAATTTTTTTTACAGGTTTTATCCAATTTTCTTAAAAACTAAGCTTTCTGCGACAACATGTCTTCGTAACTTTTCCGTGGACAATAAAATTTCATTTTAAACAGTGCATCACAAAATATGACCCATGTTATAGGTAACTCTCCAGGGGCATCCGTAAATTAAGGTAACTTTTAAAAATTATCAAAAAAACATTTTTGACAATTTTTTTTGAAACCAAGTTCAGTGTAAAAATCAATTTTTTATGATTTTTTTTCAAAATTTATTTGGTACACCCCTGGCGTCTTAAATGTGACATAATCTGCATATTATAATACAACGTGTAAAATAAAATTTAATTTTCTACAATAAAGTATACGAACAATTTTTCCCAAGAAGTTTAGTTTTTGAGAAAATTTTATGAAACCTATATTCAACATGTTTTTTTTTTTAAACAATCCCAATTTACGGACGCCACTAAATAGCTACTTTCTTTGCCTACCCTTGTCGACGAAAAGAGTTTTTGGCAATTTTAGATAGAAAGGTTAGTATCGAGAAAATTGAATAAAACTGAAAAAACAGGTTGTCGAGGGTTTGAGGGGGATTTTCTCCGCTCCTGTCGATATTTTTAGTTCGCAACAGGGATATTCGGATTCAGCGGGGTCGAGTTATGGGGAAATCGTCTGTTTCCGAAAAGTAATATGATTGCCTTTCAAAACTATATAGGTAAAACTATTATACTGCCGTCACTAAGAAGAAACCCGCATGTAGAAAGTTTAGGTTTTAAGCAAAATGGGTTTATAGTTTTATACTTTTTTATTGTCTTATAATTTTATTTTTTTACTTTTTAGTTCAAAATTATAGGACAATTAAAATGTATAAAACTTTAAACCCGTTTTCTTAAAACGCAAAAATTCTTGTTTTTTTCTTAGGGACAGCAGTATAATCCTTTTTAATTTTCGGCTTGGCGAGTTTGCGCAAATGGTAATTACAAAGTTTCCACTTGAAAAAGTCAAATACTTTCAAACCAATGTAACCTTGTTGTAAGAAAGTTCTTAGAAGTCTTCTATTTAGCAAAGGGATTACCAAAAGCATTTTTGGACGAAAATGACCATCAAAGATGACAGTTGGTCAAAAGGATTAAAAGTTTCTTGGTGGTCCCGTAGGGCTTCTGATGCCAACCTTTTGTATATGTATATGGTCAACATTGTATAATAGGGTAAAAGATTATGAAGTATAGTTAAATGACGGACTTACTAAAGAAAAGCGATAAGAATAGCGGGTATAATGTAGAGTGAAACGCATCCAAATTATTGACCGAAAATCTTGAAAAAGGCCAGCAAAAGAAGCAGTAAAAAATATTTTTGGGCTCATTCTCGAATGGTCTAGTACCACAGATCAGTGGCGTATATAAGGGGGGCCTGGGGAGCCCGGGCCCCCCTCGAAGCTAAGATTTTTTTAGATATTTTCCACATATTTCATGAATACAAACATAAAATAGCATAAAAGTTTATAAGTATTTTGTTTACTATACGTACCGAAATAAATACTTTAATTATAGATAAATAAACGACGATTTTTACATTCGACTTTGATATGTCAATTTTGAAAGATCAACTGTCAGCCTTAAATGTAAATCAGTCAAAATAATATTAATTAAATTGCATCCTTACTATTATTTATTAAAGAAATACTTATAGAATACATCAATTTGGTAAAATATTTACGCCAGAAAATTAAAACCATTACATTTTCAAAAGTTTTTAAAGCATTTAAACATCTCCAAAACTAATTGACGAAAAAATCTCAACATATATATTTTTGAAATCAGAAAGAAAAGATCTATAACATTCTAAAATAATATACAGAGTGTTTGATTGAAAAAAACCATCGACCTGTCAAATTTTTAACATTTAAAATTAATTTTTGATATTCTGACACAAATATTCTTAAACTTCGTAAAAAAATAAAACTTTTGTATTTATCATATTTTGATATCTATTCAAATAAACGTTTTAGATATGGTGTAAAAATTTACGGGAGAACCCTGTACATACGAAATTAATATGTTCCCAAAAACAGATATGATGCCAACATCAATTTTTTAAAAAGGAAAATTTTTCTCTTTTGTACGCTTTCCCACATAGCACAATCACGTGATTAACACGTAACAAAGGTGTGAGAAAAAAAAAACGTTGATTTTAAAAGCTGCTAGAAAAAAACGTTTATTTCATATATGAAAACAAGCTTATAGGTCATTCATTAACGTTATAAAAAATAACGTTGCTAAAAACTGCGTTCTAATAACGCCTTTATCAAATTAAAACAACAATGTTTTTACGTTAGTTTCAAGTGATTTTTATCAACGTTAAAGTCACATTAGATTCACGCCTTTTCTACATGAATTTTAAAATGCATGGCTTTTCTACCGAATATTTTTGAGATTTTACTAGCAGCATCGCCACCTATTGTCGGGATTTTTCACTTTGACAAAATCTATCATGCAGTGCTTTGGCCTCTAAACTCCAAAAACCTGTTAAGGGACTGATCCCTGATCCACGATCACGACGCATCTGTTATTAACCTGATAAAGACACATTAATATTCTGTGAAAGTGTTTACTGTTCATACATCTTGTTTAGCTTTTAAAAAAAAACATAATGTATATAGATAGATACAAACAGATATTTTGTCTGGCCTTGAGCGCCATCTTTAAAATTGTCTTGAAGTGTTGTAGTCTTAAACTAGTGACCTTTTATAACTTCCTTTCGCGTCTCTTTTAAGTTAAAAAAATGTTATTAAAAAAACGTTACCAAAAAAGGCGCAGAAAGTCAGTAGGTTTGAAGTGGCGTTTTGGAACATGTTGTGGAGGACTTTTCAAGTGTGAATTTAGTACATGAAAATAACGAGGGTAAAAAACACGTTATATACACAGCACCAGAAACTTAAGCAAAAAGTACATTTTTATAGCTTGATTTCGCCTTGTTTTTAAGTTATCTTTAAGCATGTAGATTTAACAAAATAAATATTACATGGTATGAGGTTGTTTTCAAGTAAAAAAAAAACTTTTTGTTCACGCGAATTTAATGTTGATGAGATTTTTTTGCTATGTGGGTTACTACTGCCGTCCCTAAAAGGAAACTCGCATCTGGATTTTTTGACAATTCTTTGGACAAAAACCTATATAAAAATATAAATACATCCATAAAATCCAAAATTTTCGTAGCAAAACTTAATTTTGAAAATTAATGGTTTTGGACGGCCTTAAATTTTCAAAAATCCTCCTTGACATAAAAGCCGTATGTTTATTTCTAGCAAGCAAAAAAGCCGCATCTTTTACAGGGCTTACCTTTATAAAAAGCCCCATTTGAGAACATGCAGTTTTTATGTTAGGTAAAGCACTGTGATGGATAATCGTTATAATTTTCCACAGGCGCATCCTCTATTTTATTTTTGTGAATTAAAACCAGGGTTTTTGGCTTGTGTTGTCAGACATAAAACACTTTTTAGGTACTTTTATGTATTTTATTTTTCTATTTATGCTCTTTGATGGAACTAATTAAAAAAAAATATTTTTATTTTTTATTTTTGCAACAAATTGTTATTTGGGAATAAAACAGTTTTGAAAATATTAAAGTTAAATACAGGGTGATCCAAATTAGCCACCTTTGGGGGTAGAAGATTAAACTAATCCTACTTTGCGATACTCACATTGAATGAATTTTTTAATTAAGAATCAGTCGCTGTTGGTTTTTAAGGTTATACATAAAGTTGGTATTTTTGTTATGGAATCACCATTTTTTTCAATTTTTTAAATAAGTGTACATTTTTTATTTGACCTTTTATGTTAATATTAAAATAAACACACCTAAAATTTAAATTATAATCATAATATCAAATAAAGACAAAAAGTACAAAAAATTACAAACAATAAAAGAAACAACAGGTAAAATAAAAAGGTAAAATATTAAGTGTCATCATTTTAAAGGATATTTTACGCTGATTTCGAAAATAAATTGTAGTATACAAGTCCAGTCAACTCCGGATATAGTAAACTCGAAGATTGCACGGAAACTGGTTCGCTAAGTAAAAAAAATGTTGAATATTTTAAACGGGGTTTGCTATAAACGAGTGTTCAATATAAACGGGTTCACTATATGCGAACTTCACTGTATATGAAAAATTCTATAAAAGTGAATTCACACCAAAATCAAGTTTTTACGAATAAAAAAGTTACGTGCCCTCAATCAGCAGACCCAAAATGCAAAATTTGAAAACCCCCTGTAGCTCGAAAACGACTTGATGTACGAAGATACGGTTTTCTCTTAAAATTTGTTGTTCAGTTGGTTATTTCCCCACAAAATTGCCCAATGTTGAAAATCATATATGGATTAAAATATAATAAATTAACCTAAAAGTCAAATAAAAAATATGCTGATAACCTTCTTTAATTATAAAAGACAAAAAAATAAAGGCCTTAAAAATTACAGGTAAAAACACTTACATGCGACTATTCCGTTAGTATCGAATGGGAATACAGCAACCCATTACTAACAGAAACGGCGCACGTGGCGCTGTTTTTAGTGAAAATACACATTTTGAATATATAAACTTGACTAATTTAAATTCACTTTGAAAAATTTTTAAAAATAATAAGAAAAGCGATTACTTTTTATTTCAAAACTATTAGACAATGAAAATGTACAAAAGTTTAAACCCGTTTTTTCCAAAATATCAAATTTCTACATGCCGCCTTCTTCTTAGGGACGGCAGACCAGGCAAATATATTTATAAAGTTAGTCTAACAATTTTGAAGAAAAGAAGGAACCTTTGATTTAAAAGAGATGTTTTGGAGCATTTTTTTGTAATTTTCTTGACAATGTTAACTTAACGTTAGAGGTGGTTGTCAAAAAAGATTCAAATAAGGCCGCTAAAAAGGCTCAATTAAATTTTTTCTTAATTTTTTACTTTCGGACTTTTCATCCATACATCCATTTTTATTAAGTGCATTTGTTTCTTTCTTTTCAAATAGTTCAAGTTAGGTATAGGGAGCTTTACAAAGAATATTTGTATTGGCTTACAAAAGCAAAAAATTTTAAAAATTACAGGGTGTACCCTTTAAAAAAAACATAAGCTGGTAAACTATATCGTCCCATATGCAGCGTCACCTGATGCGTTTTTGAATACATTTTATTTATTTTCTTCAGGTTGGGTAGGCTCAATACAAACCGGCCCTGGCAATTTTTTCTATTCGGCCCTCGCTTCGGCACAAATTTTTTTTCGGAAATAAAAACTAAACCATTGTGTTATTTTTGTTTTTGATACTATAGAGGTTTTGTTATTAAATAACATGCTTATTTTAAAGGATGTAATTTGCATTTTGAGAAAAAAAAAAACTTTATATAAACATATGTATGCATGTCCTAAACATCCTAACTTGTGAGATACAAGGTGTTTAAAGACTTTCAGAAAATCTCCTTTTTTATTAATATCTGTGATACTGCTCTAGATATTTTTGTAAAGTTTTATATTCTGTATGCCTATAGTAAACACTAAGTACCTATTAACATAATTAGTATCTAATTTTTTCACAAAATGAAAACTCAAAAAAAAATAAATAAAACGTACAAAATTTCAACATACAACAGCACTGCCCCCGTTAGTTAAAAGGCTGCAAGTAAGTTTTTTCAGAATTTAGATTTTTGGTCTCGACGGATTTTCCATCATGTCCTATGTAATAAAATTTTAAAAAAAAACTTAAAAAAAACAAATAGCAGTAACTGTAGTACTGCCATATGAACAATTAAAACTTTGAAGTCGTTTTTTTCCGAACCACACTTTCGTCATTTGCGCCCTATGCATGCTAATTTTTCATATGACAATGACTTTTTTTATAATGAATTTGATTCTGCAATTTTATCTATTATCTCCTTAATTTGAATTGGACCCAATACCAATTTTTCAATCTGTTAATCGATTTCTTAGATTTTTTATGTATTTTAGCACCAAAAATATTGGCAAGGCCGTACCGAAGGGGGAGATCAGGGGGATCAATTCCCACCAAAATAGTGAACCAAGTGTGTTAAATGCCCCAAATTGCACCGGCCCACCGGGCATTTGCCCGGTTGCCCGCCTGTCCCATCCAAACCTGATTTTCTTATAACCCTTTAAATCCAAAATCCAAATTTTCTCACTAATAGCTTCATCGGCTCTGGTTTCCGCACTTTCGAAGGAAAAATTAACTACATATTAAATTTTATAATTTTTGCAATAATTTTAATTTTTTATTTGTGTAGATTGGTCTTGTCTAATTTTAGATATATGTACTGTAAAAATCCACCATGCCAAGTGTACTTGCAAAAAATACCAAATTTAAATAGTTTTTAGTTTTTTGAGTTCTCTATTTTCTGTGCCTCAATATTATACAGTGATGACCAAAATAATAAGAATGCCTTAAAACTTAATAAAATTCTGATGCTGCTTTAACTATAAAAAAACGTAGAGGCATATTTGAAACTTCAATGTAATCCTGAGTCCATGAGCTATAGCGATTTTTCTAGTGGCTTTTTGGAAGGCTTAAAAAAAAACAAAAAAAAAGTTTTTTTTTGTGTAGTTTTAGGCAAAAGTTACTAGTACTACTTGAAAGAGTGGTAAAAGTTATATAACTCCTGAAAATTTAATAACTAATAATATAATCTTTTTAAACTGTCAAAAATGATTAAAAATTTTCTATTTTTAACAATTTTTTAAAGTTTAAAAATCTAGCTATATAACTTTTACCCCTCTTTCGAATAGTACTAGTAACGTTTGCCTAAAACTACATAGCATAACTTTTTTTTGTAGCTTTTTTTTAAACCTGCCAAAAAGCCAATAGAATTTTTTATGCTAAAAATCGCCCGAGATATTAAAGTTTTCAAATGTACCTCTAGTTTTTTTATAGTTCAAGTAGAATAAGATTTTCATACAGTTTAAGGGCACTCTTATTATTTTGGCCACCACTGTAACTTTATCATATCGATATCTTTAACAATAAGAAAAAGCCTTGTTAAGCTTTGGAAGGAAATAATAAGAATAATCTAAAATAAGGCTAAAAGATAAATTATGCCGCTACTAAGTTTTTGCGAATACCGCCTTTTGCCTTTGCACGGTAGAAATTTCTTCTTAAAAAAGTAGAGTACAGCGTGTCCCATTTTCGATGGGATTAAATGGGAAGCTCGGTTATTATTAAAGATATCGATTTTCTGATTGCACCCTACCGTGCTCTTTTTTTGAGTCCTTAAAAATGATGAAATCAGATTTTCACTATACCCCGTAGTTTCGCTAAGTTTTTGAAAAAAATGCATTTTTAATAATCCCAGATATCTGGTTTATTTTGCAAGATATTTTTATTCTGTAAAAACCTTTTTATGGCAACTTTGTTAGCAGAAAATAATGACGTTGTCAATTTTTTTAAAAATTGTTTAGTTTTTGAGATATGGTATTTATCATAAAAAAATTAAATACGGACCTGGATTTTTTTATTACTATTTTGATTGGTTTCATGCTATTATTACCACAAAATAATAAAATTTTTATATTTTTTTGTTTTAAGATTAAAAAAAATATATTTAATATTTAAAAAAAAATTTAGTCCGGACCTGGAAATTTTCAACATAAATATAAATTAAACATGGCTGGTTGAACGATTTTTAGTTTAACTATTTTCATACTTAGCAAACTAAAATGGTTTTACGTTAATTTAAAGATTTATTTGAAACAAAGTCTACTACAAATACAAAAATAATAACTAATTTTTCTTTAATGGTGTAAATGTTCAAACTGATTGCCATTATGTGTAAGATATTGTTGACATTTTAAGTAACTTTTCTTAACGCATTTTGCATAAAAATATTTCTGCCGTTTAAATATTGGGATTTTGTTGCTTGAATAAAGTAGTCAAACATATCACATTTTTCAAAATCTTGATATGGTCGATTTCTAGCAATTTTAGAATAGTTTTAGCCATTCACAAAAATGACAAGTAAAATGACAATGTCAATTCCACGCTTTTGTTTTTCCATGTTCAAGTAAATTTCATGAGTTGTGGTGCTACCATCAAATAATTACTATGATATTATTTTTGTAACTTTTTACAGTTTTTTACTTTATTTATAAATCTTTTAATTAACGTTTTAAAACAGATAAACTAGAAATCGTTCAACTAGTGAGTCTTGCAATTTTTAATTTATATTTACGTTGGAAATTTCCAGGTTCGGACTAATTTTTCTTTTAAAATATTAAATATTTTTTTACACTTAAATCAAAAAAATATTGAAGCTTCATCATTTTAAGATAATAAAAGCATGAAAGCAATCAAAATAGTAATAAAAAAAATCAAGGTCCGTATTTAATTTTTTTATGATAAATACCATATCTCAAAAACTAAACAATATTTTTAAAAACTGACAACGTTATTATTTTGCCCTAAAAAAGTTGTCATAAAAAGGTTTTTACAGAATAAAAATATCTTGCAAAATAAGCGAGATACAAGGAATTATTAAAAATGCAATTTTTTCAAAAACTCTCTGTATAAATGAAATCTCGGGGTATAGCAAAAATCTGATTACACCATTTTTAAGGACTCAAAAAAAGATCACGGTAAGGTACAATCAGAAAATCAATATCTTTAATAATAACCAAGTTTCCCATGTAATCCCATCGAAAATGGGACACGCTGTACATATCGCACCCTCAGAACGAAACTGACACAACTCCATATTTAGAAATTGTTACTTTTAGTGACAAAACGACAAAATTAGTTTCTTACCCATTTATAATATGTACCTGCCAAAAATGTTATGTTCAAATCAAGATATTTATATAATAAGAACTTGAAAAACGCATCAGGTTATATCGAAATTATTAGATGTTTCTTTTGTTAATCTAAAACTAAATTTGAGTCGTTCAGTTTCGTTCTAAGGGTGCGATATATTAATTAGGCATAGATAACTAAAAAATGAAAAATCAGATTTAAATTTTAGGTCATATTTATTTAAAAAATATTAACCTTTTTGAATCTTTCTTAATGTACAGAATCCTATGGTCCTAAAGTCTTACACACTAATGACAAGATAAGAACATCACATTATTATTTAGTCAAAAAGTAAAATTATTTACAGATATATTTACATTAATTAAAAGCAATATTTTTCCTGTAGGCATGGACTAATTTTAATAGTGAAAAAGGTCCATCAAAAACCGCAATCTCCAATACTCTACTGAGTAGTAAGTAGTTAAATTGTCGACTTAACGGTTTAAGTAGAATTTTTTTCCTAATATCCAGTACTAATTTTGGAAGCTGTAAGTCCGCAATATCGCAGTCAGTCTTTACCAAAACCGCTAATTACATTTTTAATTTTAATAAATTCTTGTTATAGAAAGGCACACCTGATAGCTATCTCGCCCTCTTTAGCTCTACGGGCGCCACGTGATCTTTTTTTCAGCTTCATTATTTCTTTTTCTTTTCTCGACATATCACCATATTTTGGATTTGCCGATTGTATTGTTCTTCTTCTCATATTTCTGTTTGTTGTGCTGGTATTTGTAATCAAAAATTTTAAGTCAAAACTGAAAGTTTTTAAGGTTAGACACATGGCATTAATGGCCTATGGTATACTTGAGGGTTTAATTTTTTTTTAAATTTCGAAAAGTCACTCAACTCAACACCAATCTTATATTGCAAATTTTTCTACTTCTTTTGGAAAGAGTAAGCCTTCAATATCGAAGTAAGTCTTTACCATAACCCTCAATGGCATTTAGTGGCCTAAGCCTATTAGCATCTTTTTCTGTTTTTCGATATTTGCTAATTGAATTTTTAATTTAATATTTTCTTGTTCTAGAAATGCACACCTGATAGCAATCTCGTCCTCTTTTGCTCTACGGGCATCACGTGATCTTTTTGCAGCTTCGTTATTTCGTTTCCTTTTTTCGACATAACCGGGATCGCCGTATTTTGGGTTCGCCGATTGTATTGTTCTTCTCATATTTTTATTTGTTGTGCTGGCATTTTCTACTTGCGACAACATTTTTTTTCTGAATTCCTCATATTCAGCCGAATCAAAACTAAAACTGTTTAGGGTTAGACCCATGGGGTTGATGGCCTTAAATGGTCTACTCGAGGGTTTAAGTAGATTTTTGTGAGATAGTCGGTTGCAGTTCAAATCTTTTTCCGAATCGGAACTTTTTGTTGATGAATCGGGTAAATGATCATCATGGGAGGAACTGGCATTCGATCTGGTATCTTCAGAAAAATCATGATATTGCCTTTGTTCTAAATATCCACTTGATGGTTCTAGTTTGATGGCGGGCATTGCTGGTAGAAACCTCTGTGGAATCATTGTATAGTACGGTGGAACATTTAATGCTGGATCAACTAGGTATGAATGAGGTGGGTGCATCATATAGGGATGATACGTATGTCTTATATCTAGAGAGTAGGGGTGTGATAGCAATGGTGGACTTTCCAATGCAGGACTGGACGCCGATGGTTGGCAGCTTTTCTTACTGAGGTCCATTTCGATCTGTAACAAACAATAGGTTAAGGATAAGATTAAGTTTCCTAAAAAAGTAAAATAAGTACTCAAGAATATTATTCGGAAATAAAAATACTCAAATTATAAAAAAGTTATTTATCATTCTCAAATAAAAAATTACGAATTGCGAAGAAAAGGACAGAGTCACTTAACTCAGTTAACTGAGATCAGTGTCTCCTTTATTTCCTATCTTCCTCCTTTTTTTCTTTTTTATTTGTAATTTATTAGAAATACCCAAATATTCTTCCCATCTGATACTTTTAATATTTTTCATTTTAAATTTGGATTGGAAACGCTAATTTGTCGGAAAACGCGGAAAATTGCTTAATTAAATTATTTTGTGGGTCGCAAAAATTCCATTTGTTTATAGTTTAATTGCATTTCCTGTGTTATTTTAACAAATAATTAGTTTTGCATAATTAAATATTTTTTGTTAATTTATTATTGGTTTCGAAATTTTGGGGTTCATTTAACATAAATACTATACAGGGTGAACCAAATTAGACACATTTCGGTAGTTCAAGGTACTTCCAGGAAAGATATAGAAAAAATAACAACTCCCGCCCCCTCCCCCCGCTTTCCCGTTTGCAACACTCAAATTTCGATAAAAGTTAAGATTAGAATTAGAATTAGAATCTGCTTGTTCATAAAGTGACAGCAAAATACATATTCACCCTAATTTTTTTTAAATTTAACAATAAAAATAAAATTTTAGCAATCCTTGGACTAATTTTATTTATTTATACTTATTTCAAAATTCAATGTGAAAAAAGAAAAAAGGCCACATAAGTTATTTAAAAATTTATTTTGTATAATATAAGAATATTAAAATTGATAAAACAGACAAACACTGAGAAAATAAATATAGTCTAAAATGCGCAAAAATTAGTGAATCTTAAACAACGGGATTATATTGTTTTCGGAAATTTTATTTGTAAAATAAAAATAATAATTACATTTCTTATCTCGACGAAAAAACAACCAACACAAATCACAAACAAAAACAAACGAAGTTCTAAAATGTTTTTTAATTGATTTTATTTCTGGATCTACTTCACCACAAGTTCGAGCACAAATTAAAAAGAAATAAATTATTTTTCAACTAATATTCAATTCCCACTTTCTAATGGAACTGGCAATCAGAACAATCAAGTAAATACAAGACGTCTTTGCAAAATGACTTTGAATATTCTTCAACCGGCTACTTCCTTGTTGATGTAGTGACCAATAGGGGTGGACAGATTAGGGGTGGCCCCTCCCACTCCCTCAATTTGGGTGCAAATTTTGGGTTTTGCGGAATCACCTAGAGTACCTACGACCAATTATAGATGCATAAGTTACAGTTATCTAATTTCAGAGTTTTTAGGGTTTTAAGGTATTTTCAGGGAAGATAGAAAAAAATTCACCACCCTTTGCAAGTCTAAAATTTGGAGAGAAATTGGAAGGCTAAAACGGATATGTGATTGATTTTTTATGTATTTTTTCTAGAAATTATATATAGTCCAACTGTCAAACTAAATTTTATCTTTAACCTATTACATAAATAAAGTTGTAATATTTGATTTTCGGAATCAGTGTAAAATTTCCTTTATAATGAAATGTAATTTATTATTACCTTTTTATTTTTAACTACCTACCTTTTGATTTTTAAAGAGTTTCCTGATTTCCTGTTTTAAAAGCACATTTACCCAACTAAAGAAAGACATTTTCGGTCAGTTAAAATAAGCGTTTTTGTTACTAAGAATAACGGGTAACATTCAGGGCAAAAAATATAGACTTTGGAACACTAAAGATAAGCATAACACAAACGTTAATTTAGTAGTTTCACACAGAGGGTAATACCAAGTGTTAGATAACAATTAGTTTAAAAGTTAAATGTTTTGTAAAAAAAAGCTTACAAGAAAGCAATTCATCAAAGCGAAATTTTCATAAAGAAAAAAGTACTTAATAGACCCCATCCCCAAACGCGACGCACAAGAACATCGAAAAAGGTCTTGTCGAAACGTAAAATGGTCAAAAACAAAAATGTCGAACCCTAATTTTGTCGAAAGTAAAACAATTAAAAATAACATAAGCAAAACGCAGTTTTGTCGATCCGTAATTTTGTCGAAAATAATTTAAACTAATCGTAACTCTGTTAAATGGTTTAAATATCGAAAATAATATAGTCAAAACGAAAAAGATCGAAACGAAGTTATGTTAAAGCCTAGAAGGGTCGAATTGCAGAGTTGAAAAATAATGGAGAAGAAAGGGATTCAAGCAAAACCCTAGTTTTAACGATAAAAATAATTAGTCGAAAGTAATATAATCAAAACTCAAAAGCGCGATGCGCAATGCGTTTCGATGATTTCGCGTATCTTCTTCATTTCGTCTCGCATTATTAATTTTACACTACAGACTTATATTTGTTTCTAAATTTTTACAAATCCACAACAAAACATCTCGCCTGAATTATTTTCCTCTCTTTTATTTTTGATTTTTTTTCATTTTCAACTTTTCTAAGTTTTAAAGATCGACATAACTGCGTATCGATGCTTTTTCGTCTCTTGCGTTTTTAATTTTGACGGTTTGACAAGATTACGATTCGTTTAATTTTTTTTTGCTATATCATTTTCGACATGTTTACGTATCAAAAAAACTACGTTTCGTTTAAATTGTCCTCATCCATTTTATTTTCGATTGTTTTTTTTTGAGCAAATTACAGTTTGCCAACCTTTTTTTTATATTCTCTATGCAAACTTTTAAAAAACCCCCGAAAACAGAACAAAGCTTTGGTCAATAGCAAGCTCTGAATCATCTCTGCGTCGTCACATGTTATGCGAACTATTACACCCGAGGAACGTTCTCTTGCTTCGGGGTCAGACAACAGATTTTACTGCAAACGCGCATAATAATGGTCCAAAATTCACTGCTTACTATTGGTCGAGACGAGGCATTTTGCAATATATAATGTATCACTTTCAGGGTTGGCAGGCGTCCGGGATTGTCCCGCTTTTGACTAATGCGTCCCACCGAAAATCGTTTAAATGTCCCGATTTGTCCCGATTTTTCAGTGTTTATAATAACACACTGGGTTTTGAGCTGTTGATCAAATTGTAAACCTTTGCTTTAATTTGCCACCCGCTGCCAACCGGCAAGGCAGCTTTTTTCCTGATGCATTAAAAGGATTCTGCTACTACAGGTGTCGAGTCAGGTGTGACAGAAAAAGTATACAGGGTGTGCCGATCACCACCGATAAATTGATTTTCTTTCACAAAATCACTAATGTTCTTCACTAAAAAACCTCGTACCTTTGGTACATCAATTTTAACAAATCTATTAACTAGTTGAAGAAGCATAAGATTACAGAATTATTTATAAAAAATGGTGCTTGTCCAGACATTATTAAAAAGCTTACGAGGGTTTAAAGGTGAGATTCTTGATAATTTGAGAAAAAAAAATTAAAAATTGATATCTCTTTAGCGGTGACTCTTAGGACCCAAGTTCCAAGGTTAAAAAGGTAGCAAATGACCCCAACGATATCCCAAAAAATTTTGACGGTTCATGTGCCGAACACCATGTATATAATTTCCACGGGCAAGGGTCTGATTAATAATATGGGACCTTTTGCATGTCCCATTTTTCACTTATTCTTTATTTGAGGCATGCGCATTTACCTTTGAACTTTATCCCTTACTAAAGAATGATGTTTGACCTTACTTGCGTTCGAATAATACAGAGGCTACTAGTTTCTTTATCAAGAGACACTGTTGCCGCACATATAACAAAATTTAATTTAAAATTAAAATATTTTTGATACCAGACAATTATTTCAAAAGCTACTGCTGAGTAAACCGCAGATTTAATTTTATGTTAATTATTGAAAATTATTTTTCATAAAAACTGGTAGATATGCCGCACCATCAGAGCGAAACTGACACAACTCAAAAAATCAAATTTTATGTAAACAAAAGAAAACGCAAGTAATTTTGGTATAACTGATGTTTATTTTACGTTCTTAATGTATAAATTTATTAATACAGGGCGTCTAATTTTGTCGTTTTATCAAAAGTATAAGTTTCTAAATTTCGAGTTGTTATTTTCGGTTTGAGGGTGCGATGTGTTGGTTGGCAACAGTGTTTAACAACTAACCAAAAGTCATCAATGTTCTGTGAAGCATGTAAAAAAAGAAGTATACAGTATACAGACCTAATCCTATATTTTCCTGTCGGTTTTCACTGGTATTGGTTTTTAAGTTTTTCCCAGTACTCCCTAGTTGCAGAACACAAAATAGACTATTGACAGACAAATAAAGAAAAATAAACAAAAATCACGCAAACAAAAATAGTGTCCGCAAACGGTAAAAATTGGACTTCTTAATATCATGTGACATCTGTCGTTTAATGTCATATTAATAAAGGATAAGGTTAGCTAATGGAGTGTCTGTAAAAGGTCCGCAATAATATACCATCACGCGTCTCTGAAATGATTGTCCCGCTTTTTCATGAAAAACTGGCAACCCTGATCACTTCTAATATGTACGAGAATAGATATTTATTCATTAGGTTTTCGTCCAGGATTGTAGTAAGAAGACCTACTTACCTAGACCTTACTACAATCTTGGACGAAAACCTAACTGATAGTACTCACTCATCACGGCTGACAGCTATTTAGACGCCGTTTTAACAATTTTGTAAAATATTTCGCATTTTAAATGTATATCACTCGTCTAACTCTAATATTCTGGCCCTGAGGATGATGCGGAAGGCGTCGAAACGTTGGCTGTTGCATTAGTAATTTAAAATAATAGTCCAAAAAAGCTGAAAACTACCTTTTATTACGAGAATAGAGGCCGGTGGAAATCTACCTTTTACGTACACTGTACCTTTTACTTGCAAATGTTTTGTGTGCTCAAAAATTCCAAAAACTTCGTAGGTACTCTAATTCCGTTACCTAGTTATGCCCAGAGATTGGCAAAAATTGTGGTTGATTCGGGGGCGAATTTGGCAATATTTGTACCGTTAGATTTGGGTTATTTTCGATACTCTCGGAAAGATTTTATTTTACCTGAAGAACAGTTACTTTTTTTGAATTTGAATAGAGGAATAACGGTTTTGTAAAAAAGCGTTTTATTTAGGTTTTTTAGGGGCCAATAATGCGAATATTTAGGTCATGTTTTTTGGGTACATTTGCAACTTTTATGGTGCCTATCTGTTGAGGATATTGTTTCTCATATTCTTATATAATTTATCATGTCCTAGATCATTTTAAGTATGTAAATCTTTAGATTTAGAATGGTACCTACTGTTACAGGTTACTTGTACATCTTAATTTTACTCACAGAAATAAGGTAGTATACAACCTGTCATTCGTCTATGTATACAACCCACATAGCACAAACACAAACGTGTTTAACACGTAAAAAAACGTTGATTTAAAAAGCTGCTAGAAAAAAACGTTTATTTCATATATGAAAACAAGCTTAATAGGTCATTCATTAACGTTATAGAAAAAAACGTTGCTAAAAACTGCGTTGTAATAACGCCATTATCAAATTAAAACAGTACTGTTTTTACGTTAGTTTCAAGTGATTTTTATCAACGTTAAAATTACATTAGATTCACGCCTTTCTAAACGAATTTTAAAACGCGACTTGCATGGCTTTTCTAGTTTATTTTACTAGCAGCATCGCCAACTATTGTCGGCATTTTTCACTTTGACGAAATCTATCAGGCATTGCTTTGGCCTCTAAACTCCAAAAACCTCTAAAGAAACTGATCCCTGATCCTTCACGATCACGACGCATCAGTCATTTAACCTGATAAAGACACATTAATACTCTGTGAAAGTGTTTACTGTTAAAAAATCTTGTTTAGCTTTAAAAAAAAAACATAATGTATATAGATAGATATATAGATATTTTGTCATGCCTTGAGCGCCATCTTTAAAATTGTCTTGAAGTGTTGTAGTCTTGTAGTGTGTGAACTTTTATAACATCATTTCGCGTCTCTTCTAAGTTAAAAAAATGTTATTCAAAAAACGTGACCAAAAAAGACGCAGAAAGTTAGTAGGTTTTAGAAGTCTTAATCTAGTGGCGTTTTAGAACATGTTGTGGAGGACTTTCCAAGTGTGAATTTGGTACATGAAAATAACAAGGGTAAAAAACACGCTAGATACACAGCACCAGAAACTTCAGCAAAAAGTTGATTTTTATAGCTTGATTTCTCCTTGTTTTTAAGTTATCTTTAAGCATGTAGATTTAACAAAATAAATATTACATGGTATGAGGTTGTTTTCATGTAAAAAAAACTTTGTTATTTTTGTTCACGTTAATTTAATGTTGATGTGATTTTTGTGCTATGTGGCAAGGTGTGTAAATTTAGGGGCCATAAACTTTCTCCAGATACAAAGCATCAAAGTTAGCGATTTTTACACTTTTTTGAAAAAAACTTTTTAAAAGTCGTATATTAGAACAAGAGCAATAAGTGGAGATAAAAATATTCTTTAGGATTTTTTTTTATACATTTGTGGAGGTTCAAAAAAGGAAATACATAATACATTTTTGGATCACAATTATAGCTAAGTATTCATTTGACTGTGACAAATTTTCTTTTTTTTCTGAATATTTTTCGCCCACTCCTCTAACTTTAAAAATCCTATATCTTAAAAACAGATATGTGTTGATCAACCCCCATGTTATATAAACTTTTTTATTAGTAATAACCTATATCACCTACTGCGCTACGGCTCCTAAGTTATAGGACACCCTACATATATGTAGATTTAGAATTTTTTTAGAATATTAAAATGTTTTACATTTTTAATTGAATATTATAAAAAGTTTAAAAATTATCATTTTTAAAACTATTATTTGTGAACTATTTTAATATTTTTCAAAATTTTTGGAAATTTTCGTAAATATAATAAATTTTGTTTAAAACCTCTTATGAGTCACGTCTAGGTTCACAATTATCCTAAAAGCATAACTGTGCCATTAGACTAGTTTTATTGATAGGTCGTAGGTCTAGAGTATGATATTTCTTCTTACCCTAAGGTCGTAGGTAATATTTACACCGGCACATAAATTAAAAAAGAGTCTGTATATTTCATTAAACATACTTATCCGGGTTCCTTAAAATATAAAAACGTTGCAATTTTTCGCGCAGATACGAAAAATGCGAAAACCGCATATGATATCAACGTTGCTTTAGAAAGCCGCTCCCCGAAGTACATTTATGTGATGGATTTGAAAATGTACCATTTTCGCAACTTCACCGTGTTGATCAAGTTTTTTGCAATTTATTTAAAAATTTAAGGGTGTTTGGGCAAAACAAACCCCATATGTAGATTCGGTGCATCAAAATGTAGAGACTACATTTTTTTGTTTTATTTGCCGAAGTTATTTTTGTTTAAGTTAAGTTTCTCCTTTGTGCACTTTTTTCCGTGTGAACTTTTTTCCACAGGCGATTTCTTCCTTGAGTGCTTTTTTGATAAGGCAAGTCAACAAAAACAACATTTATTTCAGCCTTTACCTCACCTGTAGTGGGTAGCTGCCCTTATACTTTACATATTTTATTGGGTTTTGCGGTGGGGGGTAATTACACCTTTTTTAAATTTTATTATGAAGGACACTAAATATTTTAGGTCTGAAACCCCTTAAAGTCATCAATTAATTAGTAGAAATGAACAAACATGAAAATGACCCAGCGGAAACGTGTCACTAGAGGTTTGTCAAATTTTTAAATTCAAAATTGCCTTTAAATGATGACAATAATATGTTATATTTTATAAAAATTTATAGATATATATCCATAGAAAATTAAATAAAAAATAAAATAACTTATCACAAGAAATCTGTCCCAGGCGGTAACAGCCAATTTTACCGCTTAGGAAATTCATGTTTTTAAATTATGGATAATAAATTGTTGTGCTTGCAAAATAAAAATTTACTTTCGGTAATAACTTATATGTTTCATAAATAAAATAGCATAAAAAATATAAAAACGTTCTTGTCTCGCCTTGCGAATTAAGATAGTTACACGTTAAGGGAAATTGGCATAACATGACACACTAGGATAAAATGGCACACCATTTACATTTCTAATTTCGCGCGCTTTTCCGGCTACCTGTTGTTGCGATTCGGCAGAAGTACAGCAAAGATGAGATATAAAAATTACTGTAATACTACTTTTATTTTATTATGTGGTTACATTATAAAACTTTATCGATACTAACAACGCATTAGTAATTTTCTGCTACATTAGAAAATGCACATTTTACATTTTGTTTTCCATTTAAGTTGGAAAAAGTATTTTAGTTTTTAAAGATTTTAGAAATAATAAATATATGTATTTTGGTTTAATATAGATCAACATATGTACAGGGTGGGCCAAATTCGATGTTTTTTGCTGGTTTTAGGTATTTCTACCCGAGACACACAAAAACGAGTGGACATGTCCTATACTAGGCTCGATTTTCGAGACGTCTTCGAATATCAAAGCCGCTTCTTGATAAACCTCGTAGTTTTTTAGCTACAAGGGGATTTTGACAAGTCTGCATTTATGGAGGTGGCCTATAACTTTTTTATTTATGAAAATTTCATTTTGGTGTAAGATGCTTTTTTTGCAGGTTTTTTTTATGGAGAACTCAACTGTCAAACTAAATTTTATGAGCCACTGTTAGTTTTTGAGATATTACAAAAAGTTTAAATTTTCTTACGGAATGACTCATTTTTTGTTTTTGATTCGAAATCTACCTCAAATTTTCTGTTTAACGATATGTCATAAATATCTTGAAAACTGCGTAACGAACTGTCATTTGTGACATATCGTTAAACAGAAAATTTGACGTAGATTTCAAAACAAAAACAAAAACTGAGTCATTCCATAAGAAAATTGAAATTTTTTTAAATATCTCAAAAACTAAAAGTGACAGATAAGAATTAGTTTGACAGTTGGATTCTTCATAAGAAAACCTGTGAAAAAGCATCTTACACCAAAATGAAATTTTCATAAATAAAAAAGTTATAGGCCAACTCCATAAATGCAGACTTTTCAAAATGCCCTTGTAGCTAAAAAACTACAAGGTTTATCAAGAAACGGTTTTGATATTTGGAGACGTCTGGAAAATCGAGCCCAGGGCACGTCCACTCGTTTTTGTGTATCTCGGCTAGAAATACCTAAACCCAGCAAAAGACATCGGAATTTGGCTCACCCTGTACATAGGCTAAAAAACTGTAATTACAATAATAAAATTTAAAATTAAAGTAAATCTTTTTTTGGGGATTCGCAACGATCAATAAGATAAAGTATTTAGGACGTTCACACTAAAAAGGCGAATTTCGTTTGATGATTCGCTAGTTTATACCAACTCGAGTAAAAACAAAAGCGAGCACGATCAAATTCGGTGGTTTGGCAACACATTTGTGGGACTGTGCTCGCGCTACTAAAACCGGCACGTATAAATAGATATTTTAGATCCGATACGTTTTGTTTTAATTGAGTGGCTTTTTGTGATAAAATCAGACACAGATGAAGGTTAACCTTCATCAGTCCCTGATAAAATTTTTAAGGAAAAGGTTTTTCGGGAGTTACGGGATAAGGCAATAAAAACCTTTATAATTCTTTGGGACGTTTGGTCTATAATCTAGACTTTATTAACCCTAGAATAGAACACATGAAATAGAAACAATGATTTTTAACGGAAACGTCTTTTTAGATATTAGGGGCATTTTGGGTCAGGTAAAATAACAGAAAACTTGACAGCTGTTCGTCAACCGTTATTGTTACTCAGAATAACGGCAACATTCAGGGCAAAAAAGATAGATTTTGGAACACTTAAAATAACACAACACAAACGTTAATTTAGTAGTTTTACACACCTTCAAGTTTTTGTTTATTTATATTTGTTAATTTATTTTTATTAGATTTATGGCTTTTTACAAACCAAACTATCGAATTATAGTAAAAAATTCGACTGCATTAAACAAAACAATACAAAACTAACCTTAAAAAATAGCGGT
Organism: Aspidapion aeneum; assembly: GCA_963576565.1. Taxonomy (NCBI): domain Eukaryota; kingdom Metazoa; phylum Arthropoda; class Insecta; order Coleoptera; family Brentidae; genus Aspidapion; species Aspidapion aeneum. The sequence goes on from OY755039.1 coordinate 115,676,409, forward strand.
AACATTAAAGGCCCGCCACCGTAAGTACCGTTGGCCGTTACCGTACATAACAAAAAAGGAGCGAGAAGCTGCTAATGCGCAAACTCAGTAATAACAATAACGGTAACAAAGTGTAAAATACGCGACCCAAAATGTGCCTCTTGTCTACTAAGTTATGCTCTCGTGGGATACATTTACGTCGTTTACTTAACGTTATCTTTAATGTTCAAAGTTTTAATTTTTATTTCTGTCTTAAAATAATTTTAATATTTTAAAGAATTAAAAAAAAAAGAAAATAACTTTCTGATAAAATTCGAATGGTTGTACTCTTTTATGTTTGATTGGTGACCGCAGCCAGCAATGTGCGAATCACCTACTCACAATCAACCAATCTTACAGGTTGTGGTTGTCAACACATAACCTTACAAAAAAGAATGATAAACATATTAAATAAAACTAGTAAAATTTTATATTTTTTTTGAACATTAAAAAGATTTAAAAAAACTATAGAGGTCGCTGCCTTACTTCCACTTCTAGAACTGGCCATTTTTAGTTGCGTTTCGCTGCGAGTTGATACGAGTGGGTAATAGAGACGCTTTGTAAAATATTTGCCTTTTGTAAAAACAAACGTGCCAAATTAAAAGCACAAATATTAAATCAAAATACACCAACAGGTTGGTAGAATATTGTTTTTCTTCTTTTGACCGTTTCTACCACCAGTTAAACTTTGGTGCATAATTTAAATTTTACCCTGTATATCCTTTATTTAAAAGACGAATGCATGAAAAGGGCTAAGATACAAAGCCACTCTGTCTCACCCCTTCCAAATTGTGGTCCGTTTAAAATAATAGGGATGGTCAATTGCCAAAGTCTAGGTCACAATCTGTAAAAGTGTGTCAACCCCTAGATGTAATTCTATTTGATATATTCATGTGCAAAATAGGAAAAAATAGTTACGTAGGTATAGTTGGGCCATGGTGTTGGTATCTTACACCACGGATCACCTAACAAAGGTGATCCGTGCTTACACTGTGGTTGGGCTATTAAGACGTATTCCCTGTATGCTGATTGAGAGAAACGTTTTCATATTATATTATAATATACAGGGTGTCTCTAAAAGGTCTGTACAAAATCTTAGAACATTTTCCTGAGGTCAAAATAAGTCGATTTAATGCAAATTACCTTAGTCCAAAATTGCTCCGTTTCAGAGATACATGGTGGTGAATTTAAAAATTAAAAATCGATTTTATTAAAATGTATGAACATTTCTCAACGCATTACTTTAAAAATTGGTACTCTGGGGTTTTTTGGGATGCGAAACTTAAATATGGACACTTTTTCACTGTGGCCGTTAGAGGGCGCTTCACAATGCTCATCTTATGGATTAAAATGACCATAACTTTTTTCTCAGTGTATTTTTCAACCTTTTTTGATGATAAAATAATTTCCTGAACTTTTCTCAGCAAAAAAGGTACTTTATTTCCAAGCATCAAAAAAAAAAAAATACAGTAAATCCTTATAACTAACTACAGCATCATAATAAAAAATCGATCAACTATATTCGTACACAAACATAATTACTCAATCACAGTCTCAATTACAGTTAAATTATACAGGTTCATAATGAATAAGGTAGTTATTATTTATATAACAGAATAACAGGTTTTATTCAATATACATATGTAACATAAACTTTATTCCAAAAAAACTGAGACAATATTTCCTAATCGTTCGACGAGTCTGACGTTTGAATTTTATAATTTGTCAAAACTGCCAATGATAAGCGTCTCACTTTTTTTGAAATAATAGGTAGTGAAATAAAAACATAGTTCTGATGTGACCTTAAAATTTTTTTTTGCAATTTATGTTAGTCATCCTTGGCCCCAAACATATTTTTGGAGTTCACCACTGTAGGTCCGCGGTGCCAGCCCAAAACAAGTTATAAGCCGCGTATTCACTTAAGCCTGAAAACGCATGCCTCGCTGCGAGGCCAAATGAATGCCTCGTTCGCATTTATGTTTAAGTAAATACTGCATTAAACCAACAAACGCCGTCTATATTTGATCCGATCCGATCGGATGTTGTCGCATGCCTCTGGCCCAACCGAATTCTGTTTGCCGTACCTCGAAGCAGAAACGAGTATAGTTATGCTCGAAGGAACGGACACATGCATATGATCGTTCGGCCTCGCAGTAAAGCATGTGAATTCTGCCTCCAATGAATAAGCGCCTTTAAGATGAAGCTCTTACCAGTTTTAGCGCCCCTCTTTGCTTCCTCTGAATGTACCACTACAGGTGTTACAACTTACTCTGAATGTACCAGTACAGGTGTTACAAACGTTAATTAAAAAAGACACTAGCAAATTAAGAATGGTACTTACCTATTATCCACCAACAAATATTGCCAAATAAGCGCTTCTCTAAATAGGGATAAGATAATATTCATTTCTTAGGAGGAGAGAATCTGGAATCTTGTAGGTCATGCTGAAAACTATTTTAACAAATCCTCTGACTCATTCACTTTCCTATAGACATATTAATCTGCTATAACCCTTTTGCGTTTTTGTTCCAACGTTGTCACATCTTTCCATGTAGCACAAAAATCACATCAACGTTAAATTAATGTGAACAAAAATAATAAAGTTATTATTTACTAGAAAACAACCTCATACCATGTAATATTTGTTTTATTAAAGCTACATGCTTAAAGATAACTTAAAAACAATTGGGAATCAAGCCTTAAAAAAAGCAATTTATGCTTAGGTTTCTGGTGCTGTGTATTTAACTTCTTTTTTACCCTCGTTATTTTCATATGCACAATTCACACTTGAAAAGTTCTCCACAACATGTACTAAAACGACACTAGATTAAGACTTCTCAAACCTACTAACTTTTGCGTAATATTTTAGAACGGCCTGTTCTAAAAGCCCTCTAAATAAAGACTTGTTAAAAGTAATAACTTTCTGCGTCTTTTTTGTCACCTTTTTTTTGATAACTTCTTTTTAAATTAAAAGTGACGCGAAAAGAAGTTCTAAAAGTTCACTAGTTTAAGATTACAATACTTCAAGACAATTTCAAAAGATGGCGTTTAAGGTAAGACAAAATCTCTATACATACTGATGTTTTCTTTAAAAGCTAAACAATATTTTTCAACAGTAAACACTTTCACACAATATTAGTGTCTTTATCAGCTTAATAAGTGATGCGTTGTGATCGTGAAGGATCAGGGATCAGTTCGTTAACTGGTGTTTGGGGTTTAGGGGCCAAAGCACTCCCAGATAGATTTCGTCGCCAATAGTAAGTAAAATCTCAAAAATATTTGCTAGAAAAGACATGCAAGTCGGGTTTTAAAATTTATGTAGAAAAGGCGCGAACCTAATGTGATTTTGACGTTGATAAAAATCTACTTAGAATTCTCTTGAAAATAACGTATAAACATTGCTGTTTTGATTTGATAACGCCGTTTGTAGCAACGTTATTTTTTATAACGTTAATGAATGACCTATTCTAGCAGCATAACACCTGCATAATTAAATCAGTCTTTTCGCATAATACATGATGAATCAGAGACGATTATAAGGACTTATTTGCTAATGTATTTCCATGTATTAACAGCTAAATTCATGAGATTATTATACCGGGTGAGACCAAACAAAAACCGGACAAAATGTTTTTTGGATATAAATAATTTTTTTGTTCGTCGCCCTAAAACCCAAGATGATGGACAGAATCAAACTTGGCCGTTTAAAAAGGCTCGTTCATTTTTATGTAGACTTTTTTTGAAATAGTGAAAATGCTTTGTATCCGCTGCGCAAAACGGTGTACGAGTCAAAAGCACAAAGCAATCGTATAATCTGTAAAACAATCATTGAAACAACAAAAAATACTCTGCCAATATCTGGGCACATAAGCTCACACTAGGTACTATAGTTATAGTGTGCGTGTGAGCTAATATAACTTAAAACTAAAAAATATTTTATTCAACTCCAGACTCAATGACCTTTCGTTTGTTACCACACAAGCCATGTTTTGACTCAAACTCTAATTTTTGAAAGTTACCCCCACACTTAAAAAAACTAAAATGTATCCACACTTAAAAAAACTAAAATGTATTTTGTTTAAATCCAGACTCAGTGACCTTTCGCTTGATATCACACACGCCATATTTTCACTTAAACTCTAATTATTGACATCATATCATTTTATTGAATGGACTAAAATGTATTTTGTTTAACTTCAAAATCAATTACCTTTCATTTGATATCACACACGCCATATTTTCACATAAACTCTAATTTTTTTTAATATACCTCCACCCTTTTATTTGGCTTGCGTTCGCTGGATTTTGTTCAACTTTAAATGGAACCATCTCGACCCAAGACCCAGCCTTGGTGCCAAATTACAATCAAATCAGGCAAGCGGTTTTTGAGTTATGCGCGTTGCTCATTACCGACAGACAGACATATAGACAGACTGACGCTGACGGCGCGATACAAAAGTTTCAAAATCATCTGAAATGCAAAGATATATAACAAAATTTGAAATTGGAGCAACTTTTTTTTCTTGAAAAAATTAGGATTACCATAGCTCACACTGCTATAGTATAGTAGGGCCGTACGAAAAACTTTTTCTGAACTTGGCAATAGTATGGCTAAAACAACTTACTACGCCTTAGTCGAATCACATTTAGGATACGGAATTGCATTTTGGGGTAACTGTAGCCAATACTTATTTAGATCCGTTTTTACCACACAAAAAAGATGTATTAGATACTTATGTGGGGCCAAACTCAGAGATCACTGTAGACCTTTATTTAAGAAAGAAAAACTATTAACGCTGACCTCTCTTTTTATACTTGAGACATTATAAAAAATATAAAAACTCTACTCATGAGCACACGTATCAGACAAGAAATCACAACAATATCCCATTGCCTATTCCTAAGTATACATTGACACAAAATTCTTTAATATATCGTAGTAATATAGATAACATTAAAGAAATTGACTCCTACAGAACATTTCGAGAAGCAGTTAAGGATATTGGTAGAGAGAGCATATTACAGTCTCAACGAATTTTTTGATGATCAGTTTTAAAACTTCTTGGGGGATACTATATTTCTAAAATGCTTTACGTTTGTTGTGTATGCTTTTGTTGTCTTTATTATTATTTATATATACCTGGTTGAATTGTAAATTAAACATCTCACTGTGTTTTTGTTTTTTATGTTCAAATTTTAAATTAATGTTTTTTTTTGTTGTTTGGTATTTTAACCTGAATATTTCAATTTTTCTTAAGCGTATTGCCATTTTTAACCTTTTGAAAAAGTATGTTAATATTTAATAAATTGTTATTCTTAAATTAATATTCTTGTAACATGGTTTTATGTTTTAAACTTTTTGTTATTGGTTATTGTTTAAATACTTTTTATTACTTTTAACCTTATTTTAAGCATTTTATATTTATTTGTGCTTTTAAAAAAATGTTTTGAATTTTTGTAGGTTTAATGTTTATTACAGCTTTGGGTGTATTAATATTTATTTATTTATGGCCAAAGCTGTGTGTGTATTATGATTTTAGTCAAGAGTTTTTATTGATCTCTGTTCTTTTAATTAATTTTTGTTATATTTTAATTAATATTTATTTTTATTATTTATGCTTTTTTTGCTCTTTCTTTAGTTATTTCGCTTTTTTGCCAGTATTTACTACTAGTTTTTAAGTTTATTACCAGCTTTGTCAATGAAACTTCTGTTTTTTGATAACAAAGCATATTTTGACTTTGACTTTGACTTGACTTTGAGTAGTTTGAGCTAATATGTCGAGAACTACTTAATCGTTTTCAATGGTTCCCACCTCGTTTTGCGCGAAAGGGATAGAATCCTTAATAAATTTAAAAACACGAAACAAGACAAAATGAGGCTTTAAAAAAATTAAGTCTGATTCTGTCGGCAAACTTGAATTTCAAGGTGGCTCAGTAATTCACATTTCCAAAACAAAAAATGGGTTTTTCGAAAAATAAAAAAAAATCTAAAAAACATAAATATGAATAAACGAGCCTCTTGAAAGGGTCAAGTAAAATTCAGCCGACAAAGTAATAACTCCGCTCAAAAGCCTGAATAAGTTCAAAAATTTTTAGAAAAACAATTGTCTGGTATTTTTGCTCCACCCGGTATAATATCGGCGGTTTTGTGTGTTGAACTAGACACATAAAACTGGACTCAGGCCCCCCTAGTCCCCCACCAGTAGATCCGCCCCTGGTATTGCCCAAAACAATCCCGAATCGAGAGCCACGGGAGATATTGAAAAACTGGCCCCCCTTTGCGACGTTCGAACTTTAGGATTTAAAAAGTACAAACCGTATTTTAGTTAATACAGTCAAAATTTCATTTTGGAAGAAATTGCTTTTTCGTAGTTTTTTAATCCAATAATTCTCAAAATCTTAGGACAGGGCAGTGCCCCGCCAAGTTCGCGCAACCTGCTGTACCATCTTTTCTTGAAACATTTCAGCCCATATTTGACCTATCTAAAACTCTACTTAGGAATGAGCTACGAAATTCAAACTTTGCTCAGTCGTAGATCTTCATAGAGTTAATAAATCCTACAAGTTTCATTGACTTCCATCGTGGAAAAAAGCGGCAGTTCTCAAGAGATAAATAATTATAGGCCAATATCTTTACTTAATGTAATTACAAAAATATTTGAAAAAGCAATTCATGAACAAATGTATGAATATCTGGTCAAATTTAAGTTATTAAGTAAAACGCAACATGGTTTTTTAAAAAATAAAAGCACGGAAACTGCATGTTTTGATTTTCTTCAGTTTCTCTATCATAACTTGGATAAAAAGAAAAAAGTGGCAGCGGTATTTTTTGATATGTCTAAAGCGTTTGATGTGATAAACATTGATTTTATTTTAAAAAAACTAAGTGCTCTGGGTTTTAGAGGTAGATTTCTGGATTTGATAGAATCTTATCTTAGATACCGGAAGATGTGTGTTAAGTATGAAGAGGCTAGGTCTGACTTTGTTGAGGTTAATCAAGGAGTTCCTCAAGGATCAGTTCTTGGGCCTTTAATCTTTCTCATTTTTATTAACGATCTAAAAGAAACATTGAAGGTAGAGTGCTGTCCAAATTTCGCAGACGATGTTAGTGTGGGTGTGGCTGCTGATTCATCTGAAGAACTAACGCTTCAACTGAATCAAGTATGTTCTAGATTTAGTTCATGGTGCACTAAAAACAAGCTTATTGTTAATGTAAGAAAAACTGTTGTGATGACATTTTCATCCAATAATAACAGAATTGCATACGAGATTGGAGATGTACAAATCGGTGGAAGCAAGTTGGATGTTGTTAAGGAAACGAAAATTCTTGGTATCAAAATCGATAGTGGCCTAAATTGGCAGAGTCATATTGATCATGTATGTAAGAGACTGAACTCAGCCTATTATGCTATCTTACAACTTAAAGATACCCTTGATAACAGTGGGCTTATGAATGTCTACTATGCGCTTGCCTATTCTGTCCTATCTTATAATGTTGTCTTTTGGGGCAATGCAAATTATATTGAGCGGGTACTAATTTTTCAAAAAAGGCTAATTAGATTAATTTTTAGCATAAGACCGAGAGACTCGTGTAGGCCTGTTTTCGTTAAAAATAGAATATTGACTCTGCCAGCTATTTTCATTTATAGATCTATATTATTTCTTAGAAATAATAAACAACACTTTGAAAATATTTCCAGAGTTAATAGTAATCGTTTTAACACCCGAAATGGGAATATGATTAGGGTAGACCAGCATGTTAGTACTCTCTATGAGAAGTCACCCAGTTATATGGCGATCAAGTATTACAATAAATTACCAAATAATATCAAGGTTATTAATAATGTAACACAATTCAAAGATAAAGTTAAAAAAATTCTGCTAGATATATGCCCCTATGATATAAAATGTTTTCTAAACTATGCATTGTAACATTTTATCTATATATAACGTTTGTTTTTATTCATTATATTATGAATAATTTTTGTAGTAAAAGTATTTGTGGTCGTATTTATTTATTTACTTTTTTGTGACCTGATGTGAAAAATCGTTTATTTTATAATATTGTTTGTGCGTGTGTGTGTATATGTATGTTTTATATTTATGCATATTTTTTGTTGTTGTTTACATTGATAAATATGTTATTAGAATTAAGTATTGACATAACCGCAAGGAACTTTCTTTTTTTTATTAAATAATTAGCTATTAGTGACGATTTCCATATTGTATTTTACAATCATTTTGAGGAAAAATAAAGATTTGATTTGATTTGATTTGATTTGATAAAGTAGTTACGAAATTTCAAAAAACATCGACATTGCCAGAAACTTACTAACTCAGACACGCATGTAAAGATCATCAAAATTCTACTGTACTTCCAGACATGCTACAAAGCTGAAATTTGGCAGACAGACCAAACCCTTGGAAAAAATCAAAAAACCCAAAAAATCTTATTTACTTCCCTTCCCTATACATGTAATTTTATGTAAAAGTAACATTGCCCAGTTCCAGAAACGCTAGAGAGCTGACAGACTGATAGGAACTATGATAAAACTATAGGAAAAAATTTTAAAACCCCAAAATTTTAATTTACTTCCCTCCTCTATAAATGTAAAGTTATGTAACATTATCCCCTTCCAGAAACGCTAGAGAGCTAAACTTTGGAATGCCAGCCGTTAGAAACTATGATAAAACTATAGAAAGCAAAATTAAAAACACCAACATTTTAATTTACTTCCCTCCTTTATAAATGTAAAGTTATGTAAAAGTAACATTGCTCACTTCCAGAAACGCTAGAGAGCTGAGCTTTGGAAGGCTGATAGGAACTATAATAAAAATATGGGAAAAATTATAAAACCTCAAAGTTTTAAATAAAGCATTGCAAAAATGTTAAAGAATATTCCGCATATTTTACTACTTATGACTTAAATATATCCAAATCCTTTAAAAAAGGAGTGACATAACAAAAACATTTCATGTAAAAAAATGCCAAGTAGGCGAAAAAGGTATTCCGTAAAAAGAATTGGGATAAAATTAAAGACATGAACCTTACATTTTCAAATTTGTATTGGAGACCTTGGCTTTACTTTTATCTCAATTCTTTTTACGGAATACCATTTTCGCGTACTTGGCGTTTATTTACATGAAATGTTTTTGTTATGATTTATTTTAATTCTCATTTTTAGTTTTTGAAATATTTTATGCTCTGTATATCTCGAAAACAAAAGTTTTGATCCCCCTGGTATATAAACTTTATTTCTTATTTTGACATCACCTATCACTCATTAAAATATGAGTGAGTGCTACGATTAACACCCTGTATTTTATTTTTTTAGATAGGTAAAAATAAAATTTATTTTAAAGGAAATGTTACGCTTCTTTCGATAATCAAGTAAGAAACGCGTTAGTCTATAAAAAAATATTAATTTGAAAATGAATAAAATAAAATACATATCTCAAAAACTAAAACAGACATCTAAAATTCCAGTTTAAAAGTTAGATTAGCCACAAAAAACTATAAAAGAACAAACTCCCAAAATGAAGACTTTTAAAAAACTAGCAAGATGCGGTTCATTCAACTTCTCTTAGAAATCGAGTGTCGATCTGTTTTTTTTTATTTGATATTTATACCTTTCTCCTAGAAATCCTCCCAAAAACATCGAATTTAGGACACTCTGCACACAGTGTGCCTGAACGAAGTATAGGGTACAGAAAAATGGTTCCAAAAACTAATTGCACATTTTGAATATGGACTCAGAAAAATGGTTCCAAAAACTAATTGCACATTTTGAATATAGACTCTTTCCTGATTTCAGAGCGATATTCGTATAAATCTTAGCTGATTCTCTTCTTGAAATTTTATGCGATTTTTCTAGTTAGTCTAGGCGCTGGCTCCTATCACGTGCGACCTAATATGTGCGCTCAGTTTGACTGCGGGACATTGTTAAGCACCCATAGGTGTATAAAAAAAGTTTGGTCACGTAGTCGAACTCATGGTCGTTTGGCCGCCATCTTTGAAAATGGCCGCCAAATTAATAGATTTTTTTGTTTAAGCGTATCTCCCTACTCAGTCATCCGATTTAATTTTTTTAAGGCTCGTTATACTCCTTTTTTCAAGTCAAATAAATTTTGTTATTACACATTTTTTAATAGATCAAGTAGTTTTTGAGATATACCAAGATTGTTAGTATTTGCTCTCGCAAAAGAATTAAAATAATACCCGTGCTAATTTTATTGTAACTACAATATTATTGACATTTGTTTTTTTTACATAGAAGGCTTTAAACCTTTCACAGAAGAGGATATTGACTTTATGTTTTTAACCCAAATATAGCCACTGTCCTTTTAAAAGAACAGTCAAGCTTTCGACGTTAATTTCAGTATTTTTGGGTATATTTGTGGGATGGCGCCAGTTTTAGAAGCTGCAATTTTTAAAAAAATCTGAAACTAAAATTTATGTTTGCGAGTTTTTCTAAAGTAAAGTAGTGGGATCCTTTTTTTAACAAAAAAAGAAAAAAAATTATCAAATTTCAAAAATAAAATTTTGTTGGCTTTATCTGGGTTAAAGTTCGATGTATGGTACCCCTAAAGAGGAGCAAAAAGTGAATTTGCAGCAAAACGATGCAGCCTAGCGAAAAACGTTAAGAATAATTTTTTATAGTACTTTTAATTCCGCATCTTCTAATTATTGTCATATCTTTTAAAATTTTTAAGAAAAAAATCGATTTTGGAGTGAAAACATGGAATTTTTACAAAATTGTATATTTTAGCTGTACATAACTATCAAGTCTAAGATGCCAAGTGATACATCAGAAGAAGCGAAATTAAAAGTACTATATAAATTTGTTTTTATCGTTTTTCGCTAGGATGCATCGTTTTGCTGCAAATTCACTTTTTCTATAATATTGTGAACAGTTTAAGAATCTACCCTCTTTGAAACAGTCTTTAGGGGTACCATCCAACGAATTTTAAAAACATATAGTCAATGTCCTCTTCTGTGAAAGGTTTAAAGCCTTCTATGTAACAAAGAAAAACACTGTCAATAATATTGTAGCTACAATAAAATGATCATGGGTATTATTCTGACTTGTTTGCGTGCGGAAATACTAATAATCCTGGTATATCTCAAAAACGACATAATTTATCAAAAAATGTGTTTTGACAAAATTTGTTTGCCTTTCAAAAGGGAGTAAAACAAGCTTTAAAAAATTAAAATAGTATCACTGGGTAGGGAGATACACTTAAACAAAAAATCTTTTGATTTGGCGGTCATTTTCAAAGATGGCGGCCAAACGACCATGAGTTCGGCCACGTGACCAAATTTTTTTGATACTGCTATGGATGCTTAACAATGCCCCGCAGTCAAACTGATCGCACATATTAAGTCACACGTGACAGGAGCCAGCGCCTAGACTAACTAGGAAAAAAGCAAAAAATTGATAAAATTTCGAGAAGAGGATCAGCTTTATGATTTATATGAATATGGCTCTGAAGTCACGAAAGAGTCCATATTCAAAATGTGCAATTAGTTTTTGGAACCATTTCTATGTAACCTATTCTTCAATCAGGCACACTGTGTGCACTTACTTTATGTTGCTGCAAAGGCAAAGCGACCAGACCAAAGACTAAATTTAAAGATAAACGAAAGAGATAAAATTTGGCAACATATTTGCAGGAAAAAGGGGTAAAATACACATAAATAAAGAGCAAACGGGAACAGAAGTAGGAAGATATTAAATTTAACGTTCGCACCCTTCCGTTTCCGCAAATCTCGCCTGTTTTTGGGGTAAATATGTGGGTGTACTTTCGCCATGGGTGATGATGACGACATAGACATAATATAATGTAAATATAGATACCAGTGGCGTCGCTTCTCGTCGTGTGCAGATATTCTAGAACTACTACTCGGTTTAGAACGTTTTTCTATATTGTCCGACACCTATTCTTCACCTCCTTCGATCCTGACAATCATCTTCTGTCAGGTTTTTTTGCTTTCCCTCTTTTTCTGCGCCCCATTGGTTGCCATTCTAGGACCTGCTTTGGTAATCTTTCGTCGTTCATCCGTTGTACATGGGAGTACCGTATCGTTGCGTTTTAGTAATGTCATCCGTTATGCTTCGCTCCATTTCCATATTTTCTTTTAAGATCTCATTTCTTATAATATGATATGTTCTAGATATTCTCATTTTGTTTACATTTCGATACTTTCCATTTTTGTTTTGTATTTTTCTGTTACTCGACAAGTCTGTATTCTATATAGCGTGATTTTCACAATTGTTTCATAAATGTTAAATGTTACATTATTTTTTATCTCTCTGCTCCATAAAATACTGTTAAGCCATCCAATAAACTTTTTCGCTTTTACTATTCTTTTTTCCAGTTCTTTGCAGTCTATTCCTGTCTTATCAAATGTGACACCCAAGTATACATACTCATTCCATGGAGATATTATTTGTCCATTGTCTAGTTCTACTCACTTGATTCGTTTCCAATATATAAGTACTGTGTCTTGTCCACGTTCACTGTTAACCCCCACTTTTGGTATTCCTCGTTAACTTTCTCATCATATACCCATGTCTTCTTTATCATTAGCTACAATTACTTGGTCGTCAGCAAACTGTAGTGTGTATATGGTAAATCGGTCGTTAAGTTGTATTCCCATGGCGTGTACTTTATACGTTTCCAGTTTTTTAGAGCTACTGCGATATATATATTTTAAAAAGAGTTGGCGAGATACAACATCCTTGTCTTAAGCCTTCCGTTACAAGGAATTCTTTTGAAAGTCGATTTCAAATTTTGATTTTAGAGTTCGCCCCTTTGTATAGTTCTTTTATCGCTTTTATGTATTAATATTAGTTTGCTCTAACACTATGTCCATAATTTTTCTACTGGAACGGTATCATATGCTTTTTGTGAACCAGAACCGACCAAAATAAAAGGACCCATGCGTATGACATTATCAGTGGCGCAACACCACTTTAAAAAAAAATTAGAAAAACTGTGTACTTCAAAAATTTTTGCCTGTTGTGCATTTTGTCACCTGTAAATTTAAATTTCAACCCTTAATTAAAAAACGCACGCAAACCAAGAACTATTTTGATTTTTGCTTCCTCCTGGGCTCCTTCCCCCTAGAAATCCTGGATCCGCCACTGGACATTATCATTGAAAAATCTCAAATACGGAAAAGAGAAGATGGGCACTCGCAGGCAACCCGTTAGACAGCCCAACCAAACTCGATACACGGTGGATCGAATAGACCGGTGTTCGGATCTTATCTTAGAGTAATAATAATATATATTACTCTGAGGATCTTATATATATATATATATATCTAACTTTCACATCACTGATGGTCCAGCTGATTTTCGTAAACAAAAGTTAGATATGATATGAACAACTAATATATTTTGAATTTTTTGAAAACTAAGGCAATTTTCCTACTATTTTTTAGTATATTCTTATAAAATAATACATTTCAGAGATACCAGTCGTTTTTTAGCACGTTCATATCTCTTCACACAAAAATAAAAATTCGAAGAAAATAATGTGTTCGTTTCAGCTTCAAAAATAATCCGATGACCTACATCTTTGTTTACTTCCGAAGTCCTCGGTTCACCTTTGATACTAAACGATCACATTCAGTTTGAGTTGTAGTTTAAGTTTTGTGCAATAAAAAATAAAGCGGGCTAAAAAAAAATAACGACAATATGTCTAAAAAATTATATTTTATAAGGATGTACTAGAAAACAGTAGGAAAATTTCCTTAGTTTTCAAAAAGTTCAAAAAATATTAGTTGTTCCGTTGTTCATATCATATCTAACTTTTGTTTCCAAAAATCAGCTGGACCACCAGTGACGTGAAAAATTTCGACATATATATATAAGATGCGAACACCGGTCTATTCTATACACTCTATATACTTTAATTTTATCATGGCCTTGTGAAAATGGCGAAAAACAAGAAAATCTCGGACTTTTCCTACTCTAATTAAAAAAGTAATGTCTTAAGACCCCGAACCGGGTTTTGGCAGTTACATTTTATCGCAAAAAAATAAATAAATAAAAACAACAACAAAATACAATTTACAATTTGCCACTTTACTTTAGCTTTGGTCAAACCTATTTTTAACACACTATAATAAAGATATAATTAGCTCATTGGAAATATTCATTTTGGCGGGCTTGGAAATATATTTTTCTAGACAAGGTTAGAGGTTTTGATGGGCCCCACGTTTTCTTTTTTGTCTTTTAAAGTTCAGCTTTGTGTTCTTATTATTTTTCTAATTTTTGGTATATTGGTATATAAAATTTAGAAGCGGTCTACCGCAACCGTTTGGTGGACATTTACTGACATAGGGCAAAGTATAAGTCAATTAGGATTTTTTTATTTTAAATTACAAAATATTTTGCCCCTTCCTAGGGGGCCTCGGTAACAGCTTTTTTTAAATATAGCATACCTTTGGATAATTGTATGAGCTACTAATTTGATAAGACATAGTTGTGCAGGGGCAAAATGTGTTTCATTACTATAGCTTAAACCGTTCAGAATTGATAAAATATGATGTGTTGATACCCTAACCTTACTTTTTGACTGAGACAATTTTGTGTCTATTAACTAGTCAGACAGTGTTGGTGGGATCAATACTAATCGATTTAAAGCAGGTCTTGTAAAATGTTCATCAAAAAGCCCATGGAGGCCAAATTTTGACGCTATGGCCCCGGACTATAACGCGATTGTTAAATCTGGCTTATACGAGAGTGCTTGATGCAAAGTTTAACAAAAAAACCAACAACAATTCAAAACCAGGGGTGAAATTATTTGTTGGCCAAAGCACACAAAACTTTTGTTTTTAATTTCTCGATTTTATTCTTGAATTTTACTCCTGCTTATATTTTACATATTTTGCAATAATACTCGTAATGTTTCAAGAAAATTTATTAAAATTTAAATATTTCTTGTCTCTACGTACCTACGATACTTTTTTTTTAAATGTCTTTTAATATTTTTGATTAAAAAAAATAAATAAATAAAAAAAAATAAAAAAGATTTAAAAAAAAATAAAAAAAAATAAAAAAGATAAAAAAGAATGTAAAATTTAACATATATGAAACAATGGTGAAAAGCACGCTGTTGTATGGAATAGAGACTTGTCGCGTAACAGAAAAATACAAAGCAAACATGGAAAGTGTCAAAATGGATGCAATAAGATCAATGAGAATATCTAGAACAGATCAGATAGGAATCGAGGGAAGCATAACGGATGACATCACCCAACAAACATTTAAAGTTGTCACGACGAAACCCCAACTAGAAAGAATTTCTTAAAGGTAACCGCAACGTATTCCCGCAACGTCTCAGTATACCATACAGCGACGTGTTAATTCCCTAAGTGGGGAACCAATTTCTGGTTATGACTACTAGGCCAAGTGTTTAAAGTCAATGTAGTAACAACTACACTACTACGTCGCAGCCAGGTATCTACTACGTGGTAGAGGCTGTTTTTTTTTCCGTAATGGCATAAAAGTAGCGATGTAGTTGCAAATAATATAATAGTTTCTTTTTGGTAGAATTATTATTATACAATATGGAACACAACAGTAAACAAACACGCTAAGTTTTTTAGTTTGGTTATGTCTGTAATATGTACTATGTTATCCAAAATTACGAGATTTAACGAGCAGAGGTCAAAATTCAACTGCCATGCAAATTTTTATGTGCAACATGCATTATGTTTATTGCAAAAAATAGGCGCGCCTGCAAAATTTAGCCGTTTTCTGGTAGCTGATGGAATATTTTCGTTGTGGTTTTTGAGGTTATGTTTTTATAATTGGCAGATAATCCGACCAAATGGTTTTTAATATGGATATTTGGTAAAGCTTTTATTAATTTGTGTACGAAAAACTATATCTCTGTAAAATAGCCTTCAAAACTAAAATAAGAAAAACAATTTTTCTGTCCTTCAAAAAAAAACATGGCGTACAAAAATTATTCCTTCATAGAGGGGAGAGCTACTTGAAAGTGAGCCTAAGTTACGGCTACGTACCACTTACTACTTTTGTGTCTCGATTCCCTTATAGTTCTAAATAGCACATTGAAATTTCTACCTCATCCGTTACGGGAACGTGTTACCGACTTTTCTCCGCAACTAAAAAATTCCTAGAGAGGGTCAGCAACCGCGCGGGTAAGCAAATCACGACGTTCAAGTTATATGGCCGATCGGACCGTCAGCAACAGACGTCACTTGTCATTGACATTTAAGGAGGATCAACAACAAAAGTTTTAAACAAATTATTTTGTTTTACAATATTGTCAACAAACTCAGGTAAAAAAACTTTAAAAATGATAGTGATAGATTAGTATTTATTAACAAAAATATAAGAAAACACATAGCTAATTTTTACGCTTTTACAATAAGGCCTAGTTTATGTTCTGATCAAGGATGTATTCAAGGACTTATGGCCTCGTCTAACCTAGTTGAAAAGTTATTAATTGGAATCAAAACAAATAATTTTAACTATAAAATCTGAGTTATTTATCACACTGTTTTTTTTTAAATTTTAGATCACTGCTTGTAGTAACCAGAAATGCTAAAGAAGTATTGTAATTGAACTAACTCTATGAGTTATGACTAGCTGCTAAAGGCCAATGAGGTCTCCTTATCACCATTGGGGTACATGATAGGGACTGCAACGAATGCTTAACCACCATGTATTCTTATAAATAGATCACCCGACAACATGTGTATTATGCAATGCCTTTATGATATCAACAAAGAAAACAATCATTCATTGCCCTACTGAACCAAGGATTTGCTGAGATGACCCAGACAAATTTTAAGTTGACTTCTTTCCTGGTTGATTTCAGGTCAGCCTTTGTCATTCTCAATATATTTAGTATGGCTTTTAATGTTTTAATCAATTATTGTAATAAGTTATTATTTTAAATGAAATAAATAAAAGTTGTTTATGTAGTTTTTTATTTAAAAAATTATCTAGAGGGGGCAGTGATACCCAGTTTCCATGTATGTGTGCCCACCCTGATTCAAAAAATGCATCACACAACGGGAAATAGATTGACTTGTTTAAATGCAAGGTCACTTAATGAGATTTTTTAAGCAATGTGGGCACACATAGGTGGAAACTGAGTTTTAAACATGGAGGGGGGTTGTTTTTTAACCTATCTATCTGGTTATAAAACCTTATTTTTTGCTCAGGTGTGTAATACCAAATGTTTCTTGTATTTTTTATGCAATTCTCAGGAAAAAGGGAGGAACATGCCATCCCCCCTCTGGGACCTCCACTGACATGACCATTAAATAAAACAAAAGACATCAATTTTTTGGATGTACAGGGGTATTGTATTCTAAAGTGCTGGCAGGCCCTAGTGGACCTCGATGCACCACGACCACATGTGGGTCTCTACTGATTACAACAAAAAATGATTTAGGATTAACACATTGCCACATGTACAGGGGTATTCATTATAAATGTAACCCCCTCACTATCTTGTGGGGATAGTGGATCTCATGGGGATCGTGGGGGGTTACATTTATAATGGATGCCTGACACAGCTCAATGTGTAAGGAAAAAACTTATGATCTTTATTTTAATTTCAGAGTAGGTAGGTAGTACTAATAATAACATTTTGTCAAATTAAATTCAAACACTTTTTTGTTCTTTAGTTCAAACTAGGCCAGAGGTTTCTGTATAAGTTCTCGGATTATCCTGTATACATATCTTCCCAAAATCTGCTGTATTCACATTTGTAGAGGTTTCCTCGTCTTTGAAAATGTGGATCCTGTAACAAAAAAAGGAAATTTTTATACATGGGGCTTCTGCGATATGTTTCAAGATATAGTATTTAAAATATTTGCCTACAGATATCATTATTCTGAATAATGAAAGCCAATAAAAAGGGCGTATTCCCCATGGTTCATAGCTCTCTCCCTTACCTATTTTCCTTTGGTTTACATGCCTTTATCATTTCTCTATGTAGATTGTACTTGATTGCAGATTATTTGCACTGTAATAAACTTGAAGGCTTCGTTGTTTTGTGGCATCATTCATCAAAAAGCCATTTTAACAGAAGCACAGATTAGGTTGAATAAGATTAGTAAAAAACAGAAGACCAAAGCCATTTTTTATTTGTTTATAAATCAAAACATTTTTGAGGTCTGCCTATTATACTGACCCGAATTTTACTGACTTGGATATTACTGACCAACGATTTTTGATACTATTTCACGTCAGACTAAATTGTATAGGGTCGAAACAAATCATAACTAATAAATAAAAGCTCCTACCACTGCCATACAGTTACCTATTTATCTATTATTTAGTTACAGCTCAGGTTTATAGCAAAAATACCTTTAATTATTAGATTTCTACACCAACTACTACCACCTTCGCTTAGCTTCTATTACAAAAAAACCAACTACTACCACCTTCGCTTAGATTCTACCCCTAAAAAACCAACTACTACCACCTTTGCTTAGCTTCTAACACCAACTTGTCCTAGCTTTCACCACAAAAAAATCAATCAATCCACCTTCCCTTAGGTTCTACTACGGTAGGTGGTAGTAGTTGATTTTTTGATGGTAGAAGCTAAGCCTAAGCGAGGGTGGTAGAAACTAAGTGAAGGTGGTTTTTGGGATAAACTGAGTTGTAGTTAAGCGATAGGTCAGTAGAGCTGTTTAGAAGTGGTACTTCACTAACACCTGTTAACTTAAAAGTTAATATTTGTTTTTACCACAAACTAGGCGGTTTTTTATCGAAAATACGTTGGTCGTTAAAATGATGGTCAGTAAAATAGAAATTCCCTTTTGCTATGGCACTGTCTCTTTTCTTCTCAGTAAATTTACTCTGTGTCTCGCGCTCTCTCTTACACACACACCTAAATCTGTACTGTCGTCTTGCCGTCGGTTGCGGCGTTTCCATGGCGTTTTAACCAGGTTTCAACTCAGTTTGTTTTATTATTTATGATTTATGATTTAATTAATTTGGCAATAACGATTCATTACGCATTATGTAATATTTCATCTTTTTTTCTTTTGTAGGTAGGCAGTAGGTTAAGTTATAAATATTAACTTTTTTTCATTAAATTTTTCTCTATATAATTAGTGATGTTTGTAAAGTATCCAATAAATAAATAAATAAAAGTAAATTTTAAAAAGTTTTTATAATATACCAAAACATATGTAAAAATCATGGAGGTGGAGAATTTCAATTGGAGAAGATTTTTTTAGTTAAAGCTGTAGTAAATTACAGTTTTCAAATTATTGTCAGATTGTTATACTTCAAACTCATCTCCACATTTCAGAAACATTTTTAATAAAAACGTCCCTAATTTAATTTTGTTCTCTTTATACTCGAAAAATTACTTGGGGAACGCGTCCATAACTCAATAAGGATAGTTCAAATGGGCACAAAACATATTAAAATCAATTAAATTTTCCAATCTTTATTTCAAACTCTAATTAGAATCAGTAAGGTTTATGAGTTCCTACATGGTTTACAATAAATTTTAAGTAAACGTTAATTTTACTCATTAACAAAGTTGTCCGACTAGAAAGTCATCATTTGGGGAACAGATACATAAAATATTAAAATGTTTTTTATTGAAAGTGTCAGAAGGTGTGGTACTAGGTCTTTCTATCGCATCGCAACTTCGAACAATTTGTCAACGCTGAATTGATTGTTGGTATTAAATATTACATTAAAGCAGTAAACAAATTTTAATTGAATATATAGGTACCGTACATCAATTCAGCATAATGTGGGGAATGCTGTTGTACAATGTGCTTAGGTTAAAACGTTATATTTTTGCCATTGTTACAATAAAAAAGCAAGGAGGACAAGGTATTAACGGGACGTCCTTTGTCCCATTTTTCGAACTTGGCACAAAATTTTAAACTTTTACCAATTTATCTCACATGAATTGTTTTATTTTAAGAAGTCAACTGCAACACAAAAATGATAAAACTATTTTTTAACATATGCTTGCGTACAAGTGCATATTACGGACATCATTATTAATGAGTGGCTCACAAACGTTCTTAAACTTTCCATATGTATTTTTATGTTTTTTTTTTTTCTGCTTTGTCCCATATTTTTGCTTCTTTTTTAACTTTGGTCCTGTTTTGACCTAAAACAGATCTGGCAACCCTACCTTAAAGCCTACCAATAAAAACTAAAAATTGATCTAGCATCTAACTTAACTAGGGTTGCCAAATTTAGATATTTGTTTTTCGCGACAACAGAACCAAATTTTTGGGACATCTCTCTCTCTGGGTCTCTAGTACACGTATTGGTTCGGTTCTAATAATATTGTTATTATGGCTTTATTCCAATAAGATTAAATCGAACTCAATTCGCATGAAAACGTAGCAATGACAATCAGAGAGCATTTTCGATCTATTTATACCACTTGTATTAGTTGCACTTAAGTCACAACTTAAAATTCTGCTTACAAGTCGTACTTTGCTAAGAATTTATTATAAACGATACTTGCTTTAATTGATTATAAATTATAACAAATTCGCAATAATTTAAGGAGCCACAAAAAGTAAGGTTAACATTAGTCGCGACCAACAGGCGACTTTAAGATGTTTACGTTTTTAAAGTAGAAATAGGAAGTAGTTTCTACTTTGAAGGATTGACATAAAAACAAAATCAAAGTTTTTGTGACTTTTAGGTTGTCCTCAAAAGTAATTTTCTCTACATTATTACATCAGATTATATTATGATGACCCAAACCTATGTAGTAAAATATAAAGTTATAAGGTAGTTATCGGATACACCCGTTTGCGACTTCAATTAAGCCCAACTTTGTAGTGGTAATTAAGTAACATATAAATGTCGGGGTGACTACGAATTAACGACTAAAAAGAAAGTAAAACTTTGGCAACGTGCTATTGTGGTAGAGCAGACTATCAGATTAGACTATCAAGAAACAATCCTATCAGGTAGTTTAAAGGGTCATTTTTACGAAACTTCTACTTTTTCGTTATACTAAACAGTAGTCAGAACTAAAAAGTAACGAATTTTGGTTGAGATCACCACATTTCTACCATAAGAAAGTAGGAAAGCCTTTGGAGCATGTAGCCGCTACTATAATTATTAGTTGGGCACTAAAAGGCAACTGATATGGTACGGCCATGTACAACGGATGAGCGAAGAAAGATTACCAAAGCAGGTCCTAGAATGGCAACCAATAGGGCGCAGAAAAAGAGGACGTCGTAAACTGGAATGGCAACAGTCAATCCAAAAATCAATGAGTCAAAAAAACCTGACGGAAGATGACTGTCAGGATCGGAGGAGGTGGAGAATAGGCGTCGGACAACGTAGAAAAACGTGCTAAACCGACATAGTAGTAGTAATATCTTTGCCGCGCTCTATTATTTGAATATAATCGAAAATAGGACACGCAACTATACAAAGTCATTTTTTAAATCCTGACACCTCCTTTATTTTGTCTGAGCTATTAAATATAAAATTTAACATAAAAAACAGTCGATAGAGGAAATTTTTTACGTTGTTTTACCTACTACTGTCAAATTTGACTTTTGCACTATCTGAGATACATCAATTTTATGTATTTTTTTAAAGGAAACACAAACACCTTATTTTTTTTAATTAAATTATCTATTAATATCTGCTTTTAAACAACTATTTAGTTTGGGTTATGGTAAATAAGTTTTTGTGATATTCATCCATTTTGGAACAATATTTTAAATTGACAATAACTAAAAGTGTCAAACTGTCAAACTGAAATAATTTATTTTGCTACTACAGGAATATTAACAAAATCATACGTAAACTATTTCTATAGTGCAGTAAATGAATATTATAATTTAAACATTTTATAACTAAATATCTGAAAAAATTGTTAAACAAAACCAAAACTAAATAATTATTTAAGAGCAATTATCAATGGACATTTTAATAAAAAAATTACAAAAGGGTGTTCTCTTTAAAAAAATAGCTTGAACAGTACAAAAGTCAAATTTGACAGTAGTGCTTTAAATCAAGTTAAAAAATGTTATCTATCGACTGCTTTTTATTTGAAGGTTTTATATTTAATATTAAAAAAATAAAGGGGGTGCCAGGTTATAAAAAATGGCTCTGCTACAGAATAGTGCCCTACAAAATAGCGCTGCCACAAAATAGCGCTGCTACAAGATAGCGCTGCTACCAAATGGCGCTTACAAAATAGCGTGCAACAAAATAGCGCCTTACAAAATAGCGCTGTTACAGAATAGCGCCTTACAAAAGAGCGCTGCTAAAAAATGGCGCTGCCACAAAATAGCGCTGCTACAAAATAGCGCCTTACAAAATAGCGTAATCACAAAATAGCGCGCATCAAAAAGGCGCTGCGGCAAAATAGCGACATCTAATAAAAACAGCGAAATGAAAAAAGCATCATTAAAAACAGCAACTGTTTGACTAAGGCGTCTCTTTCTAACATATTAAAAAAAAATTCCCTGACTTCTTTCGCGGGATCCTAGCGGGTGTGAAACAAAACTGAACCGAATCGAAGTATCGGTTTGGTTCGGTTTGGCTTCACAACCTCTAGGATGCCGGTTCGGTTCAGTTTGGTTTCACACCCTCTAGGATCCCGGGAAAAAGTCAGGTAAGTTTTTTTTTTGAAAATATATGTTAGAATGAGGTTACCGGGAGTGGTAAGTCATAAGACGCTATTTTGTAGCAGCGCTATTTTGAAGCAGCGCTATTTTGTAGCAGCGCTATTTTGTAGCAGCGCTATTTTGTGGCAACACCATTTTGAAGCAGCGCTATTTTGTAAGGTGCTATTCTGTAGCAGATCCATAACAAATTGTTACAATAATTTATTAGGATTTAGGTACGTAAAATACAAACATTAATAGTTATTTTCAAAAATACATATTTTGTTTTATGTTAATTGTTAATTATAATTAGCACGATAATTAGGTACTACCATGACACGACTTAAGGGAGTTATTACTATGACAATAGGCATACCTATAAACAATAAATTCAGGGAATTATATAATAGTTATAGAATCATAAATTTGAACTAAAAGAGGTAATTTTGGGAGAATAAAGATTAACTCTTTCAAAACTTTAAGACGAAAGTTGTAAAATTATTTCGCATTCCGGGAAGATTGAAAATGATCATGGCCTCATAAAAAGGATTATGGTCGACTCGAGTCTTCGAAATTACCAAGAACTCTTTTAACCCTTACAACCCTTTTTGATTTGCAAGCTTTTGCATAACACAAGAAAGTATTTAAAAATTTACATAAAATATGGGTAAAAGTCAACCTTCTAAAATTGGCAAAGTGTTCAGCAAGTCAGGCAAACAATGCCCTGATTTATGGTCGAAAATTTGAGGTTTTCACAAAAGTTGTAAAATATTTTAAATACTTCTGGTTTTCGTGCAGGCAGATTTTGTAGTGATAATGTTTTATGTCTTAAACAAGTAATTGAGAAAAAGAGTTCCAAAAATATAGAGACTCATGTTACCTTTGTGGACCTACAAAAAGCATATGAGACCGTTCCAGTAGAAAAATTATGGAGAGTGTTAGAAGACTAATATCAATCAAGCATACATGAAGGCGATAAAGAAACTATACAAAGGGTCAAAATCTAAATTTAAAATTGGAAATCGACTTTCGAAAGAATTCCTGGTAACGAAAGGCTTAAGACAGGGATATTGCATCTCTCCAACTCTTTTTAAAATATATATCGCAGTAGCTCTAAAAACTGGAAACGTAAAGTACACGACATGGGAAATACAACTTAATGACCTTTACCATATGCACACTACAGTTTGCTGACGACCACGTAATTGTAGCTAATGATAAAGAAGACATGGAGTATATGATGAGAAAGTTAACGGAAGAGTACCAAAAGTGGGGGTTAACAGTGAACGCGGACGAGACACAGTGCTTATGTATTGGAAACGAATCAAGTGAATTAGAACTAGATAATAATGGACAAACAATATCTACATGCAATGAGTATGTATACTTGAATGTCACATTTGACAGGAACGGACTGTAAAGAACTGGAATGAGGTAACAGTATTTTATGGAGCAGAGAGATAAAAAATAATGTAAAATTTAACATATATGAAACAATGGTGAAAACAGAGACTTGTCTCGTAACAGATAAATACAAAACAAAAATGGAAAGTGTCGAAATCGATGCAATAAGAAGATCAATGAGAATATCTAGAACAGATCATATAAGAAATGAGATCATAAAAGAAAGAATGGGAATCGAGTGAAGCATAACGGATAACATCACTAAAAGACAACTGATATGGTACGGCCATGTACAACGGATGAACGACGAAAGATTACCAAAGCAGGTACTAGAATGGCAACCAATAGAATGCAGAAAAAGAGGGCGTCCTAAACTAGAATGGCAACAGTCAATCCAAAGATTAATATGTCAAAAAAACCTGACAGAAGATGATTGTCAGGATCGAAAGAGGTGGAGAATAGGCGTCCGACAACGTAGAAAAACGTGCTAGACCGATATAGTACCCAACAAACATTTAAAGTTGTAACGACGAAACCCCAACTAGAAAGAATTTCTTAAAAGTAACCGCAACGTACTCCCGCTACGTCTCAGTATACCATACAGCGACGTGTTAATTCCCTAAGTGGGGAACCAATTTCTGGTTATAACTACTTGGCCATGTGTGTAAAGTCACTGTAGTAACAACTACACTACTACGTCGTAGCCTGGTATCTACTACGTCGTAGAGGCTGGTTTTTTTCCGTAATGGCATAAAAGTAGCGATGTAGTTGCAAATACAGTCGAACCTCTCTAACTCGAACCTCTATAACTCGAACCCCTCTATAACTCGAACCTTTTAAGCGGTCCCTGCACTTTTTACATGTATTTTAACCTATGTAACTCGAGTTTCTATAACTCGAACTCTCCATAACTCGAACTGTTTTGGTTGTCCCTTCAGGTTCGAGTTATAGAGGTTCGACTGTAATATAATCGTTTCTTTTTGGTAGAATTGTTACACAATATGGTGGACACAACAGTAAACAGACTCGCTAAGTTTTTTGTTTGGTTATGCCTATAATATGTACTATATGTTATCCAAATGTATGAGAATTTACGAGCAGAGGATCAAAATTCGAGTGCGACGCAAAGTTTTTTGTATAACATGCATTATATATATTGCAAAAAACTGGTGCGCCCGTAAAATTGAGCCGTTTTCTGGTAGCTGATGGAATTTTTGTGTTGTGATTTTGGAGGTTATGTTTTCATAATCGACACTTAACTCCAACAAATGGTGCTTAAGAAGAGCATTTTTGGTAAGCTTCAACTAATTTGTTTATAAAATAGTATAGCTCTTTAATATGAGCTCATAAAACGACAACAAAAATATTAAATTTTCTTTTTTACAAAAAAACATGGCGTCCCAAACTATATTCCCTGATAGTCGAAAAGGTTACTTGAAAGTGAGCCTAAGTTACGGCAACGTGTCACGTACAACTTTTATGTCGGCATTCCCTTTTAGTTCTAGATAACACACTCGAATTTCTACTCCTTCGTTGCGACAACGTATTATTAACTAGCTTTCACCACTAGAAAACGTTTACAGAGTGATAGGAACCACGCGATAAGTAAATCTACTACCCTCAAGTTATTGGGGTGTCGCCACTTGTCATTTGCCGTTTCTGCCAACAACAGCACCACTGCTAGGTTATGTACGAGCGTGAATTTGTGGTAGGTTGTAAAACAAAAAAAAGATAAATTAAATTCCATTATAACAATAAATGAAGTGCCAATAAAAAGTGTTTTTCAAAAATGTATGTTGCAGTCGAGAGCATGATCCCTATTCTAGAATTTCTAGAAAGTGTTGGTCGAGGAACTAAAAAAAAGTAGTCACAAAGTAGAAATCCGCATGTAACTTGTTTTTTTATTAGCCGCAAGGTTACCGCAAATTGCAAAAGTTCCTAGACAAAGCCCAAACAGGTTTATTTTAGGGGCCGTGCATAAATTAGATACCCTTCATAAGGGGGTAAATGATAGCCGAAGCGTTACATATAGTGGGTAAAGTGATGTTGCGACATCGTTCCGTAATTTTTTTTACCGATTAGTTTTAGGGTTTCTTTTTAATGTTCCTCATTTTGTTACTATTTTGTTCCTATTTGTTTGTGTTTTACTTTATCATTAGCATTATAGCAATAAACTAAAAATAAAATATTTTGTTTTGGAAAAGGGATATAAAAAGTTAAAGTCCAGCTCAACACATAAAATGAATCACAGTGAAACACGACACGTCAGCGCAAGAGGGTGGCGGCACAAGAGGGCGGTGCCACAGCACAAGCCACGAACGATCGTGAAGACAATACAAGAATAGAATACCAACAACAAGTAGCGTAAAAGATTCAGGATGGAGATTAAGCATAGACTAGGGATTTCTTAAAATCCGTGTGCGTACTCGATATACTTTGGATCAATATTTTGCATTTTGATTGTTTTGCAAAATGGTCAAAAGTTCAACAATGAAGTCGAAAACATGGACTGCTGAAGGTAGTTAAAAAAATATTTGCAAATTTATTCCTAATATTCCCATATTATAGAAGGAGCCACAAAAAGTAGGGTTAAGAATGGACACGACCAAGATGCGACTTCAAAAAGTCTACGTTTTCAAAGTAGAAACAGGAAGTAGAGTTTACTTTAAAAGATCGACATTAAAAAAAAGTCAAAGTAGTTGCGGCTTTAAAGTTGATGCAAAAAGTTATTTTGTCTACATTGTTACATCAGATGTTACCATGATGACAAACTTTTGTGGTAAAAATTAAAGTTATAATATAGTTGTCGGATACACTTGTTTGGGACTCCAATGAAGCTTAACTTTCTAGTGGTAATTAAGTAGGATATAAAAGTCAGGGCGACTACGAAATAACGACTAAATAGAAAGTAAAACTTTAGTAACGTCCTATTGTGGTAGAGCAGACTATCAGAATCGACTATCAAGAAACAATCCCAAGAAGTAGTTTAGAGGGTCGTTTTTACGAAACTTCTACTATTTCCAGATACTAAATACTAGTCAGAACTAAAAAGTAACAAATTTTGGTTGGGATCACCACATTTCTACTATAAGAAACTAGCAAAGCCTTTAGAACATGTGGCCGCTACTATAAATGTTTGTTGGGTAGTAGTAGTAGTTAGGTAGTAGGTTTTTTTTAATTTAAATTTAAGATTTTTTCTTTCATTGCGCTGTTGTGTAAAAAAAGTTACAAATTTATTTTTTGAATAAACAAATTAAAATAATTAGGTAACTTCGTTTTCAATTTACACGAGCCGCCACTGTTTTTCGAAATACGAACACAACTGATAAAATAGACTGTACGCACTGGCAATATTTAAATTAAATGAAACAATGTGGAAAATTATATTAATATGATACTCAAATATTCAATTAAATGAAAATATATAGAAAAATAATATAAATATTAAATAACCCAAAGAAGATCAAAATAAAAATGGACAAAAGAAGTAAATGGAAAACTAGTGGTTATTAGAAATTATTTGGCTAAATCAGTAAAATTAGCAATATACGAGGGTGGATCAAATAAAACAAGCCTTTGTTTATAAACTAGTTATTTAGAAACATGACACAAAACAGAAATTTTTTCTACTTTTCTACACATCTCCCTTCTTTGTTAATACACTTTTCCCAACAGTTTGACAGTTTCTTAATCCCGTTTTCATAAAAGGAAGCTGGGCGGGTATCTAACCAGTTGGGCACGAATGCATCCACCTCTTCATTGGTCTGAAATTGCTCGCCTCCCAGTGAATCTTTGAGTGGGCCAAACATATGAAAATCGCAAGGTGACAAATCTGGACTGTATGGAGGGTATTCCAGCACAGTCAGCTGCCGTATCAGGTCTAGCGTTGTCATGCAGGAGCAACTCGTCTTGGATGGGGTGTGCTCTTATCTTTTGGCGATAATCAAGCTTTACCTGGTCAAGTAAGTTGCAGCAGTAAGCCGCGTTTATTGTTATTCGCTGGTGCAAAAAATCGACCAACAAAACTCCTCTCCAGTCCCTGAAAACGGTCGCTAAAACTTTGCCTGCAGAAATCATGGTACGCGGACGACGCCGACATGTGTGACTCACATTGTCGACACGCTCACGGTCGTCGTTAATTTCTTTGCATCAAGTTTTTACAGGTACCCACGAAAGCGTCTTATTTCCGAACTGTGCTAGCAATCTTCATCGAATTTCAGCAGGTTTCACGTTTTCGCGTGTAAGAAATTTAATGATTATTCAAAGTGACGTTTTTTCGACCCAATATAATTATTATAGTGTTGATTGGTTGGAAGGGGTCAAGTTAAACAAGAAATCTTTTTGTTTCTACACCGACGTTTCGGCCCTTTATTGGGCCATCCTCATGGCATGAAAACTTTAGATTTATTTTGTCAAATTTATAGATATACTTACAAACATTTTTGGTTTTCTAATAATTTTCAATATTATTAAAAATAATATATTGTTGTTTTATTTTTAATAATTTTGAAAATTATTAGAAAACCAAAAATGTTTGTAAAATCTACATTTACATCTATAAATTTGACAAAAGAAATCTAAAGTTTTCATGCCATGAGGATGGCCCAATAGAGGGCCGAAACGTCGGTGTAGAAACAAAAAGATTTCTTGTTTAACTTGACCCCTTCCAACCAATCAACACTATATTAATGATTATTCTTTGCGCAACACTGCTGTGTACCTTCTTCTCGCTCATTGCGATTGCTCCTGGCCAAATAAGCATCGCGGCACTACCAGACTGGCGGCTACAGACTAAAATGCACTCTGGCTCCTTCGATTTCGAGGTTATGTTTTAATTGTTTTGTTTTTGTTCAAATAGCCTGGGACTGTTTAAAGTTTGAAGTCCCTTCCAGTTTTAAAAATTAGTCCGTGTTTTATATTTGTCGTGTAGTGTGTAGTACCGAGTGTGGGGGTAGACTTCAAAAATTAGAGTTTAAGTGAAAATATGGCATGTGTGATATCAAACAAAAGGTAATTGAGTCTGGAGTTAAACAAAATAAATTTTAGGCAAATAAAAGGGTGGGGGTAGATTTCAAAAAATAGAGTGTAATTTAAAACATGGCTTGTGTGGTATCAAACGAAAGGTAATTTAGTCTGGAGTTGAGCCTAAGCCAGAAGAGACAATTGTAATAGCAAATCAATTGTTACATTCTTGATTCCTAAAAATAATAAAAACCTAATAGAGTAAATACCTAGAAGAATAATTTATTTTTGTATCTGCCCACTTGTTATTTTTGTGTTTCCAAAATCTGTTTTTGAGTTCAGCTAATAGCTTAAACATTTCATATTTTGTTTATTTTTGTTTTATATCGAATCTTCATTATAAATGTGATTTAATTATATAGTACCAAATTTTTCATAAATCCTAAACCTCAAAAAGATTTAGCCTGGATTCCTTTAGTTCGGACCTTAAGCCACTTTTGTCTGCATTTTTGGGTACCGTAATGATACTTGGTACGAATATAGTACAACACTGTAGTATTATTTTATTGGCTGAACTGAATACCGGGGGTCCCATTTAAAAAAATGTGTTTTTTTTTAACATAACTCACCTACTCGTCATTTGATTTTCTTTTCGTTCATCACCATCGTAATCAGAGAAAAAAAATACCACAACTTTGTCTATTTAACCGACCCTGTAGCTCTAATATTAACGAAGTAAGTAATAGTGGCGACTTAACTCTTAACACCCTGTACATTATAATTCAAAAATTCCAGAAACTTCATTTTTAATTAATTTATCAAATTTTATTAAGTTAGGTTTGATTAGGTGTTTTTAATATTCTCTCACGTAGATCTCAGAACAGGTACATTTCAGGTGTCAGTTTTTGATATATCATGTGAACAGTTTGACGTTTTGACTTAATTTATATCTGTCCTCGTTCCTTTTGCTCCCTCCCCTGAAAAAAACTTTACTTTTTGTAAATTTTTTGGATTTATGAGTTTCATATTTAATTTATAAATTTTTTCTTGCCTACCTCAAGTACGCCCCTGTATCTGGGCCCTGCACTGGGTTCCATAGGAGCACCTCTTCTAAAATGGCATCTCTAGGTGTCTACTACCTCTGTGCCAAATTTTATTACGGTACGGAAAAATGCAGACAAACCCCAAAATTTCCCTCTTAGGCCCTGAACTACTACAAATTTTAAAAATATACGTTCAAATTAACCCGCGAAATCGAAGGAGCATTTTAGTCTGTAGCCGCGAGTCACTACCAGCCGTCTACATGCTACAGAATATCCCTACTCCAAAATTATAACGGCCACGTTCATCTTGAATGATTTTTCCGTTAGTAAGTTTAAAAGGCTTGTTTATATTTGATCCACGCTCGTACAAGGATTGTGTGCAGTCGCGACGCCAGGAAGTCCCTTCAAGGACTCAATATTTCCCGAAAAATGCAATTTTTCTAAAATTTTAGCCTTCATTTTTTGTGGTTTGTCTACAAACTCTTTTCTGTGGTGCATTTCACTTACTTATAACGATTTGGCACCAAGTTAGGTTCATTAGCCATTTTGTGTTAAATTACGAAAATATTGCAACTTGCAATGGGTTAAGGGGTTAGAAAGATATCAGATCCGTCATGGATCCATTTATTTTTGTTAATTTCATATAAATTAACTTACTGGGAAAAATTCTACTATATTTTTTGTGATTCTAGGCGTCTCGGGACTTCTTTGACCTCGGATTCAGATTGAGCGTCGAGGAATATCATGATCTGGACATTTTTTCGTAAGGGTTTCAATAATAATAATTGTTGACATCTGAAAGTTTAGTTTCACATATTAAACATCCATGCTGTCTGTAAATTTAACTCAAATATTTAACGTGAATTTTTTTCTTAAATTCAACTTGTCCCATCCTAAATCAATTTGTTTTTCTAGTGGCTTTGTTAAGAGGGAGGGGGCCCGTCTTACCGCTAGTTCCCAGGGCCCGTTGGGCCCTTAAACCAGCACTGGTTTCACACACTCCCAGGAAAGAAATCAGGGAAGGTTACTGAAATACCGGGAGTGTCAAGTCATAAGACGCTTTTTAATCGATTTTAATTCGATAATCGATGTTTTAAACGTCGCTGTTTTGAACTGTCTATCTTTTATATTTCGCTGTTTTGATATGTCGCTGTTTTGAAATGTCGCTGATTTGATATGTCGCTGTTTTATTAAATGTCGCTCTTTTGCATATTGCTGTTTTGATATGTCGCCGTTTTGATATGTCACTGTTTTAAATGTCGCCGTTTTAAATATCGCTTTTTGAACCGGTGCATATTTGTAGCACAGTAGAGTGGAGTATATAGGTAAATTTCTAATATTACTGAAGAAAAAATACCGCTACAGTTTGAAAGTTTGGCCGTTAAATCTGTCAAAACCGCATTTTTTAAAAAGTACCTTGAAATGTCACCCTTTATACTGGCGAATTGGGTTTGGGAATTTTAAATTCTGAATTTGCTAGACCTAATCTAGATAAATGCGTGTGTGCGTTAATTGAATTGATTGAAAAATATATTTTTAAATGAACGATAAAGTGTAAATTTAAGAAAGTTTGAAAAGAAAATTAGTAATATACAGGGTGTCCCAGAACTAATGGTACATAGTTAAACTGTAGATTCCCTGGGTCAAAATATTTCGATTTAGCCACACTTACCTTAGTCCAAAAGTTCGTACTAACCGAGATACAGGGTGTTAAACTTTATTTTTTCAATTCGATTTTCTTTAATAACTTTTTTACTAATTAATATTTTTGCAAAAAATAACCAGAGTGTAAATTTTTTTGAAATTGTCAAAATGATTCCGTTGAAAATTTTGATGTACAATGTACAGGGTGTTCCTTGGACCACTACCATTGCATTAAAATCATTGTATTTTTTTTGTGCCGCGGTGTATACCAGTTTTTATGTAAAATAATAGGTTTTCCATCCTTTGTATGTAAAAAAGTTATACTGTTTTAAAGTCGCTCAGAGCAACGATTTTTGAGATTTTTGCATTTAAAGTTTTTATTGCATATGAGTGAAATGCCTAATTTATGTATGATACTTTCTTCAATTCTTTCTACTAATTAATATTTTTGCAAAAACTAACCAGTAAGTAGGTTTTTCTGAAATTTGCAAGACGATTCCGTGGAAAAAGTTGATGTACAATGTACAAGGTGCTCTTTGGACCACTACCATTGCATTAAAATCATCAGTGTATTTTTTTTGTGCCTTGGTGTATACTTAAGCAGGTTTTTAAACAGAATATGATTTTAATTATTAAGTTATTTTACAAACAGTTCTGTAGTTGTAAGAAAGTTTGACAGAATAGACGCAGACAGCAACTTTTTATTGTTTTTTTTATTTTCAAAGCCTACTCTAATAAACAATTTTAAGTTTGATATACTATTTGTCAATTTTAAAATTTTAACTTTGTTGCTGAGAGCGCCATGCTTAAGAAATTTTATATATTTTTTTAATAAATAATAAAATATTAATTTTATTAATAATTATAATTTTCTTTCAAAGCAATAAAAAAATAGTTGCATTAATAAAGTATACGTACTTACCATTTTTAAAAACACTAATACGAAGAAGTTTTTGTTCCTCATTAAAAACATCGCCCTACACAGTTGCAATAACGGACAATAACTTACAATTGTTTTAACACACTTATGATAATTCAAGAACCATCCTGTATATTTTTTAACTTAATATTTCTTAAGAAAACATCCAATCTTAAAATGCTATAAAAAATTATTGATTATAACTAATATGTATAAAGTAGGTAAGAATTTAATCAAAAATCTTTTACGCATACAATAAAAACTTATAATTTAAATATCTTAAAAACCGTTGCTCTGAGCGACATCTAAACACTATAACTTTTTTACTTAAAAAAAATAAAAAAATTAATGTTTTTTATAGAATCTTGAATACACCGAGGAACAAAAAAGTTTGACCTATTTTAATGTAACGGTACCGAGTCAGAGAACACTCTGTATAATATTTTTATTTTTTTTTACCAAAATTAAATTGTCCATGCACAAAAATCACCAAACCCAATTTTTTTGTGCAAAATTGTTAATAAGTAGAAAGAATTGAAGAAATTATCATACATAAATTAGGCAGATCACTCACATGCAAAAAAACTTTAAATGCAAAAAACTCAAAAACCGTTGCTCTGAGCGACTTTAAAACAGTATAACTTTTTTACATAAAAAGGATGGGAAATCCATTATTTTACATAAAAACTGGTATACACTGAGGCACAAAAAAAATATACTGATTTTTATGCAATGGTAGTGGTCCAAGGAACACCCTATACACTATACATCAAATTTTTCAACGCAGTCGTCTTGCCAATTTTAAAAAAACTTACACGCTGGTTAGTTTTTGCAAAAATATTAATTAGTAAAAAAGTGATTAAAGAAAATCGAATTGAAAAAATAAAGTTTAACACCCTGTATCTCGGTTAATACGAACTTTTGGACTAAGGTAAGTATAGCTAAATCGTAATATCTTGACCCAAGGAATCTACAGTTTAACCATGTACCATTAGTTCTGGGACACCCTGTATATAGCTACTGAAAAAAAAGAGTTCATGATGCTTCACAAGAATCGTAGATAATTTCAAATTTGCAAAATGATCCAAAATCGCCTATTTTCTATTCTCTTTGTTGTTTTTTAGTATTTTACAAGCACTTTTATTGCTTTTTTACTGGCAGGGCAGTAAATCTGCAGTACGACAATTTTTGCACAAAGTACTGTCTATGTCTATCAGAACACCCGTCCTTAATATATTACTTCGAGTTCTTGAAAATTCTGCATTTTGGGAAGGGAACTTTTTTATTTTACGTGTAAATTGCTTTTTTATAATTAACCGATTTATCCAACAGTAGCTTTTAGTTTTTGAAATATAAAGAAAGTTGCTATATTTTATAAAATGATTTTGTTTTATTTCAATTTTGAAATCAGCGAAATTGGGCCGTGTGTCGTACGGGCCTTAAAGGCCGGTGCCGCAAAGGCCGGTGCCTTATGGACCGGTGCCCTATGGGCCGGTACCTTATGGGTCGATGCCTTGTAAGCTGGTGCCTTATGGGGCGGTACCGGTTACAGGGCAAAAAATATGCATAAACTAAGTAGAATTTTAAATAAACTAGCAACCAACGAAAAGGGCTACGTATGAGTGCTACTACATAACTAACTAATTCCGTATAATTGTGATGATGTTGATATTTCTTAAAAACACTGTCCAGTGGTGTGTCAAAAAAAGGTACAAAGTTGCATGCGTAATTTTAAAGAGACCCGCTTAGGAAGACTAACTAAAATACGCACATTGTTAAAATAAAAAATACTAACTTAAACCAAATCTATAGTCAAATAGTCCGTCTCAGCCGTGCGTCAGAGTTCGAGGTACGGCGGGCTAATAGAAAGAGATACCCATTTCAGAAATTATTAAGGATTAGCACCTACTAAGGCGTGTATTCATTAGAGGCAGAATTCGCATGCCTCGCTGCGGGGCCGAACGAACACATGTATGTGTGTGATGTTAAAATGATTTGAAATTAAAATATTCAAATCGCATAACAACAACCTTTATCTAAAATTTACCCAGAATGCAAAAAATACCACTCGAAAAAAGATCTTAGTAGAACAACTAAAATTACAATTTATAATTGCGCAAATATTTGTTGTTTAACTAGTTTTTTAAATGTCCTCTACTGTGCGTTGCTCCCGCACTATGCATTTTACGGACTCCGGAACAAAGTAGCGATGTAGAAAATAGCGGGTATTCAAATAGCGGTGTCGAAATAGCGACAATCAAAATAGCGATGTAATGACAGAGCGACTATCAAAATAATGCTGTAACAAAATGGCGATTCTTTGTTTGAAACTCGTAGACAATGATTGTGTAGAAATAAAATTTTGGACTTCCATTGTCTTTATTTATTTTAAAACACGACGTTTCGGTTAGTAATTATCTCTAACCGTTATCAGGTGTAAACTAAACAATATAGTCTCTAGGCTACTACTTATACTACTTGGTGTGCAGTCAGGTGTGACGGCCCGCCCCCTTTTTAATCCTAAGACGCCTGTTTTCCTTAAGGAGTGGTTTCCATATGTTTGGTATGTCCGTGATTGGTTGACTCAAAACTTCTTTATTCTGCATTATAAACGCAGCTTCAATAAACTTTCGTTTTCGCCTTATGTAAAACTTTAGCTTCTGGCCACTGAATCCTGTGATCATTTGACCATGCATGATCTGCTAAACTGGATTTTTCAATATCCCCTAATTGGGTACTTTTTAGATGTTCATTTACTCTAACCTGAAGAGGGCGTTTCATATGTAGGTGAAACGAAACACATCAAAAACATCATGAATTATTCCCTTTTGCAATGGAAATATAATACCTTTATAAAAATACTGTATTTATTTTACAGTTCCATATCAAATACCTGCATATATTTTTTATTTTTTTATAACCTTTTTTAGAAGAAAAAGTCCAAACCTTTTTTGCAAATAACTTGACCTTTTTCGTCCTCAATATAACTTTGCGACTTGGCAAAAAGAATATTTTTGTATTTTTTATGTTCTGTTTTTGTTTGCAGTATAACTAGGCGAACAATTTCGAAACAGCAGGTATAGATTTAAAATCTGGATGGTAAAAGGGCCGGACTACAGAATTTATGATTTTTTAGAAATTTTAGTTTAGTTTTAAACGTTAGTGTTAAAATTTGTAGTGGCGAAATATTGGTAAACAAACATTTTTTGGTAGAAAGATTTTTCATAGAAGAACTTTGATAGAAAGTACCATATGAATAAGGTAAGAAAGTATATAATTAAGACATAAAAATTTGGTTGATAGATATTTGCTAGAAAATACACTTGCTAGAAGATACACTTGGTAGAAAAACATTTGGAAAAAAAATATTTGGTTGAAAAACATTTGGTACAAAATACAACTACGGCAGAAAGAAGGTTAATAGCTTAATCTGACCTAAACTCACTGGATCTAACTTGACCAAATCTGATAAGCTAACCTTACCTTATTCAACGAAACCTAACATAACCTGATAAAACATTATCTAACCTTACCCAACCTGACCTAATAAAAACCTGACATGAACTAACCTAAAGCCTCGACTAAACCAAAAAAAAATTTGCCATAAACAACAAAATGTTTTGCCGCTCAAAGTATATGTGGTTGACTGAGAAACACGTTGGGCGGCAAAACAAACAAAGAATTTTGTTGTGTATTTACGAACCTTAACCTAACCTGATCTTGTTTTGCTTGCGGGTTGCGACGTTACAACTTTTCTTCTTTTACTTGACCAAATCTGTTATAAGCTGACACAATCTTATCTAACCTTACCCAACCTGACCCAATACACAACATAACATACACTAACCTAACCTAATCTTGTTTTGCTCGCGAGTTGGGACACAGGCAACTTGCTACAACATGTATTTAGGTCATTTTAGCTTAGGTTAGATGTAGCCGTGTGAAGGTTTATTAAGGTCGGTTAGGTATTAAGTTGGGTCGAAAAAGGCCTAAAAAAATTTTTTTTTTAGAAAATTGGTTTGTCATAGTTAAAAAAAATTGTGTAACGGGTCAAAAACGCTAACGTATATTTTTGTTAATTTTTAAAAGTATTTCCAGCCACGCCCCTGGGGGGTAAAATGGGCAGTTTTTTAAAATTTTTAAGTAATAGCCGAATCGATCACAGATACACAGATTTACTAGCCAATATATATAGCGAAGCAACAATATCAATCAAAATCCACGAAGGAACCAAGCCAATCCACATAAGAAGAGGTAGAGGTGTCAGCCAGGGTGATACAACTATTTAACCAGGCCCTAGAAGATGTTTTTAAAAACTTAGATTGGGAAGAAATGGGCATCAAAGTAAACGGACAATACTTAAACTACCTAAGATATGCTGATGATATCGCCTTAATAACAGATAAGAAAGAAGAACTGATAAAAATGCTGGAAGAACTGGATACAGCAGCTAAAAATATAGGCTTGAGTATGAACTACACTAAAACTAAAATCATAACAAACACAGATGAAAATATCACGATCAGAATAAACCAGGAGAAAATAGAACAAGTAGAGGAATACCTGGGACAAATTATTAAACTAAAAAAAGAAAACCAAACAGCTGAAATCAAGAGACGTGTAAGATTGGCCTGGGCAGCATTCGGTAAATTAAGCTACATATTAAAAAATAAAAAATATCCTCAGTAACTCAAAACGATAGTGTATAACCAATGAATCCTTCCTGTTCTTACCTATGGATCCCAGACCGGGACAGAAACAAAATCAAACATGGATAAGGTAACAAAAACCCAAAGATGAATGGAAAGACAAATGTTACATGTAAACCTAACACAAAAAGGAATGAATGGATGAGAAATTAAACAAAAGTAAGAGATGTCAGAGGAGAAGTAGAAAAATTAAAATGGAAATTTGCCAGTCATAATATCGACAGAAAGACGATCGATGGAACAAATGTATTGTAAACTTGAGACCTTGGGAAAATAAAAGAAGTAGGGGAAGGCCACAAATGAGATGGGTGGACAATTTGAAGAAACATGCGGGAGCTAGATTAATGAACACGGCGACAGACAGGGAAGAGTGGAAGATATTGGGGGAGGCCTATATCCAAAGATGGATCGAAGAAGGCTAGATAGATAGAAAAAAGTTTCGGGGGGGGGGGGGGGCCCGAGACCTCATGACGCCGTATTTTATGCTATTTTATGATTGTATTCATGAAATATGTGGAAAATATCTAAAAAAATGTTAGCTTCGGAGGGGGCGGGCAGCCCCCCCTTATACACGACACTGTATACAGTTACCTCCACGCGGTTAGTTCTGGGTTGAAAAGCGATAAATTTTATACGTATTTAGGGGAAAGTGCTCAGGGGCGCGGTCAAATATTATAATAATTGTGATTTTTTTTAGAGTTATTTTAGACACATAAGATACATTTTATAACTATTACAGCCCCTTACTTTAAATTTAAAATTTTGAAATATTTGGGGGGTGGGGGGCGCGGCCAAATTTATTATTTTTTAGGAAAACAAAAAATCATTTATTTTCTTGGCGGATTTTACATATTTTTAGAACTATGACAAAATCAATTTCGAAAAACTTTTTTTTCGACCCAACTTATTAGGTATGTATTGTATATCATTTTTAACCAAATGTTTCTCTACCAAATATATTTTCTACCAAACATATTTTCTTTAAAATGTATTTTCTTTTAAATAGTTTGTACTCAACTGCACCACGGCGAATGGAAGGGTCAGACGCCATTTTGTCACATGATATAGGCTTTAAGGCATACAAATTATCTAAATGCCAGGCGATTTTAATGAAATTCCTTTGATAAACCATTGCAAATGTACTCTAATTTGCTGTAAAAACTTTGTAGCCCTCACTGCTCCCACCCATCTCCCCTCCTGTCATTCCACCCATTTCTTCAAAAACCATATTACATTAAGATTTCAAAAATTCTTTCTGCACATGCTTTAAGATTTTTTCCAACACCATTTTACCAGTCCCCACTCTCTCTCTCCCCCCCCTCCCTCCTTATTAGTAATAGTTGTAGCTATAACTTTCACAAATATAGAGCAATTTGAGAAATTCTTTCTGCACACGCTTTAAGATTTTTTAACACCATTTTACTAGTCCCCCCCCCTCTCCCCCCTGCCTTCGCTTAATGTTTGTAGAAACGCACCTATCTACCCTTTGGTTCGGTTCTATTCAGTTCGGTTCGTATATTTTAATCTACGCCAAACATCATTCAGAATCACAGTTTATGAGATATATAAGCAACTAGTGAAACACGGTTTTCAACTTTAGATTTAGAATTACATTTCTAACAAAATTTGTCACAGCGTCAAAATGTGCCAGTGATAAAAGACACAGAAAACGACAGCAGCTAGAGTACCTAACGAATTTCTTTACAAATTGAAAAAATTTAATTTTTAACAAAAACAAAGGTATCCAGTTAAGTAGTAGGGAAATACCAGTGTGCCACCGTAATATTTAAATTTGGTTAATTTTTACGGGGCCTCTACTGCCGTCCCTAAAAAATAAGGTGCATGTTGAAATTGTATGTCTTGAGGAAAACGGGTTTAAAAAAAATTAAATAAAAAAATAAAATTTTTGGTTTAAAATTATAAGAAAATAAAAAATGTTAAATTTCTACAATTTACTTTGTCTTACAATTTTTTTCTCAAAAACATACTGTTTAAAAATAAAATATAGAATTTTACAAAGTCCAGCTCTGCCTAAGCGGGATTTTTATCCTATTATGCGGTACCGTTAGTCCGTGCACCCTTTTGCGAAAAAGCAAGGGTGATCATAAAATTCGCAAAATGACCAAAGCACGCCCCCTGCCGAGTAACGGGGTGTGGTAGGGGTAGATGGAGTTTTGGCAACCCTTACATTCACAAAGGGTTGACAATCATTCACAGATTTTACTTTTGTGAAGATAGAAGTGATATATTCAAAACAGTTTATGCAAAGTACGCATATTTTTTAGTGTTAAAACCCAATTGTTTTGTTTCTATAAAATGGTAAGTTCGGTTCGGTCCTACTATATTACAAATTATTTAAATCTTTATTCGGAAAGAAAATAGGGAAATTTTGACAGCCCTTATATGGTTATTTTTCTTTATCGTTATTAAGGATAACCACAAAATGTCAAGCAAAAATTTTTTGACATTTGAATTGACGTATGGCAAGAAAATTATTTCCTTGTTTTTCTTTTTTATAACTTTTGGCATATAAAGTTTACTTTTTCTCCCGATTTTTATTGATAAAATTGTCACGTTTTATCCCGGAAATAAAGTTTTAAAAAAATCAGGAATAAAAGTGATTGATTAGACATAAGCAGTAAAAGTCCCAAACAAAAAAATTTCGCCTTGGGATAAAATGTGCCACTTTGATCCCTTGGTAAATAACATACTATTTAGCACTTTTGGCATATAAAGTTCACTTTTTATTCCAATTTTTAGGAATAAAGGTGTCACTTTTTATTTCCGGGATGAAAAGTGACATGACTAGTTTAAATTGTTAAAATCGTGATAAAAAGTGACTAATCAGACATAAACTGTAAAAATCCCAAAAAAAAAATTGAATAAAACCAGGAAAATAAACTAAAAAGTGCGAATAGTAGCATATAAAACTCGTGTTAAAATTGTCTTTTTATCCCTCGACGAATTGTAGCCCGTCGGGCTACTAACTTTTCGGCTAATAAAAGTGCCACTTTTATCCCTTGGTATTTAATATACTATTTCGCACTTTTGGCATAAAATGTTCACTTCTCATCCCGCATGCCAGGGATAAAACTGTCACTTTTTAACCCCGGGATGAAAAATATACCTCGTGAGGAAAGTGTCT
The DNA here is from genome assembly GCA_963576565.1 of Aspidapion aeneum. Taxonomy (NCBI): domain Eukaryota; kingdom Metazoa; phylum Arthropoda; class Insecta; order Coleoptera; family Brentidae; genus Aspidapion; species Aspidapion aeneum. The sequence continues at coordinate 115,716,874 of OY755039.1, forward strand.
TTTATCCCTTGGAATCTATATAATATACTATTTATCCTGATCCATGGGCGTAGTCAGGGTGGGGCACTTGCCCCACCCTGGCGTTAGCTCATTTAGTAATAAATATTTGATTGTACATTTTTTGGTTTTTTGCCCCTCCCTGAGGAAGACCCTGACTACGCCAATGCCCAGATCTGTTACTTTACATCCCTGATCTTTCACTTTTCACCCTGGCGATAAATAACGACAGTTATAGCCCATCGCACCGAGTTTTTTATCGTTACTTAGCCTAAAGTGTTCCTTATTACTTATTACCTCATATTATAATTTTATTAAGAAACGCTTAAGCTATAGAACCGAAAAAAAATGTCGGTGAGATAGACCCTTATATACCTAAAATGATGGATAAACGCGTGCACTTTTTATCCCTTAAGTTCAACAAAGTTTTTTAACCAGCTACCAACTAAGTAGACAAAAGCGCACATATGAACGATGTCGTTTAATAATTCTATTTTTGTATTATTTATATTTTACTGCATTTTATTGGAAAATAAATCCAAAATTATTACCGATTTGGTTATATAAATGCCTAAAGCTGTGAACCGTAATTTATTTTTTATTTTAATATTTGTCTGCGTAAATTGATTTTTCAATTTTTTTGCAATAATAAATTTACTTTTATTCTAATCACTTAAATCGTCTTGTTTTATTTGATGTTTTTGGTAAAATAAATATTTCTATAAAAATTATCTCTCTATCCCTCAAAAATATACATGAGCTTTGTATAATATGACAAACTTTTTACTGAAATACTCATAAGCTCAAGAAGCTAACAGAAATACATAAGTTGCAGTAAATATTTATTTACTGAATAATATACAAATATATTATAATATACTAAAACAAAAGTAAAAACTATTTAATTTTGAAAGTAATGTAAATGTGCCATTTTCTCCAACTGGTTCGATAAAATGGCATACATGTTGATAAATGCAAAACTTGTGAACGAATGCACGCAAAAGGTAACGATTTGTTCGGTTCTGCGCCCTCTATGCAAGTGAAAGAATATTAAATTTGATAAAATGGCACAGTGCCGTTTTAAACCTATGTACAGGGTGTCCCGTTTTTGATGGTATTGAATGGAAACTTAGTTTATAAAAGATAAAGGATTGGGGATTTCACATTCCTCAAATGTTATGACAATAAAAAATATGTCAAAAGTTTTTTTCTAGTCCTTGTAACTTTGACGGGAAAATTAAAAATTCGGAATCCCAGAAATCTATTATTAGGGCAGATATTTCAATTCTGTTGAAACTTCTGTACCGAAAGTTGATTCTGTCCATAAAATGGCGTTTTCAAATTTTTGGTCCGTCGATTTACATTCGAGATTTCAGAAAAAATTAAGAAATAAAATACGAACCTCGCTTTTAAAAAAAATATATATAGCTAGGGGTTAATTTCGGACTCACTGTGAAGCAAAAAAAACTTAGGTTCATATTTACCTTTAAAATTTTTTCTGAAATCTCGAATCCAACTCGACGGACTAAAAATTTGACAACGCCATTTTATTGACAGGATCAACCTTCTGTAGAAAAGTTTTAACAAAATCGAAATATCTCCACTTATAGCAGAGAAATGATTGATAGAGTTTTAGAATGCCGAATTTTTGAATTTTCCCTCTTAGCTCCAAAACTAAAAGTGCTGGAAAAAACTTTTGTTATATTTTTTTAGGTCTCAAAATTTAAGGACATCTTTTATAATAGCTAAGTCTCCAATTCAATACCATCAAAAATTGGACACCCTGTACGGTGTGCCATATTAAACCAAAATATATATATTTATCGGTTTCACAACGTTTTACGTCTTCCGATACCCAATCTCCACTCGTTTCTGTTTGACCATAATTTATCATCTAGGCCTCTTATTCTTATTTCACTGTCTATTCCTTCTCTCCAGTTTCTCCTTGGCCGTCCTCGTTTTCTTCGGCCAGTTGGTTTCCATTGTAGTATTTGTTTAGGTAGTCTTTCACCATTCATTCTTTGTACATGTCCGTACCACACCAGTTGTTTTGTTCTTATATCATCCACTAAAGTACGTTCGCCCACTGTCATAATTTCTCTTATTCTTTGATTTGTTACTCTTTCTCTTTTTGATTTCCCTGCTGCTCTTCTCCAATAGTCCATCTCCGTAGCGGAAACCATTTTTTCTATTCTATCCTTGATTGGCCATACTTCTGAGCCGTATGTAATACACTTTTTACAATGGTGTTATATATAAGCTTTTAATTATGTTTTGATATACTTTGGTCCCAAATTATTCCATTTAATAAAGTTATTGCTTTTCTTCCTTGTACGTTTCGATCTTTTATAGCTTTGTCTAGTGTTCCGTCAGCTGTAATTTTTAGACCTAAGTATTTATACTCATCACAGGACTGAATTCGCTGCCCGCTTTTTAAGATTGATTGATTGATTGATTGATTGATTGAGATGTTTCATTCCACCGATACACATATACTGTGTCTTATTGAGAATAACCTCTAGTCCCCACTTGTACTCTTCTATTACTTTTCGTGTCATATATTCGAGGTTGTCATAATCCTGAGCCACTACTATCTGATCGGAATTACCATGTTTTGGCATTTTCTCTTCCATACTTTAAGGACTTATTCCAAGTATATCTTGAAGAGCGTAGGCGAGATACAGCAACCTTGTTTAAGACCTTTGTTTACTTGAAAGCCTTTGGTTAGTTTTGCTTTTATTTTAACTTTTGCCTTACTATTGCGGTATAACTCTTTGATGGCCTTAATTAGTTGTAAGCTTATGTTTAAATGTTAATAAACCAAAATCCCTTATTTAAATAATTAAAACCTAAAATACACTTTCTAACTTAAATGCAAAACAAAATGTACTTAAAATGTGCATTTATTACGTAATTACTAATTGTTAGATTCGATAAACTTTTAAATGTAGTCACATTAGGCAAGTCATTGGAGCGAAAAAAAAGAACCCCAGCTTGCAAAAGGTGGTGTGCAGTCGCGATTTTGACATATGTTCACATTGGAGTCCTAAAATTTTTTTTTAGTTTTCCACTTTGGGGGTTTTTCCCCCGCCATCTTGGATGGACACAAAAAGATTTTTTTTTAAATTACTTTGTCCCTGTACATTTTCAAAAAATGTTGAAGATAATAAAATTTCCTACAGAAACGTTGAGCGTTTTTTGTCAGACAAATGGTTTTCGAGTCACGACTATTTCGCCGCCTTTTTAGATTTTGACCAATTTTTTTATTTAGTGACCTTTTACTTATTAACTGCTTATTTTTGACAAAATCTGGACATAAAATAAAGACCAACTAATAGCCTATAAAATGAGACATCATTGAGTTCTCTAGGTGCTACCCTTGCTGAGATACGAACCCTGAAGTGTTAGCAGTACACCCGTTTCCTATGTATTTCCATAGTATATGCAAAATAAACCGAAATTACTCAGTTTTATGTCATTTTCTCAAAAGGTATGCATTTTACAGAAAGTGTGTAATCAACTTAGGGTTGCCAACTCGTCCTAATTCCTCAGGACTGTCCTGATTTTGAGCAAAATGTCCTGCGTCCTGATTACACCCTACAGGACAGCAAATGTCCTGATTTTTCGAGCATTCCGCTCCACTTCCATTAACGAGATAAAGGGTCATCTCGTTAGCCAAAACGATGTGACATTTTAATAGGATTCACATTTTTATAGTTCTGTGCTTCTAACCTACATAACATAACAATAGACAGTTATACAACGCAAAGTCAGACTTCCATAGTTATCCAACATCATCTGCGTTATTACTTAGGCAGAAAAAATTAAAGTACATAAAAATTGTTAAAAACTCACTTAATCTGAATATTTATAATTCAATTCCAAACAATATTAAATGCTTGCCAATAAAAATTTTATAAAGTAAAATAAAAATGTTAATTTGGATAATTGCTACAAAAAATTAAAGATATCTAATTTTAGAACTGTTGTAACTAAGTACCAAAATATGTTTTATATTTATACCAATTTTTTATAAATTTTTGTATGTTAGTCTACCCATTATTGTATTTATAGTATTTTGAAAATTTTGACTTGCTGTAAACATATGTTTATATTGTCCTACAGTCAATAAATGATCTTGTATCTTGTATCTTCTCTTGTAAACAAATCGTGCCGGTAATCGAACTTTTTTTAAAGAAAATTGAAGACAGAAGGTGACAGCGAGCAGAATGTACAAATTACAGAAACTCTAAAGAATTTTACGAATATTCCAAGAAAAATAATATGCTGCTCAAAGCTGTAAAATCTGCCTCATAACTCGAAAAGCATTCGTCTGACAAAAAAACGTACAAAAGCGTTTTTGCAGCAAATTTTATTCTCTTCTTCTTTGTGTAAAACTTTTTTTTTCTAAAAGATACAGTAACCAATTAGTCTAAAAACAAAACCTTTTTATGCACACTAAATCCAAGATGGTGGGGGAAGCCGGCCCCCCCATTTAGGACTCTAATGTCAACAACATATATCAAAATCGCGACTACACCCCCTTTTGCAACCTAAAATTCTATAATGACTGGACTACATAGTAAAAACTATTTTAAAATGATAAATATCGTATATCTCTTGCTAAAGCTAAAGATATGCTGATCGATCGTCACAACATGTAGTCGGTCTAAAAAAGCCCGAGTAGTTTGAAATAAAGGTGGTGTGATATTTTATCCTAGTGTGCCATCTCACATAGCACAAAAATCACATCAACGTTAAATTAACGTTAACAAAAATAACAAAGTTTTATTTTACTTGAAAGCAACATGCTTAAAGATAACTTAAAAACAAGGAGAAATCAAGCTATAAAAATGTACTTTTTGCTGAAGTTTCTGGTGCTGTGTATATAACGTGTTTTTTACCCTCGTTATTTTAATGTACCAAATTCACACTTGGAAAGTCCTCCACAACATGTTCTAAAACGCCACTAGATTAAGACTTCTCAAACCTACTAACTTTCTGCGTCTATTTTGGTAACGTTTTTTTAATAACATTTTTTTAACTTAAAAGAGACGCGAAAGGAAGTTATAAAAGTTCACTAGTTTAAGACTACAGCACTTCAAGACAATTTTAAAGATGGCGCTCAAGGCAAGACAAAATATCTATATCTATCTATATACATTATGTTTTTTTTAAAAGCTAAACAAGATTTTTTAACAATAAACACTTTCACAGAATATTAATGTGTCTTTATCAGGTTAATAACAGATGCGTTGTGATCCTGGATCAGGGATCAGTTCCTTAACAGGTTTTTGGAGTTTAGAGGCCAAAGCACTGCCTGATAGATTTCGTCAAAGTGAAAAATCCCGACAATAGGTGGCGTTGCTGCTAGTAAAATCTCAAAAATATTCGGTAGAAAAGCCATGCAAGTCGCGTTTTAAAATTCGTGTAGAAAAGGCGTGAAAACGTTGCTGTTAAAATTTGATAATGGTTTTTAGCAACATTATTTTTTATAACGTTAATGAAAGCCCTATTAAGCTTGTTTTCATATATGAAATAAACGTTTTTTTCTAGCAGCTTTTAAAATCAACGTTTTTTTTCTCACGCCTTTTTTACGTGTTAAACACGTGATTGTGCTATGTGGGATTAAACCACTTTTCCTTATTTTGTGCATTTTAATCCTAATTGTTAAAGATTAAAACAGTAGTTTATTATACAAAAAGCTGGCCTTTTACTTTTTGTTTTACTGTTTTAAAACAAACTGCCATTGTAATTGTCATAAATTAGTTAGAGGTTTTAATATAAATCTCATATACTTATATTTAAATTATTTAATTTTTCTTGTTACAGCTGTCTCATTCCTATACCATGATGCCAGTCCAGCAAACCTTTGTTCCAATGTTCGGCTACCCCTACCACATGGATACTATCAGCCCCCCACCACCACCACAAGACAACAACAGCTATGTGTTGGACTTGTCAATTAAGAGAAGACACCCTTCGCCGGACTACACCATCTGCTATCCAAGTCCTAAGTTTTCTCCCACCTATGGACACTACGAACATTCCATTGCAAATGACTTAACCTCTGCTTCTAATATACAAATTTCAAGGCCTGTTGCAACCTTTCAAGACGCTTCAAAATCCATTCAGATTCCGAAGATTAGTCCCAAATTTTTAAGCGGATCAAGCTTGACCCACATGCCCAAACCAAGCCCGAGTTACTCCATATCTGATGGAGTATCTGACAGCTCAGAGCATTCCGACAGAAGCAACTCACCGTGCAGTCACCAAAGGAAGAAAGTAAAAAGACCTTTTAAATCCATAACTAAAGAGCCATCTTTAGATTTTGGTGTGACGACTGCGTCTGAAAGCGAAATTAATAATTTAATTCAAGAATCGGCTCAATCATTTGCAGAATTTCGAGACAGAATCATAAATCAAATTCAAACTGACTCTACAGGAACAAATAAAAACATGAGAAGGGTGCAACACAATTCTGAAAAGCTTAATGATCCAGAATATTTGGAAAAAAGAAGAAAAAACAATGAAGCCGCCAAAAAATCCAGGGATGCAAGAAAGCAAAAACAAGACGAGATGGCCATAAGAATGGCATTCTTGGAAAGGGAGCACATGATGCTTAAATGTAGGCTAGACGCCGAAAAGGAAGACTTGGACAGGCTGCAGAAGCTGACTACAGGAAAACAAAATTAAATGGAAATACAAGAAGGATCAGACAAAACAAAAAAAATCGTGCTACACTTCATTATCCATGTAAATACTTGAAGTACAAAGAAATCGTGCTACGCTTCATTATCCATGTAAATACTTGAAGTACAAAGAAATAATTTTTCATTTTTTAGTTAGTTTTCCAATGTGGTCATGTGACAAATTATCCAGTGATAAATTTCTTAGAGTAGGCATATATTCTTATTGTACAGTTTTAGTTTATATTTTGTACAGTTTTCATGTTGTACCAAGTGTCTCACTGAAAATTAACATAGCACATCAATAGTTAAGAATAACGGATTAATAAGTTTTAAAGTTCTATAAAATTCTTTGATAAGGCTAAATCGTATATAGAAAATACCCATAACTTAGGGGCTCTAGTGCAGAAGGTGATAGAGCAGGTTATTTCCGAGAAAAAAGCTTATATAATATGAGGGTCAACACACATCTGTTTTTAAGACATGATGTTTAAAGTTAAAGGAGTGGAGGGGTTTTACAAAAAAAAGAAAATCTGTCACAGCTTGCTAAATATTCAGCTAATTGTGATTCAAAAATTTGGTATTCCTTTTTTGATAAAATTAAAAGTTGAAGAAATACAGGCTGTCAAAATAACCTCCAAAAACGTATAAAAAATAATAATTTTAATAAAAAATTTATTTTTGCTAACTTATTCTTTTAAAAAATACTAATAATATTTTATTAAGATGTCTTGCTAGAGATTTGTTTTTATTAACAAAAAATATTTAAAAAAAAAATTTTAAAAAAGAATTGACCGACTAATTTTTTTCAAAATAATTTTTGTTTCAATTTATTGCTCTTGTTCTAATACACGACTCTACCCAATTTCATATTTTTACTACGTTTTTTTAAAAAGTCACTATTAAAAAAGTTACAAAAATTGCCGACTTTGATTCAATGTATCTCGACAAAGAAAGGGTTTTGACCCATGCATTATAGGAACTTTTTTATTAGACATGACCTCCTCTATCAACTGTTTGCCTATGGCCCCTAAGTTATGGGGCATCTTGTATATTTCAAAGCTTAGTAAATCTCACTTGGTCTGAGCTAAAACCAGATGTCAATAATTGTAAAAATTAAAATACTTATAGTTTATAAAATTTATTATAAATTTTTTTTGTAAAAGATTTTTGATACTGTAAGACTAGCCTAACTAAAGAATATTCCCCTTACCCAGTTTATACTTTTCGAGATATGTCAGAAGATTTAAGTAGAATCAATGATTACACAACCCCTAGATATGCAACCCAACAAACTTAATAATAACAGCGGACAGATGGCTCTGCCGTATATTCATTTAGTTCCAATGATGATACGGCAGAGCCATCCGTCCGCTGCTGTTAATAAGTTTGTGAGGTTGCATATCTAGGGGTTTTGTAATCATTGGTAGAATCTAATATTTTTGCCTAATTTTCACTTAATGTATATAATTAATAATTGTAAAATTTGTAAATTAAAAAATAAATAATTTTAAAATTAAACTTTGCTTTATTTGATATACATACTGAATAAGTTCCTGATATTGAAAGAGTAAGTCTTAGGTCAATTTTCAGAAAAAATCTTCATATTAACATAAGAGTATCTCCTAAGCGTCTTTGATGTATATTTCGTTGTTTCTTTTCTTTGACCAGTGACGTTCGTGCGTGAATTGCTTTCGTTATTTTAATAAATTATTTTTTTTTCTCATAAAAGGTCTAGCGTGATGCAAGTAAATGAATTTAAAAAAAATCAATAGGCAACATTTGCTCAGCAAACAAATCATAATTTCAAAAATTATTTTTCTAAATAAAAATTGTTGCGTACCATTATTTTCTTCAAAAATACCGAGGGATATTCCCATACGAACGCTGTATATAAAAAATGCCTTTGACTGTCACCATACTTTTCCGCACATGTGTTTCAAAGTACTTTTCTACACATCTGCGGAAAACCAGTTTTATTTGATTTGTGCAAAACTAAAGACTATTTTTTACAAAAATTTGTGTTGATCAACAGTGTTCGTAGGAAAAATAGCGTTCACAACTTGATAGAAAGTAAGTTTCTTACACTCGCGTGTTGTTTCACTCGGCTAAAGCCTCGTTTACAACATTCACGCTTGTGTAAAATTCGTCACTTTCTTCTCTTGTTATGTAAGATTTGTTTTCCTGCTAACACAACGTGAGAAATTTGTCACTTTCTTCTCTTGTTTCACACGATTTGCATCCTCAGAAAACGTAAAGTTTTACCCGCGTGTAGAAATTTTTCCGCACATGTGTAGAAATTTTTCCGCACATGTGTGGAAAAGTACTTTTCCGCACATGTATGGAAAAGTATACGATGACGTTAACACTCTAACCATAGTTTTTCGCACATGTATTGCAAAATACCTTTCCACACATGTGGTGAAAACTAGTTTAATTTGATTTGTGCAAAACTAAAGACCAAATTTTACAAAAATTAGTACAGTCAAAAGCTGTAGTTCCTTCTGTCCATGGTATAGTTCAGCATTTTTCGTAGGAAAAATAGCGTACACAACTCGATAGATAGTAACTTTCTTACATTTGATTGAATATTGTTTTATTCGGCTAGCGCCTCGTGTGAAATTTGTCACTTTCTTCTCTTGTTATGTAATATACTATTAAAGTCCTTTCATTTCAAAAAGCCGCCAAAAAACCATAATAAAATTGTGATGAATGAAGTGCGAAACCCACTAAGGAATCCTAAACAAATAAAAGAGAATATGGGCCGGACTGGGAACTGTTTATAGTATATAGTCAAGTAAAATAAAACGTTTAATAAAAGTTGCTGCTTAATGCGTATAATAATCATTAATAGATAGGTACTATATACTATGTAGCTTGCCACTGTAATATAGTAATATGTATAATACGTTCGTATATTCTGGAACGATTTCCGTAACTTTCTACTGAGAGTTGCGCATGCATATCAAAAATAATATCTTAAGTTTTCCTCGTACAATGTGTTTTTAAAAGTTTTGCCTTGCCCTTTGGATATTTTTACCTTCCTAGCCCGCGTAGCAATGGCTAGAAGGAAGGTATTATTTTCGACGATTTGAGATAACGCCAAAAATGTGTTATTTGGATGTATTTTGACCTATCCTAGCAATATCGTCGTGATGTCTGTCTGCGTGTGTGTATATTATATACATAGGTAAAATAGTGTTCGATACTCTTACGAGCTTATTAGATTTTGGTCAAAATCCATTAATGCGAATGACAGTTTTCTGACAATTAAAAACTTTAAAAAATGCTAACTTTTTAATTGAGCATCGTCTTAATAGACGGTTTTCAAAATGTAGTAGACTATATTTTCCTCAATAATTCGTGTTATTACCAAAAACTTCGTAGGAGCTTTAGTTTCTGAGATATTTAAAAAAAACTGTTTTCAAGGCTAATATATTATCATGTCTTCAATTGAAGTTTGATAATAGGCTAGCCAGGAAGGTGTCAGTTCCGTCATGGATACATTTATTTTTTAGGGTTACGGTTTGGTTTCTGTGAAACTGCAGACTCTAATGTTACCACCACTTCTTCTCCTCCTTGGTCCTCAAATGGTCTCCAAAAATTTTTTTGTGGTGTTTCAAATGGCCGCCAAAACGCCATTATTAATATCACTTACTAGGTCCTCACTTATAAAAACAAACTAAAATATACAGATTTATAATTGTTATTATTCACAATAATAATAAAAATGTCAAACACAGAAAGTCTTCCCAAAATTTGAAAATAAATTTTCAATTTTTGCACAGACTCCTGCAAATCCCAGAATGGTTATTATGAGTAGGGTGGCACGCGCCAGTTTTTTGTGCGGCTTTTAGAAATGACAGAACTATACCTAACGTGGCGGATTCCCGCGGAACATTACATCTCACTTAAGTGTATTTTAACGTCTTGCGCCAGATTTGGCATTACTTACTTAGTTTTCTAGATCCGTCGGGAGGGCCTTATTAAAGGGCGGGCCTTATACCCCTCAGCCACCTTACACGGGGCTTTTGGGGATATCAGAAGTAGAGACCCTATAGGTAACCCGTATTTATACAAAAGAGAGACGCGACAAACCCGTCAAAGTCACTGAAATTAATATTTTCTGGTTATGTTATTTTCTTGTCAATTTCATTGGCGTTTCACTAAAATAATATTCCTTTAAAATATGTCATACATACATGGTCTCTAATCAGAAGCGGTAAGAGGTACAATTTTTGTTAAATAATAAAAAAGTTGCGCTATTCCGAGTCGAATCAGATGCTGTATGGAAATTTAAAATATCTAGAGAGGTTTTCAAAATATCAAGCAGAGAGTAAAAAATTGTTATTTTCGAAAAATTAAAACTAGGCCTAGAAAAAACGAGTTAACGTCATTTCACTGGCCTTAGTCGCTAATTAAAAACTACTAAATTTAATTAAATTGGTTAACAAGATGGCGACGACATTTCTCTTTGACCAAAAATAAAATTTTTAACTTTTGCTCGATGTTTCGAAAACCTTTGTAGATATATTTTACTTTGATTCAACGCCTGATTGGACTCTGAATAGTGCAGCATTTTTTGAATTTCCCAAAAAGCCTCATTTAGTCACTTTTATCCCAAACACACTGTATACAGAATTACCTGTTTCAAATGATCGTAAATATACTGTGTTATTTTAAAAGCCATTTTTGTTTTATAGTTTGTCTTTCTGAGATAAATATTGAAAAATTTGGAAGGGATTATGCGTTTTTATTTATTGCAACTTTTAAAATATTTTTTTATTTCCAATGTTAACAAACAGACAACAGTTCACTTTCAGAAAATAATCTAGCTTATATTATTTATATGTATTTCAGTTTTATGTACAAATACTAACATCTAAATTGTATTGCAAACATTAAAAATTTTAACATATTTTTAAAAACAATGTGATATAAAAGTTACGTAGTGTCCTTTAACATCAATATTAAATTTGTAAACTTTTCATGCCCTCACCACTTAATCTCGAAATTATTTGTTCAAAAGATCTTGCCCCACTTTACCCCGGTTTCAAATATAGAAAAGGAAAATCAATACCATTTTCGATCAACGATCTCCTCCCGACCGATCCTAAATCAATAGGGACCTATTGCAATAGTGCCAGGCACAAATTGTGCCGGGCACTATATTCACAGTTTCTCATTATAAGAACAGCTGTGTCCTTTCAAAATTAGGCCTTTGTGTATTATACGAGCCGTATTTAATAGTGACGTCACTATTAATGGAAAATAAACGGCATTTATAAATTCGACTTTGGTATGTCAATTTTGAAAGATCAACTGTCAATTTGTAATGAGAAACTGTCAATATAGTGCACGGCACAATTTGTGCCTGGCACTATTGCAATAGGTCCCTAATATCAAAAAGATTGGTGTGTTCGATTTAAGCGTCGCGTCACTTCCGCGGACACTCCCAAATGTCGCGCGGATTGATCTCGCTTGCTTTCATTCCTGAGACAGAACAACTAAGCTCACTCATCGTAGAGCAAGATTTTTTATATGTAGCGAAGCGATCTTTCAACACACGGCCTTTGTTTACTATATGAACCGGAATAAATAGTGCCTTCTTTTATTAATTGAAAATAAACGACGAAAGTTTTAAATTCGACTTTGGTATGTCAATTTTGAAGGATCAACTGTCGGTTTTCAATAATTCTCTTTTTATAGGTATGTCAACCTGCCACAATACTGCCGATTTTAAAATAAGGTCAGGTTTTATTCCAATAAGTCCTTATTATCGCCTAGGTCAAGTTCTGAGGACGAACAGAAATATTTATTTGGTTTCTTGTTTTTGAATCAACAAATGGAGGTATTTGCTGTACACAAACCTTATCACAATTTTTTTTGTTTAAAAATGTTTTTAAAAATAAAAGCAGATGGTTGTAAAAGGTCATAAGCGACAGTTTTCAAACTTTACAGCAGGACCACTTAAAGTATTATTTGTCGCTTAGTTAAAAAAAAAAACAGGATCCATTCTTTTTTCATTTGATTTAAAAGACAAAAAAATCATCGTAGAAGCCCGAATAATAGCTCATTCGGCGCAGAAAAAAAACTTAAAACGCTTAAAACTCTATTTCAAATAATGTGTGGCTTATGCCCTTTTGCCTTTCGACCATCGAAATATTTTGAGGGTTTGTGTTAAAGGCGCGTTCGATTAGATATCCCGCTGGGAGCGCCTCATTTAGGACTTGGATCAATCAAGGATAAAGTTGCGGCGATTTCTGAGCGGTCAAAAGCAGTGTTGATCGAAAACGGTTTAAAAATTCTTCAGTCAAAATACTTACTAACTTCTACTAACTAATGAATCTTTCAGGTATCTACACTACACAAATTTACGTCTTCTCTGCATTTGGATGATTATGTCATAACCTTTTTTGATTTGGATTATGAAAATTTTTCTTTAAAAATATACTCTTTTCAACATTGTTCGGTCCCTTTCCAACTCAGCGAGTTTAAATTTCAACTGTAAATTTTCTTGTTCTAAGAAAGCACAACGGATGGCGATTTCATCTTCTTTTTTTTTCCTAGCCTCTCGTGATCGTTTTGCGGCATCGTTGTTTTTTCTTCTTTTTTCCAGATACTCAGGATCTAAATTTTCTGAGTTGTAACTCCTTTTCATGTTTTTGTTTTCTGATTTTTTGTTATTCACTTGACTTAAAAGTCTCTCCCGAAATTCGGCGTACGCTTTCGCGGAAGAAGAGTCTGTTCCAATTAAAAGTATTTCTGTGGATGACGAGTTTTCTGCCAATGATAGGATATCTTTTGGGAATGCTTTAAAAGGCCTCGATTTTTTAAAACTCGAATCAGTAGTTTCATTTCTAGGTGAATAACTGGATTGTTCAGATGACTGTGTTTGTTCAGAAATGTCAACTGATTTAGAGCTTCTAAAAGATTCGGTTGGACTTACTAGTTGATTTTCTGGATAGCCCATGTAATTTGGAGTTAAACCATGATAACCCGCAAAAAAATTAGCAGAAGGAACATAATTGTACCCGTGATACACTGGAAAGAAACTTGCAGACAAAGCACTATAACATTGTAAGGGGGTTTGTTCCATTTTGTAACTGGGTAAACTCTATAGACACACAAAATTAAAAGAAGCAGATGCAAGCTCTAACGCCAGACACGTAAAACTAAATAAGATTTTTGCAAAAAGAGAGCATGAAACCCCAAGAAATTATTCAAATTACGAGAGAGGTAGTAAAAAGTTTATTACGATTTTCATAAAATGTGATCTTAATTTCGGCACCTATTTTGTTGTGGGTGCATAGTTTAACATCTATAAAGGTTACCTGCAGCTAAAATAAGATTGTTGATAGTTGTAAAAACCGAAAAAAGATGCCGATTTCAATAGTACAATAGATGTAAACAGAGATTCATAATTATGTTTGTAAGCAATATCATAATTTTCGCAATTGGTACTAAATGGCGGGACGGTATCTGTTTAAGTTCTTTTGAAAAGTATGGAAATGACTTAGAAATACATAAAAAGAGTGCAAATTTTTTGAATATTTAAATAGGTCTGCAGACACCTTTGTCTGACGGTCTTAACCAACAAAACTATTAGGTAATAACTGTAATTTTTTCAAAAAAATAAGTTTTAACAAAATTCAAAATTTTAAATAAATTTATTACCTATTAATGTTTTTTAAGTGTCGCTTTTTTAAGGTTATTTTAAAACCACGTTAAATAAATCACAGCAAAATAACGTTATTTTGAAACTATCGTAACCAGTGGCGCACGCATGGGGTGGGGTTGCGCAGAATATTGACCCCTAGAACGTGAAGTACATGAACAAAAATCAAGAAATAATGTATCGATATGCGCTCAAGCCCCCTCCCAGACTCCACATCTGCGCACAGATCCGCGGTCAAGCCCCCCGCATGATTCATTCCTGTGTACGCCACTGCCGTAGCTACCTAATAAAAAAAATAGTATGTTTTCGGGTAAAAAACCAGAGCGCGCTTAACACGTCATGAGATTAAAAAAACAAAGACACGTCAATTTTAGCTTCGTTTCTATCAACCCATTGGACAGCTATAAAACCGTACAAACCGTTAAAAAATCCCAATGCACGCGCAATACAATACAAAAACTGTTTTCAAACTGTTTTGGTCTGATGGAACGACCAAATAACTAGTCCAAAGAAATGAATGCTAGTGATCGAAATACTTCAGTCATGTGTATGCCGGTAGGGGTATTTTCCCTCGGAGTAGTTGTTTCTGTTGGTTTTACAAAACTTATGCTCTACACGGAGCTATCGCCTACATTCACCTGAGGATGGCCGAAAAGGTCGAAACCGGTCGTGGATTGGCATGGATCACTTGTTCCTGATTATCAGGACGTGTTCCAGACGGGGATCATTCGTATCCTTGTGATCGACGTTGGAGATAGTGAAAACCAAACAGTTTTAACAAGTTCCCAACGAAAGCATCAAGCCATCAGTATAATTCAATGCCGGTAGGGGTACTTTCCCTCGGAGCAGTTGTTTCTGCTGGTTTCACAAAACTTATGCTCTACACGGAGCTGTCGCCTACATTCACCTGAGGATGGCCCAAAAGGTCGAAACCGGTCGTGGATTGGCATTGATCACTTGTTCCTGATTGTCAGGACGTGTTCCAGACGGGGATTATTCGTATCCTTGTGATCGACGTTGGAGATAGTGAAAACCAAACAGTTTTAACAAGTTCCCAACGAAAGCATTAAGCCAACAGTATAATTCAATGCCGGTAGGGGTATTTTTTCTTGGAGTAGTTCTTTCTGTTGGTTTTACAAAAAATAGATCGTGATAGTTCTGAAAAGTTAAGAAAGTATACCGAACCGAACTCACCAAACACAAAAATATTTTAATAACGTCAGAATAATGTTTAATTTAAAAACATAACGTTAGGTTGGCTGTTAGTTCTAACGTCATATTTATAGTGAAAAAGTAGCTTAATAGAATAGATAGTTTTTGGTCGTGCCAAATTTAGGCCCGATAACTTCTCCGACAACGATAACTTTAACAATATTTGACAGTTCGAAATACAATTTTTGGTACGGGTTTCAGTCGACGCCGACGACGGTGCGGTTATTTGTGGTTTGGTGTGTAAGTCTATTAAAATCGAGATATTCAATAGGGGATAGATGGGGGAATAGTTTTGTTGTCTAAAGGAAAACTTTGTCTGCATTGTTATTGAAGACCCAACTGGATGAAGGTGCCATGTCGCATTTTTCCAAAATTGAGTTTTTTCCACCAAATCTAATAAAAAGCGCTATATTTTCATGCAAAGTTCATTTTGAAATATACTGAATTGGTGGGACCTAACACATGATTAATAAAAAAAAAATTCAAGTTTATTTAGACGAAAAAGTTTCAATAAAATACGCGAAAAAAAATAATTTGCGACTTGGCACCTTCATCCACTTGGGTCTTCGTGTTAAACAAATAGTTTACAATGGAAATATTTCGTATTAACCCTTCGTTTGGACTATCGTGGGGTAATAAGAAATATAATCTTTTTTGTTGCAATTTAATATGAGTTTACCTTCAAATTTGACAAAAGTGACCTATGTAAAGCTTTAGAAATGGCAAGTTGCAGAAATGTTAAATAGTCCACAGTACATCGGTCTATTTTTAGCTCACACATATACTATACTATAGTAGTGTGAGCTATGGTGATCCTAATTTTTTCGAGAAAAAAAAAGTTGCTCCGATTTCAAAAATTTTTATATATCTTTGCGTTTCAGATGATTTTGAAACTTTTTTGTTGCGCCGTCTGTCTGTCTGTCTGTCTGTCTGTATGTCTGTCTGTCTGTCTGTCTGTCTGTATGTCTGTCTGTAACGACCAACGCGCATAACTCAAAAACCGCTTGGCCGATTTTATTGAAATTTGGTACCTATGCTGGGTTTTGGGCCGAGATGGTCCCATTTAAAAATTAACAAAATCCACCGAGCACAAACCAAATAAAAGGGTGGGGGTAGATTTCAAAAATTAGAGTTTATGGAAAAATATGGCGTGTGTGACATCAAACGAAAGGTAATTGAGTCTAGAGTTCAACAAAATACATTTTAATTTATTTTGAAAAAAGGGTGGGGGTATATTTCAAAAATTAGAGTTTAAGTGAAAATATGGCGTGTGTGATATCAAACGAAAGGCAATTGAGTCCGGAGTCTAACAAAATACATTTTAGTTTTTGTTTTTTTTAAGGGTGGGGGTAGATTTCAAAAATTTGAGTTTAAGTCAAAACATGGCTTGTGTGGTATCAAAGAAAAGGTAATTTAGTCCAGAGTTGAATAAAATATATTTTAGTTTTTAGTTATACTAGCTCACACGTACACTATAACTATAGTACCTAGTGTGAGCTTAGGGGCCCATATATTGGCAGAGTATTTAAGTGATAACTAACAGGCCGAATTTTCGTACTTAGCTTTTAGTTCAGGCTCTACGGGGTCGGATACTGCGTTTAATGATAGAAGCAACACACTTGGTATGGATAGACATAAGAATCGCCCGAACATTTTACGAAAGAGAAACACCCCCCACCCCACCCCTGGTAGGGGGATAATTCCCCCCACGTAAACGTGCTTTTTGATAGTTTTTTGCTAATAACTCTAAAACAGTCAACTTTTTCAAAAATCTTCTAGAGATCATTTTTCAAGCGGATATAATTTCCTTTCCAACGACATATCTTAGTACCCTCTGACGACAGTGGTGCGCATTCCATTGGCGAACGAAAAAAGGGGAAAATCTTTAAAATATTTTTTTTATCTATTTTTTGTGATATTTTTTATCCTTAACACAATTTTTTTTTCAAAAAAATATTTTTGTTTAAAAGCCCATTGTATACACTTACATACTTATTAAGCTAGACATATATTTTCTAAATAGCCACCTTGAATAAAAATAAATGTGTTTGTAGAAATCCCTAAATTATACAAAAATTTTGAATATTAATTTTTGTAACTAAGTAAGTAGAAATGAGAGTGAGTAAAAAATTATTTTTGGTTAGTAATAACTTAAAACTGACTGTTTTTTATTTAAACAACAATAATTTTTATTACATTTTCAATACTTAATTATCTTTCAAAAAGCAACTGCACGTTGTTTAAACAATAATTCCAAATCAGCTGTAAGCTGGTCTCGGAGACTCAGAAAAATGTTTTGTAACAAAACTAAGTACATAAATGTAACAATAAATAATATTTGACTTCGTTAACATGACAGAGATAGAAAATTTGTTTTTTTTTGTTAAAAATTAAAAATTAAGGTTTAGACATTTTCATGCAAAGGCGTATGGTATTGTTTAGAGCAACATTATGTGTTCTTGTAGTTTCTAAAAATATTTTTTTTTCGTGTCTAGTCTTTTGTCGCTTTTTTAAAGTTTTAAACATACATAAATTTACATTGTTTAATTTTTAGAAATAACCGAAACGAATAACTTGTGCCCTCTATATAACACTCTTGGAACTAGTATGCCAGCGGAAAAAGTAGAATTTTTTGCTCGATGTAGAAAGTTATATTGACTATTCTTTTGCTCGTGGTATTCAGAACTAAGCAAACTATTTTAAGATCATCGCTATTTTGCTCGACATCTACAGCGTAAGATCATTTCTTTTTGACGGCGTTTTTTAGTTTTGTGCTTCAAATTACAGTCTGTAGGTGCATTAACTAATTTAGGTTGAGTTGGGGTAAATGCGTTTATTTGTTGCCATTTCGCCAGAACTAATTTTTATGACATTTTGGCAAAGTAGCCTTTTTAACTGCGTATAAATGTGTTCGGGTAGTGGGGTGTAGAGGTAGGCGCACTCCTGATCAGACAGTGATTTGTGTTTTGTTTTCTGTTATGGCACTGTTTTAATTTGCACGTGCAAACTAATCGCCAATTTACGTCAGAAGTTCTGACTTGCGAATGGTTTTGGATTGGATTGTACCAGCATGGGCGAAGAAATAGGAATTTATTAAAATAAACAAAAATAAAACGCACATACATACAAATCATTTTTCTAAATCTTTATCCCGAGAAGAGCCACCTGGAGATTCGTGATATTACCGCCTTCTTGACACCTGTACCTCTATTCCAAGGTTTTCGGCAAGTGTGCTGGCTTCAGCTAAGATAGTGTTCATGACTTCTTCTGCAGATTCACGATGATGTTTAATTAGATCTAATACTCTTTAAATGTGATTTCCACAATGCAATACATCTAAACTTAGATTGTAAGATATTGGCCACAGTTTCCAAAAACGCAGAATACTTTGCACAGGGAATAATAAATAACCTTTCTAGTTGCAATATTGCCGTCTTCTAATAGTCTTTGAATACAGCAATACTTTCATATTTTTAAGACCATCGTGTCTAATTGAGGACATTAGAGGAATATGTATACCTCACTTTCCTCGTAAAACTAATTCACGGAAAAAACGAATTATATCCTTCACAGTATATCGTCGCTTAAATGTTAAAACCTCGTATCTCAAAAAACCAAAATTTTCAGGAAATAAGAAATATAAGGAATTAACATCTGAATTATTCCGGTCGTGAGATACGAGGAATTTAAATTTAGCGCAGCGAATGCTCTTTATTACCTAATCAATTTACCGGGTTTTGAAATCGATGGAATATGAATTCATATTTTTAATTAATGATTGATTAATGACACTCGTATCTCAAAATCAGTAAATTTTGAGACACGAGGTTTTAGCATCTGGGCGACAATATATCGTTAGGATGTAGATAGGAATATGTTTAGTGCTAACTTGATTGATTGATTGTTTTGTTTGGAATTAGGATATTAGGAAATTATTGAATTATTTAATTATTTTTAACGTTTAGGGGGGGGGGACAAATGCCCCTACCTGGCCCTCGCTGCGTAAACTTATGGGTACCTATTGCAATATTTATATAGTTATTTTGTGGGTTACACTAGTCTGGTTGAACTTAATTGTGTGGGCGCATTTACCCCGAGAAATTTGATCTGAGGTAAGGGAGTTTTCTTAAATTACGTAACGCAAAAATTCGGGATTTTTGACCCCCACCCCCCTCGTAACGCATTTTCACGAAAAAATATGTTAAATTTACATTGAGTGTAACGCAAGACCAAATCCCCCCTCCCCCCCCCCTTGAGCGTTACACCCGATTCCCACCTACGACTTTCTCGTGGGTGCCCGCTCACGCGTCACATGATCTCAAGATGAAATGTTATGACAGTCATGTGACGCGTACGCGGGCACGCACGAGAAAGTCGTAGGTGGGAACCGGGTTTTACGTAATTTAAGGATTAAGTGCACATCTACTATATGGGGTAAATGCTAACTACTATATTTTATAAGATTTTGTTTGTTAAATTTTAAATCATTAAAAATTTAAGTTTGTTCTTCGTTTAAAACTTATTTATGTGCAAATATATTTTGTTTTATTTCATAAACCAATTACTTCAGTTGACTTCTATTTAGAGGACCTGTATGTGACAGATATTGGATTTTGCTAATATCTGTCACATATAGGCACTCTACTTCTACATATTAAGACATTCAATCGTTTTTTTTTAACAAAATTTTACCCCTGAAAAACAAAGACTTTGCAAAAACGTAACATTTGTAAAATATACTATATTCAATGTTATTTTACTCACTTGCCTCGTTTAGTGAATCAATGCAGCTTTAAAGAAAATATCAAATATTTACGCATTTACCCCGGTGCGTGGGGTAAATGAGCACCCCTGACAATAATTTTGTTATAACCATTATTCTCTTAGAACAAACTTTATCCAGTATATGTTTATAGCAATAATAAGTTATTAGCTGATCTCTGTTATCATGGTCTACAAACTTGAAAAAGTTTTTTTCTTGAAGTTATGACACTTGAAAGTCAAATTATATTAATTTGGGGATGATTGAATGAAACTCACCCTAAATACGATGGTGGATCAAATATAAACAAGCCTTTTAAACTTACTAACGGAAAAGTCATTCCAGATGAACGTGGCCGTTATAATTTTGGATTAGGGATATTCAGCAGCATGTAGGCGGCTGGTAGTGCCGCGATGCTCATTTGTCCAGGAGCAATCGCAATCATTAAATTTCTTACACGCGAAAACGTGACACTTGCTGAAATTCGATGCAGATGGCGAGCACAGTTCGGAAATAAGACGCTTTCGTGGGTACCTGTAAAAACTTGGTGCAAAGAAATAAACGACGGCCGTGAGCGCGTCGACAACGTGAGTCACCTACGTCGTCCGCGTACCATCATTTCTGCAGGCAAAGTTTTAGCGACCGTATTCTGGGACTGAAGAGGAGTTTTGTTGGTCGATTTTTTGCATGAGCGAATAACAATAAACGCGGCTTACTACTGCAACTTACTCGACCAGGTAAAGCTTGATTATCGCCAAAAGAGAAAAGCACACCCCATCCAAGACGTGTTGCTCCTGCATGACAACGCTAGACCTGATACGGCAGCTTTAACACAGGCCAAAATCACAGAAATGCACTGGACTGTGCTGGAATACCCTCCACACAGTCCAGATTTGTCACCTTGCGATTTTCATATGTTTGACCCACTCAAAGATTCACTGGGAGGCGAGCAATTTCAGACCAATGAAGAGTTGGAGGTATTCGTGCGCAACTGGTTAGATACCCGCCCAGCTTCCTTTTATGAAAACGGGATTAAGAAACTGTCAAACCGTTGGGAAAAGTGTATTAACAGATAAGGGGGATGTGTAGAAAAGTAGAAAAAAAATCTGTTTTGTGTCATGTTTCTAAATAACTAGTTTATAAACAAAGGCTTGTTTATATTTGATCCACCCTCGTACTAATTTTCTGATTTTTTTTACGGATAGAACGACCGTACCGAATTTAGTGCCTTTATAACCAACAGCATTTTGAATATATGCACGGTAGTTTCCAAGGTACCACCCATAAACGACGTAACGCTCAACCGGGAAAAGGGGTTTAGCCTTGCGTTAGATTTAATTTTTTTAATGTGTTTGTTCTTGAAAATGCATTATGAAGAGGAAAGGCGGAGGTCAAAAATCCTGAATTTTTGCACACGTAATTCAAGGATGATCCCGAATTAGTTAAAGGACACATAAAAATTACACCGCGAACTGAGTGCAGACACTTCACACTGTATGAATTCTTGTAAAGGTGAGAAGGAGTACTCTCTCAAAATCAGGTGCATGTCGAATTGCACATGCGATCTCACTCGATTTCCGCATCTCCATTGGTCTTGACTTGGGGAGATTTCATTAATTCATTTTTTCAATTTTATTACTGATCTTGATAGCTCAAGGGCTCTACCATGGATGACCATCTATGTTAAGAATCATGGATGACCATCTATGTTAAGAATCCGGTCGATGCCAAAAACGGAAGACGATTAGCGCTATTTGACACTGTTGACATTTCTGATCGGCTGGCGCTGGCCCATTTGTTTGACATAGGGGAAGATGGGGGAATAAGAAAAAAAGTAATAGGAAATATTTTTTGCTAGTCTTGCATTTTGTCTTTTGTCATTTGAGATACCTGAAAAAACCTTTGAAATTCTTCTACTACAATATTAATAAAGTTTTAGCCCTTATGTGCTCTTTTAAAACATATTTTTGGCAAGCAAAACTTTTCATGTAATAATTTTTTCTGAAAATAATTCGCAATTAGTATAATACCTACTGGAAAACAAAAGAGTTGCCGCTTCTATTCAAGACAAATTATTTTTTTTATCAAAGCTATTTGCATTGATTGAAGATTTTTTTCTATGCAGCGGATTTGAGTAAAGAACTAGTTTCTGTATAGATTTTTAATTAATATTAATAATATTGAAAAACATTTCTAATTCATGTCTAATTTTTACGTAAGTTAAAAAAATTGTACTCAAAAACCGGAAATTTGTTGTTAATTAATTCTAGCCTTTACACATACAATGTCGTGTTCTGAACAGGATTCAATAGTACCATTTTTCATAAAATTACAATTTGTTATGTTGAGTAAATTACCCACCTATAGAACATTAAGTCATTAAATTTTATGATTATTAAAATTTTAGGTGATGATAGAATTACGATCAGTTGAATTAGAGGCGAAAAGGAAAAAATGTATGGGGGGTTTAATTTTGTCCTGTGTCTAAGGGTAACTTTTTTCATATTTTGGAATATTGGTATATGATATATTTGGCGATTGCACATTGTTAACGTTACCGCAACATATTACGTTGTTTACAAATTAACCATAAATGAGTTATTTTCCTTTAAATTCAATTACGCTCTATTTCTATTTTCAAATATGGCGCGCATTCGCACACAGAGTGCACGGCGACCGACGTTTTCTAATACATTGTGATTTTTTTCCTATTTTTCAACTAAAAATAAGTGCTGCTTTTCTAAATATTGATTTTGGTGATGATGATGGTTTCTTTATATGGTAGCTTCACTTAGAACTGAACTAAAAGATCCTCAAGACTTGCTGCAGGAGAAAACCAAGTTAGTGGTGTATTTTTGTGTGCGGTTTTCATTTTATTTTGACGAATGACCCTATGTATAAATTAATTTATTTCCAATCCCTTTCCTTCCATATGTAGCGCAGTGTAACAACTTCGCTACAGTCCCATTCCTTCCACGTTGCGTATACATACCTAAAATATAACCCAATTATAAAAATCATGTATGTGTATTATTCTGACCTATCTTAGCAATATCGTCACCAAACCGATTTTCATGAAATTTTTAGGTAAAATAGTGCTCGATCCTGTAATGAACTGATTAGATTTTGGTCAAAAACCATTAATGCTAATGACAGTTTATTGACAGTAAAAAATGCTAAAAACTTAAAAAAATACTTTTAAACGGAGCTTCGCATCAATATACAGTTTTCGGAATATCATAGTGCACATTTTTCGCAAAAATTTGTGTTATAATCAAAACCTTCGTAGGAACTTTTGTTTCTGAGATATTTACAAAAAAACTGTTTTCAAGGTTGATTTAGCATAGAGTGTGCTAATAACCTAAATGTTTGCGAGTTTTTATTTATATATTAAATTTTAACAACAATATATTAACAAAAATGTACAAAAATTATTAGGCACCAATGTACGAGGGTGGATCAAATTTAAACAAGCCTTTGTTTATAAATTAGTTATTTAGAAACATGACACAAAACAGAAATTTTTTCTACTTTTCTACACTTTCCCCTTCGGTTTGACAGTTTCTTAATCCCATTTTCATAAAAGGAAGCTGGGCGGGTATCTAACCAGTTGCGAACGAATGCCGCCACCTCTTCATTGGTCTGAAATTGCTCGCCTCCCAGTGAATCTTTGAGTGGGCCAAACATATGAAAATGGCAAGGTGACAAATCTGGACTGTATGGAGGGTATTCCAGCACAGTCCAGTGCATTTTATTGATTTTGGCCTGTGTTAAAGCTGCCGTATTAGGTCTAGCGTTGTCATGCAGGAGCAACACGTCTTGGATGGGGTACAGTCGCTAAAACTTTGCCTGCAGAAATGATGGTACGCGGACAACGTCGGTGACTTACGTTTTTGACATGCTCACGGCCGTCGTTAATTTACTTGCACCAAGTTTTTACAGGTACCCACGAAAGCGTCTTATTTCCGAACTGTGCTCGCAATCTGCATCGAATTTCAACGGGTTTCACGTTTTCGCGTGTAAGAAATTTAATGATTGTTCTTTGCGCAACACTGCTGTGTACCTTCTTCTCGCTCATTGCGATTGCTCCTGGCCAAATGAGCATCGCGGCACTATCAGCCGCCGACATGCTGCTGAATATCCCTACTCCAAAATTATAACGGCCACGTTAGTAAGTTATATTTGATCCACCCTCTATATTAACATTTTCTAGCGATTCCCTAAAACCTTAACTAAAATCCACATATTTTAAATTCAGTTAAAAAATATACGAATTTAACCTAACAGACTGACAAACATATTTTAATGCCATCATTAACAAACATGCTACATAAATATACACACCAGTAAAATACTAAGAAAAATTTGCGTTTTTAATTTATTTCTAGTTAAAAAAATTAAATCTTAACCAGATTCAAGGCCAGAATTTTGAATTAAGCTCTAGTGGATACATCTTTTTACCGCACCTGCCTATTTGAACAACTGATAAACAAAAATGCCAGTTTCCGAACTACATTAGTGTAAAGATGCCTTATTCAAAAATGTCATATAAAAAACTGTAAAAAAATTTGAAATTTAAAACCCATTGTTAAAGGATGCACGTGCCTCTATTAAGCACTTATACGTTAATGGTTAAGCCTTACAAGAAGAGATTTCTGACGTATCGCCAGATCGGGTTCGTTCGATAATTTTACTTAAATCCATTAGAATACATAGTCGTGCTTAAAATCCCAAAATGGTTAATAATACAGAAGCGCGTGCCACGTTTATGGCAGTTTTTATGTAGCAATTTTTAATGGAGGCACTATAATTCTTAACGTTAAATTAACGTGAACAAAAATAATAAATCACAAAGGTTAGTTTTAGCGCCTTAGATATAAATTAAACAACGAGGAGAATTTAGTGGCATGGTACTTCAAGTACCAAGTACATTATAAAAGTACTTGATTTTCCCCAAGTTTTTTACCTTTACAATAAAAATACTTCATGTACTTTAAAAATGTCAAAAAATATGAAAAATGCCAAAATAATAAAAAAAATGTTAAAAAATTCCAAAAAATTGCAAAAAACTTTAAAAACTATCTATATATTTATCGGTTTCACAACGTTCTACGTCTTCCGATACTCAATCTCCACTCGTTTCTGTTTGCCCATAATTCATCATCTAGGCCTCTTATTCTTATTTCACTGCCTTCTCTCCAGCTTCTCCTTGGCCGTCCTAGTTTTCTTCGGCCAGTTGGTTTCCATTGTAGTATTTGTTTAGGTAGTCTTTCGTCATTCATTCTTTGTACATGTCCGTACCACACCAGTTGTTTTGTTCTTATATCATCCACTAAAGTACGTTCACCCACTGTCATAATTTCTCTTATTCTTTGATTTGTAACTCTTTCTCTTTTTGATTTCCCTGCTGCTCTTCTCCAATAGTCCATCTCCGTAGCTGAAAGCATT
This sequence comes from Aspidapion aeneum, assembly GCA_963576565.1. Taxonomy (NCBI): domain Eukaryota; kingdom Metazoa; phylum Arthropoda; class Insecta; order Coleoptera; family Brentidae; genus Aspidapion; species Aspidapion aeneum. The sequence goes on from OY755039.1 coordinate 115,742,660, forward strand.
TTTTCTATTCTATCCTTGATTGGCCATACTTCTGAGCCGTATGTATTAATACCTTTTACAATGGTGTTATATATAAGCTTTTTGTTATGTTTAGATATACTTTGGTCCCAAATTATTCCATTTAATAAAGTTATTGCTTTTCTTCTTTGTACGTTTCGATCTTTTATAGCTTTGTCTAGTGTTCCGTCAGCTGTAATTTTTAGACCTAGTATTTATACTCATCACAGGACTGAATTCGCTGCCCGGTATTTAAGATTAGATCCTGTTTCATTCCACCGATACACATATACTCTGTCTTATTGAGATTAACCTCTAGTCCCCACTTATTGTACTCTTCTTTTAGTTTTCGTGTCATATATTCGAGGTCGTCAGAATCCTGAGCCACTACTATCTGATCATCGGCGAAACATAAAGTATACAAGGTGGTTTCGTCCAACGGAATTCCCATGTTTTGGCATTTTCTCTGCCATACTTTAAGGACTTGTTCCAAGTATATCTTGAAGAGCGTAGGCGAGATACAGCAACCTTGTTTAAGACCTTTATTTACTTGAAAGCCTTTGGTTAGTTTTGCTTTTATTTTAACTTTTGCCTTACTATTGCGGTATAACTCTTTGATGGCCTTAATTAGTTCTACGCTTATGTTTGTGTTTTCCAACGCTTTCCAAAGTAGATTTAGTGGTATACTATCATATGCCTTCTGCAAATCGACTTAAAGCAGATGCAGCTCTTGTCCATATGCTATTTTCTTTTCGATAACTTGGGTTATAAAAAGAGATGATCTGAAGTCGATCTACCAGCCCTGAAACCAGCTTGTTCTTCTGCCTCCATGTCTTTATATTCGCTCTTCACTTTATTTCTTATTATTTTACCATATATTCTGCTTAGCGTACTAGTCACAGATATACCTCTATAATTGTCACATACATCTTTCCTTCCTTTTTTGTGTATTGTGGATATATATGACGTTTTCCACTCAGTTGGTACTACAGTTCCATTTAAATATTTTTGGAAAAGATTCCGTAATCTCCAAAACAGTTCTTCAGTGCCATTAATAATAATTTCGGCTGGGATATTTCCGGGTCCGGCAGATTTACCGCTTTTAAGGTTGTGCACATGTTTTTGACCACAGAGATTGTGAGGGGTACTGGAGATCCCATCGTTCTAATTATATTCAAAGATTATAGATTATAATATATACTATTAAGATGGGCCACTCAAAATTATATTATTATTATATACAGTGTGTCGAACGTACATAAGTTCGGGTAAGCAGTCCAAAGATGGCGCTACAAACATTTTCAAAAATCGCGCACGGGTGATATATTTAATTCTATTTAAATATACTAAGTGATTCAAAAATATTTTTAATATAACTTAAAGATTATTTATATTCCATTATCTTTGGATTATATAAAAATTATTTTAAATATTTTAGGAAATCATTTTGGTGAAATGAATCCAAAATGTCTCAACTACTACTTGTATTGAAAAGTCTTTATATTTTATATTTTAGATAATCATTTCAACGAAATACATAAAAAAACTACCCAATAACTACACATTTATTTTTTATTTAGCTATGTTCAGTATTCCACCAGTCAGGATTTTTTTTTACTGTAATATATTTTTTATAATAATTCAATGTTAATTTAGGCACATGCTAGTCATTTTAAGCTAGGTTTACATTTGAAGAGTTTACTGGCGGAAAGTACCTACTGGCAGCCACTAAACTAGCCAGCCCGTCAAGTCTTGGAAAGTACTTGCGGGCCAGTAGCAAGTGCACTTTCTTGTAATTTACACATGGCAAGTTGGTGGGTGCCAGTACTTTCCGACAGTAGACACTCCAAATGTAAACGTAGCTTAAGGAATGTTTAACAAAAGTATCTGACTGTCGGTATCTCAATTACGGTTTTTTTTTATTTAGTTCAATAATTTCAGCTTAATTTAAATATTTTATGAACTAGATGTCTATATCATAACAAAAACATTTCATGTAAAAAAAGCCAAGTACGCGAAAGTAGTATTTCGTAAAAAGAATTGAGATAAAAGTAAAGCCAAGTTCTCCAATACAAATTTCAAAATGAAAGGTTCTTACTACTTTATAATTGTTTTTTAAACTGTGCTATTCCAGCCAAACTTCTTTACATTCAATTTAGCACTGTGCCTAAGAGTCATTTGCAGCCGTAATAGCCAAGTTTAGAAAAACATTTCCAAACTAGTAAGAACCTTTCATTTTGAAATTTGTATTGGAGAACTTTTTACGGAATACCACTTTCGCGTACTTGGCATTTTTTTTTCATGATTTGTTTTTGTTATGATTTCACTCCTTTTTTAAAGGATTTGGATAATATTTAAGTTTAAAAGTAGTAAAATATGCGGAATATTGTTTAAAACTTTAGCAATACCTTTATATTTTCCTATGGTTTTATCATAGTTCCTATCAGCCTTCTAAAGCTCAGCTCTCTAGTGTTCCTGGAAGTAGGCAATGTTATTTTTACATAACATTACATTTATAGGGGAGGAAAGTAAATTAAAATTTGGGTTTTTTAATTTTCTTTTATAGTTTTATCATAGTTCCTATCGGCCTTCTAAAGCTCAGCTCTCTAATGTTTCTGGAAGTGGAGAATGTTACTTTTACATAACTTTACATTTATAGAGAAGGGAAGTTAATTAAAATTTGGGGTTTTTTAATTTTCTTTTATAGTTTTATCATAGTTCCTATCGGCCTTCCAAAGCTCAGCTCTCTAGCATTTCTGGAAGTGGGCAATGTTACTTTTACATAAATCTACATTTATAGGGGAGGGAAGCAAATTAAAATTTTGGGGTTTTTAAATGTTTTCCTATAGTTTTATCATATTTCCTATCAGTCCGCCAAAGCTCAGCTCTCTAGCGCCTCTGGAAGTGGGCAATGTTACTTTTACATAACTTTACATGTATGGGGGAGGGGAGTGAATTAGATCTTTGAGGTTCTTTAATTTTTTACAATCCAAGGGTTTGGTCACAATTTATATCAGTCTGCCAAATTTCAGCTTTGTAACATGTCTGAAAGTACAGAAAAATTTGTGAGTGGCAATTTCAACGTATTTTTGAAATTTTGTAACTACTTTACTACTTTATGGAACTCAATGAAACTTGGAGGAATTGTTAACTCTATAAAGATCTATGACTGTGCAAAGTTTGAGTTTCGTAGCTCATTCCGAAGTAGAGTTTTAGATAGGTCAAATATGGGCTGAAATGTTTCAAAAAAAGATATACAGCAGTTTCCGCGCGAACTCGGTGGGGCACTGCCGTGCCCCCAGCTTTTGTGTAAGTCGATAGACGTTTTCATGTCCAACGGCATTCTCCCATTTTTGGCGGAGCTGAAAGTAATCAAAGTGTTTTTCATAATAAATCTTTCTATAAAACAAGCTTATTTCACTGTATACCTACATACTAAAGGCAATGCTTATATAAATATATATTTTTACAAATCAAACAAGTTTCATGGCTAATCGGGCAAAAAGGAGTTTTTTGTTTCCCTTATATTTTTCCGTGGGTAGCTTGAAAGCTTAACCTCACGGGGGTCCAAGATCTAATCGACACCTAATAAGTGTTGACAGTTAACCGTTTCGTCCTTATGGGATTCATCAGAACACTGCTGGTCAAGTGACAAATCTTGCGAAGTTAATCAGACGGTTTTGTCTCTAATTAAACGTAATTAGTGAGCGAACTATAGCAAGAGGCGCCATCTACCGAGATACGAGAGAAACAAAAAACCAAAAGCAGCGAAACACTGCTATACAATGTCGATCAATGAAAAGATCGAATGCAAATAAATAAAAGAAAACAACTATAGTCCGTGACCTACGACAGCTCTTTGTCTTTTCAGGCCGGATCAACGCATTTTGCATTTTTACCCGTCATCAAGACAGTGAACGTCAATCAACGGAATTTTTAAGCCAAACAATACTAACAAACGTGAAATTTCATACCCGTGAAATTAAAAATCAAACAAGTTTCATGGCTAATCGGGCAAAAAGGAGTTTTTCGTTTCCCTTATATTTTTCCGTGGGTAGCTTGAAAGCTTAACCTCACGGGGGTCCAAAATCTAATGGACACCTAATAAGTGTTGACAGTTAACCGTTTCGTCCTTATGGGACTCCTCAGAACACTGCTGGTCAAGTGACAAATCTTGCGAAGTTAATCAGACGGTTTTGTCTCTAATTAAACGTAATTAGTGAGCGAACTATAGCAAGAGGCGCCATCTACCGAGATACGAGAGAAACAAAAAACCAAAAGCAGCGAAACACTGCTATACAATGTCGATCAATGAAAAGATCGAATGCAAATAAATAAAAGAAAACAACTATAGTCCGTGACCTACGACAGCTCTTTGTCTTTTCAGGCCGGATCAACGCATTTTGCATTTTTACCCGTCATCAAGACAGTGAACGTCAATCAACGGAATTTTTAAGTCAAACAATACTAACAAACGTGAAATTTCATACCCGTGAATTTAAAAATCAAACAAGTTTCATGGCTAATCGGGCAAAAAGGAGTTTTTTGTTTCCCTTATATTTTTCCGTGGGTAGCTTGAAAGCTTAACCTCACGGGGGTCCAAGATCTAATGGACACCTAATAAGTGTTGACAGTTAACCGTTTCGTCCTTATGGGACTCCTCAGAACACTGCTGGTCAAGTGACAAATCTTGCGAAGTTAATCACACGGTTTTGTCTCTAATTAAACGTAATTAGTGAGCGAACTATAGCAAGAGGCGCCATCTACCGAGATACGAGAGAAACAAAAAACCAAAAGCAGCGAAACACTGCTATACAATGTCGATCAATGAAAAGATCGAATGCAAATAAATAAAAGAAAACAACTATAGTCCGTGACCTACGACAGCTCTTTGTCTTTTCAGGCCGGATCAACGCATTTTGCATTTTTACCCGTCATCAAGACAGTGAACGTCAATCAACGGAATTTATTAGAGACAAAACCGTCTGATTAACTTCGCAAGATTTGTCACTTGACCAGCAGTGTTCTGAGGAGTCCCATAAGGACGAAACGGTTAACTGTCAACACTTATTAGGTGTCCATTAGATCTTGGACCCCCGTGAGGTTAAGCTTTCAAGCTACCCACGGAAAATATAAGGGAAACAAAAAACTCCTTTTTGCCCGATTAGCCATGAAACTTGTTTGATTTTTAAATACACGGGTATGAAATTTCACGTTTGTTAGTATTGTTTGGCTTAAAAATTCCGTTGATTGACGTTCACTGTCTTGATGACGGGTAAAAATGCAAAATGCGTTGATCCGGCCTGAAAAGACAAAGAGCTGTCGTAGGTCACGGACTATAGTTGTTTTCTTTTATTTATTTGCATTCGATCTTTTCATTGATCGACATTGTATAGCAGTGTTTCGCTGCTTTTGGTTTTTTGTTTCTCTCGTATCTCGGTAGATGGCGCCTCTTGCTATAGTTCGCTCACTAATTACGTTTAATTAGAGACAAAACCGTCTGATTAACTTCGCAAGATTTGTCACTTGACCAGCAGTGTTCTTTGGAGTCCCATAAGGACGAAACGGTTAACTGTCAACACTTATTAGGTGTCCATTAGATCTTGGACCCCCGTGAGGTTAAGCTTTCAAGCTACCCACGGAAAAATATAAGGGAAACAAAAAACTCCTTTTTGCCCGATTAGCTATGAAACTTGTTTGATTTTTAAATTCACGGGTATGAAATTTCACGTTTGTTAGTATTGTTTGACTTAAAAATTCCGTTGATTGACGTTCACTGTCTTGATGACGAGTAAAAATGCAAAATGCGTTGATCCGGCCTGAAAAGACAAAGAGCTGTCGTAGGTCACGGACTATAGTTGTTTTCTTTTATTTATTTGCATTCGATCTTTTCATTGATCGACATTGTATAGCAGTGTTTCGCTGCTTTTGGTTTTTTGTTTCTCTCGTATCTCGGTAGATGGCGCCTCTTGCTATAGTTCGCTCACTAATTACGTTTAATTAGAGACAAAACCGTCTGATTAACTTCGCAAGATTTGTCACTTGACCAGCAGTGTTCTGAGGAGTCCCATAAGGACGAAACGGTTAACTGTCAACACTTATTAGGTGTCCATTAGATCTTGGACCCCCGTGAGGTTAAGCTTTCAAGCTACCCACGGAAAAATATAAGGGAAACAAAAAACTCCTTTTTGCCCGATTAGCCATGAAACTTGTTTGATTTTTAAATTCACGGGTATGAAATTTCACGTTTGTTAGTATTGTTTGGCTTAAAAATTCCGTTGATTGACGTTCACTGTCTTGATGACGGGTAAAAATGCAAAATGCGTTGATCCGGCCTGAAAAGACAAAGAGCTGTCGTAGGTCACGGACTATAGTTGTTTTCTTTTATTTATTTGCATTCGATCTTTTCATTGATCGACATTGTATAGCAGTGTTTCGCTGCTTTTGGTTTTTTGTTTCTCTCGTATCTCGGTAGATGGCGCCTCTTGCTATAGTTCGCTCACTAATTACGTTTAATTAGAGACAAAACCGCCTGATTAACTTCGCAAGATTTGTCACTTGACCAGCAGTGTTCTGAGGAGTCCCATAAGGACGAAACGGTTAACTGTCAACACTTATTAGGTGTCCATTAGATCTTGGACCCCCGTGAGGTTAAGCTTTTAAGCTACCCACGGAAAAATATAAGGGAAACAAAAAACTCCTTTTTGCCCGATTAGCCATGAAACTTGTTTGATTTTTAAATTCACGGATATGAAATTTCACGTTTGATATATTTTTACTTACCTGAAAATATCTTAGGAATCTATGAAAGAGTTTAATTTTGAAAGGGCAATTCAGTACGCAAAACGTTGAAGCCATTTTCAAATAAAGATCTTATTTAAAATACGCAATAAATTTAAAAAAGAAACATTTATGAATGACAGAAAAAAATTGACAAATAAAAAAAATTGATAAATTTGAAAAGTTTGATGGTGTAAAAAAATTATACCGGGAGGAAGCAACAGCGCGGGTATTTTTTGTGAAAAAAACTGTAAAAATTATGGATAGTGCCATCTGCTTACCGAACTATCAGAGCGCAGGCCGTGATTATATTGTCAAAAACTATCTAAGATGAAAAAAAATTTCAAAAACTAAGAAAATTTAAAAAAATGTCAAAAACCGTCAAAAATGTAAACAAATTTCAAAGATGTAAAAAAATGTTCACAAAATTTTCAACCTGAATCATTTTACATAAAAATGCCATAGAAAGGTAATGGAAAGAGAGAAGTTTATTACACAAAAAGCTGCAAAATTGACCCAGTCGCATCAAAATATTTTAAACGTTTTATAGTTTTATAGAGGTGTCACAGTTACCGCGAACTCCGGGGTAAATATATTAAGTTTTTCTGTCTCAAATTGCATTACGTATATGAATTGCATACGGTTGTTCAAAATAGATTACATTTTGTGTAAATCCAAATATATTTGACTTTGTAATGAGACCTACAAAAAACTCTTGTAAAACCGGGATGTACAGGGTCATTGATTATATTTGCGTGGCCTTTATCAGGGGTAGGTGATAGAAAAAAAGTTTAAATACAAAAGTTTCATAATTTTTTCCGTATTATCTTTTGGACTATGTCAGAAGTGTCAGATGTCATTCCTTATGTCAACTTTTAATAGCAACTTTCTTAAGTTAAAGGGAACACCCTGTATATTATTTGTCAAAAATAAAGATATCGTTACTGATTTCAAAAATATATAGGGTGTTGACATTTGGATAGGTCGTTTTTAAGTTATATTAGCTTAACATTTTTAATAAAATGCACTATAACAATGATTATGGAAAATGGACAACATACTGATAGATTTTAAGTCGAGTGTGCAAATAGGTAGGGGTGCAAACGTGACTAACTCACACTAGTCCAAGTAGCGTGATTAATGCAAGTATGCGCATAATTAAGGCGCCACAAATAAATGTTTATAAAAATAAATGGTTGTTGTAACAATTTAACGAGTTGGTTTAACCAATTGATTACTAACGCAACCTATTTGCATTTTCTGGAAACTGGCAATATTCAATCCATAATATGCAGCCAATTTATTTTGGCAAAAAATATTTTTTTAAAACTAAAACCATTCTTGAAAAAACCAACAAGTTTCAATATACCCACATGTTTTCAAATTGCTATAATCTGTATATTTCCACACTTTTGGTTTAAAACTCAAAAGTAATGGTGAGTTAAACAAATAAATCACTAATGTCTTCAATTAAATTTTCAAATTTTTTGAAAGTAATATCTGCTGTGTATGTATTTAGAAACAAAAGTAATATTATTTTTTAAATCTACAGAGATAGTAGGAGACGAGACCCGAATATCTGGCAGCCTCTCTGAGGAGAGACATAGAAGTACATGGAGAGGAAGTAATCATCGAAAAAGAAATGATAAGAAATAGTATTAAAAAGCTTAAATCCGGAAAAGCTAGCGGACCTGGGGGAATATATGCTGATATGCTCAAATATGGATCAGAGAAACTACTCGAAAATCTCACATATATTATAAATCAATGCATAAACGGACATCCAGTACCTGATGATTGGAAAACTGCATTCATATCCTCAATACATAAAAAAGGAAACAATCTGTATTGCAACAATTACAGAGGAATTTCAGTAACCAGGACTATAAGTAGATTGTACGGTAGGATTCTTAGAGATCTAATAGAGAATGATTTTCATGAACAAGAAGAAGAAGAGCAAAGTGGGTTTCGTGCAGGCAGATCCTGTAGTTATAATGTTTCTTGTCTTAAACAAGTAATTGAGAAAAGGAGCGCCAGAAATATAGAGCCTCATGTGACCTTTGTGGACCTACAAAAAGCATATGATACCGTTCCAATAGAAAAATTATGGACAGTGTTAGAGCAGACTAATATCAAGTATACATACATAAAAGCGATAACAGAACTGTACAAAGGGTCAAAATCTAAAACTAAAATTGGAAATCGACTTTCAAAAGAATTTCTGGTAACGAAAGGCTTAAGACAGGGATGTTGTTTCTCTCCAACTGTTTTTAAAATATATATCGCAGTAGCTCTAAAAAACTGGAAACGCAAAGTACACGGCATGGGAATACAAACTTAACGACCGATTTACCATATACACACTACAGTTTGCTGACGACCAAGTAATTGTAGCTAATGATAAAGAAGACATGGAGTATATGATGAGAAAGTTAACGGAAGAATACCAAAAGTGAGGGTTAACAGTGAACGTGGACAAGACACAGTACTTATGTATTGGAAACGAATCAAGTGAATTAGTACTAGAAAATGGACAAACAATATCTCCATGTAATGAGTATGTATACTTGGGTGTCACATTTGATAAGACAGGAACAGACTGTAAAGAACTGGAAAAAGCAAAAAAGGTTATTGGTTGTCTTAACAGTATTTTAGGGAGCAGAGGGATAAAAAAGAATGTAAAATTTAACATATATGAAACAATGGTGAAAAGCACGCTGTTGTATGGAATAGAGACTTGTCGCGTAACCGAAAAATACAAAGCAAAAATGGAAAGTGTCGAAATGGATGCAATAAGAAGATCAATGCGAATATCTAGAACAGATCATATAAGAAATGAGATCATAAAAAAAAGAATGGGAATCGAGGTAAGCATAACGGATGACATCACTAAAAGGCAACTGATATGGTATGGCCATGTACAACGGATGAGTGACGAAAGATTACCAAAGCAAGTCCTAGAATGGCAACCAATAGGGCGCCGAAAAAGAGGGCGTCCTAAACTGGAATGGCAACAATCAATCCAAAAATCAATGAGTCAAAAAAACCTGACGGAAGATGACTGTCAGGATCGAAGGAGGTGGAGAATAGGCGTCGGACAACGTAGAAAAACGTTCTAAACCGACATAGTAGTAGTAGTTAGTAAAAATATGCAAAAAAAACTTGTAAATTTTGACATTTGCAAATGTCACTATTTAAATTGAGCTAAATGTTTTTCATATTTATCAAACTATTTAGCACCGGCGTATACAAGGGGGGTTATGAAGGTAATTACCCCCCCCCCCCGAAGATTGTTAAAAAGTGACGATTTTTCTACAAAAGAAAAATTCCTTTACCTCTATATTCCCAGTTTTAGTTAAGGTCACTGTATAACGAAGTTCCTTCTACTTCGTTATATAGTGACCTTAGTTTTTGTGACATTGGTTCAAAATAAGGTTGTAGTTATTTTTTCACCTGGGGCGCCACAAGTAACTTTTTAACTCATAAAAAATAAAAATAATAAAAACGGCATATTCTTTGCCTGCAATCTTATTTATCAAGGATGTAGGGGTGTTTACTGGTTTGAGTAAATTTCCCCCTTCCAAGATTAGGGCCTGGATACACCATTGATATTTAGGTAATTGCACAATAATAAATTGTCACAATTTAAATTACAATAAATGTTTTTTTTCTTATTTTTTTTTTGTAAAATGGTTTTTATATATAACTTTTTGGAACACCCTCTATAAGAAGTTTAAGATCACGAAACTACGTGTTAATTTTTTCTATACAAATGATAAACTAAAACGTTTGCTTGTTGCTCTAGCACAGGCTGAAACACCCTGTAACTATATACTTATTATATTTTGAACGTCATCAGATAAAACACTGGTCCTTCATGTATAACTCAAATTTTTTCCAGATTTTTAATTTTTGATAATTGCCCCCAGGGGCGTGCCAACGGGTGAGGTAACAAGGCACCCGGCTCAGGGAACACAATTCATAGAGGGCAACCAATTTTGAACATTTTAAAAATTTTCCGCTTTCTAAAAAATTAAATTTTTTGCAATTAAAAAGTTATGTTAAATTATATGGTGCAAAACATTAACCTATTAGGTTAATGGTGCAAAAGAAACTGATGTATAAGAAACTAATAGATGAGTTTTAGAAGTCGAGAGACCCAAAACCACGGATCACCTAAACTTCTAGGCAAGTAACTTTGCTTGCTTAGGTATTTATATAGATCCCAGATGTGTTTTTGTGAGCAGATAGTTCCTATAGGTATTATATAATAGCCATACCTAGGTATGAAATTTGAATATATGTAAATATGTATTTATTTAAACCGTAGTTCAGTTGGAATTTTGCAAATAAAATTTGATTGTTATATTTATTCATATCGTATCACAGGTTATGAAGGGGCGCAATTAGGGGGCTGGGGGTTTAGCCAAAAATCCAGAAAAAAATCCTTTAATTAGCTCCTTCTTTTGAGATGTCCAAATCGGTGTTGAACCCCTTGGTCAACTAATTGCAAACGAATCCTAACATACAGTCCAACCCCTGACCTTTTTAAAGACGGGCGTTGCTTAATGAAAATGCCGTATGTGCTGTAGCAATTTCTATGTTGATACGGCGTTGTCATTAGGAATGCAGCAGTAAAGAGATTGCAGTGAAGGACGCGTCAAAAAATAAAATTTCCGACTTCCATTGTCTTTATTTATTTTAAACACGACGTTTCGGTTAGTAAGTATCTCTAACCGTCTTCAAGTGTAAACTAAACAATCTAGTCTCCAGGCTACGACTTATACTACTTGGTGTGCAGTTAGTGCTTGTTTTCCTTAAGGAGTGGTTTCCATATGTTTGGTATGTCCGTGCTTGGTTGACTGAAAACTTCTTTATTCTGCATTAAAAACGCAACCTCAATAAACTTTCGTTTTCGCCAATGCGACTCGTTACGCAAAACTTTAGCTTCCGACCACTGAATCCTGTGATCATTTGACCATGCATGATCCGCTAAACCGGATTTTTCAATATCCCCCAATTGGGTACTTTTTAGATGTTCATTTACTCTAACCTGAAGAGGACGTTTCGTTTCACCTACATTTGATTTACCACACTCACACGGGATTTGGTAAATACATTCCTTATTATTTGAGGGATTTTCTGGTTTTGTTTTAGTTACAAAACTCCTTTTCGTAATTCCTGATGAAAATACTGTTTTTATATTATAGTGCTTGGCTATTCGTCTTATGTTTTCTGAAATCCCTTGAACATATGGAATGTTAATAATACCCAACGGATTATTACTTTGAGAATTTGCTACACTTGGTTTGATTTTAATTTTAGATATTGTTGAGTTTATTAATTTTTCGGAATAATCATTCTGTTGTAAGTCCTTCTTAATGTTGGTAATTTCTGTGGTTAATTTTTCATTATTACTACAAATATTCAATTGTCAATTGCATAACAATATCAGTCCCAGGTAGCAAGGTCACGTTTTTTAAACGTCAAAACCAGGTCATTTTTAATGACCATTGACGTCTCTAATCTGACATGTAAATGACCTTTAAATGACGTTCAAAAGACACGCCTAAAATGACGTAATTTTTAGACGTTTTAAAGACGTCAGCAATATGGCGTATTTGGGACCAAATCAGAAGATTAGACACACACACAGACACAAACCTATTTATGACTTTTTTTTAACTCGTCTGAATATATGAAATATTCCGATGAGCATGAAGTTAGCGAAGCATCCATCGCAGATCGAATGGTGACTAGGTGGATAATTTGCCTTTAATTAGTCGTGAATTAGTTGTGGAAAAATTAATTTTGTCGCTCTTATTTTTTATCCTTTTTTTGGGTGCTTCGCTAACTTCATATGAAGTTAGCGAAGCACCCTCGTAAAAATGGCTTTTGTCAAAATTGAATATGGTGGATAATTTGCCGCTAATTAGTCGTAAATTAGTTGTGGAAAAATTAATTTTGTCGCTCTTATTTTTTACCCTTTTTTTGGGTGCTTCGCGAACTTCATATGAAGTTAGCGAATCACCCTCGTAAAAATGGCTTTTATCAAAATCGAATATGGTGGATAATTTGCCGCTAATTAGTCGTGAATTAGTTGTGGAAAAATTAATTTTGTCGCTCTTATTTTTGACCCTTTTTTTGGGTGCTTCGCTAACTTCACATGAAGTTAGCGAAGCACCCTCGTAAAAATGGCTTTTATCAAAATCGAATATGGTGGATAATTTGCCGCTAATTAGTCGTGAAATAGTTGTGGAAAAATTAATTTTGTCGCTCTTATTTTTGACCCTTTTTTTGGGTGCTTCGCTAACTTCATATGAAGTTAGCGGAGCACCCTCGTAAAAATGGCTATTATAAAAATCGAATATGGTGGATAATTGTATATAAATTATTAATTATTTAATTAGTCGTGAATTAGTTGTGGAAAAATTAATTTTGTCGCTCTTATTTTTGACCCTTTTTTTGGGTGCTTCGCTAACTTCATATTTTGGCACCCATCGCAAATCGAACCGCTACTAGGTGGATAATTTGTCGTTAATTAGTCTTGAATTAGTTGTGGAAAAATTTATTTTGTCGCTCTTATTTTTGACCGTTTTTGAGGGTGCTTCGCTAACTTCATATGATGTTAGCGAAGCACCCTTGTAAAAATGGCTTTTATCAAAATCGAATATGGTGGATAATTTGCCACTAATTAGTCGTGAATTAGTTGTGGAAAAATTAATTTTGTCGCTCTTATTTTTTACCCTTTTTTTGGGTGCTTCGCTAACTTCATATGAAGTTAGCGAAGCACCCTCGTAAAAATGGCTTTTATCAAAATCGAATATGGTGGATAATTTGCCGCTAATTAGTCGTGAATTAGTTGTGGAAAAACTAATTTTGTCGCTCTTATTTTGACCATTTTTTTGGGTGCTTCGCTAACTTCATATTTTGGCACCCACCGCAAATCGAACCGCGACTAGGTGGATAATTCATATGAAGTTAGCGAAGCACCTTTGTAAAAATGGTTTTAGACATGACGTATCGAAATCGAATATGGTGGATAATTTGCCGCTAATTAGTCGTTAATTAGTTGTGGAAAAATTAATTTTATCGCGTTTAGTTTTGAGTGTTTTTTGGGTGCCTCTCTAACTTTATATGAATTAAGCGAAGCACTCAAAAAACGGTCAAAAATAAGAGCGACAAAATGAATTTTTCCACAACTAGTTAACGACTAATTAGCGGCAGACCATATTCGATTTTGAAAAGCCATTTTTACGAGGGTGCTTCGCTAACTTCATATGTAGTTAGCGAAGCACCCTCAAAAACGGTCAAAAATAAGAGCGACAAAATTAATTTTTCCACAACTAATTCACGACTAATTAGCGGCAAATTATCCACCATATTCGATTTTGATAAAAGCCATTTTTAAGAGGGTGCTTCGCTAACTTAATATGAAGTTAGCGAAGCACCCAAAAATAGGGTCAAAAATAAGAGCGACAAAATTAATTTTTCCACAACTAATTCACGACTAATTAGCGGCAAATTATGCACCATATTCGATTTTGATAAAAGCTATTTTTACGAGGGTGCTTCGCTAACTTCATATGAAGTTAGCGAAGCACCCTCAAAAACGGTCAAAAATAAGAGCGACAAAATTAATTTTTCCACAACTAATTCACGACTAATTAACGGCAAATTATCCACCTAGTAGCGATTCGATTTGCGATGGGTGCCAAAATATGAAGTTAGCGAAGCACCCAAAAAAAGGTCAAAAATAAGAGCGACAAAATTAATTTTTCCACAACTAATTCACGACTAATTAGCGGCAAATTATCCACCATATTCGATTTTGATAAAAGCCATTTTTACGAGGGTGCTTCGCTAACTTCATATGAACTTAGCGAAGCACCCTAAAAAACGGTCAAAAATAAGAGCGACAAAATTAATTTTTCCACAACTAATTCACGACTAATTAACGGCAAATTATCCACCTAGTCACGATTCGATCTGCGATGGGTGCTTTGCTAACTTCATGCTCATAATATTCCGTGCAGTTGAGAACACTGAAGGAAACTTAGACACAGAAGGTGACTCTTCTGTGACTTAGACCTAGAAGTACTGGAACAGGTACAGCGGTGTTCGTCTGTGAGGTACAGATCAAAATAGACCTATACCTAGACTTACACATTTCCACCTTGAAGCGAAAGAAGCCTCGAAGTTTGTCTTTCCGTATAAATCCGCTCAAGTACTGACTGGGGCACCATCTAGGTAAGTATGAGTGTATGTCCCTTGGACAAAGTGTGCAGTGTGGGTAGTGACCAATATATGACGTTTTTCAGACGCCAAAAACTACACTACGAAAAGACGTCAAGTAACTGACGCCGTAAAGACAACATTTTTTGATAGATGACCTGCTGGTCATCCAAATAACCACTTTTCGATGAAAAAAAGACGTCATTTGATGACCCCTTGCTACCTCTGGTACATCTCTTCTGTAAGTGAACGACACAAGCTAGGCTCAACTCCTTTTTATGATTTTATCCTTTTTGATTTTGTCCGTTTTTGATAAACGTACATGACGTTTTGGATAATGTTGTTGTTTTGATTTCCATCAAACAACGATAATGTCCGGTTATTAATAATTCTGTTTTCACACAGGACTGTTGTATTTTATGATAAACTATGGGGGCTCTACCTTGGTGTCTATATCTAAGCTTTCTCAAATTTTCACCTACGGCGCCATTAGTTTCGTCATATCTGAAAAGTATTTGAATTTTACATTTTTACCTGTCGCGCAATTGTTTTGAATTTTCAGTAGCTTTTTTATATTATAAACATTTTCTTGTTAGGCCCATTTTCGACGAAAAGGAATTAATTGTTCAATAATTTTCGCCCACGGTGATATTTTTCTTCGTTCTTCGTTTTATGTACAAAAAAATTTCTTCCGAGAAATAATAACCATTTCATAGCTTCTGACATATTTAAAAAAAATAGTCAAAATGGATAATATTATATTCATTCATAAAATTGAATGTAAGAATTTTTCATATTTTTTTTAAATTTTTTCTACTCGACTTAGATAGTTAATTTTTGTAATAATAATATAATATAATAACAGTTTTGCTGAACCATTTTAGTAGGTACCTTAAAAAATAGATTAAAAGTACTATTTTATTTTCAAAAGTCCAAAGACGAATTCTAGATCCTAGGGTGCAGAAAGAAAATATTTGCACAAAATGTTTGTTTTTAAATGAGGGCAGCAGTTTCTGCCTGTGCATCAAGCAATCAAAAAGTTAGGCACGCCCCTGTTGCCCCCCATAAAAATCGTTTTATATTCATCATGATAAAAAATTATCGCAGGCACTCATAACTTATCACTTACCACTTAATATTTCTTTAAAACACGATTATTATCAGGGGTGCTTACCCACTGTAATTCCCTGTATTATGTAATAGCACCCTAATAGTTTCGGTCAAAGTATAAAATTATTCAATTTGCTGAAAGGAAATAAGTGTGTATATGCATGCTTTTTAGGACCGTAATTTACAAGCGCTAAAATTTAAAAAAATTCAGGTGAGATCAGCTCAACCAGTTCGTCAGGTTAGTCTTTTTATTAAACCCAACGTTAGTAGAAGATATTTGAACATTTTTTGCATGATTGCTATGGTACGGCGTGTTTACTAGTCCTCTCCTTTGCTTAGTGCATTTGTATAAGTAAGAAACAGCATATCAAATACCAAATTGCAAATAATGCAAGGAACTATAAACAACAAGTAAAATTAAAGAAAGAAAAACAAGAAAAAAGTTTTCTGCTTCGGCCGGGGATCGAACCCGGGATCTCTTGCTATCTAGGCAAACATTCTACCACTGAACTACCGAAGCCATTCATAAATTTTCGGAAAACTTCCATCTATGCAGGCTGCGGTGTCTCAATACAAGAACGAGAGACTCTCAGGGTATTAAGTCGACCAAGCCATCCAACTGATCTCTCTAAATTCTTCTTTCCCACTTTCAAAGGTATGATAACTCAAATTAGACGTAAAGAATTAACGTCTGAAAGCATGAGATCACCTTTTCGTGTGTTAAAATTTCTGATCGCAAATGGGCGATTTTGCCAATATAATTTTACAACACACACAAAAAGAAAAAAATATATAAAAAGTTTGTCTAAGGCCGGGACTCGAACTCAGAATCTCTTGCCCTGTACGCAAACGCTATTTCATTAAGCTATCAAAGACCTCTATAATTTATTTTCCCACTGTCAAAGGTATGAAAAGTCCCAGCTGCAGACAAACTTTTTATAATTTTTCCGGGCCGCAGACAAACTTTTTATAATTTTTCTTTCATTAACTTTACCTGTTGTTTATACTATAAATAAGGCATACTCTTATTTTTAAAATGTTATACTTTTTTGTGGGGGTGAGCTTTAAACAGCCACCATGTAGAAAATCGGCACGGTATGCCGCCCGCATATATGGGCATGCACTTGAAGGGTAACAGGGCTCGCGTGACCCCCATGATTTGACTTTGAGAGCAATGGTTTAACAAAGATGATTAAGTGCTTCAGAGACAGGGCAAAATATTTTCACACGTTGGCTACGTTTTGCATGATTTATTTACTGAACGAGTTTTCACTTGCAAAAATTTGTTTTTCAGGTAGCAGGACCAACGCTTAAAGTTTCGCCGCCCCGGGAAAAAAGGCAAGATCAGGGGCGGATCTAGGAATTTTGTATGGTGAGCGAAATTTTTCTCGTTTTGCATAGTGACCAGGGGAAATGGAACAATTCGCCACCGCCTACTCACCGCGGATAATTTGCAACCTCCCCCCCCCCCAACTCGTGCCGGGGCCGACCCAATTTGCAGACGGCCCAACTCGCTGTCGCATCTCTACCCGATTTGCCGCCGGACCAACTCGCCGCCGTGACAATTCGGCGCTAGCCGCGGTAGTTTTAGTGTGCAATTTTGACAGAGTTTTAGACTTCTGGTAACAATGCAATTCAATATCTTTTTTTCCCATAAAACTTCAAAAATGGCGGAATTTCTTACTTATGAACCGACATGCATGTATTTAATTTAAAAGTTTTGGGTGTTTAGGTCTCGGTCTTGTCTCGGTTAAAGTTCGCTGATTTTCATTCTTGAATTAAACTTGAACACCGGTATTTACTAAGACCTTAAGACCAATTTAAGTGATTTTTTTTAATACTCACAGGTCAAATAACTGCAAAGATTTGGTTCACCCTAATGTGCAATAAGATAGTAAGCATTTTTCAGTGAGTTTCATCTCATAAAATTTCCAATTAACTTTAGAAATAAAGAAAAACCACATAAAAATTTTGTAACGAAATGTAATTTTTTTAAAATAGTCTCAAATTGTAGTAAAACCTCTGAGGGGTGGTTTAAAGTTCGAAAAACAATAAAAATAATCCATGATTGACAAAAAAACTTATATACAAAAATATTCAAAGCTAAATAATACATAAATAACTTAAAACTATATCTGTAGATGCATTACCGTATTAAGGCCAGCGTCACAATCTAAGGAAATTTTGGAACAGCCAAAAAATTAACGGAGGGATAAAGAGATTCCCCTGGCTTGGTTGCCTATAATAGTTTTTGTCCTCTAAAAATTGTCTCTCTCAAATATTCCCCCATCAATTTAGTCTGTTATTGTTCGATGGGCGTCATCTAGCGACAAAATTTCGATTCATAGTGTGGACAACGAAAAAAAAAATAACACGGGCAGCGTTAGTATTTAGCCTTTGATTATTTTTTGTTGGCCTTGTTTCATTAGACATTTTTAAAAAAGTTTTGATGTTTTTAAACAGTTTTGATTGTTTTTTTAACATTTTTAAAACCCACTACCAATCTCAGTTTAAAAATTTGCAGTGAAATAGATATACACATATACAAAACAAGCAAGAAATACTGAAAAGCATTAAGAAGAAACACAACATAACTACAAAGTTATCAAATGGGAAGAGAAACATCTACAAAACTAAAAGAGAGGATTTGAAGCTGATTAGAAGAGTCCAAGAGCAAAAAAAAAAAAGAAACTGAGTTTGGGTGGCCTAGAGAGCCAGACTACCCCAATCTCAACCACCAAGAGCTGGCTAATTACCCAAAGACAGGGTATTGAATTGAATAAATCTTTATTAGCAAATGTATGCTATTTCATAATACAAACATTATTATAAAAAAAATACATTTAAATGTTAATGTTAATAAAACATAATAATTCCAAACATGATACTAATAACTATTTACTTAAAATCTAAAATCAAACTAAAAACTAGAAACCATCGTAAGCTGCATAAAAATGTAGTAAAATTATTATGTTTTCTTATTTTAGGAAAAATCCAGTTGGGGATGAACATTGCTATGTTACATTGGATTTTCATCTTTATACTGAAGGAACAAAGAGAGTAGACAAAAATAAGGGAAGCTGGAATGATAATTTTGCTTTGTTATCTATGCTTGTGTGAGTTTTTAGAACATTTATAAATTTTATCTAAATTATATTTTTGACATTATTAGACCCTAACAAACTTAGTTCTTCTTGCAAAAAATCGAGTTGACATACTATTACACCTAGCTCTGCAAAGTCAAAATCCTCCCCATTAGAAAGGAATATCTGCTTTTAGTTAACCCTCCATGTAACCATATACAGGGTGTTTCAACAAAAAGACCTTTTCAGATATTTCTTGATAGAATTTGAAAAAACCCTTGGAACCGTCGATATTGTTTCCAAAGGGGACACTTTTTAGCTATCTTGAAATTTTTGTAGCATGCATGTCCTTTACGGGGTATGCTTTGCTCCTAGTGATACCTTATTTTGAAGGTTTCTTAAATATCTTTACAACAATATAAAAATTTTAAAATCTATTAATTAGTTTTTGACATATTTGCCTTCAAATTTTCATATTTATTCATATTAAATCCAAAAAATATAAAATCAAAATCTTTTCAAAATGTTTACATGGTTGTAGAGATATTCAAACCAAAACAAGGTATCATTAGACCCACTTTTCATATCCAAAATATATTAGTAAAGCATACCCCTCGGAGGGAATGCATGATAGCCAAAACGGGTCCCCTTGCCAACAAAATCCACATGTTCGTGGATTTTTGAAGTGCCCCAAAAGGCCTCTGTTAAGTTTTTGTTGAAACGGCCTGTATATTAAAAGATACATTTAATATTATTTTTAGCTCACTTATATACTATACTATAGTAGTGTGAGCTATGGTGATCCTAATTTTTTGGAGAAAAAAAAAGTTGCTCCGATTTCAAAATTTTTATATATCTTTGCGTTTCAGATAATTTTGAAACTTTTTTGTTGCGCCGTCTGTCTGTCTGTATGTCTGTCTGTCTGTATCTCTGTCTGTAACGACCAACGCGCATAACTCATAAACCGCTTGGCCGATTTTAATGAAATTTGGTACCTAGGCTGGGTCTTGCGTCGAGATGGTCCCATTTAAAAATGAACAAAATCCACCGAACACAAACCAAATAAAAGGGTGGGGGTATATTTCAAAAATTAGAGTTTATGTGAAAATATGGCGTGTGTGATATCAAACGAAAGGTAATTGAGTCTGCAGTTAAACAAAATACATTTTAATTTATTTAAAAAAAAAGGGTGGGGTATATTTTAAAAATTAGAGTTTAAGTGAAAATATGGCATGTGTGATATCAAACAAAAGGTAATTGAGTCCGGAGTTGAACAAAATACATTTTAGTTTTTGTTTTTCTTAAGGGTGGGGGTAGATTCCAAAAATTTGAGTTTAAGTCAAAACATGGCTTGTGTAGTATCAAAGAAAAGGTAATTTAGTCTGGAGTTGAATAAAATATATTTCAGTTTTTAGTTATATTAGCTCACACGTACACTATAACTATAGTACCTAGTGTGAGCTTAGGGGCCCATATATTGGCAGAGTATTTTTTATTGCTTTAAGCAAATTACTGTACTAACCGAAATTGCTAAACATATATCGAAATATAGATTATAAATAAAAAACAGTGAAATACATCTGTATTATTATTATTATCTTGGGGATTTTTTTCTCTACAATTTGATGAATTGCTTTGCAAAAAGTGCCAGTTTTATAATTTCGTGTATAATGTGCTTTTTATTTTCATGATAAATTTCTTTTTTCAGATATAATGATGGTGGTTGACTATTAGGATTTACTAAGTGCAATACAAGTTCACACTCCATAAGAAATCAGGTACTCAAAATCAACAGTTTAAAATTTCCACAACAAATTACAGGAGCTACTAGTACATCGTCGTTGGTTCGATGAAACCTGATATGTGACATTTGTTTCAAAAATAAGTTTTTTGCATAATCAATTAGCCCTAGTCATAATGGATATCCTATATAAAATGATTTGCAAAAAAATGTAATAATAACGTTAATTGAAGCAAGGATAAAAAAAGGATCCAGACAGCTTATAAATGGCATCATAGACCTTTTTTGTCTTTTCTGTAAAATTATTTTGAACACAAATCAGTTTTCAGTAAACCAACGACTATATATTATATTATTATGTTTGAACCTTTTGTAAGAAAATTTGTTTTGAATGTTACTTATATTATTGAAAATTAGTTTTCTATAAAGAATAGGTTTTTTTTCAGAAAACATTTGTTTTTTATAATATAGAAAATTTAACCTAACTGTTTGTGTGTGTATGCTCTATATACTCCAATTCAAAAAAATTGAGACAACATTTACTAATAGTTTGACGAGTCTGACATTTAAAGATTATTAATAATGCCACATCTGTCAAACAGTCAATAAAAAGTGTCTCAATTATTTTGAATTTGATTATAGAACTATTTTAGAGTTTATTTATAAGAATATAGAATGTAAATTTATAATAATAATAACTGAGTAGGCTATAAATTTAAATGTTAGAAAATAGTTTTGCTAAATAAAAAATAATTGGTTGTTTTTTAAAACTGTAGTAGAGTGTATTTTCAGATATTTTCTAATAATTTTTTTTCAAGCTCCTGTTAAGAAGTTTTCTATTTTTATTACTATGCTGTAATTTATTTAAAGAAAATAAAACAATAAATCGGCAGCAATATATTTGTTATTTGTAGCAATAGAATAATAAATATTTTTAAACAATAAATAAATGTAAAAGTAATTTTTCTGAGCTTCATTTATAGTGCACCTCTGCACCTATGTCAAATTATGTACTACTATAAAGTTTCTAAAATTTGTTTGAAGGAGGGGAAGGAAATTGTCCCAAAATATTTTCTTCAATTAGAAATTGTTTAAAAACTTTTTTTAATTAAAAAAAAATTTGACATTTTCTTAAAAAAATATTAGCTTCCTGTTTTTCTTTTAGAAAGTGTTTTTGTTAAAAGATAATATTTTTGAACAAATCTATGTTCCAAGAAAACATAAATATGCAGTAGGTAAGAATATGGTTTTCTCTCGGGTTTTCTTTTTTTAATAAAAATGTTTTTATTGGTTGTTGATACTGTTCTGAGAGAAACACAAAACTCCTCTGCAAACAATAAAATCTGTTTTTGCCTTGTTTAAAAAAAAACAAATTGAAGGGTGAGTTTTATCAGATCGGGATGGTTATTCTCTACTTTCTGTGAGGTGAGGTGAGTGAAAAGTTCACTTTCACGGGTGAACTTGAAATGATTTCACCACCTTATTACACGGGGAAATGAATCCACAAGGTGAGCACTCACCTCACGGTACAGACAATCAAGAATAAACACCCTGATCCAAACTTGATCTAAATTAACCTAAAATGTGGTTTGAACTGAAATATCCTACCTGATAACTTTTAACATGCTTTGTCAAAAACGATCTATAAATGTAGAACAGGTTGTTTTAAAAAATGTTTAATGAACACACCAAAAAAGTTCTCATAGGTACATAAAACTCCAATGCAAAATAATTGAGTCACTTTTTATTGACAAATGTAACATTACAATTAACATTTAAATGTCGAACTCATCAAACTGTCAGTAAATTTTGTCTCAATTTTTTTGAACTGGAGTTTACATCTACCCATTATATTTTTAGTTGGAAAGACAGAGATAATAAGGACATTTTAAAACTCTAAAAATTTTGACAACTGTTATTGTTATAGTTATTTTTAAGGTTTCACAACATGACTAATTTGGCTTTGTTTTCCTGGCCATTTTTACACTTACTATTGGTAGAATCCTCCTCAATTAAAAAATAATACTTTTAAGCTTATTTTTATTAAAAAAACTACCAAACTTTACACACTTTGAGGTCAGTTGTTAGACATAAATGTGATGAAAAAGTAAATAACTACTAAGTAACAATAAAAATCTCAATAATTATAAAGTGCTTATTAACCACAGTCAAGTTTGTGCATTTTGGTATTTTTTTAAAGAAAAATTAGTTTAAAAGTATTATTCTTTAATTAAAGAAGATTCTACTAAAGGTAAGTGCAAAAATAGTCAGGCAAATAAAGTAATTCAACCTAAGTTGTGATACCTAGACAACAACTATAACGATAACAATTGTCAAAGTGTTTCAAAATGTCCCTAATAGGTATAGTAGAATTTTTATGAATATAGAGTTACATCATTTCCTGGTATCTTTGTTTATTATATGGGGGCATTGTTTATTGATCTAAGAGCTGGCTACCAAG
The DNA here is from genome assembly GCA_963576565.1 of Aspidapion aeneum. NCBI lineage: Eukaryota > Metazoa > Arthropoda > Insecta > Coleoptera > Brentidae > Aspidapion > Aspidapion aeneum. The sequence goes on from OY755039.1 coordinate 115,766,067, forward strand.
GGATAGGAGTCACTGGGTAAAGTAGATTTTTTTTATACATGTTTTAAGTTATAGTTTTTTTTATTTTGTTTCTTATATGTTGTCTCCAATAATAGCATAAAAAAGAAGATTCTTATTGAAGGCAGTAAACATACAATTGGTCAAAACTTTACCTTATCGTTTACAAAAATGCATGTCCCCACATCTCTATTATGCTTGCACCCTGACTTTTTTATTTTCTTTCTTATATTGTCTCTGGTAATACTACAAATTGTCTTATTTAAAAAATAAATTTTCGCCAGGAGGCATGTACAGCTATCCATAGGAAAAGACCTAGTCATTCTGGGTGTTGAGGTAAATTTATTTTTGTTGAAAATGAAATTTTCAATTTATTTGTGAAAACAACTAGCTGCTGTCGCTTTTGAGGTATATGTACTATGTTATTTTCTCAAAAATTGTGACAAACTTTGATACTACTTCGGGAATGTACTTTCTCAATCTAAATTTGAAAACCGCGTTTTGCCAGCTATATTGTGGTTCGTAGAATTTTTTATTCACAGGTACCAGTATTTGCGTTTGTAAAAAAGAAAGCAGCCTGTACTTTTCGTTTAAATGTTTAAATCAATTTTTATTTAGTGTTTTATTTTTCTTGGGTTAGAAATATTTGTTTTTACTGAAAAAGTCAAAAACAGCTGTCCTGTGTAACAGCGCCGCTGTGCAATTGATGTCAAAACTAAATTAAGAATTAAGAAAAAATTACAGATTTCTATCAGAAAGTACCGCTGGCATGCAAAGCAAAAACCTAGTAACTCGACTTACTCAAAAATGAGATTTTTATATCATTGAAATAACCGTAAAAAACGGCACCAGAGAGTTTTTCTAGAATGTGGCTATCTTAGAAAACAAGGAAGTTGAATGTAGTTACTATGTAGTTAAATAAACTATGGTTAGTATGTAGTTAAATAAACTTCAAACAAGGCCAACACAAAAATAGAGGCCACGACCCTGAAAAAATCAGCTGTTCTCTCGGGGCTGAATTTTACATTGGGTCTTATGGGAGGTCAGACGTTTTTTTATGATAAATTAGATTTTCCTAAGGTTTAATTCAAAAATCATATTCAGCAATCTTTAACATTTCACGGTTTCAAATGTAATACATATCGGTTAATAAAGGGAAAAGTCTGCCATGTTGGATCGCCGTTTTGACGTTTTAAAAGTTTAATTCAAAACTCATAATCAGACATCCCAAAGTTTCCATTTTAATACATATCATTTCTTAGAGGAAGAAATCCGTCATTTTGGATTAGCCATTTTATTAAGCTTAAAAGTTTTTAAAGTTTAATTTAAAAATCATAATAACCAACCTTAAACACGGCAAACTTATTTTGATATTTCCAAAGTTTAAATCAAAAATCACAATCAGCGACGTTAATCACTACAAAGTTCCAAATGTAGTAGTAGTTCAGGCCCTACGGGGTCGGAAACTGCGTTTAATGATAGAAGCAACACACTTGGTATGGATAGACATAAGACTCGCCCGAACATTTTACGAAAGGGAACCAACCCCCCACCCCTGGCAGGGGGGTGGTTCCCCCCTTAAACGTGCTTTTTGATAATTTTTTGCTAATAACTCGAAAACAGTCAACTTTTTCAAAAATCTTCCAGAAATCATTTTTCAAGCGGATACAATTTCCTTTCCAACGACCCTCTGAGGACAGTGGTGCGCATTCCATTGGCGCACGAAAAAAGATCTAGATCTACCGCTGCCTTGAGGGGGGAGTGATATACATCGTTGGAAATGAAATTTCTTCAGCTTTAAAAATAAGTTTTAAAACCAGATATGTGGAACAGCAAAATTTAAAGAAAATTAAAAGAAACAAGTTTTTCCACACCTTTCATATATTTAAATACTTATAAAACGTGCGCCCCTGATGTAAGGGGGGCGTGTTATACATCGTTAGAGAGGAGCTTTCATCAGCCTTAATAATTGTTACTTAGTTTCAGAAGATACTAAGAAACATCGTTGGAAAGAAAATTGTATCTGCGTGAAAAATTGTCTCCAGAAGATTTTTGAAAAACTTGACTGTTTTCGAGTTATTAGCAAAAAACTATCAAAAAGTACGTTTAAGGGGGGGGACTACCCCCCTGCCAGGGGTTCGGTTCCCTTTCGTAAAATGTTCGGGCGAGTCTTATGTCTATCCATACCAAGTGTGTTGCTTTTATCATTAAACGCAGCATATGGCTTGAATCTCGTATGTAGGGTCTGAACTATAGGTATCCGTTAATAAATGCAACAGGCCATCATTTTGGATCAGATTTTAATTTTTTTTAGGTTTAGTTGACAGATCACAATTAGCAACCTTTAAGAGCCAAAATTTAGTAAATATTGGTTTTAATTGAAAAGTTTCGCAATTTTGGATCCGGTATTTTAACTTTTATTTTAGGTTTAATTCAAAAATCATAATAAGCGTCCTTAGCAATTACATTATATTTTTAAATTTTATGTAATAAATAAAAAATAAACAACCCAAGTTCTAAATTTGATATATACTGGTTTATAAATGGAAAATTCTACCATTTTGGAAGCGCCATTTTGATCGTTTTTAGGTTTAGGTCAAAAATTGTATTACGTAGCCTTAACACCGTATTGTTTCTAGTTTGGGACAAATGGATTTATAAATAAAAAAACTGCATTTGTATTCGCCATTTTGAATTTTTTGTGTTAAAAAATATTAAATTGCATTGTCACCGGAACACCTATCTAGTGTTGTAAAATTTCCAGAAATATATTTTCGGAAATATTTCCTGAAACATTGGAAATATATGGAAATATTGGTAATATATGAAATATTAAAAAAATTTAAAAAAAGGGAATATTTATTTATAAAATCATAACAAAACACCGGCAAACGCAGAAGGCTTATACATGAACACAAATCAGGAGTTATTCTTCAAACAAATATACAGAAATAAGGTCAAATTTGTACAACAAAAATCTCATTCTTGACACACTACACTATTCACTAGTCTGGCAAGAGGCATATCTTCATCGCTGTCATCAGTATCACACTCCATAACATCGTCTTGCCAGTCTACTTCCTCAAAATCTTCAATAGTATCGGAAATAAAAATTGTTTTATAGTAAGTTTTAACACTCAATGTTATTTTAATTAGCTTTTTCATGAAATGCGTTACGAGGGGGGGTGGGGGTCAAAAATCCTGAATTTTTGCGTTGCGTACTTTAAGAACGCTCCCCAAGGTTACAAAATATGAAAGATAATATTTTTAAAAATATTTCCAATATTCCCAATATTTCCGAGATCCCTTCGAAAATTTCCGAGATGAAAAACCTAGTAGTATATTTCCTAAAAAGTGCGTAGAGTGTTACTTTTCTGTTCCTGATTGCAGTTGGCCAACCGACGCATAGCGGAGTTCAATTCCTGGCTAGTTACCTGTGTGATCGTTTAAAATGCTTCAAAATTTTCTCTAAGTTTGCGAAACTGGGCAATTGATACTGATAGAATAGAGAATAAAAAAATATATAAATATATGTGCTCGTTGTTTTAAACTATGTAATATGTTTTTTCAGTTTTGTATTTTGTCTTAATTTTTTTAAGTTATAGTGTGTAAGTCTCTCCTGTTTTCGGCAAAAGTGTAACATTGGAGATATTGCGCGCAGGAAGACGATATGTTATGTAAATTTTAGCGGAAATATAATCCAAAACAACTTAAAAACAAAATTAAATTCACTTCCTTGAAATATTTAATGTCATGGAATTCACTTCCGAATAAATTAAACATAGTGTTCCTGTTTCTGATATTATATAGTCAAAAATCATTGAAGCATTTTCGTATTTTACTTATTTGTACGCAGGTTGTTACGTACGGTCAGTGTGACCGATGAATAAAAAAACCTACTTCAAAAAGCCGACGTAGGACAGCGTGTCCCATTTTCGATGGGATTAAATGGGAAACTCGGTTATTATTAAAGATATTGATTTTCTGATTGCACCTCCGTGCTCTTTTTTTGAGCCCTTAAAAATGTTGCAATCAGATTTTAGCTATATCCCGTTGTTCCGCTAATACAGGGAGTTTTTGAAAAAATTGCATTTTTTATAATCCCTTATATCTATCTTATTTTGCAAGATATTTTTATTCTGTAAAAACCTTTTTATGGCAACTTATTTAGAAGAAAATAATGACAGTTTTTTTAAATGTTGTTTAGTTTTTTTTTTTACTATCGCGGGAATGCCATCTGGACCCATTGCTTTGTTTGTATCCAACTTTTTAAGGGATTTTCGTATTTCTCTGTGACAAAAGGGTACCTCTGGCATACTGTGGGAAACCCTTTCAATGAACGGTGGAGTTTTTCCATTTGGCACTGTTAGGTTTGAGTTGGAGGAAAAGATTTTGGCCAGCATATTGGCTTTTTCCTCTGATGTTGTGGCTGAGTGAGTATTTTTATCTGTAAGTGGTGGTATGGATGACTTGGTGAAGTTTGATCCAACGGCTTTTGCAAGAGACCAAAAGGACCTAGAACTACTTTGACAATTCAGCAACCTGTTTTTTATTCTTTGATTGTATGTTTCTTTGGCGGCGTCAATAATAATTTTGCAACTATTTCTGGCTTCTATAAATTCTGTGTGGTTTTGAGCGGTTTGTTGTCGTTTCCAAAGGTTATATGCTCTGTGTTTTTTCTGCACAGCCGTTTGACACTGGCTGTTGAACCAAGGTTTTGCATTAGCTCTGCGTTTTATTGTATGTGGGATATATGCATCCATTCCAGATAAGATTACTTTTGTTATTTCATTACAGCAAATAGTGGGATCAGCTGTTTTAAAGCAAACTTCTTGCCATGGAAAATCCAGGTAAAACTGTTTAAGGTCATTCCATTTTGCCGATTTATAGTGCCACATTTTACGAGGAAGTGATTGTTGGCTTGGCGGTATGAACATTTCGCATTTTGTTCTTATAAGTATATGATCGGATGAACCAAGTGGGGGATCTACTTGAATTGTGTACAAGTCAGGATTTGTAGTTAGGAACAAGTCTAAAAGCGCTGCAAATTCACCCCTTTCTGAGATACGGGTAGGTTCATCGACAAGCTGCGTTAGACCACAACTTATGGCAAAAGCTTCTGCTTCCCTGCCTTCATTATCTGTTTTGTTGTGGTGTTTTAGCCAGGGTATATTGTGGACGTTGAAATCGCCTAAAAAAACAATTTCCGCATGTGGATAGTTAGACTGTATATTATCACAGTTTTCGGATAATGTCGCAAAAAAGTTTTGATACTCGGTGTTACTTGGCGGTCGGTAGAGGCAGCAAATGAACTTGGTCGATGACTTTGAGGTGAATTTCAGCCATATGATATCGAGGTTCGCTGGTTCTAGCTTCTCCTCTCGATGACATGAAAGGTCATTTTTAATGTACACACAGATCCCAAAATTATGTCGAAATCGGTGATGTAGGTCATAGCCGGGATAAAGATAGTTCACAATAGGTGTTGCAGAACTGATTTTAGTTTCAGTGAGAACAAGCATGTCAGGTCTTTGTTCTTCAAGATGTTGGTGAACTGAATTCATGTTAGTACTTAATCCTCTTATATTGCTAAAATCAATTATGAGTTGAGTTTTTGGTCTTCTTTTAATATCTTTGCATGAAGGACCCCCAGGATCACCCGACGCCCGGAGATCCGAGTGGTCGGGTATTTTACCTCCGGAATATTTTGATCCTGGAAGCGCCATCATACTATCTGTTACTCATTGTTGGAACCGGACTGCCAGCGCAGTAGCGGAACGTGGTGATACCACTTAGCGCTGCTCACTTCTGGCATGGTGGTATCGCACCGGTCGACGCCCAATGAGTAAAAAGCGTCTACCACCTACCAGATATGGTATTTATCATAAAAAAATTAAATACGGACTTGGATTTTTTTTATCACTATTTTGATTGGTGTTATGCTACTATTCTCACAAAATAATAAAAATTTAATATGTTTTTGTTTTAGAGTTAAAAAAATATATTTAATATTTTTAAGAAAATTTTAGTCCGAACCTAGAAATTTCCAACATAAATATAAATTAAAAATTGCTAGTTGAACGACTTTTAGTTTTACTGTTTTAATACTTAGCAAATTAAAATGGTTTTACATTAATTTACAGATTTATTTGAAACAAAGTCTACGACAAATGCAAAAAAATAACGAAATACAAAAAATAATAACTAATTTTTCTTTAATGATACAAATGTTCAAACTGATTGCCAATATGTATAAGACATTGTTGGCAATTTTAAGTAATTTTTCTTAACGCATTTTGCATAAAAATATTTCTGCCGTTGAAATAATGGGATTTTGTTGCTTGAATAAGGCAGTCGAACATATGACATTTTTCAAACTCTGGATATGGTCGATTTCTAGCCATTTTAGAAAAATTTTGAGTGAGCCAATCACAATGTCAATTCCACGCTTTTGTTTTTCCATGTTGAAGTAAATTTAATGAGTTGCTGTGCTACCATCAAATAATGACTATAATATTATTTTTGTACTTTTTAACATTTTTTTACTTTATTTTTAAATCTTTTAATTAACGTTTCAAAACAGATAAACTAAAAATCATTAAACTAGGGTGTCTTGCAATTTTTAATTTATATTTACGTTGAAAATTTTCAGATTCGGACTAAAATATATTTTTTTTAAATATTAAATATTTTTTTTAACCTTGAAACAAAAAAATATTAAAGTTTTATCATTTTAAAATAGTAATAAAAAAAATCCAGGTCCGTGTTTAATTTTTTTATGAGAAATACGATATCTCAAAAACTAAACATTATTTTAAAAAATTCACAACGTTAATATTTTGCTCTAAAACAGTTGCCATTGAAAGGTTTTTACAGAATAAAAATATCTTGCAAAATAAGCGAGATACAGGGAAAAAATAAAAATGCAACATTTTTAAAAACCCCCTATATTAGCGAAACCACGGGGTATACCCCAAATCTGATTACAAAATTTTTAAGGGCTCAAAAAAAGAGCACGGTAAGGTGCAATCAGAAAATCGATATCTTTAATAATAACCGAGTTTCCCATTTAATCCCATCGAAAATGGGACACGCTGTACATTTGTGCGCGTGAGATATAAAAAATAATATAAAAAAACTTTTGGTCCCCTTACTCTCACTAACTTAAGTCCGTTATGAGTGCCAAATTTCATTACTCTATCTTAAACCATTAAGAACTTAAAGAAAATTGTAAACCCTATTTTGATTTGATAAATTTTTGATTTATATAATGTCTCCGTATTATTTTATTGAAATAAACATATTTTTATATTGTTGGAAGTTTATTTAAATAAAAAAATAATAAAATTAGTTATGCTAAATTTGTTGTTCGTATCCCCAAGGGCGCACGGTGGTCAGCTTGTCGGTTCTGAACGATCGAAAGTATTTTATGGTTTTAATTTTGACAAATTGATGCTGAAAGTTAGAACATGTCAACTTGCGTTTAAAAAATGTGATTTTCATATACTGTACAGTCGCGTCCAAAAATAATGTTGCATATCGTTTTTTTTTCTCTTAAGCAAAAAACTTGAAAAATTGATACTTTGAGAGTGTGTGTACTACAGCTTATAGCTTTTTTTATTAATCAAAGCTTTTTTAGAAAAATTTTACTAAATTTATTAATCTTGCTATACTATATATCAATTTTTTACCACGCACTGATATTCTTTATCGTAGTCCTTATATTCACTATTTTCACATACAAAGTTCAAAACGGATTGATTTTTATCCTGTGAAACCGGTGTTTTGTGCCACAAACAATAAACCATAGCTAATAGAGCGGCAAGAAGCGGCAACTGAATGTAGCATCTATACAACCCTTGATACATGATAAAAATGATAAAGTCACAAATGCAATTGATACGTAACGATCTAGACTTTTTCAGTCCAATATATATAATACATATTTGAAAATTTATAATAAATGAATACTCAACTTTTATCTCATTTTTTTAATAAGCAAATTGAAACTGCAAATGGTTTAATAGTAAAAATTAAAGATACCAACCCATATTTTAAATATACGTGAAGAAATCACCATATAATCTCTGGTTTACCCACTTGAAGCACTTTGGAAAATCGCCTTTCCGCGCGGAATAAGTGCAGGCTATCAAACGGCGTATGACCGACCTATCGTCGTACAAGTGACGAGTTAGTTGATCGATTTTCTGTATTGGGGTCTACTAATAAGGTAATTGAGCACTTTTTTAAGACTTAGTGATTATGATAGAAAATAGTTCGATATTGAGGTTTCGATCGTCTAAATTAGACAAGATGACCTCCGTGTGGCGCGGCGGTTGGAACAAATAACACTGGTCTGCAAAAAAAAAATTCTTGAGCTCTGGCATTATTTCCGCTGATTCTTATGTAAGACGACGCCCTGAATCCAAATATAGCTTGCGTTTTCTTCTACCACCCACCATTTTTAAGGGAGCAGCCCTTTTACCTATTTTTATAATTTTTCGATAATAATTATAATATTATCGACATAAATTTAAATTTTTAATAATAAAGAGAGTTATTTTAGTTTTAAACAATAATAAGTACATGGGCGCAGCCGCCCCCCCCCCCCAAGCCTTAGATTTTTTACATATATTCCACATATTTCATAAAAGAACGCAAAAAATAGCTTAAAATTCGACATCATGAGCCTATAGAGGCGTCGGCCCCTTCCAAGACATATTCCTGGGTGCGCCACTGATAAATAAGATCTTTCGTACCTTCACTTGGTGCTTGATTTCCTTTTATACCCTGAGGTACAACCCTCTCGTTTCAAAAACCAGCAGTACGCCGCCAACATGCTTGCATTTCACTTCCCTGAAAACCTCTTTTCCAACTTAGCGATGTCTCAATGAAACCGTTCCCCGTATTCATCCGAGACTGCTCCTAAATGTTCAGGAAAGAAGTTCAGATGCGCGTGAAGGAAGTGCATTTTAAGGGACATGTTACATCCCATGGCCTTGTACGCTAAAGGCAATTCCTCGACCTGAGCGACATAATCATCACTTTTATGGTTACCTAAAAAGTTCTTACACACGTTTTGGAATACAAACGAAGCTCGTTTTTCTTTTTGATTCAGGTGTTCAATAAACGTCGAATCTTGAAAAAGTTGTCTAATCTGGAGCCCACAAAAACACCTTCCTTGATTTTAGCCTCACTAAGACGAGGAAATTTAGTTTTCAAATATATGAATGCGTCACCTGTTTTGTCCAGTGCTTTTACAAACTGTTTGATCAATCCAAGTTTGATGTGCAAAGCCGGCAAGTAAATATTATCTTAAGGGACTAATAGGGATCGTTGGCGACATTTTTCTGACCGGGAGTAAATTTACGGGTACGGGTAGACCTCGTCAGATGTCTATCAGGGGATATGAATCGACCACTGCCCTCCGTAGATTCCAGGTACTCTCCGACCCGGAGAGTTAGCACCTGTATAGGGTCCCTTTCCCAGGGTTACGGGAGAAGACCACATCGATATGAAAGGCGGAGAGAATGGACCTCGGTACGGTGATCATAGCGTAGGTGGCAACCCTTTCTTTTAGGGATAGTATAAAAGACCACAGCTGTTGCCTTACAGAATGGCGTTGGCTCGTCAAAGGCTAGAGGAGAAAAACCTTGATTAAAAATCCTGGCCCTTCAAGTAGGGGGTTGAGATATTAGACTGGTGCTCTAATACTTGTAAAACAAAGCAATTACCAAAAAGCCTAAACAAAGCCTCGGAGCAATGGATGGAAACTCTCGAAGACGAAAAAAGCAAAGACAAAGGACTATGTATATAGCTACATGGAACGTACAGGGAGTGAATCAAAAGTTGGACATTATTGCAACTGAAGTGCAGAATTGTAAGATCGATATTATTGCACTCACAGAGACAAAAAAGAAAGGATCAGGTACGAATAGTGTCGGCAATTTTGTCCATATATTCACTGGAGTCCCAAAAGAAAGCAGAGCAGCCAGAGGGGTATCCTTGTTAATAAAGAAAAATCTAAAGAATAAAATTACAGACTACGATTGCATTAGTGAAAACATACTTCGAGTGAACATGAAGATGCTTGGACATAATATAAGCATAATAGCAGTCTACGCACCAACAGATGACGAAAGAGTAGCTACAAAACAAATGTTCTTTGACCAACTGGATGAGACTATCACCAAAATCGGTAATACCAGAGAAATAATTATGCTTGGCGATTTTAATAGCCGAACTGGTAGACAAACCCAGAGCAAAGTGATAGGACCATTTGGAGAGGAAGTAACAAATGATAATGGCTTAAGACTGATGCAATTGTGTGAAACCCACAACCTAAAAATAAATAATGGTTTTTTTAAACATAAGGATATTCATCGATATGCCTGGATTCAGCAAACAAGAAATCTTAAATCAATCATTGATTATGCTATAGGTGGACAACACTCGCAATTAAAGTGGTATGATGTGCGAGCACTTCGTGGTGTTACCTGTGGATCTAACCACCATCTGGTAAAAGCAAAAATATTATTCCCTTTAAGAAAAACAAATAAGGACGAAAGTATTAGAGAAAATGAAAACCTAGAGTGCATCGAAGACAATCAAAAATACAACTTTAGAAGTCTAGAAATCGAAAGTACTCAAAGATTGTATCAGAACCGATTAGATCAAAATTAGATTAATTAACACAAATCACTCATTTGAAGAGATATATACAAACATAATAAAAAGCTTGAAGGAAGCTGTTGGATACCAAGATAATAGAAATAACAGGAAGATGTGGTGGACGGAGAAAATACAGGAAATTGTCAAAGAGAAAATCGCACATACTTGAAATGGCTCAGTACTAAAGAGCAAAGAGACCTAGAAATATACAGGGAAACCAGAAGACAGCTAAAAAGTTTGATACGCACAGAAAAAAATGAAATGTTTGAGCGCAAATGCCACGATATAAATACACACGTAGGAGGTAGGCAGAGCTCTGAAGTATGGAAATTCATTTCTACAGTAAAAAACCCAACAAAAGAAAAAGTAAACATCCAGATCATTAAACCAGAACAATGGACAGAACACTACAAGGGACTGCTGCAGGAGACGAGACCCGAATATCTAACAGCCTCTCCGAGGAGAGACATAGAAGTACATGGAGAGGAAGTAATCATCGAAAAAGAAATGATAAAGAATAGTATAAAAGCTTAAATCCGGAAAAGCTAGCGGACCTGTGGGAATATATGCTGAAATGCTCAAATATGGATCAGAGAAACTACTCGAAAATCTCACATATATTACCAGTTAATCCATAAATGGACATCCAGTACCTAATGATTGGAAAATTGCATTTATATCCTCAATACATAAAAAAGGAAACAAGCTGGATTGTAACAATTACAGAGGAATTTCAGTCACCAGCACTCTAAGTAGATTGTACGGTAGGATTCTTAGAGATCTAACAGAGAATGATTTTCATGAACAAGAAGAAGAAGAGCAAGGTGGGTTTCGTGCAGGCAGATCTTGTAGTGATAATGTTTTTTGTCTTAAACAAGTAATTGAGAAAAGAAGCGCCAGAAATATAGAGACTCATGTTACCTTTGTGGACCTACAAAAAGCATATGATACCGTTCCAGTAGAAAAATTATGGACGGTGTTGGAACAAACTAATATCAATCATACATACATAAAAGCGATAAAAGAACTATACAAAGGGTCAAAATCTAAAATTAAAATTGGAAATCGACTTTCAAAAGAATTCCTGGTAACAAAAGGCTTAAGACAGGGATGTTGTATCTCTCCAACTCTTTTTAAAATATATATCGCAGTGGCTTTAAAAAACTGGAAACGTAAAGTGCACGGCATGGGAATACAACTTAACGACCGATTTACTATATACACACTACAGTGTGCTGACGACCAAATAATTGTAGCTAATGATAAAGAAGACATGGAGTATGTGATGAGAAAGTTAACGGAAGAATACCAAAAGTGGGGACTAACAGTGAACGTGGACAAGACACAGTACTTATGTATTGGAAACGAATCCAGTGAGTTAGAACTAGACAATGGACAAACAATATCTCCATGCAATGAGTATGTATACTTGGGTGTCACATTTGATAAGACAGGAACAGACTGTAAAGAATTGGAAAAAAGAATAGTAAAAGCAAAAAAGGTTATTGGATGTCTTAACAGTATTTTATGGAGCAGAGAGATAAGAAAGAATGTAAAATTTAACATATATGAAACAATGGTAAAAAGCACGCTGTTGTATGGAATAGAGACTTGTCGCGTAGCAGAAAAATACAAAACAAAAATGGAAAGTGTCGAAATGGATGCAATAAGAAGATCAATGAGAATATCTAGATTAGATCACATAAGAAATGAGATCATAAAAGAAAGAATGGGAATCGAGGGAAGCATAACGGATGACATCACTAAAAGGCAATTGATATGGTACGGCCATGTACAACGGATGAACGACGAAAGATTACCAAAACAGGTCCTAGAGTGGCAACCAGTAGGGCGCAGAAAAAGAGGACGTCCCAAACTAGAATGGCAACAGTCAATCCAAAGATCAATGAGTCAAAAGAATCTCACAGAAGATGATTGTCAGGATCGAAGGAGGTGGAGAATAGGCGTCGTTCTAACGTTCTAAACCGACATAGTAGTAGTAGTAAATCTTTCTCGCAATGACCAGTTCCGTACAATGTAATGTTTGTCCCGTGCTCGGCTGTCCCATTCACAAATAAAGCAACAATATTTTATTTTTTTATTATAGTTTCTGCATAAGCGTATACAAGGGGAGAGGGGGGCTTGGGGGAGAAAGCCCCCCCCCCAAGAATCTAAAAATAGATTATGTTAAAACTATTTATTTTCCTACTTTTTAATATGTTAACAAATAAAAGTGGAAAAAATTTCCAAGCTCCTCCAAGGCGATTTTTTGTATACGCCAGTGGTTTCTGTATGTATCTACTTTTATATACTAATATGTTGCTTTATGCTTTGCTATAACCTTTATTACCTTTACCGTTAAACTGCTGGAGCTAAAAATTTTATAAAAATAATTAGAAAATGCATATAAAACGGTAAAATCGACAATGTCCATTTACCATTTATGCAAACATCCCCCCCCCCCAAAACAAATGGCTTACCACCTTACTATAAATATTAATATTTGAGAACACTAAACTCTCGTCTATAAGAAATAATTATGTTAAGGCCAAAAAAACCTTTCCGTCGCACCAAACTACGAAAAGCAGTAAAAATAGGTTCATTCAAATGGGGGGTGATGGGGAAAAACGGAGTTCATATTTGGATTCAGGAGGTCATTTTACATAAGAATCGGCAAGAATGGTGTCAGGACCGATTTTCATGCCGACCAGTGTAATTTGGGCATATCGGTCTGTTGGACGTCACCGCTCAAGGGTGGAAATTAATAAATTTAACGAATAATTTATGGAACCAAGAAACGTTGATGGTTAATTTTTTTGTTTGTACTAGGAAACATTAAACATTATTTTGTCGAAGTTTATTGCTCTCATCAAAACGGCTTGACCTCCTGACATTATTTTGATGTTTTTGCCGAGTAGATCTCTGTCTATCGCAGTAGGCAGATATATTTTTTGCTTCTTCCTTTCACTTTTGCTGCTTACTGCCCACTCTTGGAATTAATTTAATTCCTTACAAGTGAGCGATTAAAAAAACACGGTTCATGGTAAGTTACCAGCAGTGAAAATCAGTTGTTAATATTAATAAAGTTTACATGTTTATTCGGGCTTAATTTGCATATTTATTGACTTTGTCAATGTACCTACAGACTATTATGGAGCGCAAAGTTTTTTATAAAACACTATTTTCTACTCGCGTGCTTAAATCACGTTTTTACCCACGCATATTCGTGCGGCAAGTTACTTTACCGCATGTGCACCAATGTAGGGTAAGGTTGCCTAAATCGAACCACTTTTTGGTTTTTATTTTTTTTCGTAAAAACTAATAACTCTAATTAAATTTTTTAATTCGGAACTTTTGAACATATACGAGCAATTTTTAAAATATATTATTTTGTTGAACTTTGGAGAAACAAGAGTTTTTGTAAGGGGTTGCAAATGGTACGATTTGGGAAACTGGTTGCCTCAATCGTACCAGCGGGTTCCTAAATCGTACCATTGGGCTCTTCTAAGATTTAACAAATAGAAAGAAGTACCGAAATTTGTTGGCATATGAAAAAAAATCTATATAAAATCTGAGGTTTTATTTACAAAAAAAAACAACATTTTAAATTATGATTATTTTTAAGTTTACAAACAGAAGTCGCACAAGTAATCATCCTTAACTCTAACTATATAAAATCGGAGATTTTATTAAGTATTTACAAAAAAAGCAACATTTTAAACTGTGAACATTTTTAAGTTTATAAACAGAGGTCACAAAAGTAATCACCCTAAGCTCTAACGGTATAAAATCGGAGATTTTATTAAGTATTTACAAAAAAATCAACATTTTACATTATGAACATTTTTAAGTTTATAAACAGAAGCCGCTGTCAGAACACATTTCATATGCCCATGTTCTACACTTGATACACTTTATCATATCTTCGACAAAAGACTCATGGCAAGTTGTGCATTACCAGTCATCAGCATTATTAAAATTATTATTTTATTTTTCTTAGATGAATGAGTTCTTTTATTTTTTTGTGTTGACTTTTCTGGTTGAGGTTGAAAGATGACATCTTTGACAGCCCCCTCTGCCTTTTTTAATTTTTCTTTTTTTACCTTTGAAGCATATTTTTCTGCCAGCTTATTCTTAGATAAGCTTTCGGTTAATATTGCAACTTTTTGCGCACCTTTTTTGCTCTTTAATTCAATTTTTTTACGATTTGGTAATGGACTTAATTGCTCAATTGGAACAGCCTTACTCTTTTTAATGGCTCTGGTTCGAAATATCGCTGTTTAAAATAGCGTCGTTGAAAATAGCGAGTAATAGCGGTGTTTAAAAATAGCTCTGGCATGAAATTGCGCCAGTAACAAAATAGCGCCAGTATCAAAATAGCGCGTAATGAAATAGCGCCAGTAACAAAATAGCGCGTAATGAAATAGCACTGTTTTAAAATAGCATGTAATAAAATAGCGCGTAACAAAATAGCGAAATTAAAAAAAGCATCCTTAAAAACAGCAACTATATGACTAAGGGGTCTCTTTCTAACATATTTTTTCAAAAAAAAAAACTTCCCTGAACTCTTTTGCGGGATCCTAGCGGGTGTGAAACAAAACTGAACCGAACCGAACTTAACCGAATCGAAGTATCGGTTTAGTTCGGTTTGGTTTTACAATCTCTAGGATGCCGGTTCGGTTCGGTTCAGATCCGTTCCGTTCGGTTCGGTTCGGTTCGGTTCGGTTCGGTTCGGTTCGGTTCGGTTCGGTTCGGTTCGGTTCGGTTCGGTTCGGTTCGGTTCGGTTCGGTTCGGTTCGGTTCGGTTCGGTTCGGTTCGGTTCGGTTCGGTTCGGTTCGGCTTTGTTTCACACCAGCTAGGATCCCGCGAAAGAAGTCAGGGAAGTTTTTTTTTTAAATATGTTAGAAAGAGACCCTAATTCGTTACTAGCGCTATTTTAACACAGCGCTATTTTAAACTGGCGTCATTTTAAACCAGCGCTATTTTGAAACTAGCGCTATTTCGTTACGCGCTATTTCATTACGCGCTATTTTGATACTAGCGCTATTGCATTACTATCGCTATTTTAAAACAGCGCTATTTAGTCTAGCGCTATTTTGTTACGCGCTATTTTGAAACAGCGCTCAAACAATACCGCTATTTCGAACGACGCTATTTTGAACAGAGAACCAGAGCCCTTTTTAATAAGATCTAATATTTCTTGTCGAGATAAACTACCTGTAGATGAAATTGGATCATCCTCGTATTTTGATTTTTGTCTGATTCATCTGTATCTTCGAAAGGAGTATTCTCCTACTGGGATTCAACAGAGTCTGTTACCAGTAAGTTTTCAGTAGCGACAAAATCTGTTTCAGAAAAGACATTTCGGTTTACTGACCTTATTTCAAATACCACAGTGGTACGATTTAGGCAACGGTACGATTTTGGAGACTTTACCCTATTATAATAGCAGTTTTATTTTAATGATTTCCCTATACTTAGTAGCGAGTATAGGTATAAAAAAAATAACGTTAAAATTTATTTACATTTAATTTTTCGTAGAGATTACTTTTCGCACTATACTAACTGTAATTGATAACTTTTTACGCATTTACTTAGTACATAGAAACTATTAACTATTTTATCTACGAGCATGCGGAAAATATGATTTTACGCATTGCTTAACGATCAACCATCTCTTGCGGAAAAAAATAATTTTTCGCATTTTTTACCTTTATAGGTATTTCTATATTTAAGCTATAGTTTAAGTAAGTAGTAAACTCCATGCTATATCAACCTTGAAAACAGATTTTTGTAGATATCTCCGAAAGGAAAGCTCCTACAAAAAAACAATAGCTTCTCTAGTCACTGCTGCGCGGGCTAGGAAGGTAAAAAGAATTTTTGAAGAACTTCTTATTGAAACAGCCTTTTTTCCAAAAATAATATATTTTGTTGAGAAATTTTTCTTACACAATGTTGGTGGTCCAGACGCCGATTAGGATATGTTTGCGATGAACTGACTACGGTTTAGGTTTAACACAGATTTTGATGTCTCAACAAGAGGACAGGGAAGATTTAAAAAAAAATACGGTAAGTTAGATTAAAATAACAATTAAACAAATTGTCCCCGCGGCATGCAAATTGGACCGCGGCGAATCGGCGGCGTCAAATTGTCTCCTACCCTTTTTTTATGGACAGCGCTTAAAAAATTCCAAAGTAAAGTCTCAGTATAAACAGTAACTACTTGGGCACACCCAGGGGAGGGCCTCGGTGCCCCCTCACCCCAAGATTTTTTTAGATATTTTCCACATGTTTAATAAATAAAAAGATAGAATACGACATCATGAGGCCTTGGCTCCCACCCCCACCGCCAAGACATATTTCTATAGTTGACCCATTCTATTCGCCGTATGAAAAAAGGTCATATTTGTAGTTTAAGATTCATTGTTAAAGGGTGCAGGTATAATTGTCGGTAGCCTCTGTTAAGCCTTACAAGAAGGGATTAGTCACGTATCACAAGATTAGATCCGTTCGACAATTTTACTTAAAGACATTGCAATACGTATTCGTGCTTAAATTACTGAAACGCTTCGCAAAATTTGAAAATGAATTTTCAATTTTTTCGCATACCCCTGAAAATCCCAAAATGATTCTTATAAGTAGGATGGCGCATGTCACTTACACTATACCGGAAAAATCAGACAAAACCTATTTTATATGTGCACAAGTAACTCTAAGGGAACTAACCATCTTTGAATTCTTAATGACCTATGGGCTACGTGATATCACAGTATAACAATATACCCTACAGTGTGTGGTGATATGTAGTGGATAAGAGTTTAATGATAATAAAGAAAAAAAAAAGAAAACTGTTAGGCCTATAAATAAATTTCGAAAACCTTACTAGACACAGTATATGAAGGTATATACTAAAAAGTGTGCAAGTTACAATTTGATGCTGACTAATAAAATAAGGTATTTGTTGAGTGTCGATGCATAAACTTCATTGGGGAAAGGGGGGCAAAATGGGCTACGGTGGTAAAACGGAGTAACGCAGTTTTACCCTAAACTGCCCAAGAATAAAACTTTTAAATATTAGACATATCCTAACAACTTTATTATTATATAGCATTTGTTCAAAAATTTCATGTCATTGATTATTAGGTTCTCAAGTTCTTCCCAAGTTTTCGCTTTGTACTGAACCCCGGCATGATCAGCGAACGCAGTAATCTTAGTACTACTTTCAATTTGGTAGAGATCGTTAACATATATATTAACCCTTCCCTGCGGAACGCCGCAGCTGACGGGGTCACCTAGAATTCCGTTGGCTTCCACTGCGTGTTCCCTTTTATCTAAATAGCTTGTAAAAATAATTACTGCATTATCATCAAAGCCAATGGTTTGCACCTTTTTAAGACTTTTGTCAATTGAATGATACACTTGTGAAATAAAATCCGCTAACGGATCCTCTGTATATCTGCCTTTTCTAAACCCATATTGATTTTTCTATATAATATTGTTACTCTCTAGGTGGTTTACAATGTGTTTTTGATAAGTTGCTTATTACTGAAATCGGACGATAATTTTTTACTTCACTTGGATCTCCAGATTTAAATAGGGGCTTGACTATTGCTTCTTTAAAGATATGTTGGTATACACTTTCTTTGATTGACTTGTTTATGATAAAAGTTAAAGGTTCAACTATAAAATGACTTACTACTTTAAGAATCCCTGATGTAGGACCATTCTTCTTACGCGATTTATTAGGTTTTAAAGATTTAATGTTTGTTAACACTTCTTCATTGTTTGTAGATTTATTGACAATTTGTCTTTGATTATTGTTTCTTTAAAATCATGGTTGTTATTAACAACTATTTTCCTTGTTAAATCCGAAGCTACGTTACAAAAGCAATTGTTAAAGAAATTTGCCTTTTCCCTGTCATTTTCTTCGAGTTTGTTGTTGTTTGTTATGACCTGTTTTATAATTCCTTTTTTATTGTTACTCCTATTAATATTTGTTTACGCATTTACAAAGTCGATTGGGGTTGTTAATATTATCTTGTAGATATTTTTTGTAATATTGAACTTTCGCATTTCTTAGAAGGATTAATACTACGGAGTTACATCGTAAAAATGATTTTTTTTTAAACAAAACTTTGTTTGTATTGTTATATTTATGTTTATGTGCTTTTTGCATTTTTGATAAAGTTTATTTTTGTGGTTTGAGTTCATTAGGCCATACGTTATCTATTCTGTCCTTTTAATTTCAATACGCTTTAGTACCTTTTATTTTGTATACTTTTCTATGGTTTTTTTTAAAAGCCTAACAAAATTTGTAGCGCAAGAGTTGACATCGGGTGGTAGCTAAACATTTTTCCAACTTATAATTCGAAGTTCCATTGTAACCGTTTTGCTGTTTAATAAATACTTAAAATTTTCATAGCTTTTAGGATTCTCTGCACCATCAGAAAAACATTGAAGTTTTATGATTTGTTGAAAAATGATCTGGAATTCTTGATTTCAGGACGATGGATTTAAAGGAATCTGGTCATATGTATGTTTAGTTTTAAGAAATGCGTGGTCCAAACATGAATGTCTTGTACTTGAGAGAATGTTTATTGTTGAAATATACCCCCACTCAACCAAGCAATTTACATATTCGTTTTAAAGCAAATCTATGTTAATCTTACCCAAAATTATGTCAAAATCATATCTTTTAACTTAATTTTTTTTCTAAAGTATAAAGAGTATAATAAAATCAACTTCATTTGTAGCTGGTGATCTGTAAAGGGAAAGTAATCTAAAAGTGGTATTACTTTTTCTAATTGTCAAATAAATAAGTTTTTTGTTTGAAACTCGTAGACAATGATTGTGTAGAAATAAAATTTCGGACCATTGTCTTTATTTATTTTAAAACACGACGTTTCGGTTAGTAAGTATCTCTAACCGTTATCAAGTGTAAACTAAACAATCTAGTCTCTAGGCTACTACTTATACTACTTGGTGTGCAGTCAGGTGTGACGCCCCCTTTTTAATCCTAAGACGCCTGTTTTCCTTAAGGAGTGGTTTCCATATGTTTAGTATGTCCGTGCTTGGTTGACTGAAAACTTCTTTATTCTGCATTATAA
This sequence comes from Aspidapion aeneum, assembly GCA_963576565.1. Lineage (NCBI taxonomy): Eukaryota > Metazoa > Arthropoda > Insecta > Coleoptera > Brentidae > Aspidapion > Aspidapion aeneum. The sequence goes on from OY755039.1 coordinate 115,785,843, forward strand.
ACGCAGCTTCAATAAACTTTCGTTTTCGCCAATGCGACTCCTTATGAAAAACTTTAGCTTCTGACCACTGAATCCTGTGATCATTTGACCATGCATGATCTGGTAAACCGGATTTTTCAATATCCCCTAATTGGGTACTTTTTAGATGTTCATTTACTCTAACCTAAAGAGGGCGTTTCGTTTCACCTACATATGATTTACCACACTCACACGGGATTTGGTAAATACATTCCTTATTATTTGAGGGATTGTCTGGTTTTGTTTTAGTTACAAAACTTCTTATCGTATTTCCCGAAGAAAATGCTGTTTTTATATTATAGTGTTTAGCTATTCGTCTTATGTTTTCTGAAATCCCTTGAACATATGGAATGTTAATAACACCTAACGGTGAGAATTTGGTACATTTAGTTTGTTTTTAATTTTTTTTTAAACTGAACGATATTTAAAACATATTCTCAGTACCTCAAAACGAAAGTGTATAACCAATGTATACTTCCTGTACTTACCTCCCAGACCTGGACATTTACAAAATTAAACATGGATAAGTTCACAAAAGCCCAAAGATCAATGGAAAGACAAATGTTACATATAAAGCTAACAGATAGGAAAAGGAATGAACGGATAAGAAATAAAACAAAAGTAAGGGATGTCAGAGGAGAAGTAGCAAAATCAAAATGGAAACTTACCGGTCATAATATCAGACAGAAAGACGGTCGATGAAACAAATAATGTATTGTAAACTAGAGAACCTGGGACAATAAAAGAAGTAGGGACCCCAAATGATATGTGCGGACGATTTGAAGAAACATACGGTAGCTAGATGGATGAGTACGGCGACAGGCAGATAAAAGTGGGAGATATTGAGGAAGGCCTATGTCCGAGAATATGTGTTGGCTATTCCGTATTTGATGTTTGTTTGAATTAAGCAGGTGGTTTCGGATAAAACGAGTTTTAGTGAAGAGGGTAAAACGAAGTACCCTGTTTTACCAAGTATTTTTAAGGGCTTCGATGTTTTGTGTTAGCTTATTTTATTTTGAAATTTGATAATAGAGTTTTTGAGGGAGTTTTGTTTGGAAATATTTAACTTGTAATCTTGTATGTGTGTGCATTAAAACGTGCAAGTGGCACAACAATGCCAATTTTGGACTATCCTGCTTCGATTAGCACTGCACGCCACTGTATACATATGCAATACGATAATAAAAACAAGACACATACGTGCATGCACACTTTAAAGCCCAAACACGACATTACAGTGTAACAATTTGGACCAATTTAGCTAGATTGAGACAATAATACAGCTGATGTTAGCCAATTGTCTTAGATTAAGTCACTTAAACTAAATAATAATGACCACCCAGAAAAAAAATGGTTTTATAATTCATGGGCGCACCCAGGGATCTTAGGGGTCCGCCCCCCCGCCCCAAGCCTAAGATATTTTCAGACATTTTTTACATATTTCATGAATAAACACAAAAAATAGCAAGAAATAAGACATTATGAGGGCTCGGGCCACCCAAGACATATTCGTGGGTGCGCCACTGTATAGTTTTGGATTGAAAATAAAAATTACTAACTAGCCGTAACTATGGCTAAAGTTAGAATATTTGATAAACCTAGTAATACTTACAAGTCCTTGGTATAAAGACCGAGATTGCGAAATTTACCTGGACGGTTTGTCCACTTGGTTTAAGTACACTGGTTACATTTGAAAATAATACTAGCTAGCGAGCGCTTTTCCCAAAGACTAATACTTTAAGCAAAAATTGGCAACGTAACGTCCACTCTCACCGCACTATGCGCGTTAAGAGTGGGTAAAAACCTCATCATCCTTGTTATACTGCCGTCCTTAGTAAGACCCACCTATCTGCAAAAAAATCAAAAATGAGTTATGACCGAAAATGGCTTTAAATAACTAAGGTTACTTTCATCTGTTTTTGAAGAAAAATACCCAAATTTTTGAGCGGAAGTATTTTATTTTGAAAAACCAAAAAAAATATTACTATGTACTCTTAGCAAGCATTTAAACTTTAAACTCGCTTTTCTCGAAATAAGTGAAAACGTAGATAGGTGGGTCTTACTAAGGACGGTAGTATATAGAAGACGGTTTTCTCGTATATTTTTACACCAAATCTAAAACGTTTATTTGAATAGATATCAAAATATGATAAATGCAAAGGTGTTATAGTTTTTTAAGAAGTTTAAGAATATTTGTGTCAGAATGTCAAAAAGAAATTCTAAATGTCAAAATTTGACAGGTTGATGGTTTTTTAAATTTGAACACCCTGTATTTTATTTTTGAGTTTTATAGACCTTTTTTTCTGATTTCAAAAATATATATGTAATGATTATTTCGTTAATTAGTTTTGGAGAGAGATATTGTTTTAATGTTACAAAAACTTAAAATGGTACTCTTTAAAACATCAAGGCAGCCATGAAAAAGACAATCGCATTGACACAAAAAGTAATGCTATTGTTGCTAAGATGGTTTTTTCCGAAGAAGAAAATCTGGATACGATTCAATTGTTTTATTTTAATGATAAAAACGCATCCACAGCTCGCAACTAGTATTATATTCAGTTTTCCAGCAGAAGAGAACCAACCCACCAAACCATATTAAATACAGTAAACACATTATTATGACCAGCAAATAGCCCCGATTTGTCTACCGTTGATATTTTTTGTAGGGCTACCTAAAAAATACTCTGCCAATATATGGGCCCCTAAGCTCACACTAAAAACTGAAATATATTTTATTCAACTCCAGACCAAATTACCTTTTGTTTGATACCACACAAACCATGTTTTGACTTAAACTCAAATTTTTGAAATCTACCCCCACCCTTAAAAAAACTATAATGTATTTTGTTAAACTCCGGACACAATTACCTTTCGTTTGATATCACACACGCCATATTTTCACTTAAACTTTAAATTTTAAAATATACCCCCACCCTTTTTTTAAAATAAACTAAAATATATTTTGTTTAACTCCAGACTCAATTACCTTTCGTTTGATATCACACACGCCATATTTTCACATAAACTCTAATTTTTGAAATCTACCCCCACCGTTTTATTTGGTTTCTGTTCGGTGGATTTTGTTCATTTTTAAACGGGACCATCTCGACCCAAGACCCAGCCTAGATACCAAATTTCATTAAAATCGGTCAAGCGGTTTTTGAGTTATGCGCGTTGGTCGTTACAGACAGACATACAGACATACAGACATACAGACATACAGACAGACAGACAGACAGACAGACAGACAGACAGACAGACAGACAGACAGACAGACAGACAGACAGACAGACAGACAGACAGACAGACAGACAGACAGACAGACAGACAGACAGACAGACAGACAGACAGACAGACAGACAGACAGACAGACAGACAGACAGACAGACAGACAGACAGACAGACAGACAGACAGACAGACAGACAGACAGACAGACAGACAGACAGACAGACAGACAGACAGACAGACAGACAGACAGACAGACAGACAGACAGACAGACATACAGACGGACAGACAGACAGACAGACAGACGGCGCAACAAAAAAGTTTCAAAATCATCTGAAACGAAAAGATATATAAAAATTTTTGAAATCGGAGCAACTTTTTTTTTCTCGAAAAAATTATGATCACCATAGCTCACACTACTATAGTATAGTATATGTGTGAGCTAATAAGGTGGATCACAACAGGCTGGACACATTTCAAAAATAGAACGTCGATTATAATCAAGGTCTGTAGAGGATAGGTTACCTGGTAACTTTCTGACCAATCAGAGCCAGTATTAGAAGCGGGAAATGACGTCACCCGGAGTGCCCATTTAAATAAAAACCATTTAATATAGTAGAAAATCTTTAAATTTCTTGTGTTCCTTTATTGATTTAAATGTAAATATTTCTTGTTATTTTAGCTCACACATATACTATACTATAGTAGTGTGAGCTATGGTGATCCTAATTTTTTCGAGAAAAAAAAAGTTGCTCCGATTTCAAACATTTTTATATATCTTTGCGTTTCAGATGATTTTGAAACTTTTTTATTGCGCAGTCTGTCTGTCTGTCTGTCTGTCTGTCTGTATGTCTGCCTGTAACGACCAACGCGGATAACTCAAAAACCGCTTGGCCGATTTCAATGAAATTTGGTACCTAGGCTGAATCTTGGGTCGAGATGGTCCCATTTAAAAATGAACAAAATCCACCGAACACAAACCAAATAAAAGGGTGGGGATAGATTTCAAAAATAAGAGTTTATGTGAAAATATGGCGTGTGTGATATCAAATGAAAGGTAATTGAGTCTGGAGTTAAACAAAATACATTTTAATTTATTTTAAAAAAAGGGTGGGGGTATATTTCAAAAATTAGAGTTTAAGTAAAAATATGGCGTGTGTGATATCAAACGAAAGGTAATTGAGTCCGGAGTTTAACAAAATACATTTTAGTTTTTGTTTTTTTAAGGGTGGGGGCGGATTTCAAAAATTTGAGTTTAAGTCAAAACATGGCTTGTGTGGTTTCAAACAAAAGGTAATTTAGTGTGGAGTTGAATAAAATATATTTCAGTTTTTAGTTATATTAGCTCACACGTACACTATAACTATAGTACCTAGTGTGAGCTTAGGGGCCCATATATTGGCAGAGTTTTTCTTAAGGTATCTCTAATAACAATCTTCATAAAATACATCAACTAACTCAAATATAAAACTTACCTGATACCAAATATCCCAAAGGCAACATGTCTTGGAAAGCTTTTAGTCCGTTAAAATAACTACAAGTAGAAAGTATAAGTATACTAGAACAAGTATTTACGGTTTTTAAATAAATATAGTCCGAAAAAAACGCAACAAATGTAAAAAATGAACCATCAGAGAATAAACATACTGAAAGACACATGTAAACAATGGGCTCTAATCAAATAGTGGCACTCCAAATGATGCGCTGTCACCTCTCACGCCGCTTCGACCATGGAGTTACCAGGCAACCTATCCTCTACAGACCTTGGATAATGGAAATTTTGCGCACTCTATCTATCAAGCTAGCTATTCACATAAAAATGTATGTGGAAAATAACCAATGAAGTATTAGATATTTATACAGGGTTTTCCAGTTTAAAAAATCATCGACCTGTCAAATTTTGACATTTAGAAAAAAAATTCATTCTGAGACCAAGGCCGACAAAAAATACAGGCCACGACCCTAAAAAAATCAGCTGTTCTCCGGGGGCTGACTTTTACATTGGGTCTTATGGGAGGTCAGATTTTTTTTATTATATTTTCAAAATGGCACTACAGATTTCCTCGAAATTTCAGTGAAATATTCTCAGACACCATCCTCATATTCCACCAAACTTTTGTAAGGATCCAAGGTGACTTTGGGTGACTAAAAGGTTAAAATCTTCAAGATTTAGCATTCCTTATTTTGAATTCAAATTACCCGCCATGTACCGCATGCCAACTGTTATTTTTGACATGTATTTGACTTTCTCATCTGTGTTTGTCACATTTGCTTCTGTTTTAAATTTAATTTTTGTGTGAGCTAATGAAGCGGCTCTGAAAAATTAAGGATAACTATAGATTTAAACAAAATTGTTCTGCAAGAATATAGTAAAAACAATCTCAAAACCGGCTTGATTTTTAAAAAAATTAAATATTCATGAACCGTCATTCCAACTTCAACATTTTAAAGCCTGTGTCGTGACGTGACCATCAAAAAAAAAATCAGCCCCGGATGTGACGTCAACAAAGTGGAGGATCGTGGCCCGTCCGTTTTGATAGCCCTGCTGAGACAAATACTCTTAAAGTCGTAAAAAATGTGATAGTTATAAACTGTAGTGTGTTATTTGGTAGTTTACGCATATTACGTATATGGTATTACTTGTCTAAAATAAAATAAATAATGGATATCATAACTGTCATGTGTTGGATAAAATGACTTAATAAAATTGCTTTTACTTGATTGCTCACATTAGATTACTTTTTTTAAACTTTTTTTTATATTTATTTATATTTTAAAATTTATTACAATTTTTAAATATTTTAAATTTTTTTCGAACTGTAATATCGAGGTTCTGTAGAATGACGGACATGAAAATATATTTACTCAATAAACCTAAATTTTTGTTTAAAACTATAAAACAGAAGGTCTTTTTTTATTGTTTGAAAAGTGGTCCTCTTTAATATATTCATATTTGACAATGGTTTGTCCTTTGTGTTATTACAGCATCCTGGAGCAGTCGAGTTCACGGTCAAGTTAATTAAAGAACCTCTAATTGATCTTAAAAACATTTATTATGTGAACAAGTGTGCTGTATGCATAGACAACTAAAATAAACTATTTGTTTTTGTAATAAGCGCATGGGATGAATATGGAAAAGGTGATAAACATTTTTTAGGTATTCTAAAAATACTTTAGTTAAAAAAAACACGTGAAATGAAAACACTTTAAAAAGAGAAGAGAAGTAAAGACCCAACAATAGAGCCGCCTGGTAACATGTCAACACTGTTCAAGGTCGTACCTAGGCTGGGGGGGACAAGGGGGATCAATTCCGGCCCCGAAATTTTTAGGACTCAAATAATTAAAGATGTATTTAGTAGTGATACGTAGTAAAGATATGGGCAATTCGCATTTTTACAGCTGAAAACATTCTCAAACTAAAGTTTGTTTAAGTATTCTATTTTCCAAAAAAAACTAAAACCTTAAGCGTATTTTATAAATAAATGCATGCAAGTGGGTATCAAAATATTTGTGTCTTCCAAATTCCCCTCATGTCCCCCACATTTTTCTTTCAATTTCTAAAAAACTACGTTTTGCTTAATAACACCAAAAAACTTTATTAATAAATAAATAGTTGTGTTTTAAATAATTGACTTGAATGCAAAATTAATCCAAGATTAGAGCAGCTGCTGAAAAATTGTTTAATTTTTTTTTATCGTGCTTTTGAACTTGGTTTTTGTCCACTCAAGGATAGTTTTTGCTTGAAAAATATAGATTTGGCTGAAAAAGTTTGCTGGATTAACTTATTTTTTAGCCATCCATAGGTAGGAAGGCTACTGCGTACGTAAAAATTTATTTTTTATTTTTACTTAAAATGACGTAACGTCCTATCCACCAAAATTTTTGATGGCGTTGTCTGTCTGGGGCACGATAACTCAAAAATTACTTAATTTAATTTAGTCATTTAACGACCAACGAATTAACCAAGGAATTCGTAGTTTTTTAAAAAATAAACCAAACGTTTCTCCGCAAATGCACCGCGACCCGCTCGCCGAATTCATTTTAACGAATTTTCTACGATCCAGGCAAACACGCATTGAAATGAAAACTCGACAGCAAACTGCCGATACTGGCTCAAAGGATCTGCGAACACACAAAGAGGAGCCAAAGAAAGCTGGTTTTCGGCAAACGGCTAGCACGCGGCGCGCGCGCAACTTGAAAACACGAATACTGCGCCGGCACCGGCGCGTTTGCGGAGCAGCTTGGTGTATACGTACTCTTAGATTTTTAGTAAATGAATAAATCTCATAAAAAGCAAGGATTCAAACAGGAGCCAATAATAGATAGATATATAAGGTTTTGGTTAAAAGATAAATAATTGTCAGTTTTATAAAGAGAGTTTACTTTTGTTGTTAATAAATAGGCTTTCGAGGAAAACGTCCGAGTTGGCAACCATACATACACGTGTTATGTGTGTTTATAGTGGTTGTTTTATGTCGGTTTAAATAATGACATTTCATAATAATTGACTACGATTCACGACCTGGCCACAGAAGACCTGGCTTTACAGGTCTTGCCTGCTTCTTACCCTGTAAATTTCCTGGGTAGACTTGTTTAGTTTACGTGTCCGGTCTAGTAACGTAAATACCAATTTCCTACTCCAGTGCGGTAAAGTAAACTTTAGCGCACTCATAACGCCAGGGCAAAATACAACGTCAAAAAATAAGACCAAGAATAAAAACACGTAGGCTGCAAAAAAGCAGTTTTTGAAAGTTTCATATTTGCATAAAAACGTAATGTAAGAGGAACTGAGTATTAGCACCAAGTACGTTGCTTTCATGTGGCACAGTCATCGAAAAATACCTTCGCTGGCACAGTGTTTTGGACTGTAGGGGGTCCAGGACATTTCGCCGCCGGGCTGGCCTGCAGCCGACCCAACTTTCCGCCGACTCAACTTGCCACCGGACCAACTCGCCCCTGGGCCGATTTGCCGCCGATCCAACTCACCGCCGCCGCAATGGTTTTAGTTTGTAACTTTATTTATTGAAGAATATATGAACTAACTTAACTTAGGTATATTTTTTAAAATCATAGCTCCTCTGTCCTCCTGTTAGGAAATCAAAATCGGTGTTTCTTTGTTTCTCTAAACGGGACAAGTTAGTCATTCACACACATATTCATACAACAACGGACAAAATTGTAAATGGGTTGGTTTAACTTGTTTACCTTCCTAGTCTGCGTAGCAATGGCTAGAAAAGACGAAAAAATTTTTTTTTAGATAACGTCGAAAATGTTATGTATTTAGACCTATCTTAACAATATCGTCGTGATGTATATTATTTCTGTCCATAACACGATAAGTAGCTCCTAAACCGCTGAACCGATTTTCATAAAATTTTCTAGTAAAGTAGTGTACGACACTCTTACAAGCTGATTAGATTTTGGCCAAAATCCATTATTGCTAATGACAAATTGACAATTAAAAAAATTATAGCTTTTTTCGGAATATAGTAGATTACATTTTGCCCAATAATTTGTGTTGAAACCAAAAGCTTCGTAAGAGCTTAGTTCCTGATATATTTACAAAAAACTGTTCATAGCTTCACTTGAAGTTTGCGAATAGGCTAGCAAGGAAGGTATCAGATCCGATATGAATCCATTTATTTTTTTAAAAGGATTTCCAGGGGTGATTGAACTCTTTTCATTTGTGTTTTAAGTATTTAACGTTTCAAAAGTTTTATAGTTTAATTTGATTTCCTTGTAGGAAGCAAAGTAGGAGTCTCATGTTTTCAAATTTAATATTAGTTAGTGTTGTAAATACTCGGATGATTTTAATATTCGAATTTCTTGAATCGGATTAAAGTGATACTCGGATTAATCATCCGTATCCAAATTAATTCGAATTAATTATTTAAATTCGTATGAAACGTAGTGCAGCCGTATACATGTCCGATTCCGATTATTCCGATTCTTTAAATGCTTTGTTTGTTGCTAAAAAACAATCTCTGACTCGGAAGAAAAAAATCGAATTCATCTTTGAGCTTGTAAGAATCTGCCTGCGATGGTGTTTATTCTTTATGTTCCAGTAAAAATCCTATGTAAAAATTGAAATGTAGCAAAATTACATTTGCAGTGAAAGGCTATTCTCTAGGGCCGGGTCAGTTACAAATTTAAGACGGAAATATATTGTCAAAAGACATAGTCACATGATTTTATTTTTTTGTAGTTGTTCATTTTAATATGATAAAATACAGGGTATAATCACGGATCACCTAACAAACAGATAAATAAGCCGGCTGGCCGTCTTTGATCTCGGAGAATTCAACGATGGCTGAGCATTGGGAATCAAACTCAGAGCCGGACTAAAATAAATTTATCATAAAATATGAATGTTTCAGATTGTTGATGCGAAAAAATATTTTTTACTGCCAGAAACAATAAAAACATTAAAATAGTGTTCTGCTAAAAATGGGAGCTAAAATGAATTTTAGAGTCTCGGCCGCGTAAAAATATTATATCTTGTCCTCTGTAGGGGACTATGGAAATAATGTGTTCTATTGAATGAGAGATATGGGAAGCACAAAAAGAGGTCTTCTTCTTCGTTCAGAATACGTTGGCATGTTGTCGTTTCCAGCATACAGCCAAACACAAAAAGAAAAAAATTGATTGCTTTTTTTGTTGTATTCGGATAACATTTATTAAGTTTCAAGAGGAGTAAAATTGTGAATTTTAAATATAAGAAGTTTGACATTGTAGAGTAATTTCCTAATTTACTGGAATCAGATATTATTTATTATTTTTTTCGAAAAATTGAAAGTTTAAGGAGATACAGGGTGACCAAATAATCTTTACAATTGGCACAAAATTGCTTCACGGTAAATTAATATTTTAAAATTTAGTAAAATCCAATATTTAAAAAAAAATAATTGTTTTATATGTATTCTTAAAAGTGTAAATAGTAGCATCAGAAAAAATTATAACAAATTTGTGTCAAAAACTCTTGACCAAATGTTATATAATAGTGTATTATACAGGGTTTAATTTAAATGATGCATGAAACTTTAAGGAATTGTGGAAATGGTCAAAACAAAATTTTTTTTCGCATTACATTTAGACCTCTTTGTTTTTACAGGGTGTTAAACTTAGCATTTTTTTTTTCGATTTTTTGTTTGTCTCTTAAAAATTATAACAGACCATTAAAATTTTGTGGAATTATGCATTACCAAAACGGCAATAATTAAGTTTCAAAATTATTCAAAAATATCTAAAAATATTGAAACCTATTACCCAAAAATCTGTTTTAAAAATGTTAATAAATTTAGTGCTAAAATGACTATTTTCTCTTTTTATTAAGGGCCCTTTAGATGAGTAGGGGACAATTCGCCGCGGCCAATTCGCTGTGGTCCAACTCGCCGCGGGGACAATTCATCGTGAGATTTTTTTGTTTTATGATGTTACCATTGGGAATTGTTTAAACAGTTGTATTTAGCTTGACTTCATATATATTTGTTTGATTATAACTTTTTTCAAACCTTTCAAACATTTTTTTTATTAGGAAAATACATAAAATGGCGGATCCAAAATGGCGGATTTTTCCGTTTGTGGACGGATTTGTATCTAACTCGGACTGATGAGATTTTTAAAGTCGCTGATCATTATTTTTAACTTAAATTTAAAAAAATCAAAATGGCGATACAACATGGCGGATTTTTCCATTTTTGAACCGATATGCATCAAATTGTGGGTGTTTCAGGTCGGTTCCCATTTATTTTATTTTTTTTAGTTTAAGTTAAAAATAATAATCAGCGCCCTGAAACATCCTAAAGTTTCTAGTTTGATGCATATCGGTTCATAAATGGCAAAAACCGCAATTCTACATTCGTCATTTTATTTATTTTTTCCAATTAAAAAATGCTGGTAACTATACATAGTTACCACCAAATAAATAGTTGGAAAGTTTTAAAACATTATTTTTATAAAAAAATATAAAGTCAAGGTAAATAAAACAATGGTAATATCATGAAACAAAAATCTCGCGGCGAATTGTTCCCGCGGAAAATTATCCCCGCGGCAATTTGATTGGCGGCGAAATGTCCCCGCGGCAAAACAAGCCGCGGCCAATCGGCTAGGTGCGGCAAATCGGCCGCGGTTAATCGGCTGCGGTGAATTGTCCCCTACCCTTTTAATTTGTGAACCTCTGCTTAATTTAAGGATCAAAATACCAATCTATAATATCCTTTTTCTACAAACTGAGCTGTTTCATACAAAACACCAAAAACTTTCTAAACAAAGCATAGTTTATATCTTGTTTTTTAGGATCTAATGGCGGCGCATTTTTAAATTTGAGATAAATATAACAAATCCTGCAAAAGTATAAAAAAAATAAAAAAACTAAATCAAAGGGGTTGCAGATCTATATGTCCTTAAGAACTCTTTGTACTGAAATCATTTACAGATTCATCTCATAGGACATTTAATTATTGAACACCTTGTATAGGATATGGCAAAAGCTTTAAAAAAATCGAAAGATAAAATAATGTATAAGTTTGCCTTATAGGATCCTGCGGAAATCGAAAATTACTTCGATTAAGAGTTCACCGTCGCGTGGATTTACAGTCTCTTACGGCACAAACCGTTTCCATTGTTTAAAATCAAAAATAACATATATCAAATAGAAAAATCACATCTACACACCACTAATGCTCAACACGTACTAAAAGTTTAAAAAATATTGAAATACAGAATGCGCCTCTGGAGTGGTTGACCCCAACATGGCAGGCTGCGTGAAAGATGCGCGTAGCACCCCCCACCACCTGAGTTCCCTATCTGTTTGTTAGGTGATCCGTGGTATAATGCGCTATTTTAAGAGTTAAACTACCTACTGTTTTTTATTTTTTATTAAAATAATCCCTTTTTACCAATTAGTTTTGTGGTATTAATAAAATAAATATAAATTTAACATTTTTTAATTTAATGTAGATACGTCCGAATTTGAATCATTTTTTATAACGCTAATTTTTAAATGAATTCGATGGTCAATAAATTTCAGCTCTGTATTCGTATTCGTATAAAGTTATTTAAAAAAGAACTCGCAGTAATACTAGGTAAAAATTAATTCGATTCCGCATTCAATAAATTCTACCTCTATGTTCGTATAAATGTTAGCAATATCGCAAGAGGTAAAAATTAATCCGTATCCGTTTTCTGATTCCGAATCATTTTAATACTCGGATGCATCCGAGGATTTTAGTACTCGGATTCAACGAATATTTTAATCCGAATCGTTACAACACTAAATATTAGCTAGTATAGTTTTTATAGATAGCGGTAGGGCCGTCCCGGTACTCGCGAAAGAACGATACAGGTCTAAATCTGCTAATTTGCCTATTTGGCATTCAAAAAAAAGATGATCAAGGCTTTCAATCTGGCCACACTCGCAGAAGATGTTAATTTTATTTAGGTGATTTGCTCTCAAACAACAGGGACTTATTGGAATAAAACCTGACTTTATTTTAGAGTCGGCTTTATTCTGACAGATTTATAAAGAAAACTGACAGCTGACCTCTCAAAATTGACATATTATCAAAGTCAAATTTAAAAATAAAGTCGAATAAAAACAGATACTAATAAATCCGGTTCTTAAATACATAAAGGCCGAATTTTGAATGAAAGCAGCTGCTTTTTATATGTAAATCTGTGACAATAGTGCCCATTTTAAAATAAGGTCAGCTTTTATTCCAATAACTTTCTGTCCTGTTCTCATACGTGTCATGGTTGTTATATGTCTTCTGTTCTTGCGTATTTCATGTGTTCATGCCATGTTTGTATTGGAAAGCAATTTGCTTTGATCTAACACAATTTTTTTTACCGTGTGGTTTGCGAACATTTTTCGAGTTTTCGAACAGTTCTAGAGCAACTCGGCAGTTCGTTCATAGTGTTTCAAGTCGAGTCGGTAATTTCCTTAGAATAAGAAAAAACTCTAAGGTAAATTCAAAGAGTTTTGAAACACATGGCGAGCTTATGTGGACGTTTACTGCTCGCAATTATAATTTTTTATACATTTAAATATTTTGTATTATGTCAAACACTCAACGAACTCGCCCGAACTAAACACAGGACTTCTTGAGCTGCTCGCGAACGCTTTATTTCGATCTGTATCTACTTTAAAAGTATGATCTTAAGTAGGAACTTTGGCAGGGCCAAGCTTAGGTACCTACGCACCTTGTCGAATGCTTCTGACAAAATAGCATGGGCATAATTACGCACATACTGATATAGGTGTGCTTTACATGTTAGTGAGATTTCGTCAGTTGCGAGTATTGCGACAAAACTAGTTTTATTTTTTTTTGTTTACGTATTTGTTCACTTTTAACTTAATGGCTACCTGAATCTATTATAACGAAAAAAATCTCGGACATTTGGCGTATTTGTGTAACCACTAGCTGGTTATATTTATGGCGTTGTCCGTGTCTTACAACTTTTCCTTAAATTATTTTTTAATTAAAAAATATATTTTTTTGTATTTTTTTGCGAGATTTTGGTTCATTAAAAGTTTTGCGTTATTTTATGGGCTTCAAAAATTTTATTCCTTAAAAAAGACTTTGCGTTGCCGTCGCGAAATTTCCTAACACCAATGTACAACTAAACCGATTTTAATGAATTTCAAAAAAAGTTTTTTGTAGTTTAGGCAGAGTCTGAATTTCATTACAATCGGTCCAAGATAAGACAATATAATTTTATTAAGAGTTTTAAATTTAATTTATTTACAACTTTTAAAGTAAAATTTATATCAAGAGTATTAATAAACTAATTTAGTTTTTGACAAAGTAAAAAAAATGCCATAAAGTAGGTGAGGTCTATAACGCACATTATTTTTACAAACGAATTATGTTTAAACAAAAGTACAAGCTTAGATTTTTCTGGAAATTTCCAATACTTTACACAGTTATCCAACCAACCCTACGAAAAATAAATAGATCCATGACGGATCTGATACCTTCCTAGCTAGCCTATTAGCACACTTGAAGCAAGCCATGATATACCAGCCTTGAAAACAGTTTTTTGTAAATATCTCAGAAACTAAAACTCTTACGAGGTTTTAATGATGTCTATTATATTCCAATACGATGCCCTGCTAAAAAGTTAGCATTTTTTAATTTTTCAATTGTAAAAAAATCTTATCAGCTCGTTGGAGTGTCACACACTATTTTACTTGAAAATTTTAATAAAATCCGTTCAGCGGTTTAGGAGCTATCATGTTACGGACAAAAATAATGTATACACACACATACACACCATCACATACACACCTAGATAGACATTACGACGATATTGCTCAGATAGGTCAAAATACACGCACTACATTTTGGGCGTTATCTGAAGAAAAAAAAATTCGTGGTAGCTAATACCTCCTCTAGCAATTGCTACCCGGGCTAGGAAGGTAAAAATAACAAAACAAATATTTAGGAAAAAGTGATTGTACATTGGGCTTTAATATCGAATACCTGCCAGTAAATCATCAGTAAAGCATACAATTACAATAATTTAAACAAAAATAAATCTCACTAAAGACCATCAGAAAATATTTTTACCTTTCTAGCCCGCGGAGGAATGGCTAGAGAAGGTTATAATATTTTTGAGGATTTTTTTTTTTTGAGATAACGCCAAAATGTGTTATTTGGGTATTTTTTGACCTGTTATAGCAATATCGTCGTGATGTCTGTCTGTGTGTGTATGTCTGTCCGTAACAGGATAGCTCCTAAACCGGTGAACTGATTTTCACAATATTTTTGGGTAAGATAGAGTTCAACACTGTAACAAGCTGATTAGATTTCGGTCAAAATCCATTATTGCTAATGACAGTTTTTTGACAATTATAAAATTTAACAAATGCTAACTTTTTAACTGAGCATCGCATCAATATAAGGTTTTCGGAGTATAGTAGGTTTTCAAATATTAAACCTTCTTAGGAGCTTTTGTTTCTGAGATATTTACAAAAAACTGTTTTCAAGGCTTATACATCATGGACTGCACTACATTTCTGCTAATAGGCTAGGAAGGTATCAGAACCGTCATAGATCCATTTATTTTTTCCAAAAGTTCACTGTTTGACTGTAAGTTCGGGCCTTATAAGCGGACGTGCTTGGGGGGCTTTTAATTTAGACAACCAAGTGCGGATCTGGGTCAAAATCTGAAAAAAAAGTGAATGCAATTTTTCTGGGGGGGGGGGGTAATTACCCCGTTACCCCCCCCCCCCCTTCAAATCCGCGCTTGTAGACAACCACGGCTTTTTATAATCATAATAAGAAATAAGGAGATCCCTGATGGATCTGGTACCTTCCTAGCCCATTAGCACCCTTTTAGTAGTTTTTTAAATATCTCAGAAATAAAAGCTTTTTTGAAGTCTTTGGTAATAATATAAATTATTGAGAAAAATGTGTTCTACTACATTTCGAAAACCGTATAATGATGCGATGCTCCGTTAAAAAGTTACATTATTTTCAATTTTTAAACTGTCAAAAAACTGTCATTGACATGAATGGATTTAAACCAAAATCTAATCAGCTCCTAACAAAATTCTACACTACTCTAGCTAAACATTTCATGAAAGTCGGTTCAGCGGCTTAGAAGCTATCGTATTGAGGACAGACAAAAACACACATACAGACGCCAAGACGCGACGATATTGCTAAAATAGTTTAAGATACACCAAAATAACACAATTTTTGGCGTTATCTTAAAGAGAAAATTTCGTCAAAAATAATACCTTCTCTAGCCATTGCCCCCCCCCCCCCCTACCAGTGTCAAACCACTGAACTAAACAAATTATAATGTATTTTTTTAAATCTTTTTGAAGTTACCTTTAATATAGTAGCACACAAATAATATTTTATAAATCTACCCCCACCTTTTTATTCGGGTTGTGTATGTATGTGGATTTTATTAATTTATAAATGGGCCAATCTAGAACCAAAACCCAACCCAGGTACCAAAGTTCATTAAAATCTAGGAAGGTAAAAATACCAACACAAATAGAAATATTCAGGAAAAAGTGTTTTGATGTCTGCTAATAAGCTAGCTAGGAAGGTAATTTTAAAAATCTACCCCCACCTTTTTTTTCTGCTTATGTATGTATGTATGTGGATTTTATTAATTTTTAAATGGTTCAAAGTTCATTAAAATCAGGCAAGTTGTTTTTTAAGTTATGCGCGTTGGTCGCTACAGACGACGACATACAGACAAACATACAGACAGACACACAGACAGACAGACAAAGGGCGCGACAAAAAAGTTTCAAAATCATCTGAAACCCAAAGATATATATGAACATTTTTGAAATCTGAGCAATTTTAGCTCACACGTATACTATACCTATAGTAGTGTGAGCTATCGTGTCAAAACAAAGAAAAAAAGTTGCACTAATTTCAAAACGAAAATACAAGTATAAGTACTGCTCGTAGTCGCTTTAATATGGCTATGTAGCTGTGTCATACATTAATCGCTTGGAAATTTTACAGGCTCTAAAAAATTTCGAAACCCATTTTGACGTATCTGATATTGGTTGTCCAGAAATCTGTGTTTAATAACAAAGACATAGGTTTTTCCCATCACCTTGATGGTTTTTCCTAAAGTCACAAATTAAAGCAGTCCTGATCAGCTACAAATTTAAACTAGAAAGCTAATTTATATAGTTTTTTGTAAGCAGTTTCAGCCTCTACCAGATTAATTTTTAAAATTTTTTAAAAAAACCTATAGGTTTTGAAAAAAATTGTTTAATTAACAAAATTACTTTACTTTTAAGAATTTACCCCTATTTCGATGCCCTGTAGGTGTGATATTTTTAACACGATATAGATAAGCTATATACCAAATTAAAGCTCTAAAATCCTGTAGTTTTGAATGCGCCTAACCAGTTTTATCAGCATCCAGCAGGGTGTTTTTCACAGAAATTTAAAAAAAATTAAAAAGTCACATTTTGAGAGCGTAGGTGGCTAAATTAAGTTCGAAAATGCTGACAAATAGTGGAATAAAAAAACCAAAAATAAAACTAGCCCGAGTTTTTATTTTTTTACAAATGTCACCCCCACCCCCTTGAAGGAGACACCAAATGCCAGAGCTCCACCATACACGGTAAAAAAATTGTCTAGATCAAATTGATTGAAGTAAAATAATTTGTGCTTTCCTATTCACCAAGAGAATATTTTCTTGATTTAGCACAAAAAATGTATTCTTTCTTTTAATGTGAAACAGAAAATGTTTTACTATAAATTGGAACTGAACTAATCTAAGGCACCGTTTTCTCTCGAAGCAAAATATTTGCTCATTGAAAACAAAACACTTTTGATTCTAATTCCAAAATAAATAATTTCCTTAAATAATTAAAATCGAATAATAAAAATTTCTATAGTTTTCTTTTGAGACAATTACCTTTGTTAGGGTAAAAATAATTTATATTGGGTTGTTTTTTTAAAAATTCTATTTTTCTTAAATGTAGACAGAGCGTCGCAGCTTCGTTAAAAACTAATTTCTGTTTAATTTTAAATAAAACTAAGCAAGAGTTTTGAATGAATTATATGAAGATAATTTGCTTTGTTACAAAATGGAGTATTCTGAAACAAAATAATTAAAGAAGAAAAATAAAGTCTCATTTCAAAATTAAATGCAACGTTGAAATAAAAAGAAATATTTTCATTCAAAACAAATTGTTTTGTAGACAAAAATTTTTACCGTATAGATATTCGTATTCTACGATTTTTTCTGACAACAATATTGTATCACAAATAGGCAAGCTGGAGCTAAAAAGGGCCTATTTTAAACCTGACTATACTTAGTTTCCTAGATAAGACGGGTGGGCCTTATCATAGGGCACGCCTAATACCCCTCACCCCCTTATGGTTTTTGCAAAATTTTGATTAAGTTTTCCCTATATATTTTACTAAAGCAAAACCTTTTAATTAAGGATAGGTTATTGCTTAGTTTAGGTAGGTCTCAGTTATATTTGTAAAGCAAACATAGTTTGACACAAATGGTTTTAAAAACATTTTTAAAAAAATAGTACTGTTCTTGTTCAAGTTTATGGTTTAACTCAACTCTTTTTATATGTAGAGTCGGGGACTTTTTAAATGGCCGCCTTCGAAAATGAAAAATATTCCTATTTGAAATTCGGAAAAGTAGTTTAAACCAAAACAAAAAAATTGTGAACCTTACCTCTGTCTGTATGCCTTACAATTAAAGTTTATTTAAGGTGTGTGTGAAGGGGGATTTAAAAATATTGAAAGTTTGCCTTACGTAATTTAAGAATATTTCGTTTGCCTAAAGTTCAATGAAACCTCTCTATGTTATAACTGCTTTTGTTTAATCTATCGTTACATTTTACACCAATACATTAGGTAGCTCAAATACTTACAAGTTTACAAATAAATATTTTTAAATTAATTTATTTAACTAAAAGCATTTTGCTTATAATATTGATTCAATAATGTCATTGAACTAATTTGACAAACTTGAACTACCTGTTGTCAGTAACGTAACACATATGTATTTTTACCTTCCTACTCCGCACAGCAATGGCTAGAGAAGGTTTTGTTTTCGATAAAAAAAAATGAGATGGCTTTGGACCTATATTAGCAATCACGTCTGTTCGTATGTGTGAGTGTGCCTGAATGTCCGGCCCACGTTATCCGGAATCGCTGGACCAATTTTCATAAGATTTTGATGAAAAATAATGTAATAAAATTATATAAATTTTTTAAACAAAAAAAACACCCAACTGCTAAATCTACTACTAACGCAGTTGGGTACAAAATTGATAGGTATACTTGTAATGTACGACATGCTTCAACTTTTAGTTTTGATGCCCAAAGCGCACTTACGGAATTATAGAGTTTTGTATTTTCATGAATCAGTTTATGGGGTAATTTTCTACCGAACTGCGACTAGTAGGTACAAGTAGATTTACCAGTTGGGTTTTTTATTATTTTTTTTTTATTTCCAACTTTTAGGTTTAATTCTTATTCAGCCTTATAGAATGCACTATACATTTGCCATTTATTTTCATTTTAGCCCTAGACAAGTTTTCAGCCCTGGACAAGTTTTTAAATAAACTTTTTGGGCAACCTTTTGCTTATTTACACATAGATTAAAATTAATGTATTTGTGAAATTCTACTAAAAGTGTAAATAAACAAATAAATCAATTTGGCCCGGAAAGTACGTGTAGATTTTCTGCGGACGCAAACAGGTTACCTCCAATTTTTTTTTGTTTTTCTTTTGTTTTGATTTTGATTTTTTTTGTTTCTCTTTTGTCTTGAGGAATCAATTAATGAAGATCTAAATTGGATCACGGAAATAATGCTTAATTCAATGTGTGACACACGCAATTCATTTCTAAACTAAACCAAGGTACCTAATTATAACCTAAATCATGCATTTGTGTCAAACATTGAACTATGCCCAAAGGGTAGATAGATGCGTTTCTACAAATATTAAGTGAAGGTGATGGAGAGGAGTGGCGGGGGGAACTAGTAAAATGGTGTTGAAAAAAATCTTAAAGCGTGTGCAGAGAGAATTTTTAAATTCAATATCTTTAAGAAGTTATAACTAAAACTATTACTAAAGGAGGGCAGGGAGCAGCAAGGAAGAGGAAAAAGAGAACTAGTAAAATGGTGTTGGAAAAAAAATCTTAAAGCGTGTGCAGAGTATGGTTTTTGAAGAGGGTGGAGGGAATGACAGAAGGGGAGATGGGTG
Source organism: Aspidapion aeneum (assembly GCA_963576565.1). Classification (NCBI taxonomy): domain Eukaryota; kingdom Metazoa; phylum Arthropoda; class Insecta; order Coleoptera; family Brentidae; genus Aspidapion; species Aspidapion aeneum. The sequence goes on from OY755039.1 coordinate 115,805,815, forward strand.
GGAGCAGGGAGGACTACAAAGTAATTACAGCAAATTAAACGACATTTGCAATGGGTGATTAAAGGAATGTTATTAAAATCGCCTAAAATGTAGTAATATGCCTTATAACCTACATCATGTGACAAATTGGCATCTGACGACCGCCATATCGATACCTGTATATATAGCACCTTCGGGATCAGTAGCATTTCAACACCTTTTTTGTCAAAATCGGTTCAGCAGTTTAGCCTCTAGAGCGAGACAAACGTACATACATACAAACTTCCTTTCGACGAGCTGCAGTTCGGTAAAACCTGTTTTCTAGGGTGATGGAGGATGGAGTTCATTTGGAGTATGCTAATGGGCTAGGAAGGTATCAGATCCGTCATGGATCCATTTATTATGACAAAATAGCTCAAAATTCGTACCCATCTAATTACAAAATAATTTTACAAAGTTTTTATAAATTATTTAGACACATGTTTTATTCAAATTTTTGTTTGTCGCTTCTGGAAAGAGCCTTGTAACCAAACTCTCAGTACGACTCTGATCATTACAAAACGTTATTAAAGACTTGTAAATCATTTTGTTATAGCTTTACTAAAACTGATAAGAAACATAATTACATGGCACTTATCAGGTCATTGTAACTCATTTGTTTTTTTTTAATGTGATATGGTGCACACATTATATGTCTATTATTAGAAGTTGCTTAAAAAAAAAGTGATGCACAAGAAAAGTGTCTTGCAAAACTTTTTTCTTGCCAGAAAAACGCGTCAAAGGCTCTTCCAATATTCTTGCAAATCATTGTTAAATAGAATTGAAAACAAATGAAACTTTTTTCCTTTTTGATAACCGTTACTTTTTGGGGAACACTAACCGAGTGTGCAACAACAACAGTAAGTCCGCCTTCAACTAAATGGATTCATGACGGATCTGGTACCTTCCTAGCTAGCCTATTAGTAAACTTTAAGTGAAGCCATGATATGAGGGGTTCAGAATTGAAGCGAATCAAGTCCAATTTCGCACTATTTTAATTTAATCCTCTTTAAAGGTATATTAAACAATATTTATTTCAGTAGAGGAGTGAATCAAGTCGCACTTTACGCATTAAAGCGGCCAGAGTTGGTTTCTGAAATAAACATTGTTTAATATACCTTTAAAGCGGATTAACTTAAAATAGTGCGAAATTGGACTTGATCCACTTCAATTCTGAACCCCTCATATATATATATACAGTGAAACCTCCCATAAGCGGACACTCACGGTTCCGTCGATTTTGTCCGATTATTGGAGGTGTCCGCTTAAGAGAAGGAACTGCAAAATTTTGATATATATTTATTAACAATTTCTGCTGCTTGAGATTTTCCGATATTAGATTTTTCGGCGATCTTTCGTTCTGATAGGTGTTCCTTCTCCGAAACGTTAACAACTTTCATTTTTCCACATAAGCCAAGAAGTTTTTTTACTAGGCGCCATTTCAAATAGATCTATTATTACCCCACTGAACAATAAACACATCATTCCCGCCGAATAAAATAATGTTGTAAATACCACAGAAGTATTTAGTCTTCGCATTAAAACGGAAAGAGGTAATTCCCCGGCTGTAGAGTGCATTGTTGCCAACAAACTACATAATATTTATGCCCATGTCATGAAGCGCTCTGTCCCGTTGTCAGAGGTTCGCGTCCGGTTAAGAAGGGTTTCAGAATTGTTTAGCCAAAAAAAATTGTCCGCGTCCGGTTATTAGAGTGTCCGGTTATAGAAGGAAATTTTACATGTAAAAACATTTGTCCGCCTAAAGGGAGTGTCCGCTTAATAGAGGTGTCCGCAAGGAAAGGTTTCACTGTATATATATTTTTTTTGTGTAAATATCTCCAAAACTAAACTCATGCGAAGTTTATATTCTGGAAACCACAGATACGATGCTTCGTTAAAAAGTTAGCATTATTTAAATATTTTAATTGTGAAAAAACTGTTATTAGCATTAATGAATTTTGAGCAAAATCTAATCAGCTCGTAAGAGTGTCGAACATTATTATATCTAAAAGTTTTATGTTAATCGGTTTAGCGGTTTAGGAGCTATCATGTTACGGACAGACATACACACACACACAGACATCAGGACGATATTGCTAAGATTAGTTTAAATACACCCATTTTCCGCGTTATCTTTTTAAAAAAATTGTCAAAAATAATACCTTTTCTAGACATTCCAGCGTGGCCTAAAAAAACTATTGGAGCAAATATATGTTTAATAGATTAAAACCAATAATTTGCAAAATTAAAACAATCACACAAAATATTTGCTAGAAAATAAAAAATAGTTACCTCAATGACTAAACGCTTCACTCTGCTGTGCTCACCGATGGTTCTACGGGTGAGGGGAAGGGTTAAGAGGTTAATTAACCTGCACATAAAATACCAAAAGTGGTCGGTACATGTGACCAGACCAACCGATCGCCAAATCCAATTATGGGATTTATTTTGCCCGTAGACCCCCAAATTTTCGAGTAAATTGCGAAAACATTGATCAAAGTATTGCAATATTACATGGTGAAGATGCAAATATGGTACATTTTCCAAGCCAACAAATAAATTATTTACATTACAATATAAAGAAAACTAACACCGGTTTAAAAAAAATCCTAGACTACTTGACTGCTTCGCAGAACTACCTTATAAATAAAGTAAGACATGATTAAAAAATGTTCAACATTTTCGCGATTTTCCGCGGTCTTCGTAATTTTTTACCCAAAATTTTTGGGGGTAAACAGTCAAGACGAAGGCCAGATAAAGTAGGGTTCTTAAAGTTGTAATTAAATGTTTAGAAACATTTTTTATTTTATGCGCTACTGGCCGCTGTAAATTTTACCTATGACAAACCAATAATACTACTCTACTGGTCCATTTATGTGTCTAGGATAATAATGAACCTTAGACGTAAATCATTAGAAAGTCTGAACAAAATTAATTTATAGTTAAAATTTTAAAACATATTTAAATATTTCACAAGAAATAAAATTCACCGAATTTTAAAAAAATTTCAAAGTTTTAAATATTTTGACATTTTTTATGAATTGTCTAAAAAGAAACTAAAAAAAAATTATAAAAAAAACATTTTTGAAAACATACAAATTTCAAAATTTTAAGAAATTTTCAATATATAGGTACTTCCTTTTTTTTAGGACAATTTTGAAATGATCAAGTAAGCTAACCTGTTAATTTGAACATGGGACATTTCAATTCTTAAATGGTCAAAAATTTTCTTTATATAATTTCCCTGTGGGCTCTTTTACTATGTGATCCTTTTCTTTGCGCGCTTTTTTTAATCTGCGCTTTTTTCTGCGTGCGCTTTTTTTCTGTGTAGGCTTTTTGCTTGTGCGAATATTTCCTTTTCGCTTTTGTCCAGAACCGCCGCCGCACGGAGGTCAACTTGTCTAATTTAGACGATCGAATCATAACCACTAAGTCTTAAAAAAAGTGCCCAATTACCTTATTAGTAGACCCTAATATGCAGAAATTCGATCAACTTACTCGTTGTCACTTGTTACGATGACAAGTCATAGGCCGTTTGATAGCCTGCATAATGATCCGCACTTATTCCGCGCGGAAAGGTGATTTTCAAAAGTGCTCCAAGTTGGTAAACCAGAGATTATATGGTGATTTCTTCACGTATATTTACAATATGGGTTAGTATCTTTAATTTTACTATTAAACCATTTGCAAAGTTTCAATTTGCTTATTAAAAAGATTAGATAAAAGTTGTGTATTGATTTATTATAATTTTTCAAATATATATTATATATAATGCACTGAAAAAGTCTGGATCGGTACGTATCAATTGCGTTTGTGACTTTGTTATTTCAATCATGTATCAAGGGTTGTATAGATGCTACATTCAGCTGCCGCTTCTTGCCGCTGTATTAGCTATGATTTATTGTTTCGGCGTTGGCGCACGGGATTGGCCGACGTAATATATTTAAAATCTGGCACAAAATAACGGTTTCACACGATAAAAATCAATCCGTTTTAAAGACTACGATAAAGAATATCAGTGCATGGTAAAAGATTGATATATGGTATAGCAAGATTAATAAATTTAGTTAAATTTTTATAAAAAAGCTATGTTAAATAAAAAAAGCTATAAGCTAGTTACGTACACACACTCTCAAAGTATCAATTTTTTAAGTTTTTTGCTTAAGAGGAGAATAACGATATGCAACATTATTTTTGGAGGCGACTGTACTATCTCCAGAATGCACAGTATATTAAAATCACATTTTTTAAACGCTGGTTGACATTTCCTAACTTTCAGCATCAATTTGTCAAAATTAAAACCATAAAATAATTTCGATCGTTCAGAACCGACAAGCTGACCACCGTGCCCCGTTGGCTGTACTACAATTTAGCTAATCAGAGACGTATTTAAGTCAAATAGATAGCTTTAGATAGAAAGTTTTTCTGATATCATTTAATAATAAATTTTGACAACAAAAATACACCGGCAATTTAAAAAGTAACCCAAATATTTTTTTCCTTGGTCTTAAATTTGTCGAGAAAAATGAAAAAAGACGGCTTTTTTCATTTTGGATGTTTATTTTCAACATTTTCTTTTTAAACAATGAGGAGAATTTAGTGGCTAAGGCAAAGAAAAACAAGAGTCCAGCCTGAGGTAAATCTTTTTATTATCTTATTTTTCTTATTTTTTCTTGCCCTTATGCTGTAACGGTTTTTTGTTACAAACCAAAATGCTCTCGGTAGCTCAGTTGGGACTGAGGTCGTGGTGTTCACCTCAAAAAAAACTCAACAATATTCATGTGAAATAAATTAACTTTCTTTTGCCTAAAGGGCGCCAATACAAGTTTAAAAGTAAAATAGAAAGAATGTATCGAGATCTTAGTGAACCTTGTATTATTCACTAAGTATTAATAAAGATGGTGAATGTTTGATTAAAACGCAAAAGGTTTTTAAAAAAATAGTCTCTAATTATTTTTATCAGCAAACGACTTGCAAGAAGGAAATTTACAAAAAAATAAATATATAAGGATCTTTTAACCTAAATACTTAATTATATAGCTATCGATTAAAAATATTATTTTATATCCTTGTTTCTTATCACAGAATGTTCGTTACTATTTATTTTTATTATCTCAATAATGTAATTTAATTTCTATTTATAAAGAGTTGGTTTTTTATTTCAATAAAAGAATTTATCTTATTATTTTATGTTAATAAAAAGTAAGAAGAAAATACACGGACGATAAAATCAAGCCACACAAAAAAATTATCGAAGTACCTAAATAAAAAGTATGTACCTATTTGGCTAAAAACAAAAAAATATAATATATTTTTGGGACCTAAGAAAAATTAATACCTTGGGAGGGTAAATGCGCATCTACTCAACAAGGGTGCATTGTTGCCAGATCTTAACAAGGGCAATAAATAGGTTTACCAAAAATATTAACAAATGATAACCAGTGCTATAAAAAAGAAATATATCACAGTTAAATAAAATGGTTAGTAAAAATAAGTATTCAATCTTATCTGCCAAATCCCACGCTGGAGGTTGAGTCCTCAAAAGATTTGAGTAGGTAGTGTGGTCGGTACTTCAACAAAACAGATTTCAAAACGGGACAGCAAAACAAAAAGAAAGCAGTAACATCGGCTAGTACAACATGGCTTTTACTTCAGTAAACAATTACGGGCTTCTGCTCAAAGTATGTGTGATGTACGGGCTTCAAAACATATACGGATCCCCGAAAACGAGCTCCATAAAATGGAATGGGCTTCATAAAATGGAATGGCCTTCAGAAAATGGAATGGCCAGTAATGAACAATGGTCCACCTTTTTATTTTTAATTACACCAGCATTTTTCACGAAACTAACTCTGTTACAAAACACTGTACAATTTCTGTAAGTTTTACAACATTTTGAGTAGCAGTTATGCTTGGTTAAAATAAGTTTTTAATATATTTTATTAGCACATATTATAACGGTGTTAAAATGCTCTCTCTGAAACACGCAAAAATCCTGCGATCTAACGAGACCTTGCTATAGCAAAAACTAAGGTAGTCCGGTTACCATATAGAAGTTAAACTGCATCGAGAATCCGCATGTAGCTGACTCTCTCGGCTACGTGCATTTGAAAAGAGACGGCGGGTTTCCCTGACCGAACAAAGCAGCTTGGATCAGTCTGAGTACAGCCGCGTGACGACGAAGTGGGGAACGTGCCGTAAAGCGACTCTAAACAACGCTTGTTGAAACAAATTTTATCATGAAGTACCGTGGTCCAGTGGACAAGGCGTCAAACGTCCACGCATCACAAGCAGCCACCGGAGGATCGCTCCATCGACGATACTTTTTTTTTTATGTGGATAATTCTTTGATTTATTTTTAGTTGTACAGGGTCCTACAAGTATTTTAATTTTTTTGTTAAAAACGTTACTTGCTATGAGGGTTAAGAAAAAAATCGTTACAATGCCACTAAATTTCCTTTTTGTTTTTTATAAAATTTCTGAAAACTCACCTCTTTACGGCCCTAACTCCTGATTTATAAGTTGCCGTTCGTTAAAGTTGGGCAAAGTTCGGCCTTGCCGTTCGCGAAAGTTGGAGATAATTCATCTTTATTTTTCGCCGTTAGAGATTCGTAGTCGGCCACGTACGTCACACTCAGTTGGTTTATTTTTGTATTTTCCACATATACTATACTATAGTAGTGTGAGCTATGGTGATCCTAATTTTTTCGAGAAAAAAAAAGTTGCTCCGATTTCAAAAATTTTTATATATCTTTGCGTTTCAGATGATTTTGAAACTTTTTTGTTGCGCCGTCTGTCTGTCTGTCTGTCTGTCTGTCTGTCTGTCTGTCTGTCTGTCTGTATGTCTGTCTGTAACGACCAACGCGCATAACTCAAAAACCGCTTCGCCGATTTCAATGAAATTTGATACCTAGGCTGGGTCTTGGGTCGAGATGGTCCCATTTAAAAATGAACAAAATCCACCGAACACAAATCAAATAAAAGGGTGGGGATAGATTTCAAAAATTAGAGTTTATGTGAAAATATGGCGTGTGTGATATCAAACGAAAGGTAATTGAGTCTGGAGTTAAACACAACACATTTTAATTTATTTTAAAAAAAGGGTGGGGGTATATTTCAAAAATTAGAGATTAAGTGAAAATATGGCGTGTGTGATATCAAACGAAAGGTAATTGAGTCCGGAGTTTAACAAAATACATTTTAGTTTTTGTTTTTTTAAGGGTGGGGGTGGATTTCAAAAATTTGAGTTTGAGTCAAAACATGGCTTGTGTGGTATCAAACAAAAGGTAATTTAGTGTGGAGTTGAATAAAATATATTTCAGTTTTTAGTTATATTAGCTCACACGTACACTATAACTATAGTACCTAGTGCGAGCTTAGGGGCCCATATATTGGCAGAGTATTTTTTTGATTATGACAAATGCTAAGTCAGAAAAGGTTGGAGGCTCCATTTTAAACAAAAAAACTATGAAAAAAACAATTTTTTTAGGTTATTATTACCGAACGGTTGCGAACGGAAGACGGCAACCTATAAATGCTGAAATCCGTCTATGAACTGTGAACCGTGAACATCAACCGTGAACGGCAACTTATAAATCAGAGATCACACGAAGCATTTTTTTTACCAAACAAATTAAATTTTTTTGCTAAAATGTCTATTCTATACTATGTATAAAAAATTTCCAGGAAACAGAATTTAATCAGTTTAAAATATAGCAAAATGAAATTACTGCAATATAATTTAAATGAATATCCATCTCGTCTGTGCTATTTTTAATTTTTACCATGTCACATTTTCGTATTAACTGGCAAAATTTACCAAAGTGATGTCAATTTTTTTACACTATCTTAAAATAGACCTAAATAGAACGAAAAATTGTCATTTTTTGATTTAAAATCAAACTAAAATTTAGAAAAAAAGCGGTTTTTTCGATTTTTGTCGGAAAATTTTAGGTTATGTAAAAAATAATTTTGCCAAAGTTGTCGACATTTTTGTTATTGGCGATTCCACCCCCTCCCTAAGAACACGCAAAAATATGTAAGTATAAGGGCGACTAGCTATTACAGGTAAGTTAAAGGCTGAAAAAAATTGTTTGCGGACTTGCATCTCGGTGCACCGAACCCAAATACGGGGTTTGTTGGGCCCGTACACCTTCAAAATTTTGAATAAATTGCCAAAAATTTGTGTGAAGTGAAGTTGCGAAAATGGTACAGTTTCAAAGCCATCAAATTTCACGCTTTAAGACTTTTTTTCCTCTCCCTCTCCCTCATCCCAACCTCCTTATTAGTAATAGTTGTAGCTATACCTTTCATAAATTTCAAAAATTCTTTCTGTACACGCTTTAAGATTTTTTTCAACACCATTTTACTAGTTCCTTCCTCCCCCACACTCAATGGAAGGTAACACTGTTCACGTTCGTAGAAAATCTACACGTACTTTTTGGGTAAAGCTAAATGAATGGTAAATGCATAGTGCTTTTTATAAGGATGAACTTCCTTTAAACCTACAAGTTGAAAATAAAAAAATAAATAAATAAAAAAAAAACACCCAACTGCTTAATTAACTTGTAAACCAATAACCTGATTCATAAAAATACAAAAAAAGTGCGGTTTGGGCATCAAAACTAAATATTTGAAGCATTTCGTACATTATTATAGGTATACCTATCATTTTTGTACCCAACTGCGACTAGTAGTTATTTTATTTGCATTTTTAAAAGGTACCTCTCTCTGCACTGGCACTTGGCCTTTGCTATTTCTAGCATTTTACTACATTTACATCAACATGTCAGATGCTTTATTCACAGAAGTCAAGGCTCTAATGGGTACTTCAACCCACCTAATTACACTTAATAACCAGGTAGGTACTAATAAAACAAACAGGACTGTTTCGAAACCTGGCTATTATGATGCATAAAAAATTTAAACTAGGTCCTACTGTAGGCAGGTTAAGGTTGCAAAAGACAATCAATTAAGACATCAGGAAAGGTCAGGTTTGCTAAGAATATTATTGTCAAACAAGAAAATTATTGTGTAGTTTTATTATACAGGGTGGCCCATTATCAGGGTTGGATGGGCTCAAACAAACCGGCCCTGGCAATTTTTTTTTATCCGGCTCTCGCTTCGACACAAAAATTTTATGGCAAAGAAAACGAAGCTATATTGTGTTATTTTTGTTTTTGATATTATGGAGGTTTTGTTATTAAATAACATGCTAAAACTTCATATAAACATATGTATGCATGTCCTAAACATCCTAACTTGTGAGATAGAAGGTGTTTAAAGACTTTCAGAAAATCACCTTTTTTATTAATTTCTGTGATACTGCTCTAGATATTTTTGTAAAGTTTTATATTCTATATGCCTATATTAAACATTAAGTACCTATTACTACTGCCCCCGTTATTTATAAGGCTGCAAGTAATTTTTTTTCGAGTTTAGGTTTTTGGTCTCGACGGATTTTCCATCATGCCCTATATAATAAAATTTTAAAAACAAATAACAGTAACTGTAGTACTGCCTTATGAACAATTAAAACTTTGAAGTCGTTTTTTTACGAACCACACTTTCGTCACTTGCGCCCTTTTAACTACCAGAGCAGGTATGCTAATTTTTTCATATGGTAACGACTTTTTTAATAATGAACTTGATGCTGCACTTTTATCTATGATCGCCTTAATTTGATTTGGACCCAATACCGATTTTTCAATCGGTTAATGGATTTCTTAGATTTTTTATGTATTTTAGCACCAAAAATGACTTTCGCAACTAAGATATGAGATATTGGCAAGGCCGTACCGAAGGGGGAGATTAGGGGGATCAATCCCCACCAAAATAGTCAACAAAGTGTGTTAAAAGAGATTTCACAACAGCAACAAAAATAAGAAAAAAATTGGACAATATTTTTATTAAATTTTTTTAATCTCCCGATTTTTTCTTCTGGATATTGGGTACTGTAAAAAGATATTAATAAGTTAGTGCCATTATCACATTATCTCCTTGATACATTATATTTATTTTAATATAAAAGTAACTGTAACAATCAAACGAGTAACGCAGGCCTGGAGTTACTACATACAGATTTTTTTAAATTTAAATCTTTAATGTTTTAATTAGTTCGTTTGACAAATATACAAAAATAAATATTAATCATTTGGAAAAGGTACATCGGGCCTGCGGCCCAACCGGCCCTAAATTGTACTGGCCGACCGGGCATTTGCCTGGTTGCCCGCCTGTCCCATCCAACCCTGCCGATTATTGAGGGTTCAATAACATCAATAATGGGAAACTCAGTTATCATAAAAGATAGTGACCTGGGGACTACATATTACTGTCCTTAAATTTCTAGATCTAAAAAAATGCGCTAAAATTATTTTCCAGCCTTTTTAGTTCTGGGGCTTCGGAATTCTAAAATCTGTCATATCTTTGTTATTAGTGCAAATATTTCAATTTTGTAGAAACTTCTCTGAAGAAGGTTGATCCTGTCAATAAAATGACTTCAAATTTCTGCTCCATAAGCCTGATTAGTAATTTCAAAAAAAAAAAATTAAACATAGTAGATACAGGGTGTATAATCTTAGTGTAAATTGCCTTTTATGGTTTTTTAATAAATAATCCAACCATCAAATCAAATTTCACCTGTCACTTTTAGGGCTTGAAATTTTACACAAAGTCGGTATTTTTCTTATGTAATGACCCTTAATCGATTTTTAAAATCAATGTAAAATTTACTTTAAAATGTAAAATTTGTTGTTGGTTTTTATACAACCTATATTTTTGATTAATTTTTTTAATTGATTATTTGAGAATGTTTCAAACACAGTAAAAAAATAAAACTATAAAATTAAAACAAACAATATGAAAAAATACAAAGAATATAAGGAAATAAAAATTTTATGTAATAATCGTCGTTGACCTGGCAATAGCTCCTATGTCATTTACTTAAATTTTACAGGAGGCGTAAAAAATCGAATGAACATATTGACTTGCATCTATTTTTTCGCGGTCTTTCAGGTGGAAGAAGTTGTAGTAAGCACTTTAATCATTTTTTAAATTTAGGAGATTTTACATAAAGACGCAGAATCATCAAATAACGCATCAAAATCTACGATTACCTTATTTTAAAAAACTATAAAATATCGATGTACACCAAGATGAAATTTTGATAGATACAAGAACTAGAGAATTTCTCTCAAAATGCAGACTTTTCAAAAACCTCCTGTATTGTCCGGCCAGAGTAAATGAGGTGCAAAGGAGATAGCTTCAATTAGCGCTATCTTTCTCTGTCCAGTGGAGGGCAATATTTTTTTAATTCATCAATATTAGGTATTAATTTTATATTTTACTCCTCCTAAGCCTTTTTTATTATATATATATATATATATATATATATATATATATATATATATATATATATATAGGTACCTACCTATTTCATTAGTTAGGGGGTACGAATTTAGATACTTAAAAAAATACCAATTGATTTTCTAAAAAAAGAGTAAATGATACGCCACTGTTTCTTTTTGTTGGACTGAAACGTGCCTAGTCATTCTGTTTGAGCGCAGTGATAACAATACACAGAAAAAAAAATGTCTTCAGTCAATGCAAATTGCTTTGATCCAAGAAAAAATCTGCTTTCCTATGCACGAAGACGATATTTTCTTAACAAAAAAAAACTATTCTCTTGAACTGCTGGTTTCCGTTGAAAATAAAAGTTGCCCTTGTCCAAGAAAATTGATTTGTTTTGAATAGAAGCGGCAACCTTCTTGTTTTGTGTTTTCTACTATTAGGGAATAAATCGCCATTATCGTTTTGAGATGCCGGATATTTTCAGTTAAAAAATTAAAAGTCTTGACGCAAAGTAAAGCTTTATTTGTGTTAGATATTAGTTAGACATTTTATATCTTGCTTCAAAACCACTTTTTCTTCGCGAAAGACAGTTTGTTTTAAACCAAAACAATTTACCAAGACAATTATGTTTTTCCCAAAACAAGCGGTTTGCTTAGATAAAGAGAAAACAATTTGTTCGGAGACTTTTGCTTTTGGGTCAAGATAATTTTTTCAAGAAAACTACTTTTCCTAACTGAAGAACTTCTTTGTTTCTGTGTGTGTGTGTCCCAAGAAAAAGGTGTGAATTGTGAACGGGCCGGTTTCGGGTTGAGCCATCGGTAACAATAGAAACCTAGTAAAATAGTGTGAATTATGAACGGGCTGGAGTCGATTTCGTGAAACGTACCAGACGAGTACCGTGTTTTCTTCTAATATTAAAATGTTGTTCATGGTAAATTCGCTAAAAATGAAGACCACCCAGTAAGACCAAAGTGCTGTAAAGCCATTTATTTTGCGCCTCATTTTATTCTGGCCGGACATTAGCATAAAACGGCTTGCAATATCAAGATGCGGTTTTTACCTTTAAGGTAGGTACGTCCAAACCGAGCAACATTTGCTGGGCGGCAATACCTCAAAAAAAATTTTTGCGTGTTTGATGCAACATTTTTTTTTTTGGTTTGGACGAGGCTTTAAACTTCTCCTATTATAAATCGAGCCTTGCAAGTGAAGATAATTTTTTTATCTACTCGAGAAATACCTGAAACTCCCAAAAACACCGAATTTGGGGCACGTGTCCCAAGTTTATATGCAGCCCATGCCCCGTTGCAGCTGCTTGTCCCGCTGGTAGCTCTCCGGCCCTAAGTAAGTCCACGTAATTTAAAGTAACATTTGACGTTCAAAATACCGGAAATATACGTCAAAACTGTCGCATGAACAACGGCAGCAACGTGTACCCCACCCAAAATCCAGGGAGTAACGCACCATATAGGGGTCGTTCCATCATCGCGTGCGACAGTCATAAAACGGTACGAAAAATCCTTTTTGCGTTCCAGCTCGACGTTGTACTGATATTTTGTTGGTGAAATAAAGCTCAGAAATTTTATTTTTAATTTGCAGGTACCAAATAATGTGTGGCATACTTAATAGTAAACAACAAGGGGCACAAATGACTTTTATGCGGCTGCAAATCGCCTATCAATGAAGCATTTACAAGGACGACAACTTTTGGCGTTTTCGATCTAGTGGCCTCAGGTGCAGGCGATTTTCCGGTTACACGGTCGATTTTTGGTCGCGCGGCCTAGCCGCACGGCGTAAATCGATTTATGTAAATCCTGCTTCAGGGTTGTTTAACGGGTCGATTATTTTTGTTAAAATGTTGTACAAAACAGGGGTTTTACGTGATGGAATTAAAATAGTGAGAAAAAATTAAACAAGGAAAAAATCGGGAATTTGGGGTTCGCCGCTGGATTTCCCGACACAAACTTTTGGGTGCTTCTAATCCAACTCCTAATCAACAAAAACGTGTGCAAATGACCTATGCGGCTGCGAATCCATATACGTAATATTCCAATACACCCGGTTAGCTATTTACTCTATAAGTGGATTTTGAGTATCACATTAAAGGATGACAATACGAAAATTGCATAAGTGCGTCCTTTACACGTATACGAAAACGGCCACGCCCGAACGAATCAGCGCCGCACTAGACTATGGGTATTCCCTTGAAGAATAGTTTTTTAATTATGTTTTAAAAATTCCATAAAGAATATAAAAAAGTTTATAGAATTAAATTTGTTGTAATTATTAGATTCAAAATTTTATATTACGCTACAGATACACTATTGTCTTTAAAATGGTGCTGTGTTAGTTTACAATAGAAGTGCTAAAACTCAAACAATTAATTTTACGATTTTCTATATAACCTAATAACAGTGTAAAAACCTTTCGCACCAAACTTATCCTTAAACAGTTCCCAAAGTACCTAGGTATTTTTTGCATGCCAGCAGAAAATAATAAAATACGTAGGCATTTGTAAATGGCCGAACAAGGTAGGTAGATAGGTATATTATTTTTCTACAGGCGTGAAAAATAAACTACTGCCTCTAGTAAATATCTCTCTGAAAAATTAATAAATAATATTGTTTTGTATCATCATGCATTTTGCGTGCGAAAAATTGCACTTTTCCGCACTAATTCGGAAAGAAACCTTCCCGTAGCAACAAAGTTATAGTCATAAAAATCACTAAAAACCCCAACTTGACAAAATTTAATACAAAGAAATCTCCCCTTTGGTACACTAAGGGAGTAAGTCACATTCATTACACACGTAGCCTTCGCACTTATTGTACCAAACAATAAGGACGTCAGTTGCGCGTGTAATGAAAGGAAACTTACGCCTTTAGTGCACCAAAGGGGAGAAATATAATTTAAGGTTTTTTCCAAATATATTACGTATTTGGTTTTTTCCTTAAGCCGTTGACGACATGTTGCGCCTAAGAAGTTCGGTCAAGCAGTCGTGTGTGGAAAAATAATTTACCTACTCGCGTGCGGTATAGTAATTACTTTACCGCACGCCGTTCGGTAAAGGTATACTTTACCGAACCCGCACCATTTGGAGACCTTAGCAACGCGGCAATAAGGCAACTTCAATATTTGTTTACATTTCATCAATTTCGTCTAGTTTGACATGTTTATTTATAAATTCATGGGCGCACCCAGGTGGGGGGGAGCCCGGGGCCCGGGCCCCCCCCAAGCCTTAGATTTTTTTACATATTTTCGACATATTTTAGAAAAAAACACAAAAAATAGCTTAAAATTCGACATCATGAGGCTTCGGGATAGTTTTTGTAAATTGGATGCTCCTTATGTTATTTAAGGGTTGAAAAGACACTTTCCGCCTGTGTTAGGTACGATATTTTACCTATGAGTACCTTTTTTTGTAAATTTAATGTAATTAATAAATAAAAATTTCAAATTAGACGAAATTGAAATGTAAACAAATATTGAAGTTGTCTTATTACCGCGTTGCTAAGGTTTCCAAATGGTGCGGGTCCGGTAAAGTACCTTTATCGAACGGCGGTAAGTAGAGACACTTTCCGCCTGTGTTATGAGTACCTTTTTTTTTCAAAAAATTTAACGTAATTTATAAATAAACATGTCAAATTAGACGAAATTGAAATGTAAATAAATATTGAAGTTGTCTTATTACCGCGTTGCTCCAAGGTCTCCAAGTGGTGCGGGTCCGGTATACCCAATATGCAAAATCATCTTTTCGCAAAATGATTTAAACACATATTATATAGTTTCTCTTTATTTTATTAAAAATTATAGCAGACTATTTAATTATTCTGTCAGTTACTCCCTAAAAACTAACTTCTTGCGCGCAGAAAGGTGAAGTTTTCCACATCCTAGTAGAAAATAGTAAATTTAACAAGTACAAAAATATTACTTTGACGCATGTAATTGCAGATGGCCGAACAACGCGCTTAGATGGCCGGGCCAGCAATTAAGTGAAACAAAATTTTACAAGTATTTATTTATATTAAATTTTGACAACGTATATTGTTTTGTCTGACACGTTTGTTTTTAATTTTTTGTAATGGTGTTTTTTTTTCGCACTAGTGCGGAATAGGTTTCTTTCCTTAAAACACTATTTTTATAGTTTTCCTCGGGCGTGACGAGAGCTGAAACGGCTCTGGAGGCGAAGTGAAAGCGCAAGGCACAGTGGTCTATCCCAGAAATGCGTTACCTACTATTAGCATATACGTAATTTACGTATATGACTATTAGAGTTTTAAAGCGCGTTAAAGGCTTCTAGAACCGATTTTCGTGTGCACTTCATTGCTAAAATGTAAGATACAATTTAAATCATTTCTTACACCCTAAGAATGCAAAATCGATTGGTCGTCCAAAAATCGTCGTGTGCAGGAGGTGGTGGGGGTAATTTTTCCAAAAATTTAGAAAAAATTTTTATTGCATTTTTTAAATATATAAACTGTGCTCATGATTCCACCAAAAGCATATAGTAATATTTCTATCAGAAATATTTATTTTTCAATGTTGAAAATATCGTTCCCAATGCTTTTATATGGAGTTCCCTATTAAACAAGTGCTCGCCCTGAAAACGCGTATTTACAATAATTTATAACTTGTTATAACTCGAGAACTCTTTGCTTAATCAAAAAAACACCTTCTATAAACTTTGTGTATCAAAGATCAGGGATCACAACGGTTTTAGAAAAATGTCAATCGGACGCATAGTTTTTTTTTAAGTAGCAAAGAGTGATGCCATGACGCGACGAACGCGGCGGATCCTAGACATGCGACGAAGGGTCACATATTTTACAAATGCATGGCGGGACAGGCGAAACGCGACTCTATTAGTCGAGACACACGTAAGATCGCTTTTCGTTGATTATCTCGCTTTTGCCATTGTTTTGCGTTGCGATGTCCGTGTAGAGTCATGGTAAATTTTTTGACTTGTTATGACAAGAACGTTGAATTAGTTGTTCTTTTTGTGTAATCTAATACAGTGTTTTCAATGTGTGTATGTAGTCAAAACAGAGTGTACTTAAAATAAACAATATATACAAACAGTGGCGGATCCAGGAGCCCCCCCCCCACCCAAACATATAATTTATTTTTTAGTTTAGCAGCATCATTTATTTAAAATTTGTCAAAAATTCTACTTATTTTTTTTTAAATTTCGCCTGCGGCGCTATTATTCTTATTTAGCTACTAAATTTCACATCTCAATTTCTATCAAAAACCACTAAAAAAAATATTTTTGATGTTTGCTGTAACTTTGACCCCTGCCCCCGGGAAATTCTGGATCCGCCACTGTATACAGAGTGTAAATAAGATTTAAGTACAGAACAAATAAGAAAGCCAAAATTATATTTATTAGTATGATATAAGAAGTGAAACCAAAATAGGTTTGGGACAGTCACGTGATATATATTTATTTTTTAATATAATTTTTTGTGACAAGTTTATTTATTACTCTGTCTTTGTCACTTTCCAATCACCCCGTTTTTAACTTAAGGCCTGCGCAAACACATTATTTGCCCCGATAAGCCTAGGCAGTCCATGTGAAAGATAGATTTGTGCACACTCGATATTTCTTTTCTATATAAACTTTGCATAACACATTGAAAGTTATCGTTACTTGTTTAGAAACTTTAAAAAATAGTTGTAGTATACCATGTATCCCAGATAAAAGTTATTACACGGTTTCTTATGAGAATTTTGAAAACAGTAATACACACAAATTTGGATTATTGGGTAAACATTGGCGCTATTCCGAGCCCAGTCTATTTCAAAAATAAAAATATCTATAAAAACTTTTAAAAAATCAAGCAATAAATAAATTATTTTTATTAAAAGCAGTTTTTAGTTTTTGCTTGATATTTGGAAAAACCCTTGTGGTTATTTTAAATTTTAATACAGCACCTGATTGGGCTCAGAATATAGTCAGTTATTTCCATTTAACCAGAATTATAATATGTCTTATCATTTCCAAAATTCTCATAAGACCCCATCTAGTTACTTTTATCTGGGACACCCTGTATAGTAAGTACTTTTTGAATATTATCTATATGTAAAAATTATACTACCCGCAACTTAATGAATTATATACGAAGTAACTGGAACGACCACGGCTATATGAGACACTGAGACAAAAATTTAACAAACGTGAAATTTCATACCCGTGAATTAAACGGTTAACTGTCAACACTTATTAGGTGTCCATTAGATCTTGGACCCCCGTGAGGTTAAGCTTTCAAGCTACCCACGGAAAAATATAAGGGAAACAAAAAACTCCTTTTTGCCCGATTAGCCATGAAACTTCTTTGAAAAATTTAACAGTTTTTTTAGAGTGACAACATACAATAAATGCTAAGCATTGCAATCTTTCTCTCTCTAGTTCTAATCACCTGTGGTATTCTGTGAACTTAATACTTCAAGGAGATTGTCATTTGTGATTTGTCATTAAAGTGTTTGTCAATGTTGTCAGTAGCACCTCCTGCGCAGCGTGCTGTCTCTACAAAAAATATCAATATTTTTGCCTCACTTTGCATATAGAGATTATTGCCGTTAATAGGTCTTACGAGAATCTCTCAGTTTAGTGCCCTTTTTAGCCTATTAACCTTTCCATCATTTTTGACGTTGGTCAAAGCTGTCACATTATTTATTGATCCAGGAGACGATGTGAAGCCTTCCAAAAAGGCGCCACAAATGAAATTGCCTTATTTGAAAAAAAACTTGCTTGTGATTAAACTCTTTAAAAAAAATCTCTATATCGTTATTTAAAGTTGTAGTTGTACATTTACATAGATAGGGTTTTTGGCCACTGTGCGCCGATAAATCAATGTGACGACACGGGTCAAATGTGTGGGGACGATATACACCAATAAAATAATATGCATGAGTAAATTAAAGCATGTGTTTAAAAATAACCAATCAGGACATTTTATACTAAATTCTACAAGAAGGACACTCTTATGTACATTTGATATTGCCATTTCTTAATGTTTTCATCAAGAACTGGAAATTACCGTGGGTATTGGAATATTACGTATATGTGCGAATCACCTAACCATTTACACGGTCGATTTTAATCACCCGTCGCATGCGGCGTACGATCGTGCGGCGAAAGTCGAAGTCGCCAAACTTTTGCGACTTTCGATCTAGTTGCCTACGGTGCAGACGATTTGCCGTTTACACGGTCGATTTGTGGCAGCGCGGCTAAGCTGCCCGGCTGAAATCAACCTCTGTAAACAGCCCTTTAAACTATATGGGGCCTGGCTAAAGCCGCATATTCATTTGAGGCAAAATTCGCATGCTTCGCTGCGAGACCGAACGCGCATATGTATATGTATGTGCCTTAAAGGCGTGGCCAACAGCAACACGCATGGATCAAAGTGGGATTTTTAAACGAGCATTACGTTGAATGTTGTCGTCTCAAGGCGCGTATTCACTTGAGCATGAATGCAAACGGGGCGTTCGTTTTGTCTCGCTGTGAGGCATGCGAATTCTGCCTCAATTGACTACGCGGCTTAATTGTGAACATATTATTTGGCAGCATGAGGAGGCTCAAAAACAATTAAAACATCGTTATTATTGGCGCGGGAGTTTTTGAGTTTCTGCTGCTAAAAGTGATACACAGCCATAGACAGAGCGACGCGACGGCGTCTAAGCGTCTATTCGATTTGGTTTGACAAGAGAAATTTGAAGAACATTTAACTAAAAAATTAGGTATTTCGTGTGCTTTAGAAAAATGACTCGAAACTAAAATGTTTACCTATATTTAACGACTTTAAAGCGCCGCAAATAATTTAAACAAAATTTCTTCAAAATTTGCTTAGCCTGTTGTAAAGGTGAACAAGTGTTTTATAGAAATTGTGGTGACAGGAAAAATAGTATAGCAACAAAGATGTAGTCTATTTCATATAATATTTTTAATTCCAATAAATATCAATTTTTTCAAATATAAAATGACATGTAATATACATAAGTATGTCTACTAAATTTACTTACTTAATTTTGCTATGGGGGGGCTGGTAAGTTCTGCAGGGGGCGGCCCCTAGATCCCCATATAGTTACGCAAGCCCCGGTAGAATTAGTTTTAAGTGGATATTCCAGGTGATAAGAAATCGCCACAATTTTATGTGTTCTATAATTATTTGAAATAAAAATAGGTCTATAAATAACGGTGGAAATTTACATTTTCATAGAAAAACGTGCACCACATGAAGCGAACGTCAGACTGAAATAAAAACCAGAAATAAATGGTTTACTTACAAAACTAATAAATGTTAATAGGGGAAGGTGGCCTATGATGGTTCCCTAATTATTTTTCTTTTTAAATTAAAAACCGTATCAGATATCAAAAAAATCTTCGGAAAAACATTGGGTCCTTAATATGATGGTTCTATCCACTTGTATTAAATATTTTTACCTTTCTAGCCAGCGCATATATATATATATATATATATATGTCGAATTTTTCACTTCACTGGTGGTCCAGCTGATTTTTATAAACAAAAGTTAGATATGATATGAAAAACGGAACAACTACTATTTTTTGAATATTTTGAAAACTAATGCAATTTTCCTACAGTTTTCTAGTACTAGTATCCTTATAAAATGT
Organism: Aspidapion aeneum; assembly: GCA_963576565.1. NCBI lineage: Eukaryota > Metazoa > Arthropoda > Insecta > Coleoptera > Brentidae > Aspidapion > Aspidapion aeneum. The sequence continues at coordinate 115,825,814 of OY755039.1, forward strand.
AATTTTCTAGACGTATTGTCGTTATTTTTTTTTAGCCCGCTTTATTTTGTATTACACAAAACTTAAACTACAAGTCAAACTGAATGTGATCGTTTAGTATCAAAGGTGAACCGAGGACTTGGGAAGTAAACAAAGATGTAGGTCAGCGGATTATTTTTGAAGCAGAACGAACACATTATTTTCTTCGAATTTTAATTTTTGTGTAAAGAGAAATGAAGCGGGCTAAAAAAAATAATGACTGGTATTTCTGAAAAATATTATTTTATCAGAGAATATATTAAAAAATAGTAGGAAAATTGCCTTAATTTTCAAAAAATTCAAAAAATATTAGTTGTTCATGTCATATCTAACCTTTGTTTACAAAAATCAGCTAGACCACCAGTAACGTGAAAATTCGACATACAGTGAAACCTCTCCTTGCGGACACCTCTATTAAGCAGACACTCCCTTTAGACGAACAAATTTGTTGGAACCAAGCGTTTGCCTATGTCTTTACATGTAAAATTCCCTCCAATAAACGGTCACTCTAATAACCGGACGCGAACAATTTTTTTTTGGTTAAACAATTCTAAAACCTCCCTTAACCGGACGCAATCCTCTGACAACGGGACGGAGCGCTGCACGACATGGGAATAAATATTATGTAGAATGTTGGCAACAACGCACTCTGCAGTCGGGGAATTACCTCTTTCCGTTTTAATGCGGTGACTAAATACTTCTGTCGTATTTACAATATTATTTTATTCTGCGGGACTGCTGTGTTTGTTGTTCAGTTGGGTAATAATAGATCTCCTTGAAATGGCGCCCAGTAAAAAAACTTCTTAGTTTATGTGGAACAATGGAAATTGTTAACGTTTCGGAGAAGGAACATCAATCAGCACGAAAGATCGCCGAAAAATTGAATATCGGAAAATCTCAAGCACCGAAAATTGTTAATAAATATATATCAAAATTTCGCAGTTCACTCTCTTAAGCGGACACCTTCAATAAGCAAATCGATGGAACCGTGAGTGTCCGCTTATGGGAGGTTTCACTGTATATATTAACACGATAGTTCCTAAACCGCTAAACCAATTTTTATGAAATTTTTAGGTAAAATAGTGTTCGATACTGCAACGAGCTTAGATTTTGGGTAAAATTCATCAATGCTAATGGCACTAGTTTCACATTTTCAAATTTTTTTAAAAACTAACTTTTTAACGGAGCGTTACATCAATATACTTCGGAATATAGTAGTGCATACTTGTGTTATAACTAAAAACTTCGTAGGGGCTTTCGTTTCGGAGATATTTACAAAAAACTGTTTTCAAGGTTGATATAGCATGAAGTTTATTTGATCCATCATGGATCATTGGTGTATGTTGTCGAATGATGGCGTCCTTTTTAAAAGTCTTTTCTAAATAAAATAATAACCAACTGTTATAGTAATAATTGGTTTTAATAAAAAAAATGTTAATTATGTTCATGCTAAGCAACAAAAACTTAAAACTTAAACACCAGTATTTACTAAAGTGTCTACAGTGCTAAGTGCTACAATCCTATAAGTCTACAAGTCTAGATTTTGGCTGAAGGTTTAACTTTTTTTTCCCGTGAATGCAATAGTTCTTAATATTTATATAAATTGTTCATAAATACCTTGCGATATGGATCATCTTTTTTCGTTGCAACAAAGACATTATTTCCACACAAAGGTTATAAATAAATAAAAAGAATTAAATATTTTGGTTTAAAAATGGTAGCCATATTTAAACTTCCAACCGTCATTAGGAAATGTCGAATAAAAACGATGTAAGTTAGTGTCAGCTGTCCGTTATATTTTACATGTTAATTTTTTAGACAAGTTAGCGATGATTGAAACGATGTTCGATTGTTTTGGTGAATGTGTAATTGAAAAGGTATTCTAATAAATCTTGTGCTTTTTACAGTATTTAAATATTTACACGTATTTAAAACGCTAATGCATGAATATCTTTGTATGTAAGCTTTTTTGTCAATCATGGATTATTTCTATTGTTTCTCGAACTTTAAACCACCCCTCAGGGGTGGTGCTACAATTTGAGACTATTTTTAATGAGAATCAGTGCACGGACTAAATTTTAAAAAATGACATTTCGTTACAAAATTTTTATGTGGCTTTTCTTTATTTCTAAAGTTAATTTGAATTTATATGTGATGAAACTCACTGAGCAATGTTTACTATCATATTGCACCTAGGCTGAACCAAATATTTGCAGCTATTTGACCTGTGAGTATGAAAAATACACTACGCTCGGCCCCCCCCCCCCCCCGAAGCTAAGATTTTTTTAGATATTTTCCACATATTTCATGAATACAAACATAAAATAGCATAAAATACGGCCTCATGAGGTCTCGAGCCCCCCCCCCCCCCGAAACTGTCTCGGCCCCCCCCCGAAACTTTTTTTCTATATACGCCACTGCCTAGCAATCTCGTCGTTATGTCTGTCTGTGTGTGTACACATATTATTTCTGTCTGTAACACAATACCTCCTAAACCGCTGAACCGATTTTCATAAAATTTTTAGGTATAATAGTGTTCGACACTCTTACACTCTTACGAGCTGATTAGATTTTGGTCAAAATCCATTAGTGCTAATGACAGTTTTTTGACAATTAAAAACTTTAAAACATGCTAACTATATTTTGGTCCATAATCCGTAGGAGCTCTAGTTTCTGAGATATTTAAAAAAAACTGTTTTCAAGGCTAATATATTATCATGGCTTCACTTGAAGTTTGCTAGCTAGGAAGGTGTCAGATCCGGCATGGATCCATTTATTTTTACTTATTTTTAATTTTGAGAAATAATTATTTTTATTACATGTATTCTCATAATGACGTTATATGAATGTATTGGCATTAAATCATTGTATTAGCCTGGGACCATCATAGCCAAAACGTCATGTAATAGTTTAGAAATCTATGGTATCCCGTGGAAGATCACACAATTTTAAGGTCATCGGGTGTTTGCCTCTAATTTGAGTAGCAGGGCCAGTGTGATACCATAAATCCAAAAAGTTAGCTCAATATCTCAAAAACTAACAAAAATGTAAATTATTTAAAAAATTCCAAAAAATTGTAACTTTTTTTACTCAAAAAACAATTAAGAAAGGAAGTTTAAGACTACCCAAAGTCGATTGATTATAAATCACTTAATTTTAAGTTGATGGGTGTTTGCCTCAAATTTGAGTAAAAGTGCCTGTGTGACGTCATAAACCCAAGATTGCGAAGATGATGAGTAGTAGGTTTAAGCGGGTGCTGGACCACTTTTGAGGAGGAAATGACCATGAATGACCTTGACGGTCGTTGCCTTGTTTTATGTAGAGACGAATAGTTTGAGTAGTATATTTGACCTTGAAAAGTTGTGAAGGTCATTATGTTGACCTTGAATGACCTTGACGATCGTTGCGTTTTTATATGTAGAGACGAATAGTCCAAGTAGTATTTTTGACCTTGAAAAAAATAATCCAAAATTATAGTAAAGATGTGTATTTTTTAACCTTCAGAATCTTTAACATTGCTTTATTTGCCCGCTTTTTAGATATATTATTTTCTGTAGACTTTACCCCCACTAAACTAACACCCAACAAGTATTTAAAGAAAAATAAATATCAGAAGAGTACTATTAAAGTTTCTTTACTTCAACGGTGAATTTCAAATTAGTAGAAAATGAATTCAAAGCAGCAAATTATTGATTTGGATGATTTCACCAGTCAAGACATCGACAATTTGTTAAAAGATATTGGGAATGAGTTTCAAGCCGAACAGCAGCCAGAGCCACAGCTAGAGCCACCGCTAGAGCCACAGCCAGAATCACAGCCGCAGCTACAAATGGAGCTCCAACGTGCGTGACGTACATAAAATCAAAAATGGAAGAGTTGGTAAAAGAAAGTACATTAAAAAAACGAAGACAAGCATTTTATCAACAGCTCCAACTCCGACAGCAATTCCAATAGCAATTCCCTCAACATCGAGGGATCAGCTAGTCCAGCAAACCGTAGCCGCAAATGTCACAACAATAGAAAGCCAAACGATAGAGCAGGCTATCCAAATCCTACGGGTGAAAAGAAGCTGCGTGGAGCAGCTTAAACAAAGAGTGGATCTACTCAAAGCAGAGATTCAACGACTACAAAGAGAGACCGAAGGTGTGGAGGAAGAATTCCAAGCAAAATTAAATGACTACAATAAGCTAAAGGATCTTTTTTATGCTTTTCTTTAAATTTTTAACATTTTTTTATTGTAACATATTTAGTTTTTATATAAAATTATTAGTTAGCCAATATATAACTTTATGAAACAAAAAAAAACAATTTGAATTTGTAAAATATAATAAATCTATATTAAGAAAAAAAACATTATGGTAATTTAATAACAAACAAAAACATTTGTATAATTTTTTAATTTTGGTTACTATTTTATAGTTGAACTTTATAGAATAAACTTTAATATAGAAAAGAATATTATGCTAATGCAAAAAACAAAGTATTAAAAATAATTTTTAAACTTTAGTTTGTTTCTAAAAGAGTAAAATTTCATAGTGTAGAATAAACCAATTTGTAGAAAAGATCTAATTAAAAAGAATTTTTAAACTTTGGTTTATTTATAAGAGAGCAAGATTGCATGGAATAGCATATAAAAATGAAACTTAAAAACGTTTTTTTTTTACCATTTTTAACTTTAGTTTGTGCATAAATGAACAAAATTTGCGTTACTATAATTTAAAAATTGAATATTGATGTGATTCAAAAGATAGGATTTTTACAAATGGTTTCATTTTAAAATTGTTAGATGAAAATTTTTAATTGTTTGGTTTAGTGCCACAGTGCCCCAAACCTCGCACTAAGCTGTGTGTACCAGCCATTTTTATTGTACACCCCAATTAAACTAAACCAGACTACCAACGTTGAGCCTCCTCAAAAGGAGAGTCACCTCTTTCGCTTCCTACATCAGACATCTCCTCAGAAGGAGGAGAGTCAACTCTCGCTACTTCCCACACACCATAATTGGTATCAGAATCATCATCATCACTCTCCACCACCTCATAATCATCACTGTCTGAGATGTAGACAGGTGATTCGGGTGAATATGGAGGATTGCTCTGCCTCTCCATAATTCTTTGATATTGCTCACTACAGACATCGCATCGTCCATTAATTGTAAAAACCTCTACCGGTTTCCAGACATTGCAGAAATTGCACTGCACATACCCATTTTTCAAAAACGGACGAACGATGAGGGTAGGGCGAGCGGTGGATGACATTATAGGAAGACAAATCGAGCAAGAATGAGTGTTTACCAAATGAGGAGTAAAATATATATACCCATTACAAGGTTATATCAAGGTCAGTGTGAATCGTTGACAATTTTTTCCAAGGTTAAATATGTAATTGCTCATCAATCTTGTTCAAGGTTACATGAAGGTCAGTGTATAATTTTTTCCAAGGTTAAAGATGTAATTGCTCATCAATCTTGTTCAAGGTTAAATGAAGGTCAATGTCACCTTGAGAATATTTTGCAAAACCAAAAATAAATTAAAAAATAATACATTTGGCTGTAAATTTTGTTCAAGGTCAAACTATTTAGATTTTGCTGTGAATTATGATCAAAAAAAATATATTTGAGAGTTATCAGATACAGCTGAAGAAAATGAGGTGGAGTGGGGTGTCTGTTATAAAACCCACAACGGGCATAAAAAAAGCATAGTGGTTAAAACAGAGGTGTTGATGAAAACACCTAATAAATAAATAATTTAAGGTGTAACAAGTAAAGTGACCATGTTGAAGTGTTCAAAATGTGACAAAAGTTTTACTCGAAAAGATAATATGGTTAGACATAATAAAACAGCTTGCAAATATAAACATAATGATGATAATATCAATGAGCAACCATTAAAGAAAAGAAAAATAGCTAGTTTAAAAGTTGATAAAGATAGTGATAAACAATTGGAAATGTGTAGAGAATGCAAGATTTTCATACCCAAAGATAAATTTTTTGCTCATTGTAGAACACTTCAACATAAAAATAACTCATGTGCACCATACTCCAATGGTGTATGTGTGGTAAGAAGTGGTCTTAAATGCAGAATAGCAAGTTATAGAATTGCTTCAGAAACTTAGCAAAAAGACTACAGAAGGTTTTTTTATGAGATAAAACCCAAATGTCTAACATTAGTAAAAGAAAATATAGCAAAACACACCTCAATATAAATTAATATGGAATTATTTGCAACGTTTCTTCACCAATCAAAAGAAACCCTAGCTGATAAATCATTTAACACAAATAATAAAATAGTGTGTGATGCCTCTGATTTGGATAATATTTATGAGTTTTTTATGGATAAAATAATTTCCCAAGCGAGCGAGTTTATGGAGCGAGATTCTGGTAAGATTACTCATTAGTAAAATAAATAATTTTTGTTTAATAATAATCAGTGAAACATTTTTTAAATATGGTTGTTTAATTAATAATGTTTTAGTTTAATTAATAATGTTTTAATTTATGGAATATGATTTTTGGTACATGGAACGTACAAGGAATGAATCGAAAAATGAATGAAATAGTACATGAGTGCAGCAGAATGAAGGTAGACCTTGCTGTACTAACAGAAACGAAAAAGAAAGGAAAAGGATCTGAAAACCTAGGACAATATGACCATTTCTATAGCGGAGTGGCAAAAGAAAAACATGCCCAACAAGGAGTATCTATTTTGGTCAACAAAAGATTTAGAAAATTTATCACCAACTGGGAAGCAGTCAATGAAAGGCTAATTAAAATGAATATAACAATAAAAGGAATGAGACTTACGATTTTTGGAATCTATGCGTATAACGACGATGCAAATGTAGCCGTGAAAGACAATTGTTTTGAAGAAATACACAATGAAATATCAGCAGTAAGTGCATCTAGAGAAATTGTCATATTGGGAGATTTAAATAGTAGAACCGGTAAGAGAGTTAATGATCTGACAGTTGGCCAATATGGAGAAAATCTTGTTAATGACAATGGAAACCGGCTAATTACAGTATGTGAGCAATTAGACCTAAAAATCCAAAACGGTTTTTTTCAACATAAGGAAATACACAAAGATACCTGGACCAAACCCTCACAAAACCTGAAATCCGTCATTGATTATCTTATCACTAAACAAAAGACAAAACTAAAAATTCAAGATGTCAGAACAAAGCGTGGATCAACATGCGGAAGTGATCACTATTTTCTGGAGTCCAAAATTATCTTTCCTTATCAAGGCCGAAGCCTGCATCAACAACATCTTGATGATACAGTGATTGAAGAAATTGATCACTGTAAATATAATCTACTAAGCCTAGAACATGACAGCGTAAAAAACTTATACAAAAAGAGACTGAACGAAAAACTTAATACAAGTTCAGGTGAAACCCCAGATGAGGAATACGAATGTATTACATTAAGCATCCACCAAGCTGCAAAAGAAGCACTAGGATTAGTGGAAGAAACTTCTAAAAGAAGAAAACCATACTGGTGGGATGCTGAGATTGAGAGAGAAATAGAGGAAAAAAGGAAATTATATCACACCTACTTATCCCAAAAGACAGATAGAAGCAGACAAGAATACAAAATCGCGCAATCAAAGGTGAGAAGAATGATCAGTGATAAGAAAAATCATTCGTGGACGCAAAAGTGCCAGAAAATAGATTCTTACTTAGGAGGTAGGAGAAGTACCGAAAGCTGGAAAACTATAAGATCGATTAAAAAAGAAACATGCAGAGATATCATTTCACCAATACCAGACAAAGAATGGGATGAGCATTTTAAAAAACTTTTAACTGAAGATAGAGCAAAATTCAAGGAAGACGCAAGAGACAATATAATTAGAACGATGGGATCTCCAGTACCCCTCACAATCTCTGAGGTCAAAAACGTGTGCACAACCTTAAAAAGCGGTAAATCTGCCGGACCCGGAAATATCCCAGCCGAACTTATTAAATATGGCACTGAAGAACTGTTTTGGAGATTACGGAATCTTTTCCAAAAATATTTAAATGGAACTGTAGTCCCAACTGAGTGGAAAACGTCATATATATCCACAATACACAAAAAAGGAAGGAAAGATATATGTGACAATTATAGAGGTATATCTGTGACTAGTACGCTAAGCAGAATATACGGTAAAATAATAAGAAATAAAGTAGAGAGCGAATATAAAGACATGGAGGCAGAAGAACAAGCTGGTTTCAGGGCGGGTAGATCGACTTCAGATCACCTCTTTTGTATAACCCAAGTTATTGAAAAGAAAATGGCATACGGTCAAGAGCTGCATCTGCTTTACGTGGATCTGCAGAAGGCATATGATAGTATACCACTAAATCTGCTTTGGAAAGCGTTGGAAAACACAAACATAAGCGTACAACTAATTAAGGCCATCCAAGAGTTATACCGCAATAGTAAGGCAAAAGTTAAAATAAAAGCAAAACTAACCAAAGGCTTTCAAGTAAATAAAGGTCTTAAACAAGGTTGCTCGCCTACGCTCTTCAAGATATACTTGGAACAAGTCCTTAAAGTATGGAAGAGAAAATGCCAAAACATGGGAATTCCGTTGGACGAAACCACCTTGTATACTTTATGTTTCGCCGATGATCAGATAGTAGTGGCTCAGGATTATGACGACCTCGAATATATGACACGAAAACTAATCATCATATGTGAAAAAATGAGAACAACCAAGATTAGCTCATTTAAGCTTGGCGTTCCCCACAACCTCAAAGATGATTTCCTTGATCCCAACCTATGGCCAAATGGGGTCAGCATAAACCATTTTCTCAATCTTCAACGCCTGCGAAAATTGTCCACTCATCAAAGAAGGGAAGAATTTGCAAGGGTCTAATTGATGATAACAATGATAAAAACTTTAAAATTTTTTATGCCAATGTACAGGGTATTAGGGACAAAATTCACGAATTTGAAGTGCTCCTCGAGGAATTAGGGGCTGATTGTTTTTGCACTAATGAACACTGGCTCAAGCCAGATGAATTCTCACAAATAAAAATAAAAGGCTATACAGCCATGGCTAGTTTTTGTAGATCAGATAAGATACATGGAGGAGTCAGTATTTATTTGAAAGAAAACCTAGAATGTCAAGAGCTGAACTTATCAAATCTTTCCATTGAAATGCAGTGTGAGGTGGCTGGTATCCACATTTCCTCCATTCAGACTAACATATTGACAGTATACAGGTCTCCAAACGGAGAGCTTAACACATTTCTGGATGTTATGTCACAGGTTCTTAATAAAATAGATTTTACAGGTAATATCATCATTCTTGGTGACTTTAATGTCCACTATGAGGTGCATGACTGTAGGGGGGCTGAATATCTTAACTTTTTTTTTAGCTCTTATGACTTGTTTCCTACTGTACAATTTAATACAAGGAAGGAAGCTACTCTTGACAACATATATATTAATTACAATAGGTCTAATCTAGATATCTTTCCTGTAGCCCTGGATGAAATCTCGGACCATTCAGGTCTGGTCTTCAATACACCTCTGAAACTTTCCGGCAGTCACAGCACTAGAGTCTCTTTTAGACCAATCACTGAAGAAGGTCTGGATCTACTCTATAATCAACTCAATGATTTTAATTGGTCATCTATAACAGAATCTAATTATAATGTTGAACAACAAATGTATACTTTTTTCAAAGTCTTAACAGGTGCTATAGATAAAAATCTGCCGATTAAGTCTAAGATGGTTCCAAAGAAACAGCAGGTCCATAAAATCAATTGGTTTAATGATAATCTGAGAAATATGCGAGGCAGATTACAAACACTTAGTATCCTTAATAAACAAAATCACATTCTTGTTCCTAAAAACATGGTGAATAACTATAAACAGCAATATAGGAGGGAGTTGGCTAATTCCAAAAAAGCTGCCCATGACAGCTTCATTAATAATTCTTCTAACAAATCGCAAGCAATGTGGAAAATCATAAAATCTCATAGGAACTCTCCCTCACCTCCTGCGGAAACCCAACTTAATGCTCAGGTTTTTAATAGTTTTTTTGTATCAGTAGCTGATGAAATAATCAAAACCCTCCCCACCACCAATTGTTCTTATAATGATTACCTAACACATCAATATACTGGTAACAGCTTTAAGTTTCATGAAGTTAGTCAATCTATGGTTTTAGATAAGATTTCTGGCTTGAAAAATAGTGGGAGCCGAGACTGCTATGATATGAACTCAAAAATTATCAAATATCTTAAAAACATATTATGCAAACCTCTTACTGACATGTTTAATCAGTGTGTTAGTGTTGGGGAATTTCCTTCTCCTCTTAAATTAGCGAAGGTTATACCGATCTTCAAGAATAAAGGTGACCCAGAAGACCAAACAAACTACAGGCCTATATCATTGTTGCCTATAATTTCTAAAGTTTATGAATCACTGTTGAAGGACCAAATAAATGACTATTTTGAGAACAATAATATCTTTACACCAAACCAATATGGTTTTCGTAACAAAAAAAGCACTACTTTAGCCATCAACCGTTTAACAGAATTTGTATCTGAAGGTTTTGAAAACAAGGAGAACACCTATGCTACCTTCTTGGACTTGACAAAGGCGTTCGACTGTATATCTTTTGAAATCCTTTATAAAAAACTTTTTTACTACAACTTTCACCACAGTAGTGTCGCTCTTGTCAGGTCCTACTTGGAGGGGAGGGATCAATATGTTTTCTTCAATAATGAGGAATCAAAAAACCAGAGGATTCAGCATGGTGTTCCTCAAGGCTCCGTCCTGGGTCCTCTGTTATTTCTCATTTATATAAATGACTTGCCCAACTTCACCAATATCATTACTTTGCTTATCATTTTGTTTGCAGATGACACCACCTCTTTATTGCGCTATCACCCCTCAGACCCTATTTCGCAATGGATACCAAATAAAGAGGAACTGATAAAAAACTGGTTCCTAGCCAATAAACTAAGTCTTAACATAAGTAAGACCCAAAATATCAACTTTACTCTCCAGACTTCTCCATCGAACCTAGAGAGTCAGGAATCAGTTAAATTTGTAGGGGTGTACCTGGATGCGGGGTTAACATGGGAGGTGCATGTCAAACACCTAAGCTCCAAACTGTCAAAAATAACTTTTTTAATCAGAAGTCTATCAAAATGTGTTTCCAGAAGTACACTTCTGACGGCTTACCATGGGTACTTTAACTCCAATCTATCCTATGCAATTTTAAACTGGGGTCATTCCCCCAATTCGAAACAAGTTTTCAAATTACAACGTCGGTGTGTCAGAATTATTGCTGGCTTGGGGTTCCGCGATTGCTGTAGGAATAGCTTTATCGAATTAGGTCTCCTTACACTTCCATGCACCTTCATTTTGCACTGCCTTATTTTCATCAGAGAAAATCTGGATAATTTTATATCCCATAGTGAAATTCATCCCTACTCAACAAGGAACGGGGGAAATTTGGTTCCCAGCTACCATAGGCTGCAACGCACTAGAAGAGGCACTGATTATTATGGCATTCAATTCTTTAATCCTCTGCCCACAGAGATTAAAACCCTGAGTTTTCCTCAATTTAAAGTTAGAGTAAAAAAATTCCTGATAAAAAGTGCCTTCTATTCCTTCGAGGAGTATCTTGAAAGCAATTTTATTATTTAAATTTTTTTATTCAGTAATGTTTGCATTCCAAAATGTACTTTATGTTGTTATATTTTTGTAATTGTCCATATTTACTAAATTACTTAAAGTATTGTCATTTTAAATAAGTGTATTGACTATTTGTATTGATTTTTTTTTTACTTTTGACTTGTAAAAGCACTTATGTGCAGTACCTTACCAATAAATAAACTAAACTAAACTAAACTAATAGAAGAGTACAATAAGTGGGGACTAGAGGTTAATCTCAATAAGACAGAGTATATGTGTATCGGTGGAATGAAACAGGATCTAATCTTAAATACCGGGCAGCGAATTCACTCCTGTGATGAGTATAAATACTTAGGTCTAAAAATTACAGCTGACGGAACACTAGACAAAGCTATAAAAGATCGAAACGTACAAGGAAGAAAAGCAATAACTTTATTAAATGGAATAATTTGGGACCAAAGTATATCAAAACATAACAAAAAGCTTATATATAACACCATTATAAAAAGTATTATTACATACGGCTCAGAAGTATGGCCAATCAAGGATAGAACAGAAAAAATGCTTTCCGCTACGGAGATGGACTATTGGAGAAGAGCGGCAGGGAAATTAAAAAGAGAAAGAGTTACAAATCAAAGAATAAGAGAAATTATGACAGTGGGTGAACGTACTTTAGTGGATGATATAAGAACAAAACAACTGGTGTGGTACGGACATGTACAAAGAATGAATGATGAAAGACTACCTAAACAAATACTACAATGGAAACCAACTGGCCGAAGAAAACGAGGACGGCCAAGGAGAAGCTGGAGAGAAGGAATAGACAGTGAAATAAGAATAAGAGGCCTAGATGATGAATTATGGGCAAACAGAAACGAGAGATTGGGTATCGGAAGACGTAGAACGTTGGGTATCGGAAGACGTAGAACGTTGTGAAACCGATAAATATATATATATATATATATAATTTATTTACAGGTTGGACTTTACAACATATATTACACTTGGAAATCAACAAGTTTCGCCCTATTGGGGGCAATTCATACTTCAAGTTACCCAAATTCATTGAATCTAAACATGCTGTAGTGAATATAAAAAATCAGGATAATGCATGTTTTGCATGGGCTGTTACATCAGCTTTATACCCAGTTTCACTTCATGTAGGCAGAGTTTCTTCCTACCCCCATTATTCTACAGTTTTAAATCTTGCAGGTATGGAAATGCCGGTTAAATTGACTGATATATCTAGGTTTGAACAAAACAATAATATTTCAATTAATGTTTATACATTGGAAACCAGATTTGCAAATAAAAAAATTCAATATGAAGTTGTTGGTCCACTTCGCTATTCCAAGAGAAAACTTGACACTCACATAAACTTATTAATCATAAGTGAAGATTGTAAAATTAAAGAAGAAACTCATGAATGTAATAGCGATTGTAATAGAACACATTATTGTTGGATAAAAAATCTTTCAGCTTTGGTTTCCAATCAAATATCAATGTCGAAACGTAGACTTTATTTTTGCGATGGTTGTTTAGTACACTTTATAACAGCAGAAAAACTAATATTTCATCAAAAATATGACTGTGGGCAAGTTTACGCGATAACCCCATCTACAGATTTAAAAACTGATAGATTTGGAAAAACAACACAAGAAAACATGTTAAAGTTCGAAAGTTATGAAAAACAGCTAACAGTTCCCTTTGTAGTGTATGCTGACTTTGAATCAATTTTACAACCAATGGCAGGTTGTGAATCAGATCCATTAAATTCTTTCACAGTCAAAAATATCATACATAAACCATATTCATTTGCATACCTAATTAAATGTTCATTCAATGATGATTTAACAAAATTTAAATTATTCCGTGGTTCAAGCGCAGCAGAAGAATTTGTAGCATGTATTGAACGTGATCTTAGAGAGCTTCACAATAATTATTTAAGAGATATAGTCCCAATGACACCACTAACACCTGAAGAAAGAAACATAGTGGAAACATGTGACAAATGTGGAATTTGTGGTAAACCTTTTAACTTATTTGATAAAAAAGTAACCGATCATTGTCACATAACGGGAAAAAAAGATTTTTAGCTGCACATTCAACTTGTAACTTACAACATCAATTACCAAATTTCATTCCAATAATTTTTCACAATCTAAGTGGTTATGATTGTCAAATGTTTATTAAGGAATTGTGTCATCATGGCGATAAAATAGATGTTATTGCAGAAAACAAGGAAAAATATATTTCATTTACAAAATCCATATATGTACATGATTACATGAATTCTGAAGGAAAAATCATAAAAAAATATCTACGTCTAAGATTTATAGATAGCTACAAATTTTTAGCTGCATCCCTGGATGAGTTAAGTAAAGATTCAGACTCCTTTTTAGAAACACACAAACATTTTACATCTGAAGAAGAATTTAGTTTAATGAGACAAAAAGATGTGTTTCCATATGGATTTATCTCTGACTTAGACAAATTAGACGTTACTAATTTACCCACTAAAAACCAATTCTTCGATGATTTAAATGATCAGCATATTACAGATTTAGAATATGATAGAGGGGAAAAAGTATGGAGTCTATTTAATTGTAAAACTTTAGGAGACTATTCGGATTTATATTTGAAAACTGATGTTTTAATTTTAACTGATGTTTTTGAAGCATTTCGAAGAAATTCTTTAAAGACTTATAACCTAGATCCAGCTCAATATTACACGTTGCCATCATTATCATTTGATTGTATGCTTAGAATGACAGAAGTAGAATTAGAGCTATTGACTGAAATTGACATGATTCATTTCTTTAAAAAAGGGATTCGAGGGGGTGTTAGTCAATGTGTTGATAGAATGCATATAGCAAATAATAAGTACCTTCCAAATTATGATCCAAGTATAAAGTCATCCTTTATAATGTATTTGGATGCAACAAATTTATATGGGCATAGTATGTCACAACCACTACCCACAAAAGGTTTTAAATGGCTCTCAGAAGAAGAAATGATAAATTTAAATATTCATAATGTACCAGATGACAGTCCCATAGGATACATTCTTGAAGTAGATGTGTATTATCCAAATGAGTTGCATGAAGCTCATGCTGATTTTCCATTTTTGGTGGAAAATATAATCCCTCCAGATTCATCATCCAAATTTGCATGATAAAATAAGGTATATTGTACACTATAAAACTTTAAATCAGGCAGTAAGAAATGGGTTAATAGTCATTCAAACTCATAGAATGTTAAAATTTGAACAATCACCCTGGTTAAAAAAGTATATCGATCTAACACAAAGCTTCGAAACTCTGCTGATACAAAATTTAAAAAAGATTTATACAAGCTTTTTAATAATGCAGTATTCGGAAAAACTATGGAAAATGTTGAGAATCATAAAGATATAAAATTAGTTACAAGTTGGGAGAGTATTCGTAGAAGGGCCGGTGCTCGTGCTCTAATCAGTAGACCCAATTTTAACAATTGCTCGATATTTACCGAAGAATTAATTGCTGTTCATATGAGTAAACTCAAAATTGTATACAATAAACCAATATATTTGGGTTTTTGTATTCTGGATTTGTCTAAAACAGTTTTGTATGATTTTTTTTATAATACTATAAAAAAAGAGTTTCACAATAGTGCAAGTTTAATGTATACAGATACAGATTCTCTAGTACTTAAAATTTACACTGATGATTTCTATAAATTTATGATTGAAAACCCTGAGAAATTCGATACATCTAATTATAATAAAGTAAATAGGTTTAATATAAGTAAAAACGAATCTGTTTTGGGTAGAATGAAGGATGAATTTCCTGAAGATCCAGGCCCCAGGGGGGGCCCAATAGGTTTTTTTTTTAAGTATCAATTAAAATTTTTTAATGTCTTAAAATAGACGTTTTTTCTTAATATCTTGTAAAGTAGCGTCTTAATTGAAAATTTTTAAGAGATAAAAATTGTGAAAAAATAGGTTAGCTTTCGATCTGTTAAAATTTTATTGTGATATTAATATTATTTTAACAGTTATGATCAATTTAATTAAAATAGTAACAATTTTAATTGGGCTATTATGTCATTATCTCCTAAAATTAAAGTCCAGCAAAAATTTTTATATGATAAGAAATGTCAACGCATTCTTGATTAATCGATTGAAATAATTATTTTTTGTAATAGCCTTATTAGTTTAGAAGCTAGACCCATTTGTAACTGAATAGACATCTACCCCACTTGACAAAATGTGTTTTTATTTGTTTTATTATGTAAATATCTCCAAAAATTAAACTTTTCCAAAAAATGTTATAAGATAAAATTTGTTTGGATATGGTTGTTGAATCGATGGAATGAATTATTTTTGTAATAGCTTTATTAGTTTGGAGACTACACTTATTTTAATTGAATAATTTACCATCTATTCTCCAAGTAAATATGTGTTTTATCAATTTTATTATGTGAATAGGTGTGCAATTGAGTATTCAAATTTGTTATAGCTTAATCATAAGTATAAAAATATAAAAACAAATAGTATTCTATAAAATGTGTTTTATTTAAACTTTATTTAAGAAAAATATATTTATATCTAAATCATTTTAAAATACAAAATTCAAAACATTTATTTTCATTTAAATCATTAAAATACATTCAAAAATATTATAAATAAAATTACATTGAAATTAACCCCTTGTTACAGTACCATTTAGAATATTATAGGAAATTAGGGAATCATGAATAAGTAAAGCATACACTTTTACATCATTTGGAAATTTAGATTTTCTGGTGTTAAATTCCAATTTAATATCCACTGTTGATGAGGTTATTGAATCTTGTTGATGCGAAGCATCAATAACAATTAATGGGTTTTGAATAAAACTATTTAAATCAAGCATTGGTTCATTACATGTTTTTCCATAGTAACTGCTTTGAAAATTTTGATATGCATAGTAGGCAGGACCGCATAATCTTTTTGAAAAATCGAGACTCCACCTCTCATAGGGGAAAACTATCGAATTAATATATAATCTAATATCAGCCAAATCAGCAGAGATAAATTCTGTGGCATCTTTGTCTCTGGCATTGCAATTTTCAGTCTTTTGAAATCCAATAATAATGTATCGTGGTTTTTCCAAATTCGTACTACTTCTTACTGCCCACGTATCAGAAGCTGTGCTCCGACGAAGAGGCAGTTCATATAGGTCCCACATGCGATAGGCAGCTTTGATATTAACATTATTACCACCCTTATTAATTTTAGATAGAATTTTAATCCTTTGACGATCCTCTGGAATTATGTGCCGGATTTTCCATTCGATTTTATCTATGGAGATTTCCGCATCAACTTCACCAATATAACAATTATTGAAGGTGTGAGCTATTACGAGAATCAGTTCTTGTTTTTGATTAAAAATGCCCCTTCTATAGTCCTCTGCAAATCCCATCAAGTATTTTAATGGAAGTCTTCCACTATATACATGACTTGTTTTGTCCAATATGCATTGATTGGCTTCTGTTAAACCCCAACCGTATGTTGAAAGAAGCTTTTCTTGACTACTTCCAAATGAAACAATGGTTTTTAGTGCTGAAGTAATTCCTGGTTTTCGAACAACGCAAATTTGTTCACCACCCATTTCATACCGAATTTCTTCGAATAAAAAAGCAAGAGCATTATTTGGTAAGTAACATCTTTTAGATGCATCACTTGGTGTAAACTTTCCTTCTATATAAATATAACTTTCGGAAACATCCAAAATTAGATCTTGAAATTGAATTGGGATACGAATTTCATCTGAGTTTTTAAAAGATGGTGTTCCATAGGGTTTATAACTATGCTCTTCCAGACTTATAATTGAATTCTCAAAAATTGGTTCATTAAATGCTTCTAACTTTTCACTAGTTGAAATCATTTTAAACAGTTTTTTTTAAATGTAAACCAAGTGATTTCAAAAACACTTTTTCTTCTGTGGACAATTTAGATCTTTCTCTTGACAAGTCTTTAACATGAATGGTTTTTCTACTGCTTCTGCATCGGTTTTTATTTGGAATATAAGTCTTAACATCTTTTTTTTGCGACACTGGATAGCTGTGATGATCAAAACAATAACCCATTTTCGTTATAACCTTTTAAGCTCTAATTTAACAATTATTTTTTCTCCTTGAAAATTAATGAGCTTTCCTCTATCATCCACGATCCTTAGTGTAATGTTGTCGATAAACTGACGACCCTCTGGTTGAATTGGCATATAAATGATATTTGTTGGTTCTTTAGTTAGCTTATACCCAGGTTCCACATCAATGTCAAATTCATAGAGTGCGCCTGTTCTGAATTTAAATATGCACCGGTTGTTATATTGCAATCTACTCTTATAATGCGAACTTTTGTAATATCAACTATTGTTGAAGATTCATGAATCTCATTGGGCTTTAGTCGCTCTTCATTTGCAAATCCCAAAAACTGTCCAATTGAGTTGTAGTGCTTAAAGTGAAGTACATACTTTGACTTAATTTCGCATTTCAAAGTGCTATTGTTTGCACGTAAGCTAAAAATATTTTCATCTAGATCTTTTGCACCTTTTTGAAGAGCTTTAAGCATTGCATCATGTATTTGGGTTATTTCGTATGCACCAGGAGGTATTTTTAACATTACTGGCCCTCCCCAGTTTGGCTTACTAAATCCAAAACAATTGTTAGTTTCATCTATGTTAAAAATTGAATTATATGAATAAAATCCTATAAGACCCAGTCCATATTTTTCTCTGTTGTTTGTCTCTATAGGAGGATAGAAGTTGGCACTTAAAATACTTGAATAACCACTTAATGTAAAAGTATAAGACATTTTTTTTACTGTGTCTTACAACAACTGGATATAATGTCACAATCTACAATTTCCTCAGATTTAGACACTTTTGAGCCGTTTGCATTACATATACAACAAAATATTTTTTTTGGTGGTGGACCATCAATTTGATCGTTAGAGTTGTTTGTAGAGTAATGGTCGTAGCAATACTGATATTTTAAAATATCAATGTCTTCTTTAACTTCTTCTGGCAACTTCTCCCACACCAAAGCTATTTCGTTTGGTGCACATGCTATCATTACTTCTTTAGGTAAACCACATAGTTCGTCACTCGTCATCGGTAGCAAACTTTTTGCATTGCTAAATGCTTTTAGTGATTTATACATTTTTTTTAGTTTTGCATACTCACTTTCGGAATTATTTCGATTCATTTTTTAAAATTACTACTAAAATAAGTTATTTTTTAAGAGAAACTGTAGACACAGCTGACCACAATATACTGTATTAAATTTTTGTTGGTTTTTATATGTATACCAAATTTCTGTGGCATAATTACATCCTTTATACATGTATTCTATGAATTCCAAAGGTGGGGGTAAGTTTCCAAAACTATCATAATAAATTACTTTTCTAGCTTTCTTTCTGTAGGCAACCCAATGTGTTCCTGGTCCATTTACACTGTCTAAGTTTATGATGGCCGATTCAGTTTTGCGAGGTCCACTTTTAGGAAGACTATCTCTCATAAATACACCAACGAAATTTGCAATTTGATATTGTTTTGCATATCTTTCCAAATCAATATTTGATAATGCCGTTGCTGGTAAGGGCTTTACTAGTTTTTTGGATTTGTTAAATAAAGTCCTAACCCAGTTCGATACGGTTTTAAGTATAAACCTCCCCCTTTTTTACTTTCTACAAGCATTTGAGAGTTTTTAACACCAGCAACACTATTTTTAAGATGATTAACGTTTTTTATTGCTTTAGCTATACCAGCAGCGCCACCCGCTAATGATCCTAGGGCGGATAACCCCGCAAAAATTGGTATTAGAGGTAAAATACCCCCCATTTTAGGAATGGGAATTATTCTTGGGGTTTTAATCTTCTTTTTTCCACCAGAAGCTTTTAAATGCTTACGCGCTGCGATCAAAGCAATTTTTGTAATTTTTGAAATATCTTGATATTTCCCCTTATTTTGATTCAAGATCGATTTAATTTTTGTTTGAACGTTTCGACATATCGCAGACCCAAAAGCCACCTTTCGAGTTTTCGATTTTATCTTTTTTAACCCCATTCCAAATCTTCGCTTAACTTTCATTGAATTTGTAACAAAGTAAGCAGCAGCCTTCTCTTTTATTCCAGCGTCTTTTGATTTAAGAACTTGCCACGCACTTTCTTCTAGTTCGCGATCAGATTTGTGTCTTTTTTCTAAATTATCCAAATTAATAGAGTAACTAATATCGTGTTTTTTGCAGGCTCTATCTAGTGCATTTATTCCAGGATCACCTCTCGCTAATCTTGTCTTTAGTTTAGTTCCAGGACCACAATATTGATAACCCGGGATGTGTAATTCTACAGGAAGTTTATTTAAAAGTGAATTAAATACGCCTCGTCCCTTTTTTACTGAACTTTTTCTGTTGATAGATGACATCGAACTGATTTTGATATAAATACAAGTCAGCTTAAATACTAAAAGATAGTTCATATAAAAATGCGCATAGTGCAGCAACAAGACAGAATCTCAATTATAAATTGGGATGAAAAGACGGGTTGTGGTATTACATATCAACGTCATGGATCTTTACTACCCAATTCCATACGTGGATTAATAATTGGGCCATCAAATTGTGGTAAAACCAATGTGCTTATCACTCTTATTACACACCCACTAGGATTAAAATTTGAAAATGTATATATATACTCCAAATCATTGTTTCAATCAAAATATGAATTTTTAAAGCAAATTTTATCGCCAATTGAGGGGCTTGAATACTACACATTTAATGATACATCCTGCGTTATACCACCATCTGAGGCAAAACCAAATTCGATATTTATATCCGATGATGTAATTTGCGATGGTCAGAGTGTAATAAAATCATACTACAGTATGGGGAGGCATAAAAATATAGATTGTTTTTACCTAGCACAGACTTACTCTAGAGTACCAAAACAGCTAGTTCGAGATAATTCAAATTTCATAATAGTATTTAAACAAGATGAAATGAATCTGCGACATATTTTTTCAGATCACCTTTCTCCAGACTTTACTTTTACTAAGTTTCAAGAAATCTGTGGAAAATGTTGGGACGATAAATATGGTTTTCTAGTTATTGTTAAAGATGCAGATTTAAACAATGGCAGATATAGAAAAGGATTTGATAGTTACATATATGTTTAATAAATGTGTAGCAACAACTTTAGTTGCTTTTAGAACGAACAACTGCAAACATCTTATTTGTAAATATGTCAAATTCGATCGATCGATCGATCGATTTAAAACGTGATCTTGTTGCTATGACTGATGCAGTAAGAACAAAATTTAAATTTTTAAAAAATGAAGAGTCGCAAAATCAAACAAATCTTGAGAAATTTTATGAACCCATTTCAAAACCATTATCAAAAATTTCAGAAAATTTTAAAAATGCAGCAATTGTAAAAAGGACAAGTAGTAATATAGCAACACCTTTGATAGCTGTGGAAGCAAAAAAAGCAAAGAGAGTTGCAGCCAATGTTATGGTTGATGATTCGGAAGATGGTGATGGTGGAAATAAATCTCATCATGGATCTTACCTCTCAGCTTCACCACCCTTGCCGGATACACCAATATCCTCATACTCTAATCAAAGTCAAAAATCATTTAATGCAGATGCAAGTTCTCATTTATCACCTAAAAAGAGTGTCAACAATGAAGCTATGGATGAATCACTGAGACAAGATATTGGGGAAGATTTAAATTCTATATCTACAATCTATATGGAGGGGCTTAAATCAAACCCATCTATCTATGACACCATATATGGTGTTAGGTACAATTCCAACAATGATAATTTTCAGATAGGTAATGCTACAATAAAATTTCCAGATAAACTAATAACTCTTTGGCGTAAAAAAAATATGATTGGGGCATTTTCTGCTCATCGTGATTTATACGATTTGTTATTTTTTAAAAAACCAAGTGTGTCAAACATTGGTGACATTAACCCAAAAGCACTCAGCGATTATAAGCAAATACTTAATTTGTCAAATGCCTATTACAATGATTATAATAAAATATATGGGGTAAATACCAGCCGATCTGTAAAATTTACAAATTTTATAAAACCACTTCTAACACCGAAACATGGTAGAAGTAAAGAAGGTTCTGGTATTACCAGAAATAAAATTTCAAATCTCAAAAAATTCAATAATAATAAAGTAAACTATGTATATTGGAATACTGCTAAAGAATTAGTTAGTCGCTTGCGATTATTATGGAGCTCAAAAATGGCTGGGCATACTGGTCATGATGGTGAAATTTTGTCTATAATTGAAGAATTGAGAGAAGAAGGGGTTATATATTAGGACTCACTTTTTGATTGTAGCATATATTGTTCAGTTACTATCTAACATGGGAGGTGTAAAGAACACGATTGACAAGTTTGGTCGTATAAAAAAAACTTCCAAAATTACATATATAAAAGGATTGAAGGGTAATGGTTTTAAGTTGACCGCTAAAAATGATTTCGACATTAAGAACAAACGTTTATGTAATATAGCAGATGCTGTAGATCATAAAGACGCTATCAATCTAGAATTTCTGGAAAATCGTATAAACAAACTAGTTGAAGAACTAAAGCTAGCTATAGCAGAATCTGTTGATGCAGTAAGAACCAATTTAGAAAAAATAAAAACGCAACAATCGACAAGTGGTAAACTCTTGTTAAATTTACATGGGAGATTGAGTGCCATAGAAAGAAAAGTTTTGAAACATCAGCCACTTGAATCCGCTTTGTAACCAATAATTTGGTCAGATGGACGCATAGAATATCATACACCCATTTGAATTGAAAAAATAAAGTATTTATTTTAACGATGGCTAGTGAGCAAAAAGTTCAAGTGGTTAATGAGCTAAATAAACCTGCAAGAAAAAATTTCCTGCGAAGAAAAACCCTAATAAAAGGTTTTAAGGATCTATGGCAGATTGATTTAGCTGAAATACAACAATTATCAAAATATAATTTGGGGTATAGATACATTTTAGTATGCATAAATTGCTTTTCTAAATTTGTCTGGGCTAGACCAATAAAAAATAAAACAGGACTTGAAATATGTGCAGCAATGCGGGATGTTTTTAAGCAAGCTGGTTATTACCCCCATAACATACAATCTGATCAAGGAACGGAATTTTTTAATAAACACTTCCAAGCACTTATGAAAAAGAAGTCTGTAAATCACTATCACACATATAGTTGTAAAGAAGGCAGCCATTGTGGAAAGAGTAATCAAAACTTTAAAAACAAATCTTTATAAAGAATTCTCTACATTAGGAAGCTATAAGTGGTTTCATATTTTACAGGATGTTGTTGATAAATATAATAAAACAATTCACACAACTATTAAAATGAGACCAATTGATGTGAAACCCACCACTAGAATTAACGCATTTGAAAATATAAAAATGGTACCAAAAAAAATTAAATTCAAAGTTGGAGACGTAGTTCGTATAAGCAAATATAAGTCAATTTTTGAAAAAGGGTACACACCATCGTGGTCAGCGGAACAATTTAAAATTGTAAAAGTAAATATAACGAATCCACCCACTTATGAAATAGAAAGTTTTGACGGAGAACCTATACTTGGTGCTTTTTATGAAATGGAGCTACAGAAAACCAGCGTGCCATCAATATATTTAATGGAGAAAATTATTAAGAAAAGGAAGTGTAATAAACTGGAGCAATACTTTGTTAAGTGGTTAGGTTCTACAGATAGACATAATTCATGGATAAATAAGTCGGATATCGTTTAAAAAAATATTTGAATTTTAATATATTTTTTAAAATTCACATCAATGAAAATCAATATAGGTTTTTTACACTTCCTTAATTTTTATAATATATTTATTATGTGTTTTATACTAATATTGTTACTTTATTATAAAATTTTGTAAAAAAATAAGATAAAAACAATATTGCAATAAAACAAATCCAATTAAAAAATAGTTATTCATTTCTTATTATAATATATTTTATTACAGCTTTTATCAATATAAAACTACATCCATACTACAATCCATAAACTAATTATAAATACACATTTTTGATAAATGTCTTATATTTAATCATCGTTCTCACTGAATCCACTATCTTCATCTTCATCTTCATCGAGCGGTGGAAAGAGTAACTCCAGTGGAATATCTTCCAATGGCCTCAGAAGATACAACAAATTCAGCCATCTCATATTTTTACAAAACTCTTGAAGTGTTTGGTTACCCATAAAAAACATTTGGCATTGAATGACACCATCCATAAAATTATTTGCTCTAGCTACATCTCTTAGTGAAGGGTCACCCTCCATCAGTTCGTCCGACTTCTCAAACAACCAGAATCGTAAATCGTGAATTTCTTCTTCCAAACGATTCATATTTTTAATACTTTAAGAATAATATTTTAACACACAATAATTTTAAGATAATTTAGTATATTCCAAATTCAAATATGGATTTACGTTTTGCACCGATGTATGTGGGTTCACTTTGCCCCAGATAGGTTAGAGTATATTTTTGATTACTTTTATTAACTAGATCGATAAAATCATCATCTATTGATTTAAGCACACGTTTTGGTAAAAACGTTTTAAATACATCAGCATCTTCAGCCAATGTTATTAAAACAGATTTTCCATAACGGGTATCAATGGTGCACATTTCTTTAATAACATATGTGGTATTAACTTTTAATGAATCTAAAGATTTTAATTGAAGTTTTGCTTCATTGTTTATTTCGAAATTTATTTGTTCAAGTTTGATTTTTGAAATATCCATATTATTACCTTTAAATTATTGTTTTTCCACAAATTAAACTATTTTTTCTTTATTTTTATTTTAGAGAGTGATTTGACACGTTGAGATACAGAAATCTACTAATACTTCAAGTGGGTTTGTTTTTCCTTTTTATATGTTTAAATACAATTATTAGGGTGGGGATAATGTAAATCTTTCAAAAGTGTAAAACAAATCAGAGTCAAAGATAGAGGTATTTTTTGTGCTTAAGGTCAGACAAGGTCAAGGTTGTTCAGGGTCAAAAATACCAATTCAATTGCGGTTCTAGTGAGCTTTATATCTCAAGAACTAAAAATGATATTGTAATTTTTTTTTAAATTTCGATGTTGACCAAGAAATATTTATAAGCCAAAGTTTGTAATTTTTTTTTAAATTCGACCATTTTTATGTATCTGACTACTAAAATTTCAGGCAAACACCCGCACCAGTATTTAGTAAGGCGTAAGTTTTAGTCTAGGTTTTGGTTTAAGTTTAGGGTTTAGGTTTAAAATTTAAATGTGCATTGGTTTGGAAAAATTGATTTTTTGCCCAAACAGGCCGCAATTGAATTGGTATTTTTACCTTTATGGACGATAAAATGTCCTAAAAATTGAAATTTAAGACGATTTCTTCTTGAAATGGACCATATAGACCGGAAAAAAGAAGAAAACATGGAAAACTGATTTTTCTAAAACTGTCTAATTTAGGCTACTACGCCACTTTAAACCCCTAGTTCATGGGATTCCGACTAAAAATCGTCCTAAATTTTAAACTACCTCCGGGGGGTGGTTTATCTCATTGTAACTTAAAAACAACTACGTTTTTGTTAATTTATTTGTTAAAAATGTAAAATTTGATCATATTTAGGAACGATATGACAAAATTTTATACGATTTTTAGCTTCAATTAACTCTTAGAGCGAGTTTTTTAGGGCAATGTACACAAGGCTGGATAAACCGTTTAGTACTAAATTCTCATATCTCTTTTATATTTTAGCATGTAGCTTTTAAACGATATTTGCCTTGACGAGGAAAGTAAAAAAAACTTTCTTCAGATTAAAATACAAATAAACTCACAAGCGATTTGTTTATTTGCAAATAATCTTTAAATTAATATAATAAAAAATGTTTTTATTTATTTATTGTAGCAGTCATTTTCCATTAATGGTTTTAATACGCTCTAGCCATACAGATATATTTAAGATGTACGTGCACCGAGATGACAGCAGATGACAATCCCAGTACTTAGTCCAGCAAGTGTCAGTCAAGTCACTTTTACGTCATTTTAATAAATTTAAAAATTTATTTTTCAGTTTCGCTTTGTTTGTGCAAGTTATATAATAAATATTACGAAATTAGAACACATTTTCCGACAATGTCAAGTGGGAAGTAAGTGTAAATTGAAAAATGTAAGTAATTCACTTAAATATCGCTGCATTTTCACTTAAACCTCATTCCCTACAAACTTAAACCTATAGTTTAAACCATTTCTTTTTCGTTTTTTCCATTTTTTTACGAAATCCTTGCAGATTCTTATTTAAACCGGTTTTTTTCCATTGCGATATAACCTATGTAGTTATAATTAGTCCAAAATTCCATTAACTTTTATTAAGTTTGAAAAAAATTGAGTTAAAACGTTTCACAAAAGATAAACTAAAAGTTAAACCTAAACCTAAACTTTAAACTTAAACCCTAAACCAACTTAGTAAATACTGGTGCCAGTGTTTTAACATTGACTGATCCATCACCAATCGATTGAGAGTAGTCTTAAACTGTCTTGCTCAATCTTAATTTTTTAAATATTTATTTTACAAAATAACAATATATTTTTTAGATCTTGAGATTTAAAGCTCACTAAATTGAGAATTCAATTGTTGTCTATTGCAAAGAAATAACACTATAGAGAATTTTTCTGTAATATAGCAGAAGTTAAAAGTAAAAGTTTGTGAAAAAACTTGGAAAAAATCGCAATCTTGGATTCTGACGTCACACAGGCGTTCTTACTCAAATTTGAGGCAAACACCCAGCTACTTAAAAATGAGTGATCCTTAACCAATCGATAAATGGTAGTCTAAACCATCCTTCTTAATTTTTTTATGGTTAAAAAATACTATTTTTTAGTATTTTTTAAAAAATATATATTTTTGTAAAACTACTTTGACAAAAGTTATAAGCCAAAGTTTGTGAAAAAACATGAAAAAAGCCGCCATCTTGGATTTATGACGTCACATAGGCCCTCCTACTCACGGTGGATAGAATATACCGGTGTTCGGATCTTATAAATTTAGAAACGAAAGTTAGATATGATATGAACAACTAATATTTTTTGATTTTTTTGAAAACTAAGGCAATTTTTGTACTATTTTTTAGTACATTCTTATAAAATAATATTTTTCAGACATATCAGTCGTTATTTTTTTAGCCCGCTTCATTTCTCTTTACACAAAAACTAAAATTCGAAGAAATGAATGTGTTCGTTTCAGCTTCAAAAATTATCCGCTGACATACCTCTTTGTTCACTACCCAATAGTCCTCAGTTCACCTTTGATATTAAACGATCACATTCAGTTTGACTTGTAGTTTAAGTTTTGTGTAATAAAAAATAAAGCGGGCTAAAAAAAAATAACGACAATACATCTAGAAAATTACATTTTATAAGGACGTACTAGAAAACAGTGAAAAATGACCTTAGTTTTCAAAAAATTCAAAAAATATTAGTTGTTCCGTTCTTCATAACAGATCTAACTTTTAAAACTGTTTGGTTTTCACTTTCTCCAACGTCGATCACGAGGATACGAGTGATCCCCGTCTGGAACACGTCCCGATAGTCAGGAACAAATGTTCCATGCCAATCCACGACCGGACCGGTTTCGACCTTTTGGGCCATCCTCAGGTGAATGTAGGCGATAGCTCCGTGTAGAGCATAAGTTGTGTGAAACCACCAGAAACAACTACTCCGAGGGAAAATACCCCTACCGGCATTGAATTATACTGATGGTTTGAGGCTTTCGTTGGGAACTTGTTAAAACTGTTTGATTTTCACTTTCTCCAACGTCGATCACGAGGATACGAGAGACCCCCTGAGGATGGCCCAAAAGGTCGAAACCGGTCCGGTCGTGGATTGGCATGGAACATTTGTTCCTGACTATCAGGACGTGTTCCAGACGGGGATCACTGACTTAAAATTGTGAGATCTATTACCAATCGATTTGGGGTAGTTTTTAAAAAATGTCTACAACTATCCCACAGGACACGATTTTTGACTATAAGCTACCCAACTATACTGCGAAAACACTAAAAACCAATTATTTGTAAATCTAATCTTAAAACTACTAACGAATATGTAATAAAGTCCTTGTTGTGATATCTTTCCATATACGTAATATTCCAATACTCCCTGTTACCTATTTACACAATGGTTGGCGTTTGATGCAAACATTCAGAAATAAAGGTACGAAAAATGCACAAATACCAAATTTACATAGATAGAGTTTTTGTCAACTGTACGCTGATGATTTGACGTAACGAATACAAGAATAAAATAATATTCATGCTA
Source organism: Aspidapion aeneum (assembly GCA_963576565.1). Lineage (NCBI taxonomy): Eukaryota > Metazoa > Arthropoda > Insecta > Coleoptera > Brentidae > Aspidapion > Aspidapion aeneum. The sequence continues at coordinate 115,853,843 of OY755039.1, forward strand.
CATTTTTTCTTAAGGACCGCAAAAAGGATAGACTTATACCCATTGATATTGCTATTTCAAATATGTTTACATTCTGCATCGTAAGGTACCGTAGGTATTGCAATAATACGTACTACACGGAAATAATATGCATATGTCTTTGAAACAACCAATCAGGTCTTTTTTGCTTAAAGACCCCAAGGCCCTCATGTTTGCATCATGAATGGGCGGGCAGTTACTGGGGGTATTGGAATATTATGTATATGTATCTTTCTTCAAATTGTATCCGTTTATGGGTTACCTATTTTTTTGATATATCTACCAAAATAAACACAGAAACAACTAGATATTTTGTTTCTACACTAATTATAAAAAGCGAAATACATCTTGTAAATATGTAATATACAGGGCGTTTCAAAATTCAATATCAAAATTTTAGTGTTGAATTCCGTAAGTGATTTCAAGACAAAAAGTTCATATAAATATAGGTCCGCAAACGCTTGCTTTTCGAGATACAGCGTGTTAATTTTTTTTTATTTTTAGTTTTTTGTTTATAGCTTGTGCGGGTTTAGAGGTATGTAGCATAAATTGGGCGCGTATATTAAGCTATAGGCACTACACTATTAGACATGCCAAATAATAGTAAAAATGTACAGGGTGATACATTTTCAGGGGTTTTTCTTTTGTGGTAAGCCACCGGTAGGTTTTAAATCAAAGAGTAAAATTTCTGTTTTATTTGCAAACTTTTTTGTTTCTAACGATTTTTTATCATCTCTAACCCTTGAAGAGAAAATCGCTGTTGTACCAAAGGCTCTTATCGCTAAAATAAAAACATGCTTCAGTATGGTATAAGGCAAATATATCAAAATAAACAGAATAAATATTATCTCAAAACTAAGCGTTTGCGGACCTATGTTTATATGAACTTTCTGTCTTGAAATCACTCAAGAAATTTAACATAAAAATTATGTTATTGAATTTTGAAACATCCTGTATAATTGTGACGTTACATTAAAATGTTACCTGTTGGAATGGATCGCCTTGGATTTGGCTAGTTGGCCATAACTAAAATGAACCAATTGGAAGTGGGGTTAAAATGATTAAGAAAAATCTTCATGTTAAAATATTGAATTAAATAAACAAAATTTTAATTTAAAACTTAGTTTATTAATAATTAAACGTTTTAAATAACGTTATATGGTGGCAGCCTAGAAGAACCCAAGTGCAATGTCGAATTTACAACCGCCAAAGCCTTTTGAACCAGGAAATAATCCAGCAGAAAACTGGGAAAAATGGAGACAATTAGTGGAGATATATTGGATTGCGGGCGATTTAGAATCAAAATCAAAAAAGGTACAACGGGCAACCCTTCTCCATATTATGGGTGAGGAAGGAATAAACTTGTTTAATACCATGGAATTCGTTGCACCAACAGGAGAGAATGGTCAACTCCAGGATATTGAAAATGTATTGACTGTAAAAATGATATTAGAGGCTTTTTCCATGCATTACTCTCCTTTTAAAAACGAGACTTATATCAGATATATATTTTTTACCACAAATCAAGCAGAGGGTCAGACTATTGATGACTATGTTGTAGATCTAAGGAAAAAAGTAAAAGATTGTGGATTTGAAGGCTTGACAGATTCTTTAATACGTGACAGGATTGTTTGTGGTATAAGAAATAACAGTTTAAGAGAAAAATTATTAAAAGTACAAAAATTAGATTTGCCAACATGTATACAAACTTGCAGGGCTGAAGAAGAAGCTATAAAACAAGTACAAAAGATGTCAAAGTTATCAGTTGATGTGCCAGTAGATGCTGTAAAAACCAAATCAGCATATGAAAAGAGAGGACAGTTTATCTGCAAGCGGTGTACTTTTAATCATGAATTTGGAAAATGTCCTGCAATGGGGGAAACCTGTGGAAAATGTGGAAAGCCCAATCATTTTGCAAAAGCTTGTCGTGCTAAAATAAATGTTAGTAATGTGAACAAGGACGAAAATCAACAATGTGTTAAAAGTGATTTACCTAACTCAACAAACAAAAATAGTACAAGTCACATAAATAGTACAAGTCACATAAATAGTGTAGATTTCAAGATAGGAGCAGTATATCAAAAAGTTAATGTAATAAATTCTAGCTCAGAATGGCTTAAGGATATCAGACTAGAGGGAAAGTTGATAAAATTTAAAATTGACACTGGAAGCCAAGCAAATTTGTTATCAAAAAAGATATATGAAACACTAGAAAGGAAACCCAGAATCAATTCTACTGTAAGTAACCTCATATCATATACTGGAAATCAAATTCAAGTTGTAGGAACATGCATGTTGACCTGTCAAATAAAAGAAATCATTAAGCCAGTGGAGTTTTTTATTACAGAAGAGGATTTTCAGCCGTTGTTAGGCTTACAAACTATAGAAGAACTGGAAATTCTAAAAAGAGTTGATAATACAAATATGAGCATTGACCTTACTAATAAAGAAAATTCATGTGAAACTTTAGTTGAAAAATACCATGATGTTTTTGAAGGTATTGGTTGTGCAAGGACAACTTATAAAATAAATTTATTTGACAATGCAGAACCATCAAGAGCTAGATGTCGTAGAATTCCTAGACCATTACTATCTAAAGTGGAAGCTGAGCTAAAACAAATGGAAAAAGATGGCATTATAGAAAAAATAGATGAAATAACTGACTGGGTACATTCTATTGTTGTGGTAATGAAACCAGATTAATCAGTAAGAATTTGTATGGACCCACGGCCGCTGAATAAGTTTATTTTAAAAAATAACACACATTTATCATCAATTCCAGAAACATTGGCAAATTTGGCTGATTCTAAATATTTTACTATGTTGGATGCTAAATCTGCCTTTCACCAAATCCCACTTGATCCTCAAAGCTCAAAATTATGTACAATAATTACTCCATTTGGAAGATGGAAATATAAACGTTTACCATATGGTTTGAGCTGTGCATCAGAAGCATTTCAGGAAGAAGTTTTAAGACTACTAAAAGGTATTCAAGGTGCTGAAGCATATGCTGATGATATTTTAGTGCATGCACCAACTCTGGAAGAGCATAATAAGATCTTGGAAAAAGTTCTTGAGAGAGCAAGGGAGAGAAATATAAAATTTAAAGAAAATAAGACCCAGCTGGGGGTTACGTCAGTGACTTATTTAGCTCATAAAATTTCGGAAGGAAAACTTGAAATATGTCAAGAAAAAGTTGAAGCAATCATGGACTTAGAAAAACCGAAGAATAAGAAAGAGCTACAGATGTTTTTGGGTGCAGTAAATTTTTGGCCAAAGTATATACCGAACATGTCCCAAGAAACAGCAACATTAAGGTCACTTTTAAAAAACAATACTGAATGGATATGGGATAAAAATCATGATGACTGTTTTTTAAACTTAAAATATTTGATATGTAATGCCCCAGTGTTGTCAATATTTAAAGACAGTAAAGATGTGTTAATAGCAACAGATGCTAGCAAAGAATCTATTGGAGGGGTACTTATGCAGAATAACCACCCGATAGCATACTGTTCACTAAGTGAAACTCAAACAAGATATTCAGTAATTGAGAAAGAGTTACTGGCAGCAACAGTAGCTTGTGAACATTATCATTATTACATATATTGTAGAAAAGTTAAAATTCAGACAGATCACAAACCCCTATTAGGTCTAATTAACAAACCAATTGATGACTTGTCCCCAAGATTACATAGCATGGTAATAAGATTAATGAAATATGATGTGACATTGGAATATGTACCTGGAAAAAGTAATCACATTCCAGATGCATTATCAAGACTTAAAAGAAAAAATCAAAAATCAATTCAAGGGGAATTAACAGATTATATGGTACAATCAGTTGTGGTAGGATCAAAGCAACGGATTGATGAACTTAAAGAAGAAACCATGAGAAACTCTGAAATGCAGCAATGCAAGTACTATATAAGAAATGGTTGGCCCAGACGTTTAAATAGTGTATCATTAGAAGCCAAACCATATTTCAACTGTAGATATGAATTATTTGAAAAAGATGGATTTATTTTCAAGCAAAAACAATTGGTTATACCACCATCACTAAGAAAAGAGATGATTGAACGAGCACATTTTGGTCATATGGGTATAAATTCATGTATTCGTAGAGCCCAAGAAGCATTGTATTGGCCAGGTATGAGTACAGAAATTAATAATTATGTAACAAGCTGTTTGACATGTCAAAAAAGAAGCAGGAGTAACTATAAAGAACCTTTACATCCAACACCACTTGCTAATTATCCATGGGAAAGGATTGGAACAGATTTTCTTAAAGCAAATGGAAAAGAATACCTATTGATTACAGACTCTTACTCAAAGTTTTCAATTTTAGAACCAGTAAAATCTACAAGTGCAGCAAGTTTTATTCCAATAATGCAAAGATGTTTTGCTAATCATGGATTACCAACCGAAGTCAGATCTGATAATGGCCCACCATTTGATTCATCTGAAGTCAAAAAATACTTTGGTGGACTAGAAATTAAGCATAAAACAAGCAGTCCTCGTTATCCACAATCTAATGGTCTTATTGAACGGCATGTTCAAACAATAGAAAACATGCTCTTAAAAGCTCCAGATGAAGATGAACAAGAGTTGGTCATGATTTACAATGCCACACCAAAGCAAGACATACCTGCTCCATTTGAACTATTTACCGGAAGAAAAATAAGAACAAACCTGCCAATAACAGAAAGCAGCCTTCAAGAAAAATGCAATGCATTAGTCCAGAATCAGTTTATTAAACACCAAGAAAAGCAAAGAAAATATTACAACTCCAAAACAAGAGAAAGAAGCCCATTAAGAGAAAATTTGTTGATGCAAAAAGGTCCAAGAAATTGGGTGCCAGCCCAACTTGTCAAGGAAGATGAAAATCCAAATTCTTATTGGGTGCAAACCAATGATGGTGGCATGTATAGAAGAAACAAGTTCCATTTAAAAAACTTAAAGTTTCCAGATAATGAATTTTATCAAAATGAGGCAGGTCCAAGTAGAGACCAGAACATACCGAACACACCAAACTTGAAACCTGAAGTTGACATCCCGAGAAATGAGAATGCTCAGAGTTTATCACCAGGGTTTCGCAGAAGTAACCGAACATCAAAACTCCCAGTGAAGCTTGAAGATTATGTCCTTCATTAAGGAGGACATGTGACGTATTTCACGTTACATTAAAATGTTACCTGTTGGAATGGATCGCCTTGGATTTGGCTAGTTGGCCATAACTAAAATGAACCAATTGGAAGTGGGGTTAAAATGATTAAGAAACATCTTCATGTTAAAATATTGAATTAAATAAACAAAATTTAAATTTAAAACTTAGTTTATTAATAATTAAACGTTTTAAATAACGTTATAATAATCAAACAATTACGATCTGAAAACACCTGACAGCGCCGACACAGGCGCAGGGCCGTCATAGTTCACCTTCCCCTATATATTAGAACAGTATTACAGATGGTATAATTTGCAACAATTACAAAATTAATTGAAAACATTTAGGATTTCCCCCGCTTTGAATTGCAAAAATAAATAGATACCGATTCCTATTATACTTAATGCATCATTAAAAAAAAACGTTTTATATAAAACGTGAGGGAATCATAATAATTTTTATTAACCTATTGACAAAAAAGTAATGATTTATATATTTATCTATACAGGCTGCCATCAAAATCGAGTAAAATATTAGAAAGATGATACCGGATGGTACCCCTTAAAAAGCTAAAAAAATCCTACTGATAGACAAAGAAATTTTTTTACATCAATACAAGTCAAATTGCATCGATTCAAAACAAACACTGCTTTCCTCTGAACCAAAGCAATATCCGCTTCAAAAAAATATATTTTTCTTGGAATATTGCATTGAATGAACGTAAACCATCTTTCATTATCAAATAGATTTGTTTGCTTCTTTCAAGACCATTAATGTTTTCTTTTATTAAGAAATTTTGAGTAAATATAATGAAGTTTTGCATATCTGTTGGTTTTATTATGATTATTGTGAACACTATTTCATTATTTAATTGTTATAGGTATGTAATCAGATTCGAATCTAATTACTTTAAACGTTTTACTAAACCTTAAACCATTACAGACTACCTACTATACTTAAACTATACTTAGGGGTAGACGGGGGAATTCCGCTATGCGGGATAATACCGCCACCCCATGTATCTAGGCAACCAGAAACACCAGAGAATTACCATTTACGACGAACAGAGCAGCAGTGGTGCCAGAATTCCAGCTCCTATGTGTCGCCGCCTTAGTTTGATTTCGGCAGTGTTATAAATAGATTATGCTGTTTTGCTTCAAATTTTTACATTGTCGTCAACTGGTGGTTAGATTACCGTTTTCTAAATTTTAGATTAAGGTTGGAAAAAAGTAAATTTTGGTATTGGCTAATACATTTTTATAAAATATGTTGATGTGTGTATTATTTATCAATCTTTCTAAACTAGTAGAAAGTATGAACAAAAACTAATATGGCGGTATTACCCCAATGATTTGGCGGTATTGCCCTATTTCGCCAACTGCAACTTTTAAAAAAAATTAATATTTATTTTTAATTTTTGTAAAAAAATATAAATTTTTTAACTGAAAGTTGTAGTTATGTTAATAAGCTAACCAAATAAAAAAGATTTTGCAATTAAAATTAATTTTAAACGCTTTAATTTTGCCAGTTTCCTTAAGGTGGCGGAATTCCCCCGTCTTCCCCTACACACATAATAATAACACAAACTTGTATTTGTACTTATTTTCAATTGGAACATGTGAGTCTAATGTTTAAATGCTGTCTGTACTCTTTGACTATATAACCGAACAATTATTGCTGTACTACCGGGTGGGCCAAAAAAAACCGGACAATTTTTTTCATTATAACTTTTGAATTATACAATCGATTTTAATGGGACAAATTGCGCTTGGCAGAGAATTAATCAAAGTTTTGACTAAATGTTTTTTTTTGTTAGCTGACTCAAAATCTAAGATGGCGGACAAAATTAAAATGTACCCTACAAAGATGCTCGTTTATTTTTGTGTTGCGATTCTATTTTGATTATTTTTTTAAATTAGTAAAAAAGCTGCATTCTCATCGCGCACAAAAAGGTAAAAATTAGCAAAATCGGTTCAGTGGTTTAAAAATATATATATTTTTGTTTCAACCATTGTTTTGCATATTATACGATTGGCCTGCCAATCATGTCTGCATTTATTTCCTTATAAATTCATTACTACTGAACCGATTTTGCTAAAATGAAAAACATCCTGATTAGAATTGATTACTTCTTAAAGAGCATAATCAAAGTTTATCGCAGTCCCAAAATTTAGGATAGTGGACAGAATCATACTTGATTCTACAAAATGGCTTGTTTATTCTTATTTTCCAAAAATGTTTTAGTTTTTTTTTATTTGTAAAAAAGCACTACTTTTTCCCCACACAACGAGGTACAAATTAGTAAAATCGGTTTGATGGTTCTCAAAGAATCTATTTTTGTTTCAACCATTGTTTTACAGATTATACGATTACATTGCCAATCCTGTCTGCATTAATTTCCTTATAAATTCCTTATTACTAAACCGATTTTAGTAAAATAGAAAAAATCATGGTGAGAATTGATTGCTCTTTAAAGATTGTATTCAAAATTTTCCGCCATCTTAGAGTTTAAAATGTCGGACAAAATCATACCTGATGCAATGCAATCGTATAATTTGTAAAAAACTGGTTTAAACAAAATCAGATTCTGTGAGAACCACTTCACCGATTTTAGTACTTTGTACTTTGTTGAGCGGGAAAAAAGTAGTGCTTTTCTTTAAGTAAAAAAAAACTTAAACATTTTCGGAAAATAACAATAAACTTGTCTCTTTTAAGGGTCAAGTATGATTCGGTCCGAAATCTTAACTTTTAAGATGGCGGCAAATTTTGATTATAATCTTTAAATCAATTCTCACCATATTTTTTTTATTTCGCTAACATCGGTTCAGTAATAATGAGTTTTTCGCATAGTCTGTAAAACAATGGCTGAAACAAAAATAGATTTTTTGAGAACTATCAGACCGATTTTACTAATTTGTACCTCATTATGCGGGGGAAAACTAGTGCTTTTCTATAAATTAAAATAGAAACTAAAACATTTCCAGAAAATAAGAATAAACACGCTATTTTGAAGAATCAAGTATAATTTTGTCCGCCATCTTAAATTTTCATAATGATCTTTAAAAAGCAATCAATTTTCACCAAGATTTTTTTTATTTCATTAAAATCGGTTTAGGAGTAATAAATATATAAGGAAATAAATGCGGAGATGATTGTCATGGCAATCGTTTAATATTCAAAACAATGGTTGAAACAAAAATATTTTTTTTAGAACCACCGAATTAATTTTTTTGATTCATACCTTGTTGTGCGTGGCAAAATGCAGCATTTTTGAACTTATTTAAAAAAAATTATAAAACATGTTCAAAACACAAGAATAAACGAGCATCTTTAAAGGCTACAATTTAATTTCGTACCCCATCTTAGATTTTGAGATGGCGGACCGAAAATATATTTAGTCAAAACTCTGAGTTATATTGAAAAAAAAATAATCGTTTTTTTTGGCCCACCCGGTATATTTTTAGTTTTTAGTTAGATTTCGACTTAGTCATTGGGTAATCGATTACCAAATACAACATATAGTAAGAGCAAAAAATCTGAAAAGGCTCTCCGTTTTCGGTTTCGATATTAGATTTTGGAAACCGATCATTTCCCCCTAATTTGACCCCGCTGAATCCGAATATCTTGATTGCCAACTCGAGATATCGACAGGGACGGAGAAAATCTTCAATCAGTTGTCTCAGGAAGCAAAAGTAAAATATAGATCTAGGAGAAAAGAACTTGATTTTTTCAGATAATAATCAAACTTTAAGAGTTTAAATACAAAGTCTATAAAAAATTATCTAATTCAATTAACAATTAACATTCAACTAATACTTGGATTGGTTATTTAAAATTTTTCTTTTCTTTTCAATTTCTTGTAATTTTTTTGATTTTGTAATTTTTTATATTAATAATAAATTTGTAACTTACGCTAGTTAACTATATCAATCAAAGAAAGGACCATACATGCGCAAAAGCCCATTTTGACAAAGGATGTGTGTGTCTAAATGTATGTCATTAGTGTTAATGTATATATTCTTAAGCATAAGAAGGGACTAAAAAGAAAGTGGAAGTTCTTATGCAACGGTCTGGGGGCTCGGTTCGGTTCGCTGGGGGGGGGGGGGACATAATCACGTAAGCAACAAAATGAAATTAAAGAAAGAAAAATAAGAAAAAAGTTTTCTGCTTCGGCCGGGGATCGAACCCGGGATCTCTTGCTATCTAGGCAAACATTCTACCACTGAACTACCGAAGCCATACATAAATTTTCGGAAAACTTCAATCTATGCAGGCTGCGGTGTCTCAATACAAGAACGAGAAAAACTCAGGGTATTAACTCGACCAAGTCATCCAACTGATCTCTCTAAATTCTTCTTTCCCACTGTCAAAGGTATGAGCCATCTACCCGCTGCTGTTATTCAATTTGTTGCGTTGCATATCTAGAAGTTGTGTAGCCATTGTTGTTAAAATAATGAACTACTACACTAACAGCATGGCAGAGAGCTGCTGCGCCTGCGCAGATTAAAGGTAAAAGTAACAGCAATGATTACGCAACTTGTACACAGATAGGTAACCCAACAAGTTTAATTAAAGCAGCTGGCTCTGCCGTATATTCATGTAGTTACAATGGGGAGACGGTAGAGCCATCTGTCCGCTGCTATTATTAAGCTTGTAGGGGTTGCCTATCTGTGTAGAAATTGTGCAATTATTGGTAACAGACTGGCAAGAAACCTGACCAAAAGCACTCTAATATTTTCGAAAAAATACGTTTTATAGATTTTATATATATTTTTTTTTCTGTCGATTGATATTTCCTGTTATTTATAAAATAAAGCAAAATATCATTACATATACCTTGCAATGGACAAGCCAACAGTGGTTATTAATATGCAAAGAGCAAATAACAATAAAGTTACAAGCAGGAATTGCAGAGTTGGACATGCACATAAAAATGATCGTATATTGCCAGAAATATGTCTATAGAATATGTTATGAAGTCATTGTCTAAATATGTATTCAATCAGGCTGGTTAAGTTCGTTGTACTCTTAGAGTAATAATAATATATTACTTTGAGGTTGTACTCCTTGTTTCAACTACACTATACTACTTGTTTTACCTACTTCAGTCACAGCGCAGCCCACGAGAAAGACCGGCCCGAGCGCGGAAATACACGTGACCGTAGGAGTCCCACAAAAAAAGCCACACGGCCCGCTGTCATTATAAAACATGTGTGTGTGTTCAGTTTTGGTCTGTTTGTTTACCTCGATTTTTTTTTAATTCGGGCACGAATTTTATGTGAATTTTATCAAAGTTATTAAAATAACGCAGCCCACGAAAAAGACTGTAGTGGGCTGCGTTAAAATAATTAATGGCTAATGAGTAAATTAGAAAGAAAATACCTATAAGATAAACAATGCCGCGAACGTGTAATTAGTGTTGTTACTTGTCGGTCCAAATATAAAACTGAAACCTAATATGTTGCAACGGGAAAGAAGTGGTAAAAGATAAGATCTTGGATAAGATTGATCAAGTAATAGACATCCTTAGTGACATTTTCGATAGTGAGAGTGAAAAATGTGTTCAGTTGTCATTTCTTATTGAACAATTAGGTCTCTTGAAAAGGTAACCTGAGAATCGAAGATATGGTGGATACACTTTAATGTTGGCTTCATCTTTGTTTATCCAGTTATCCAGTGCATACAAGTCAATTTACAATTCTAAGGTAATATGTCTTCCGCACCCTCGCAATATTAAAAAACTGATTTGTAAAATATTGTTAACAGATAGTAATCTCTCTGGTAGTGTGAAATATTTAAAAATTAAGATACAGCTTTTAAAAGAACATGAGTTGGTAGTTAACTTACACTTTATTGAAATAGATATTAAACTTTGTGCTGGGTAATTTTTAAAAAAATTATTGACGACCACTACATTCAGTTCATTAAATGGGAAAACCATCTCACTTATTCACAAAATCACTTGTTTCTTTTTAATAAATTATTGTGAAATGTTTTATATTGAAAATTTTTCTTCAGATAACTCTAGCGAGTGTTTTTGTGGAGAAAAACTATTGTCAAAGCTTGAAAAAATTAGTTTAAGGGCATGTAAAGTTTTTTTAAATAATTTTATTAAAAAGCACAATGATTTAGTGTCTGCTAATAAATCTTTGAATAGGAACTCAATAATGACAGTCAAGAAAAATTAAAAAACTAAAAGCTTAGGTTTGATATGTCCAATTTTGAAAGACTAGTATAGATTTGAAGTTACTAACGATATTATGTACCTAATATATGTACCTAAAGATATTAGAGTGCAAATTTTGTATAATTTTTTATTTTATAGATTCAGTTCTTTTATCCATAATAAACACATATATCAGCAAAATATTTTTTTCAATTTTTGCCTATAAAAGAACAAAAATTTTTTGTTAATTTATTTAAATTGTGTAAAAACATAATAATATATTAAGCAATACAATAAGAATCCTGGGACTCCTAAGATCACGTGACCGCCGACTTGCTTATAACGGGCCATAGCCGGTCTTTATCGTTGGCTGCGAGTCACAGCGTAGATAACTTACTTCAGTGATGCCAAATGCCTCATAATTATCGGAATCCAGTGGCGTAGTGAGGATTTGAGGCCAAGGCCCAGGTCCCATCTGAAATTTAGTCGCCTATCTGAAATTTAGTTGCTTACTTGGTAAAAAGTATCCCACTCCGGTTTAGACGTCTCCTTTTTCTATGTAGCATACGTGATCGCAAACCAACTCATGTCGAGCATTGAATGAATGTAGAGTAGCGGCGGTTAGCACCGTTAAAGGATCTAACCTGGCAGTGGCGTAGTGTGGGGCGGCGCGGGGGGTTTGTCGCCCCCCCGCCCCGAGGGTACTGGCGCCCCATGGGTGCCCGAAGCGCCCTACGCTTTATTAAGTAGCAGGGCCGGCAACGGCAAATTGGGAGGGCGGCAGAGGAAACTAAAGACATGATGACCTTTTTTTTTGGTCGCAAGATATTTAATGGGCGCCCTTTTTAGCTGTCGGTCCCCCCCTCCCCGCCCCTTCAGGCACGCTACGCCGCTGTAACCTGGCACTAAAGGCACGCCTTTCTGGGCCCGTTGTGCACCACGTACCTACTGTGCCGATAATAATTTAAATACTATCCAGTAAATAGAACCCAGTAGACGTCAAGTTATATTTTAGGCCAGAAACTTATTCATCATGATTGGAGCATTGGATTCTAAACTCCAGTAAAGAACGAACGAACCGAACCAAACCGAACATTTGGCTTAATTTTAAAATATGAGTAAACATATCCAAACCAAAAGGACATAACTAAACCAAAATGACCTAACCAAACCTACAGAAGCTAATTTTCCAAAATGTGCGCTGTTTAGCGCTAGTAGTTTCGATCGAGGTTTGGAACACGCGTTCGGTTTGCAATCACTTATGACAGACAGAAAAATGCTGCCCACACCTGGAAAAAAAATTGTTTAAGGTAAAGGTACAACAATAGGGACTTATTGGAGTAAAACCTGACTATTTTAAAATCGACTTTATTCTGACAGATTTACATAGAAAACTGACAGCTGACCTAATAAAATTGACATACCAAAGTCAAATTTTAAAATAAAGTCGCTAACCTTCATTTAACCCTTTATAGGGCGGATAATGATTGAAGGAAATTGACCGTTCTTTTTTCTAAATTAGCTATTTAAACATTTTTAAAGAAACTTGGTGGAAAAACATTGCCCCCCCCCCCCTTTTTTTTCAGCAGGTGGTAAAATCGACCAGTATCCATTGCAGACAAATGGCACGTGTTTTTCTCAATTAGTCTAAATGCTCACTGGTTGAATTTTGAACCACTTTTTCTGAATCGTAAAAGCTAAAAACATCCGGTTAAATTGTCGACCAGTGTGCGTTGGTAGAAGCCAATATGAAGTATGTGGGTGAATATTGAACCTGTATCTTTTTGGCAAATATTTTTTTTTTCGTTGGTTAAAATATCGACCGGTATCCTATAAAGGGTTAATAAATATAGACACTAATAAATCCGGTTCTTAAATACACAAAGGCCGAATTTTGAAAGAAAGCAGCTGCTTTTTATATGTAAATCTGTCACAATACGGTCGATTTTAAAGTAAGGTCAGGTTTTATTCCGATAAGTGTCTAATATTAATAGTGATTTGGCAACAATCTGGTCCCAAATATGGCTGTCATAGCTTATAGACTAAAGGCTTAGAGGGAGAGGGTAGCAAGCACCTGTTCAATGTTTGTACAGGGCAAAATAAAGCAGCGCAGCCCATAACCGCGCGAAAATTACTGCCCAGGGTTTTAACCGCGTAAGTTAATAACCCTCACAGTCCAGTACCGAGCAAAAAAATATCGCGCAAAGTATTAACCACGCAAATACAAACACCGCCCAACAAAAATTCAGCGCAAAAACAAAAACTACCCAGCCCATTACGGCGCCAAAAATTCAATTCTATATTCAACAGGGACACCAAAAAGCGCTTCCAAATCAAGATTTGCTTTATTGTACCTCTGAGATTTGTTATTATCGTACGTACGTACGAAATTGTCCGAAACACATGTGTTTAATAGGACATAATGAGAAAAAAAAATCAAGGAATTAGAATTAGTTTATCTTAAGTAGGTATTATTTCAAGTGAAATTAAAGAAAGAAATATAAGAAAAAAGATTTCTTCGGCCCGGACTCGAACCCGGAATCTGTTGCTCTGTACGCAAACCATATATATTTTTCGGAAAACTCTCATCTATGCATGTGTGCGGTGTCTCCAGACAAAAACGACAAACTCTCAGGGTATTAACTCGACCAAGTCATCCAACTGATCTCTATAATTCTTCCTTCCCACTGTCAAAGGGATGAAAACTCAAATTAGACGTGTATCAAGTATGAAAACATGAGATCACCTTTTCGTATGTTAAAATTTCTAATCGCAATGGGCGATCGCCAATCAGAGGTACAATAAAGCAGATCTTGATTTGAAAGCGCTTTTTGGTGTCCCTGTTGAATATAGAATTGAATTTTTGGCGCAGTAATAAGCTGCGTAGTTTTTGTTTTTGCGCTGAATTTTTGTTGGGCGGTTTTTGTACTTGCGTGGTTAATACCTTGCGCGGTATTTTTTTGCGCGGTAATGGACTGTGAGGTTTATTAACTTACGCGGTTAAAACCCTGGGAACACATTCGTTTCTGCTTTAAATTTAATTCTTGTGTGAGCTAATAAAGCGGCTCTAAAAAATTAAGGACTACTATACATTTAAAAAAAATTGTTTTACAAAAATATTGTTTAAACAATCTCAAAAACCAACTTTATTTGAAAAAAAATCAAATATTCGTCAACCGTCATTCCAGCTTCAATATTTTAAACACAATCAGCTGTGGCGTGACGTGACCATCAAAAAGAAAATCAGCCTTCGCTGTGACGTCAACAAAGTTGTAGATCGTGGCACGTCCGTTTTGATAGCCCTGGCTGAAGCAATCCTATGCGTGTTCAAACTTACACCCGGTTCCCACCTACGACTTTCTCGTGGGTGCCTGCTCACGCGTCACATGATCTCAATATGAAATGTTACGACAGTCATGTGACGCGTGCGCGGGCACGCACAAGAAAGTCGTAGGTAGGAACCGGGTTTTACAGGAACACTGGCGTCCGATCGTCCATAATCAATGCTCGTGTAAACACAAGTTTATGCACACTATCTACTGATAATGTTTTATTCATAAGAAAGTGCTGTTTTTTTCTCTGTCTGTTTTTTATGATCTTAAAGAATGAACTTTATTTACTACAAAATAGCTCCCAGGTATTTTTGCAAGTCAAGGTGATCAAGCCACGACGTAAAAACGATAAATGCATAAACAATATAAATCAATGATTTTTTTTATCCGCATTGTTTGACTGACTGACCACTTTATCTGCGGTTACTGGCTAATTCTATGAATAATTGAACACATTTTATACCTAGTTTTTATTATAGCGAGCCAAACCAAACACACGCATTCGCTCGCTTGTGCAAGCGGTGTCCGAACCAATTCGTTCGTGCTTTTAGTTACTGTAACTAGCTTATAATTTTCCAGTGGTACTATTCTTACTTCTAATATGTTTAAATTCAAAAAACCCCAAAAAACTACAAAAATCCAAATTTTGAGGAGCAACTTTGAGCCTAAGCCACCCGGACTCCCTTAGGCAAGTTTTGGAGACATTCATTGGGTCTTCCTAGTTTATTCCTGTTTTAACAGGATATCGGACATTTTATCCAAGGGTAGGACGTATTAACGCAATGGACACCAAGAATATTTTGTAAATGAATACCTATGTTCAGTGGTGTTTATAGAAAATAGATTTGGGGTGAGCCCGAGACAGTTTTGGGAGGGGGGGGGGGGAGAGATCCCACGAGGTCGTATTTTACGCTATTTTTTGTGTGTATTCATGAAATATGTGGAAAATATCCACAAAAATCGATTCCGTTGAAAAACTTAATGTACAATGTACAGGGTGTTCCTTGGACCACTACCATTGCATAAAAATCAGTGTATTCTTCTTGTGCCTCGGTGTATACCAGCTTTTATGTAAAATAATGGTATGTTTTAAAATCGCTCAGAGCAACGGTTTTTGAGATTTTTGCATTTAAAATATTTGTTGATACGGGTAGTCCTCGTCAGATGTCTATCAGGGGAAATGAATCGACCCCTGCCCTCCGTAGATTCCAGGTACTCTCCGACCCGGAGAGTTAGCACCTGTATAGGGTCCCTTTCCCAGGGTAACGGGAGAAGACCACATCGATATGAAAGGCGGAGAGAATGGACCTCGGTACGGTGATCATAGCGTAGGTGGCAACCCTTTCTTTTAGGGATAGTATAAAAGACCGCAGCTGTCAAAGTCAAAGGCTAGAGGAGAAAAACCTTAATTAAAAATCCTGGCCCTCCAAGTAGGGGGTTGAGGCATTAGACTGGTTCTCTAATACTTGTAATACAAAGCAATTACCAAAAAGCCTCGGAGCAATGCATGGAAACTCTCGAAGACGAAAAAAGCAAAGACAAAGGACTATGAATATAGCTACATGGAACGTACAGGGAGTGAATCAAAAGTTGGACATTATTGCAACTGAAGTGCAGAATTGTAACATCGATATTATTGCACTCACAGAGACAAAAAAGAAAGGAACAGGTACGAATAGTGTCGGCAATTTTATCCATATATTCACTGAAGTCCCAAAAGAAAGCAGAGCAGCCAGAGGGGTATCCTTGTTAATAAAGAAAAATCTAAAGAATAAAATTACAGACTACGATTGCATTAGTGAAAACATACTTCGAGTAAACATGACGATGCTTGGACATAATATAAGCATAATAGCAGTCTACGCACCATCAGATAACGAAAGAGTAGCTACAAAACAAATGTTCTTTGACCAACTGGATGAGACTATCACCAAAATCGGTAATACCAGGGAAATAATTATGCTTGGCGATTTTAATAGCCGAACTGGTAGACAAACCCAGAGCAGAGTGATAGGATCATTTGGAGAGGAAATAACAAATAATAATGGCTTAAGACTGATGCAATTGTGTGAAACCCACAACGTAAAAATAAATAATGGTTTTTTTAAACATAAGGATATTCATCGATATACCTGGATTCAGCCAACAAGAAATCTTAAATCAATCATTGATTATGCTATAGGTGGACAACACTCGCAATTGAAGTGGTATGATGTGCGAGCACTTCGTGGTGTTACCTGTGGATCTGACCACCATCTGGTAAAAGCAAAAATATTATTCCCTTTAAGAAAAACAAATAAGGACGAAAGTATTAGAGAAAATGAAAACCTAGAGTGCATCGAAGACAACAAAAAATACAACTTTAGAAGTCTAGAAATCGAAAGTACTCAAAGATTGTGTCAGAACCGATTAGATCAAAAATTAATTAACACAGATCACTCATTTGAAGAGATATATACAAACATAATAAAAAGCTTGAAGGAAGCAAGCAACCAAGCTATTGGATACCAAGATAATAGAAATAACAGGAAGATGTGGTGGACGGAGAAAATACAGGAAATGGTCAAAGAGAAAAAACGCACATACTTGAAATAGCTCAGCACTAAAGAGCAAAGAGACCTAGAAATATACAGGGAAACCAGAAGACAGCTAAGAAGTTTGATACGCACAGAAAAAAATGAAATGTTTGAGCGCAAATGCCACGATATAAATACACACGTAGGAGGTAGGCAGGGGGCAGGGAAATTCATTTCTACAGTAAAAAACCCAACAAAAGAAAAAGTAAACATCCAGATCATCAAACCAGAACAATGGACAGAACACTACAAGGGACTGCTGCAGGAGACGAGACCCGAATATCTAACAGCCTCTCCGAGGAGAGACATAGAAGTACATGGAGAGGAAGTAATCATCGAAAAAGAAATGATAAAGAATAGTATAAAAAAGCTTAAATCCGGAAAAGCTAGCGGACCTGGGGGAATATATGCTGATATGCTCAAATATGGATCAGAGAAACTACTCGAAAATCTCACATATATTATAAATCAATGCATAAACGGACATCCAGTACCTAATGATTGGAAAATTGCATTCATATCCTCAATACATAAAAAAGGAAACAAGCTGGATTGTAACAATTACAGAGGAATTTCAGTCACCAGCACTCTAAGTAGATTGTACGGTAGGATTCTTAGAGATCTAATAGAGAATGATTTTCATGAACAAGAAGAAGAAGAGCAAAGTGGGTTTCGTGCAGGCAGATCTTGTAGTGATAATGTTTTTTGTCTTAAACAAGTAATTGAGAAAAGAAGCGCCAGAAATATAGAGACTCATGTTACCTTTGTGGACCTACAAAAAGCATATGATACCGTTCCAGTAGAAAAATTATGGACGGTGTTGGAACAAACTAATATCAATCATACATACATAAAAGCGATAAAAGAACTATACAAAGGGTCAAAATCTAAAATTAAAATTGGAAATCGACTTACAAAAGAATTCCTGGTAACAAAAGGCTTAAGACAGGGATGTTGTATCTCTCCAACTCTTTTTAAAATATATATCGCAGTGGCTCTAAAAAACTGGAAACGTAAAGTGCACGGCATGGGAATACAACTTAACGACCGATTTACTATATACACACTACAGTTTGCTGACGACCAAGTAATTGTAGCTAATGATAAAGAAGACATGGATTATATGATGAGAAAGTTAACGGAAGAATACCAAAAGTGGGGACTAACAGTGAACGTGGACAAGACACAGTACTTATGTGTTGGAAACGAATCCAGTGAGTTAGAACTAGACAATGGACAAACAATATCTCCATGCAATGAGTATGTATACTTGGGTGTCACATTTGATAAGACAGGAACAGACTGTAAAGAATTGGAAAAAAGAATAGTAAAAGCAAAAAAGGTTATTGGATGTCTTAACAGTATTTTATGGAGCAGAGAGATAAGAAAGAATGTAAAATTTAACATATATGAAACAATGGTAAAAAGCACGCTGTTGTATGGAATAGAGACTTGTCGCGTAACAGAAAAATACAAAACAAAAATGGAAAGTGTCGAAATGGATGCAATAAGAAGATCAATGAGAATATCTAGATTAGATCACATAAGAAATGAGATCATAAAAGAAAGAATGGGAATCAAGGAAAGCATAACGGATGACATCACTAAAAGGCAATTGATATGGTACGGCCATGTACAACGGATGAACGACGAAAGATTACCAAAACAGGTCCTAGAGTGGCAACCAGTAGGGCGCAGAAAAAGAGGACGTCCTAAACTAGAATGGCAACAGTCAATCCAAAGATCAATGAGTCAAAAGAATCTGACAGAAGATGATTGTCAGGATCGAAGGAGGTGGAGAATAGGCGTCGGACAACGTAGAAAAACGTTCTAAACCGACATAGTAGTAGTAGTAAATTTTTATTGCATGTTAGTGATATGCCTAATTTATGTATGATACTTTCCTCAATTCTTTGTACTAATTAATAATTTTGCACAAAAAATTGGGTTTGGTGGTTTTTGAACATGGACAATTTAATTTTTGTAAAAAAAAAATATTATACAGGGTGTTCTCTGGGTCGGTACGGTTACATTAAAATAGGTCTAACTGTTTTGTTCCTCGGTGTATACAAGATTCTATTAAAAAATATATTTTTTTTTAAGTAAAAAAGTTAAAGCGTTTAGATGCCGCTTAGAGCAACGGTTTTCAGGATATAATAAATTTTTATTGTGTGTGTAAAAGATTTTTGATTAAATTCTTACCTACTTCATACATATTAGCTATAATCAATACTTCTTTATAGCATTCTTAGATAGGATGTTTTCTTAAGAAATATTAAGTTAAAAAATATACAGGGTGGTTCTTGAAATATCATAAGTGTGTTAAAACAATTGTTAAAAGTTATGTTAAAGTTATTGTCTGCTTTTGCAACTGTGTAGGGCTATGTTTTTAATGAGGAACAAAAACCTCTTCGTATTGGTTTTTTTAAAAATGGTAAGTACGTATGCTTTATTAATACAAGTATTTTTTTAATGTTTTGAAAGAAAATTTTAATTATTAATAATATTTTTTATTTATTAAAGAAAATATAAAATTTCTTTAGCATGGCGCTCTCAGCAACTAAGTTACAATTTTAAAATTGACAAATAGTAAAACATAATAGTTGCCTTTATCTAACTTGCTGACGTATACACCGAGGCACAAAAAAATACACTGATGATGGTCTCAAGAACACCCTGTACATTGTACATCAAATTTTTCAACGGAATCGTCTTTCAAATTTTAGAAAAACCTACATGCTGGTTAGTTTTTGCAAAAATATTAATTAGTAGAAAGAATTGAAAAAAGTATCATACAAACTTTAAATGCAAAAATCTCAAAAACCGTTGCTCTGAGCGACTTTAAACCAGTATAACTTTTTCATATAAAAAGGATGGGAAAACTATTATTTTACATAAAAACTGGTATACACCGAGGCTCAAAAAAAATACACTGATTTTAATGCAATGGTAGTGGTCCAAGAAACACCCTGTACATTATATTTTTTGCAAAAATATTAATTGGTAAAAAAGTTATTAAAGAAAATCGAATTGAAAAAATAAAGTTTAACACCCTGTATCTTGGTTCGTACGAACTTTTGGGCCAAAGTTAATATGGCTGAATCGTAATATTTTGACCCAGGGAATCTACAGTTTAACTATGTACCATTAGTTCTGGGACACCCTGTATACGCCACTGCTTATATTATAAATACTGCAACATGTGGGGCAAACATAACAATATCCTGTTTAAAATGATAGATGGCGATATTTCGGTACAAGAAACTAACATTACTCGCCGAGTAAATGCACGTTTGTATATACTCGTTTTTGATTCAGATAAGAAGGTTTTCTTCATTAAATAAGGGTAAGGCCCCAGAAGAGCCACTATTCTCGGGTAGGGCTGCGTATACATATAGTCTATCCCAAACATTTAGACCCCCAAAAAATATTTATAAAATTACTTTATCGTTAGGCTAACGAAAAGTTAAGTACAGTGAAACCTTCCATAAGCGGACACTCACGGTTCAGTAGATTTTGTCCGCTTATTGGAGGTGTCCGCTTATGAGAGGTAACTGCGAAATTTTAATATATATTTATTAACAATTTCCGCTGCTTGAGTTTTTCCGATATAAAATTTTTCAGCGATATTTCGTGCTGATAGTTTTTTGTTCCTTCCCCAAAACGTTAACAACTTTCATTTTATCACGTAAATTAAGAAATTTTTTACTAGGCACCAAAGAGATGTATTATTACCCAATTGAACAATAAAAATAAAGCACAGCAGTCCCGCCCCCATCGAATAAAGTATGTAAATACGACAGAAGTATTTATTCTTCGCATTAAAACGGAAAGAGGTAAGTCCTCGGCTGCAGAGTGCGTTGTTGCCAACATACTACATCATAATTATGCCCATGTCGTGCAGCGCCCCGTCCCGTTGTCAGAGGTTCGCGTCCGGTTAAGGGAGGTTTCAGAGTTTTTTAACCAAAAAAAAATCGTCCGCATCCGGTTATTAGAGTGTCCGGTTGTAGGAGTGAATTTTACATGCAAAGAAATAGGGAAAAGCTTGGTTCCAAAAAATTTGCAAAAAGCAGTAACTTGCAAAAAAATGAAAATCCGTTTTTTTGTTACCAGTTAATCTTAAATTATTTTCTATTTTGCGCTCAAATTCAACCTAAAAAGGAAGCATTTTACCTACTTTATTTGTTATAAATATTCGATAAAACATATACTGGTATCTGGAAACACTTTGGTAGTTGTTAATTTGCAGATTGTATCTTTCTCTATCGTGGGCAAAATTAATTTTAATCAAGCAACGCACACGCATACCTGAGACACAAAAATATTTGTGTTTAATGAACGGGGACCGAATGCGGAAGCGAAAAAACAAACGATGACTCCTTGTTCTGTCTCTCTCGTTCTTACAGCACCAGCGGTCAGCAGAACATAACGTCTATAATCGAAAAAGGCGCAGGCTTTTTTGTCCCATTAGCGATAGTTAAAATAAACCACGTCACCTTTACAAAAGTCTTATGGAACATCTATTAGAAAAGTATTAGATAAGACATGCGCGATAATGCAGTATATGCAATTAATCGAAATATGTCTTACGCAGTCTTCAATTAATAAAGAAATGCTTATTATGAATAATTTTGTTGAATATGTCATGACATAAATTATTTAAAATATGATGATATGAAAAATAAATGGATCCATGAAGAATCTGATACCTTCCTAGCTAGCCCATTAGCACACTTCGTCTAAAGCCATGATAACAGTTTTGTTGTAAATATATCAGAAACTAAAGGTCTTACGAAGTTTTTGTTACAACACAAATTATTACGCAAAATGTAGGCTACTGCATTCCGAAAACTGCATGCTGGTGCGATGCTCCGTTAAAAAGTTAGAATTTTAAAAAAAATTTAATTGTCAAAAAACTGTCATTAGCACTAATAAATTTTGACCAAAATCTAATCAGCTCGTGTGTCAAACACTATTTTACCTAAAAATTTTATAAAAATCGGTTCAACTAGGAGCTATCGTGTTACGGAGAGAAATAATATACATACACACACACACACACACACACACACATACCGACAGACATCATGACGATATTGCTAAGATCGTCAAAATACACCAAAATAACAAATTTTCGGGGTTATCTCAAAAACAAATTTTTCGTCGAAAATAATACCTTCCCTATCCATTGCTATGCGGGCTAGGAAGTTAAAAAGTGTTATGAATAGGTAGGCAACACCTTTCTACCTACATTGTGGGCAAGCCACTGCCTAATTGTTGGTTACCCCAACAATGAGAAAATTTATGACCAGTTTTTGTGGGTCTTTATGTTTTGGATAGACTTTAACACACAATCAGACTCGATGATATAAGAATGAAGAGAGTTTCATGAAATAAAAGTAGATGGCGAGTGAGTATTCCGTCTTTTGATGGGCAACGTTAAAATCCATGAAGACAAAAAAAATGGATCTTTGAAGTATCTGGGAATGGGTTTTTTTAATACAGTTTCATGTCCGTGAGAGGTTTGGAAGAATCCATGCACTGCACTATCTGAAACCAGTTATTCAAATGCAACGATCCAGCTTACTAATTAACGTAAGATCTATTATACTAATTAACGTAACATCTACAGGGTGTCCCAAAAATATACCGACAAACTGTAATGGCTGGTAGAGGCCATCAAAACAAACATTTTTTGTCCAGTAAACATATGTCCGCAAATAAGCCGTTTGGGCTATAGAGCAAAAAAACTGTAAGCAGTTTACTCATCATTACAAATGAATTACACTGGCCTGCAAAAAGAAGAAAATTCTTGAGCCCTGGTATAATTTCCTCTGATTCTTATGTAAAGTGACGCCCTGAATCCAAATATACCTTGCATTTTCATCTACCACCCACCATTTTTGGGAGACCAGCCCTTTTACCTATTTTTATCATGTTTCGATAATAATTATAATATTATCGACATAAATTTAAATTTTTAAGTATAAAGAGAGTTATTTTAGTTTCAAACAATAATAAATACATGGACGCACCCAGAGGAGGGGGCCTTGGGGTCCGCCCCCCCCAAGCCTTACATTTTTTTACATATATTCCACATTTTTCATAAAAAACACAAAAAATAGCTTAAAATTCGACATCATAAGGCTATAGAGGCGTCGGGCCCCCCAAGACATATTCCTGGGTGCGCCACTGATAAATAAGAACCTCTGTATCTTGACTTAATGCTTTCTTTCCTTTTATACCTTAAGGTATAACCCTCTCGTATCAAAAACCTGCAGTACTCCGCCAACATGCTTGCATTTCACTTCCCTGAAAACCTCTTTTCCAACTTAGCGATGTCTTGATGAAACCGTTCCCCGTATTCATCCGAGACTGCTCCTAAATTTTCAGGAAAGTCCAGATGCATGTAACATCCCATGGCTTTGTACGCTAAGAGCAAATCCTCGACCTGAGCGACATAATCATCACTTTTATAGTTACCCAAAAAGTTCTTACACACGTTTTGGAATGCAAACCAAGCTCGTTTTTCTTTTTGATTCTAGGAGTTCAATAAACGTCGAATCTTGAAAAAGTTGTCTATTCTGGGGCCACACAAAAACACCTTGCTTGATTTTAGCCTCACTAAGACGAGGAGATTTAGTTTTCAAAAATATGAATGTGTCGCCTGTTTTGTCCAGTGCTTTTACAAACTGTTTGATCAATCCAAGTTTGATGTACAAAGGCGGCAAGTAAATATTATCTTGCGGGACTAGTCGTTGGCGCATTTTTCTGACCGGGAGTAAATCTTTCTCGCAAAGGCCAGTTCCGTACAATGTAATGTTTGTCCCGTGCTCGGCTGTCCCATTCACAAATAAAGCAAAAATATTTTATTTTTTTATTAAAGTTTCTGCATAAGCGTATACAAGGGGGAAGGGTGGCTTGGGGGCGAAAGCCCCCGCCAAGAATCTAAAAATAGATTATGTTAAAACTATTCATTTTCCTACTTTTTAATATGTTAATAAATAAAAGTGGAAAAAATTTCCAAGCCCCTCCAAGGCGATTTTTTGTATACGCCAGTGGTATAATATCTTTTATATACTGTACTTTGCTATAACGTTTATTACCTTTACCGTTAAGCTGCTGGCAGCTAAAATTTTATAAAAATAATTAGAAAATGCATATAAAACGGTAAAATCGACAATGTCCATTTACCATTTATGCAAAACACCCTCCCCCCCCCCCCCAAAACAAATGGCTACCACCTTGCTATAAATATTAATGTTTGAAAACACTAAATTCTCCAATCTCTCAGAAATAATGATGTTAAGGCCAAAAAAAATCCTTTCCGTCCCACTAAACTATCGAAAAGCAGTAAAAATAGGTAGGGGAGTGTCCCCCGAAAATGGAGGGTGATGGGGAAAACGGAGTTCATATTTGGATTCAGGAGGTCATTTTGCATAAGAATCGGCAAGAATGGTGTCAGGGCCAGTGTTATTGTTTACAATAATTGTTTATTGTAAACAGCGATTCAATTAATGCGCAAAATAAAAGTGCCAAAAACAGTTTTTTTGCTCTAGAGCCCAAACGGCTCATTTGCGGACATATGTTTACTGGACAAAAAAGGTTTGTTTTATGTCCGCTACCACCCCTTACAGTTTATCAGTATATTTTTGGAACACCCTGCATATTAATCGACGCACTACAAAAATTATATAGGTACCCTAAAATTTTTCGAAGCTTGAAGAACTAATATGCGTTTTTAAAAAAAATATATTTTGGGTTGTAAGACCCAAGCGAACACTGATATAGTTTGGTGAGTTAGAGAAATCAAGTGATGTAGGTACTTATATAAAGTTATAATATCCGAAAAAATTTTTACTACGTGCCTTTACACCGTTTACGCAAATTTTGAAAACACAAACAAAAAAGATTTGTTTTCCCAAATAAACAAAGCAAACCTTGACTTGTGTCGCACAGAGTTCATGCCATCTGCATCGTTGGCACCCTTTCAAGTATTTTTGGGGCAGTTGTACTCCGTATTCTGAAACAAAAACTAACTTAGGAAAGTATTCCATTTTTATAATTTATTTATTAGTTATTAGTTATTAATAGGGACTTTTTGCATGTCCCATTTTTTATTTGAGGCATGCGCAGTTACCTGGTTAGAACTTTATCCCTTACTAAAGTATAATGTTTTAACAGTACAGTACTTGTGATCGAATAACGCAGTTTACTAGTTCCTTTATTTAGAGACAATATACACTTATTTGAATAAAACCTGACCTTATTTTAAAATCGACCCTATGGTGACAGATTTACATACAAAAAGCAGCTGCTGTCCTTCAAAATTCGGCTTTCGTGTATTTAAAAACCGGATTTATTAGTGTCGGTATTTATTAAATGAAAGTTAGCGTCTTTATTATTAAATTTGGCTTTGGTTTGTTAATTTTGAGAGGTCAGCTGTTAGTTTTCTGTGTAAATTATTTCAAAATAAAGTCGACTCTAAAATAAACTCAGGTTTTATTCCAATAAGTTCCTATTTAGTTCAGGCAAGATTCGGGAAAATCCACTTTCTAGAAGCATTTTATATTACTTTTTGGCAAATGGGCAATTCCCCCTATTTTGACCCCGCTGAATCTGAGCATCCCTGTTGCCAACTCGAAATATTGACAGGGGCTGAGATATTCAAGATGGCGGAGAAAATGGCGGCGGAATTTTAAGTTGCCGCTGGAAAGCCCAAATTGTCACAGGTGTACATTCAAAATATATATTTGTATAATTAAAAAATAATAACATATTTTTTTTTTTTAATGGCTGCAAAAACCTCCAAAAACCCCCCCAGACCCCCCAAAATCTGAAAGTTTGAGGTTTTTTCAAATTTTCTTAAAAACTAAGCTTCTAAGAGAAAAATGTATAATATACTTTATTGTAGACAATGAAATTCCCTTTTCAACATGGTATAACATAATAAAGTTCGACTAATCACAAGCTCTGCAGCGACGTCCGTTAATTGAAGTAATTAAAAAAAGTTGAAAAAATACCTATGTTTTTTCCAAGATTTATTTAATTTTTTTAAAAACTAATATCTACAGAAAACCTGTATTACATTTTGGTATACTCAATAAAATTTCCTTCAAAATGACGTGTAACATGATTAAATCGGCTTTATAAATAAAACTTCAGGGGCATCCGTAAATTAAATTAATTTTGAAAAAACAGAAAATAAACCATTTTTGTTACAGGTTTTATCTAATTTTCTCAAAAACTAAGCTCAACATGAAAAAACTTGTTCTACACTTTTTTGTAGACAGGGAAATTCCATTTTTAAAAATGTGAAACTTGGTGGGGTTTGACTTATAGCAAACTCTCCAGCGACGACCGTCAATGGGGGTGACTTCAACAAATCATTAAAAAAAACATGTTTTTCATACGTTTTATTCAATTTTCTTAAAAACCAAGCTCTTTATCAAAAATGTGTTTTATACTTCGTCATAGCCAATAAAATTTCCTTTCAAACGATGTCTAACAAAGTGGAAGTTAATTTATATTTACCTCTCCAGTGGTGTTCTTCATTTAAAGAATTTATTTAAGATCAATCCAAACTAATCAATTTTGTGTCTTATTAGCTTTTCGGTGGATAATAAAGAGCGGCGGATAAAAGGTCGAAAGTACAAAATGTCGACAAAATAAGGTCGAAAGTACAAAAGCTCGAAAATACAAAAGGTCGAAAGTACAAAATGTCGAAAGTACAAAAGGTCGAAAGTACTACAAAAGATCAAAAAACAAAAGGTCGAAAGTTCAAAAGGTCGAAAGTACCAAAGGTCGAAAGTACCAAAGATCGAAAGAACAAAAGATCAAAAGTACGGCCGCGGGTCCACATCGACTGGACAGGTCAATTCGACTTGATACGGTAAATTTGTATTTTTAATATTTTGTTTTGTCGATTTTTTTTCGACCTTTTGTACTTTCGACCTTTTATGGCTTCGGCGGCGTGCCCGATAATAAAATGTCCTTTTAAACAGTGTGTCGCAAAATGTGACCCATAGTATAGAAAACTCTCCAGGGGCGTAAAAAACTCTTCCTAACAGGTTGACAGGTTGGTTGTTGATCCCAATGAGTACCTAATTATGATTATGCCTCCCCCCCCCAAACCGTTGCATAAGATTCACCACTTTATTTTATTTCCATATGCTTAAAAAAATAACCAAAAACACCTGTGTCAAAGTTACTACTGTTACTGCACAAAAATATTGCTTAGGGGGGGCCAGAACCCCTAGGCCCCCTCCCCTTATAACCACCGGTGTTTTTTTGCTTTAAAGAACTTATTTAGATAAATCAAAATATCTAATCTAATCAAAAAACAGTTTATTTTAATTTGCAAACATTTTATTTTAGTAGGTATAAATTACAAACCTTTTTGAAGTATTTATCATAACATTAACCTCACTTTGTAATATATCATTTAAAAAGAAATTGTCTTATCCTCAATAAAGAATAAAGGCATATTTTTTTTTGAAAATCTTAGTTAGAAAAGATATTTAAATATGCAAGAGGAACTGATTATTTCAGTTATTTTTGAAAATAAGTTTATATTAGTACGCCCCTGAAGCCTTAAATATGGAAACAACCCGACATTTTAAAACAGTTTTTAAAAGAAAATGTTACATTCTACAATAAAGTATACTACATATTTTTTTCTAAAAAGTGTAGTTTTTGAGAAAGTTTTGAAAAACCTATAATAAACATGTTTTTCTAAATAATCCCAATTTACGTACGCCACTGAAGAGCTACTTGCTTTTCCTAACCTTATTGACCAATACATCGTTGGAAAGGGAATTTTATTCTCCAGAAGAAACTGTTCTTTGCAATTTTTGATAAAAAGGTTAGTTTTCGAGAAAACTGAAAAAAAAACAGGTTTTTGGGGGTTTGGGTGGGATTTTCTCCGTCCCTGTCGATTTTTCGAGTTGGCAACAGAGATATTCGGATTCAGCGGGGTCAAATTAGGGGAAAATGGTCTGTTGCCAAAAAGTAATATGATTTGCTTCTAGACCGAAAACGGAAAGCCTTTTAAAATAATATGCTCTAATTGTTGGAGCGCATGTAACGTTATGACAAAATATAATGTAAATTTAAAATATTTTTGATACCAGACAATTACTTCACGAGCTACCAATGCGGGGTAATCGGCAGATTTAATTTTATGTCAATTATTGAAAATAATTTTTATAAAAACTGGTAGATATGATATGTGCAACAGTGTTCACCAACAGGGCCGTATCTGAGGGGGGTTTTGGGGGTTTAAACCCCCTCCGAAAAATAAATAGGAATGTGTTTTTTAACCTTTTTTTCGTTAAAACCCGCAATTTTTTAAATTTCACTGGCCTAACCCCCCTAAAATTTTGGTCCAGATACGGCCCTGTTCACCAACATACCAAAAGTCATTAATGTTCTGTAAGTACACAGACCTATATTTTCCTGGCGGTTTTTCACTGGTATTCGTTTCCAGTTTTTTTCCGAACTTTTTAATTAATTTTGCCTACAGGACGCAAAACAGACTTTTGACACATAAATAAAGAATATCCAAAATAACGCAAATAAAAATTGTATCTGCAAAAGGGAGAAATTGGATTTCTAAATATCACGTGACAACTGCCGGTTAATGTCACACTAATAAAGAATAAAGTTACCTAAGGGAACAAGCGCGGACCTGGGTCAAAACCTAGGGGGAGGATAATAGTGGACGAAAAAATTATTTGTAATATAATTTTTTTTCTAGGGGAGGTAATTCTCTTGGTTTCCCTTTAGTTGTTAACAAATAGTGCATATTTTTTTCTAGGGGGTTAATTACCACGTTACCCCCCTCATATCCGCGCTTGTCATGGACTACCTAATGTTAAGTTGAAACGTGCTAAAAGGTAAACTTTTTAAGCAGAAACTAAATCAATTCAATGCCTGAAAATTCATACTCTTTTATTATTCGTATTCTTTGACTGACCTGTTGAATTAGCCACTTTATCATACCTCTATAAACTTAGTAATACCACTTAAGAATTGGATATTCGCAATATATGCATTAATTGTCGTGAATTTGTCGTAAATTTGTCGTGAAAGAAAGAAATTTGTCGCGCCACCCGTTTTCCTGAAAAGGGTATGTAATGCTAAGTTGAGTCTCAACTTAGCATTACCACCCCAGAAAAAATTTAAATTTTTAAAAACTAATCTATGGAATAATTGTCGTAAATTTGTCGTAAATTTGTCGTGAAAGAAAAAATTTTATCGTGCCACCCGTTTTCCTGAAAAGGGTATGTAATGCTAAGTTGAGTCTCAACTTATCACTACTACCCCAGAAAAAATTAAAATTTTCAAAAACTAATAAATGCATTAATTGTCGTGAATTTGTCGTAAATTTGTCGTAAAACAAAACCAATTGTCGCGTCATCCGTTTTCCCGGAAACGGGCAGTGAGCAACATTGAGATCTAAATCTAAATCTCAGTGATCTTTAAGCTTTTTCACAATACGAAGATGTAGTATATTTAACCTTGTCGCGCGATTGTAAATTTTTGGTTTACACACGTGTCCTAAAAGTTTTTTCCCAACCATTGCCTATGCTATGCTTGATCTTTATTTTATTACGGGTCGCCTATTAATTACGTAACAGGATTTGGAGGGCTTCCTAAAAGTTTGGCAAAGTGTAACAAGGGGTAGTGAGGGCTTCTCGACTTTGTTAGGTAAGAACTTTCGCCTACAATAAAATAAATAAAGCTATACAACTAGTAGGTACCTAGTGTTACTAGAAGATGGTGTTTTGTTAGTATGAAACATATTTATATCCGTTCTTTGTAGCAAAATGCCTATGATTGTTAAAAGGACAACATAATATTTCTTGAGAAGTTCGCTTTTTTTGTTAATTCTAAAACAACGCAAAATCGTGGCGTTAGCTTGATCATTGAAAACAGCGAGCAATGAATATTTATATTAACACCAAAAAGGGTAAGGGTACAAGTAAAAACAGCACGTAATATAACGATTGTTTCACCAAAAATTTACAATCGCGCGACAAGGTTCGTATTGTGAAAAAGCTTAAAGATCACTGAGATTTAGATTTAGATCTCAAAGTTGCTCACTGCCCGTTTCCGGAAAACGGATGACGCGACAATTGTTTTTCTTTTACGACAAATTTACGACAAATTCACGACAATTAATGCATTTATTAGATTTTAAAAATTTTAATTTTTTCTGGGGTGGTAGTGCTAAGTTGAGACTCAACTTAGCATTACATACCCTTTTCAGGAAAACGGGTGGCGCGACAAATTTTTTTCTTTCACGACAAATTTACGACAATTATTCCATAGATTAGATTTTAAAAATTTTAATTTTTTCTGGGGTGGTAATGCTAAGTTGAGACTCAACTTAGCATTACATACCGTTTTCAGGAAAACGGGTGTCGCGACAAATTTTTTTCTTTCACGACAAATTTACGACAAATTCACGACAATTAATACATTTATTAGTTTTTGAAAATTTGAATTTTTTCTGGGGTGGTAGTGCTAAGTTGAGACTCAACTTAGCATTACACCCCCTTTTCAGGAAAACGGGTGGCGCGAGAAAATTTTTCTTTTCACGACAA
This sequence comes from Aspidapion aeneum, assembly GCA_963576565.1. NCBI lineage: Eukaryota > Metazoa > Arthropoda > Insecta > Coleoptera > Brentidae > Aspidapion > Aspidapion aeneum. The sequence continues at coordinate 115,884,712 of OY755039.1, forward strand.
ATTTACGACAAATTTACGACAATTATTCCATAGATTAGTTTTTGAAAATTTAAATTTTTTCTGGGGTGGTAGTGCTAAGTTGAGACTCAACTTAGCATTACATACCCTTTTCAGGAAAACGGGTGGCGCAACAAACTTTTTTCTTTCACGACAAATTTAAGACAATTAATGCATATAAATGTTTCGTGAGAAGTTCACTTTTTTTCATAATTTCTAAAACAACGCAAAATCCTGGCGATCAATGAATATTTACACAAACACCACAAAAGGTTATATTGAAAAGTAAAAGCGGAACGTAATATAATGATTGTTTCACCAAAAATTTTCAATTGCGCGACAAGGTTAAATATACTACATCTTCGTATTGTCAAAAAGCTTAAAGATCACTAAGATTTAGCTGGGAAATCTCAAAATTGCTCACTGCCCGTTTTCGGGAAAACGGATGACGCGTCAATTGTTTTTCTTTTACGACAAATTTACGACAAATTCACGACAATTAATGCATTTATTAGTTTTTGAAAATTTTAATTTTTTCTGGGGTGGTAGTGCTAAGTTGAGACTCAACTTAGCATTACATACCCTTTTCAGGAAAACGGGTGGCACGACAAATTTTTTTCTTTTACGCAAATTTACGACAAATTTACGACAATTATTCCATAGATTAGTTTTTTAAAATTTTAATTTTTTCTGGGGTGGTAATGCTAAGTTGAGACTCAACTTAGCATTACATACCCTTTTCAGGAAAACGGGTGGCGCGACAAATTTTTTTCTTTCACGACAAATTTACGACAAATTCACGACAATTAATGCATATATTGCGAATATCCAATTCTTAAGTGGTAATGCTAAGTTTATAGAGGTCTTTATCATGTAGCACTGGGGAGAAGGTCTGCTCTTCACAAATGGCTACACTGCATCAGGCATCAGCACGGGTTGCAAGAGTTTCCAAAAGATGGCGCCAGTTGCCAAGGCCTTTAAACATTTCGCCTTTACTTTTCTGCACAAAATAATTTCAAATACTTGTTGTAAGTAATCGAAATTTGTAACCGTATCTGCGGTAGATACCGTAAATATTACGTATACTACGCTAAGTTGAGGATGTCGAAATATTAGGGACTTATTGGAATAAAACCTGTCCTTATTTTAAAATCGACCCTATAGTGACAGATTTACATATAAAAAGCAGCTGCTCTGCTTCAAAATTCGGCCTTTGTGTATTTAAAAACCGGATTTATTCTCTATAATGAATCAAGTTAAATCAACAAAATAAACATACCTGTAAAAGTATGTAATAGTTATTTAAACAACAAGGTTTGAAAACGACTCTTTGCACACGATCGAGACAGTTTGGTAGACCGAGCCGAAGGCGAGGTCTACAAGTCGAGGGAGTGTGCAAAGAGGTTTTCAAACGAGTTTTTTACAATATTTTTTATACGACTGATAATAAAGAAAGAAAAATCAAATTTTAATTTAACTTGTTTTTATTTCCGACATTTTTACAACAAAACTTTAAAAATTCAACAATTTTTTGACTTATCTAATCAACAAAACTTACGAGCAGTGACGGTTGCTAGGGAACTAAGCCAACTTATATTGATGACAACAACAAAAATCACAATAACGGGAGACCCGTATGCAGAAATGACATAGGCGTGCGCAAAAATGACATAGGCGTGTGCAAAACGTTTTGCACACAGCGTGCGCAAAATGCCATTTTCAGATCGTGTTCTCCGTGTCCAAAACCCCCTTTTACAAGACAGTCGTATAAAAAAGTAATTTTGCCCACTTCCAGGAACGCTAGAGAGCTGAGCTTTGAAAGGCCGGTAGGAACTATGATAAAACAATAAAAACCGCATAATTTTAATTTACTTCCCTCCTCTATAAATGTAAAGTTATGTAAAAGTAACATTGCCCACTTCAAAAAAAGCTAGAGAGCTGAGCTTTGGAATGCTGATAGGAACTATGATAAAATCATGGTAAAAAATTAAAAAACCTCAAAAATTTTAAATAAGACATTGTAAAAGTTTTGAACAATATTCCGTATATTTGACTAGTTTAAAACTTAAATATTATTCAAACCCTTTAAAAAAGGAGTGAAATCATAACAAAAACATTTCATGTAAAAAAAGCCAGGTACGCGAAAATGGTATTCCGTAAAAAGAATTGAGAAAAAAGTAAAGTCAAGTTCTCCAATACAAATTTCAAAATGAAAGGTTCTGACTAGTTTGGAAATGTTTTTCTAAACTTGGCTATAGTAGGGAGAGATACAACATCCCTGTCTTAAGCCTTTCCAGGAATTCTTTTGAAAGTCGATTTCCAATTTTAATTTTAGATTTTGACCCTTTGTATAGTTCTTTTATCGCTTTTATATATGTATGGTTGATATTAGTTTGCTCTAACACTGCCCATAATTTTTCTACTGGAGAGAGTATCATATGCTTTTTGTAGGTCCACAAAGTTAACATGAGTCTCTATATTTCTGGCGCTTCTTTTTCTCAATTACTTGTTCAAGACAAAAAACATTTTCACTACAATATCTACCTGCACGAAACCAACTTTGCTCTTCTTCTTCTTCTTGTTCACGAAAATCATTTTCTATTAGATCTCTAAGAATCTTACCGTACAATCTACTTAGAGTACGGGTTACTGAAATTCCTCTGTAATTGTTGCCATCCAGCTTGTTTCCTTTTTTATGTATTGCGGATATGAATGCAATTTTCCATCAGGTACTGGATGTCCGTTTACCTTATTAAAAATGCAATATAAAATGTAACAAAATTTGAAGTGTGAAACCTATTGTTAAGAGACCATCTTAAATTACGTAACGCTTTAGGAGGAGGGAGGTTAAGCCTTGCGTTACACTTAATGTTTTTTAAATCTATTTTATCATGAAAATGAGTTACGAAGGGGAGAGGAGGGGGTAAATAAACCTGTATTTTTGCGTCACCTAATTTAAGAACAAGCCCTAAAGGGTACATGCAGTACTTGTCAATAACCTCTGTTGAGTCTTACAAAAAGGTATAGTCACATATCATCAGATAAGGTTCGTTCGATACTTTCACTTAAAGACATTAGAATACGTAGTCTTGCTTAAAATACTAAAATGTTTCCCAACATTTTAAAATAAATTTTTAATTTTTCCACATTCCAACTCTTAAAAATCCCAAATAGGTTATTATGATTACATTAGCGCGTATCAACTTTATAAGTCTTTATGTGGCAAGTTTCGCTTAATTATGTCATTATGTTTAAATTTAACAAACCAGGAATTATAAACTCCAAAAAACTTCCAAAATCCTTGGCAATACTCCAATCCTCCCAAATTTTGAGGAGAAACTTTGGGCCGAAGCCCCCCGGACTCCCCTAGGCGGGTTTTGGAGACACTTTTTGTGTCTTCCTGGTTTATTCCTGTTTTGACAGGATATCGGATATACAAAGGTATTAACCTTAGTACAATCCCTGGTGTGAAAGACGGAGTATTACCGAAAATATACAAGGGAAGTTTTTTGGAACTATAACCCATGGGGTCCAATCACTAATGGACAACAAAAATATTTTGGAAATTAATACTTATGTTAGAGATGTTGGGATATATGAGGTAAATATAGCAATAAGTATGGTGCTTAAAATGTTAGATGGCGATATTTCTTCACAAGAATGCAAAAACTAACAATAGAAGCTGAAGAAAGACATGTCTGTATTTAGGATACTCGTTTTTTTTTCAGGTAACAAGGTTGCTCCAATAATATGGGTAGGGCTGGATGTAACAAACAATCAGACTCGATAATATCAGAATGAAGAGAGTTTGATGAAGTAAAAGTAGATGGCGAGTCAGTATACGGTCTTTTGAAGGGCAACGGCAAGATCAATAAAGACAAAAAATGATTCTATGAAGTATCTACTAACGGTGACTACTCTGATTAACTTTTATTTACAACTATTTTCGATATTGACGAAAATAAAGGTATTTAAGCAAAATTTATAATTTTTGACAAACCTTGTATACGACTAAAGACATTTGATATCTGATGATTAGATTTATGTTTTACAACATGCAGAACTTTTTATGAAGAATAACTTTTTTCCTAAAGTTAAAAGTAAACGAGTTTTCCAGATGGTTGCAACTTAGCTAGACATACTTTAGATCAAAAGTTTTTTCTTAAATACCAATGCAATAATGCAAGGATTCAAAATCATCAAGAACGAAAAATTACTTTAAAAAATGTGACACTAACGACACATATATGTAGTTAAGGTTTTACCAAATTATACATATGTTGTTTTGATGGATCAATTGCGAGAGCGTTTGCGTACAAAGGAAGAGGTTCCAGGTTTGATCCCTGGCCAAAGCACAGAAAACCTTTTTTATAATTTTTTGTTCTTTAACTTTACCTGTTCTTTATAAAAAAGTTTGTAGTGGTACTTTTTTTTAAAGTCACCATATAAAACTTTTAATAGAAAGTTTAAATTCCGCAGACTCTAATGGTACCACCACTTCTTCTCCTCCTTGGTTCTCAAATGGTCTCCAAAAATTTGTTTGTGGTGTTTCAAATGGCCGCCAAAACGACATTAATAATATTACTTATTAGGTCCTCACTTATAAAAACAAACTATTAAAATGTACAGGTTTATAATTGTAAATATTTACAATAATAATGAAAATGTCACAATAATAATAATATGAATTCAAATCCCTAGTATAAATAGTAACCGCTAACAATTTTAAAATGAGTTTGACCCTGTATTAAAGAATGCAGGTGGTACCTTTCGAAAGCCTTTGTTATATTTCGAGAAGGGATTAGGTACTTATAGAATGGAATAAGGTACGTTCAAAACTTTAACTTTAAAGAATAAAGTATACCTAGCCGTGCTTAAAACACAGAAATTCTTCCTAAAATTTGAAAATAAATTTTCAATTTTTGCACAGACTCCTGGAAACCCCAAAATGGTTATTATGATTAGGTGGCGCGTGCCAATTTCTTGTAAAAAATAAATTTTTTGTGGGTTTTTGAATTGACAGGACTTATACCTTATTTGTGTCGTTGTTTCATCTCACAAAGAGTCGTATCTCAAAACATTCATATTTTCGCTCTCACAAATAGACATAATTCGAGATATTCTTGTAAAATTACAATAAATGAGTTACATCAGTTTGTAAGATCAACGACGATATTTACAAAAATCTAATTTCAAGGCTGATATAACCATATATGTAATTAATATGTATATGGATATTACATGGAGTTCAATGAAGTGTGCTAATGGGCTTGGAAGGTGTCAGATCCATTTATAAATTAATTAACTGGAGAAAATTCCAGGCGTCAGGGACTAACCCCAGATTCAGATTGAGTGTCGAAAAATACTTGGAGATATCAATAAAGGTCTATATTATGAATATCGACACTTTTTCCTAAGGGTTGTGTAATAATAATTGTTGGCATCTGAAAGTTTAGTTTCACATATCGATACCGTAATTCTGATACATCGTAACCCACCAAAAAATGAAAATTCATATTTTTACGTCAAAGGCTAGTAATTATTATTATAAAACGGTCATTCTTGCGATTTTTAACAAGTCGTATAACGCTTATGCTATGTAATTTCCTTCTTCAACTTTTCTTATTCCTGTAAACTTTTGTTGAATTGGGTTACGATGTATCAGGGTATCGATATTGAATGTCCATGCCACAGAAGAACTCTTCTGTGACCATGGTGTCTTTAAACTTGACTCAAATATTTTACGTGAGTTTTTTTTGTTAAATTCAACTTGTCTTACTGAATCTGTTAGCCGCTTTGCTAAGGGGGAGGAGCCCGTCTTATGGCTAGAGACTAGGGGCCGTTAGGCCCTTAAACCGGCACTGCTGCTTTTGACAGTACACTACAGTCCTCCTAAGTTTTGAGGATAAACCTTGCGCCGAATCCCCTCGGACTTCCCCAGCCGGGTTTGGAAGCACTCCCGGTTTATTATTTTTGAAGTGTAAACTTCTGTAGGCGCGTGTAGCAGTTTTTGTGGGTAGTGAATTGAACTGAGCCGTCATGTCAGTCTCGGCTATGTAACGCTCATCCGGGTGAAGTCGGCTCGAGTCGACTAACTGTGAGAGGAACATTCAGCGAGCGATATGATGATGCAGATGAAGGCCAGTATTATTAATTTCGCCTTGTTGAAGTTTACACTTCTGCCGTATGGTCTTAAGCAGACACAATTTTTTTTAACAGGTTATTGGATTGGACATTTTAACTAAGAAAGCTGCAGTACTGTCGAATATTAAACAAAGGAAGTTTTTCGCAACAATAACGAAAAAATTTGTGAAAATAATACTTCTATCACAAATATTGGAATATTTGAGCTAAATACAACAACATCCTTTACTAGATGACCTTGCTCATGGATTATTGTATACAAAGAAAAACATTATTGTATTGAGCATACTGGATCTTGATAGAGGTAAGGGTAAAACGGTTGCTACCTAAATAAAGTAGTTTGTATGATCGATGGTAAGAATAAACCCAATACAATACAAGAGTTTAAAGAAACACTAATAGATGGCAACAAGCATTTTGTTGGAGAGGACAAGATCAAAAAGACAAAAATCAATGATCCAAAAAAAAAGGAAAGATTGTTGAACTTTTTCAAAAACCGCATGTTGATACGGCCGTCGCTTTCACTACCTACCAAAATGCAAACAATCAACTTTTCAAATTTTTACTCAAAAAACTTAAGGCATAAGTAAAAAAACTCTATTCTCGTTTAGCCATTTCTTTTTAAGAATTGGATAATTATATTTGCGTGCCTTTATCAAGTATTAATGTCGGTGATATATATTTTAGCTCACACATATACTATACTATAGTAGTGTGAGCTATGGTGATCCTAATTTTTTCGAGAAAAAAAAAAGTTGCTCCGATTTCAAATTTTTTTATATATCTTTGCGTTTCAGATGATTTTGAAACTTTTGTGTTGCGCCGTCTGTCTGTCTGTCTGTCTGTCTGTCTGTCTGTCTGTCTGTCTGTCTGTCTGTCTGTCTGTCTGTCTGTCTGTCTGTCTGTCTGTCTGTCTGTCTGTCTGTCTGTCTGTCTGTCTGTCTGTCTGTCTGTCTGTCTGTCTGTCTGTCTGTCTGTCTGTCTGTCTGTCTGTCTGTCTGTCTGTCTGTCTGTCTGTCTGTCTGTCTGTCTGTCTGTCTGTCTGTCTGTCTGTCTGTCTGTCTGTCTGTCTGTCTGTCTGTCTGTCTGTCTGTCTGTCTGTCTGTCTGTCTGTCTGTCTGTCTGTCTGTCTGTCTGTCTGTCTGTCTGTCTGTCTGTCTGTCTGTCTGTCTGTCTGTCTGTCTGTCTGTCTGTCTGTCTGTCTGTCTGTCTGGCTGTCTGGCTGTCTGGCTGTCTGGCTGTCTGGCTGTCTGGCTGTCTGGCTGTCTGGCTGTCTGGCTGTCTGGCTGTCTGGCTGTCTGGCTGTCTGGCTGTCTGGCTGTCTGTCTGTCTGTCTGTCTGTCTGTCTGTCTGTCTGTCTGTCTGTCTGTCTGTCTGTCTGTCTGTCTGTCTGTCTGTCTGTCTGTCTGTCTGTCTGTCTGTCTGTCTGTCTGTCTGTCTGTCTGTCTGTCTGTCTGTCTGTCTGTCTGTCTGTCTGTCTGTCTGTCTGTCTGTCTGTCTGTCTGTCTGTCTGTCTGTCTGTCTGTCTGTCTGTCTGTCTGTCTGTCTGTCTGTCTGTCTGTCTGTCTGTCTGTCTGTCTGTCTGTCTGTCTGTCTGTCTGTCTGTCTGTCTGTCTGTCTGTCTGTCTGTCTGTCTGTCTGTCTGTCTGTCTGTCTGTCTGTCTGTCTGTCTGTCTGTCTGTCTGTCTGTCTGTCTGTCTGTCTGTCTGTCTGTCTGTCTGTCTGTCTGTCTGTCTGTCTGTCTGTCTGTCTGTCTGTCTGTCTGTCTGTCTGTCTGTCTGTCTGTCTGTCTGTCTGTCTGTCTGTCTGTCTGTCTGTCTGTCTGTCTGTCTGTCTGTCTGTCTGTCTGTCTGTCTGTCTGTCTGTCTGTCTGTCTGTCTGTCTGTCTGTCTGTCTGTCTGTCTGTCTGTCTGTCTGTCTGTCTGTCTGTCTGTCTGTCTGTCTGTCTGTCTGTCTGTCTGTCTGTCTGTCTGTCTGTCTGTCTGTCTGTCTGTCTGTCTGTCTGTCTGTCTGTCTGTCTGTCTGTCTGTCTGTCTGTCTGTCTGTCTGTCTGTCTGTCTGTCTGTCTGTCTGTCTGTCTGTCTGTCTGTCTGTCTGTCTGTCTGTCTGTCTGTCTGTCTGTCTGTCTGTCTGTCTGTCTGTCTGTCTGTCTGTCTGTCTGTCTGTCTGTCTGTCTGTCTGTCTGTCTGTCTGTCTGTCTGTCTGTCTGTCTGTCTGTCTGTCTGTCTGTCTGTCTGTCTGTCTGTCTGTCTGTCTGTCTGTCTGTCTGTCTGTCTGTCTGTCTGTCTGTCTGTCTGTCTGTCTGTCTGTCTGTCTGTCTGTCTGTCTGTCTGTCTGTCTGTCTGTCTGTCTGTCTGTCTGTCTGTCTGTCTGTCTGTCTGTCTGTCTGTCTGTCTGTCTGTCTGTCTGTCTGTCTGTCTGTCTGTCTGTCTGTCTGTCTGTCTGTCTGTCTGTCTGTCTGTCTGTCTGTCTGTCTGTCTGTCTGTCTGTCTGTCTGTCTGTCTGTCTGTCTGTCTGTCTGTCTGTCTGTCTGTCTGTCTGTCTGTCTGTCTGTCTGTCTGTCTGTCTGTCTGTCTGTCTGTCTGTCTGTCTGTCTGTCTGTCTGTCTGTCTGTCTGTCTGTCTGTCTGTCTGTCTGTCTGTCTGTCTGTCTGTCTGTCTGTCTGTCTGTCTGTCTGTCTGTCTGTCTGTCTGTCTGTCTGTCTGTCTGTCTGTCTGTCTGTCTGTCTGTCTGTCTGTCTGTCTGTCTGTCTGTCTGTCTGTCTGTCTGTCTGTCTGTCTGTCTGTCTGTCTGTCTGTCTGTCTGTCTGTCTGTCTGTCTGTCTGTCTGTCTGTCTGTCTGTCTGTCTGTCTGTCTGTCTGTCTGTCTGTCTGTCTGTCTGTCTGTCTGTCTGTCTGTCTGTCTGTCTGTCTGTCTGTCTGTCTGTCTGTCTGTCTGTCTGTCTGTCTGTCTGTCTGTCTGTCTGTCTGTCTGTCTGTCTGTCTGTCTGTCTGTCTGTCTGTCTGTCTGTCTGTCTGTCTGTCTGTCTGTCTGTCTGTCTGTCTGTCTGTCTGTCTGTCTGTCTGTCTGTCTGTCTGTCTGTCTGTCTGTCTGTCTGTCTGTCTGTCTGTCTGTCTGTCTGTCTGTCTGTCTGTCTGTCTGTCTGTCTGTCTGTCTGTCTGTCTGTCTGTCTGTCTGTCTGTCTGTCTGTCTGTCTGTCTGTCTGTCTGTCTGTCTGTCTGTCTGTCTGTCTGTCTGTCTGTCTGTCTGTCTGTCTGTCTGTCTGTCTGTCTGTCTGTCTGTCTGTCTGTCTGTCTGTCTGTCTGTCTGTCTGTCTGTCTGTCTGTCTGTCTGTCTGTCTGTCTGTCTGTCTGTCTGTCTGTCTGTCTGTCTGTCTGTCTGTCTGTCTGTCTGTCTGTCTGTCTGTCTGTCTGTCTGTCTGTCTGTCTGTCTGTCTGTCTGTCTGTCTGTCTGTCTGTCTGTCTGTCTGTCTGTCTGTCTGTCTGTCTGTCTGTCTGTCTGTCTGTCTGTCTGTCTGTCTGTCTGTCTGTCTGTCTGTCTGTCTGTCTGTCTGTCTGTCTGTCTGTCTGTCTGTCTGTCTGTCTGTCTGTCTGTCTGTCTGTCTGTCTGTCTGTCTGTCTGTCTGTCTGTCTGTCTGTCTGTCTGTCTGTCTGTCTGTCTGTCTGTCTGTCTGTCTGTCTGTCTGTCTGTCTGTCTGTCTGTCTGTCTGTCTGTCTGTCTGTCTGTCTGTCTGTCTGTCTGTCTGTCTGTCTGTCTGTCTGTCTGTCTGTCTGTCTGTCTGTCTGTCTGTCTGTCTGTCTGTCTGTCTGTCTGTCTGTCTGTCTGTCTGTCTGTCTGTCTGTCTGTCTGTCTGTCTGTCTGTCTGTCTGTCTGTCTGTCTGTCTGTCTGTCTGTCTGTCTGTCTGTCTGTCTGTCTGTCTGTCTGTCTGTCTGTCTGTCTGTCTGTCTGTCTGTCTGTCTGTCTGTCTGTCTGTCTGTCTGTCTGTCTGTCTGTCTGTCTGTCTGTCTGTCTGTCTGTCTTGGCCGATGTTAATGAAATTTGGTACCTAGGCTGGGTCTTGGAGATGGTCCCATTTAAAAATGAACAAAATCCACCCAACACAAACCAAATAAAAAGGTGGGGGTAAATTTCAAAAATTAGAGTTTATCTGAAAATATGGCGTGTGTGATATCAAACAAAAGGTAATTGAGTCTGCAGTTAAACAAAATACATTTTAATTTAATTTAAAAAAAACAGGTGGGGGTATATTTTAAAAATTAGAGGTTAAGTGAAAATATGGCGTGTGTGATATCAAACGAAAGGTAATTGAGTCCGGAGTTTAACAAAATACATTTTAGTTTTTGTTTTTTTAGGGGTGAAGGTAGAATTTAAAAATTTGAGTGTAAGTCAAAACATGGCTGTGTGGTATTAAAGAAAAGGTAATTTAGTCTGGAGTTGAATAAAATATATTTCAGTTTTTAGTTATATTAGCTCACACGTACACTATAACTATAGTACCTAGTGTGAGCTTAGGGGCCCATATATTGGTAAAGTATTTTTTTAAGTTTTATATTTCTTCCATATTATTTCTTAGACGATGTCAGATGTCATCCCTCATGTCAAATTTTGACAGCATCCTTCTTAAGTTAAGTGAAAATGCTGTTTATTTTCTGTCAAACCGGAAGACGTATTTCTCCTGATTTCAAAAATATATAATTTGTTAAAATTTCGTAAAGGCGTTTCTGAATTATTTATAACCCATCGCACCGACTTTTTTTTTCGTTACTTAGTCTTAAGTGTTCCTTATACGTCGAATTATGATTATATTAAGAAAGGCTTTAAGCTAAGTAACGACAAAAAAGTCGGTGAGATATGAACCTTAAGTTACAAACTGAAGTATATCCTTAGTGCACTTTAACAGTAATTTAAAACTAATATGACCCAAAAACGGCCAGGGTGTTCCATTTAACGTAAGAAAGTTGCTGTCAAAATTTGAAATAAGGAATGAAATCTCATAGTTCTGACATATGGAAAAAAAAAATTATTAAGGCACTTTTACACCGTCTGTCCGTAAAGCCTGGAATCACCCATTTTTAAGAGAATTGCAAGCTTTTGAGAAAAAAGCTTCGACATATCAAAAACAGTTTTAAAAGACGAGTTAGAAAAAATAAAAGGGGATTATTACAGGGTGTCCCAGAAAAAAGACATTTCATAAACTTTTGTTTAATTAAATAGAACACCCAGTATATTTTTTCATATTTGGCATTAATAGATTATGACAAATGTTTTTTGCTAATGTATCTCCATACCTAAACCTAACCGAGATATTAAACATTTAAAAATAAATATTTAAAAAAAATTAGTGCTCTTGTTTGTAAGTTTAAGGACAAAAAATTTAAAAACCTTAAATTTTCACTTGACTTTGAGTAAAGTTAAATTAAAATGACGAATTTTCTTCCAGAGCGAGATCTTATCAAAAGCTAGCAATTTTTATAAAAAATGTGTGATTTCAGTCTTTACGGACACACGATATATATTTAAAGTTTTATCACCTACACTAACCTCTGATAAAGACCACGCAAATATAACTAAAGACTGTATAGTTTTTGCAAAGTCACCTGAAATGCTCCTAATACGGGGATCTATCGATTTCATGAAATTTTGCTTCACTCTGCCCTTCAAAAGTTATCCAAATTCATATAAAACCTTCCTGCTATAATTTCAACCCTACCGACAGAGAAAAGGCGCGGCTCTTTGCGGTCCGAGCACAAAGTATTTGTTTTCCGGCCGACCGAGCACAGGTGGATAGACGGCACCTGATTGGCAGATTTTTTTGAGATGTGCTTTTAATTGCTTTCGGGTGTGCTTTTCGGGACCCCTTTAGTCGGCAGTATGCAGAGTTAGAAAATAAATCAGTGTCGGTTCTGTAGGTGTAGGAATAGAAATTTTTATTATCTATTTTTATTTCTTTAGTTTACGCCATAATTAAATGACATAATTGTCATGAGTATATCTACCGCCGCCCATGTCACTTTCTTTAAAGGATATGCCGATGGTCGGCTTTAACCTTTGTTCAACTGACTGCAAAAACTATACATACATATTACATATCTGACTATTTCGGAAATAGATACTTAACATACCTAGTTGATGTTATTTTAAAGGGACTGATGTTAATTAATGTTACTTGAAATAAAACGATATTGGATAAGATAAGATATAACCAAATTTTGTCCCCCACTACGAGGAGGGTTATGATATGCATGTTTTTAACCTGAAAAAACTACCATTCCTTGCCTAATAACTTTCAAGGCAATTACTGCCTAACTCTGATAGGATTTTCGTTTTTACCGAACTGCAGAACGGCGAAAGGAATGGTATTGTTTTTCGCTTGGGATATGTATGTATGTAAAAATGTATGTTTGTGTCTTACTGTTTTTTACTGTTTTATTAATGGGTTGCCCCACTTGAAAAGTAAAATTTACAATATATTCTACTTAAATCTTATTTACATTCCAGTAATTTATATCTAGTAAATATTAGTATTGCATTAATGATAGGTTATAATAATAGTTTTAGTTTTATTTTATTATTATCATTATTTTAAAACATATAGTAGTAAGGTACTTTATGTAAATCACATTTTTAATGATGTTAAATCAGGTACTTATATGATTAGATTTTTTATCAATGATGTCTTGTTATTTTTTTAATTGTGTATAATGAGGTATTGAAGAAGTCTACTTCTAATTTATTCGCATTTTGCATCATTCTATTGATTGGATTATTTTGCCCATAGAGAGTTCGGTGTTGTTCTGTTTCAAAGAAGTGAGGATCTCTTAGTAGGCGAGGAGGTACATAGAATCTAAGTGATGAGAGCAGACTTGCACAATCCACTTTACCGTTAATAAGTTTGAAAACAAAAATTTGATCAGCTGCAGTTCTTCTCTGAGCCAAGGTATCTAGCTTTAGAAGTGCCCTAAGTTCAGTGTATTCTATATTATCAAAAGGAATTTTGAGTTTAAAAGCTATGTATCTAAGAAATTTGTTTTGGACTTTTTCAAGTTTTGATATGTAAGTAGAGTGATAGGGAGACCAAACAGATGAGTTGCTTTCAAGTATGGAGCGCACTCGAGTGCAATATAATGTTTTTAATGAATCGATGTTTGTGAAATCTTTTGTATGACGTTTTATAAAGCCAAGCATTTTTAAGGCTCTATTAGTGATAGTTGTAATGTGATAAGTAAAGGATAAATCATTTGCAAAAAACACTCCTAGGTCTCTCATGATATTAACTTGTTCTATCTATATAGTATTTTGTAGGTAATATTTATTTGGTTTAGGGTTGGAACTTTTAGAAAAGTGTACATATTTACATTTACTAGCATTAAGGACCATTCCATTTTGTGCACACCACATTTCAAATCTTGCTAGGTCTGATTGCAAAAGTTGCTGTGTCGCGCTAGAGGCTAAACGGCTGAACCGATTTTGACAAAAAAGGTGTCGTTGAACTGCTAATGATCCCGAAGGTGCTATAGGCTGTATTTGTTTAAACAGGAATCAACATGGCGGTCGCCAGACGCCATTTTGTCAGGTGATGTAGGCTTTAAGGCATACAAATTACCTAAATTTACGGTGATTTTGATGAAATTTTTTTGATCACCCATTGCAAATGTCCTCTAATTTGCTATAATTACTTTATAGTCCTTGCTGCTCCCACCCATCTCCCCTCCTATCATTCCGCCCCTCCCTCTTCAAACCATATTCGCATAATTTTATCAAGTATAGTGTAATTTCTAAAATTCTTTCTGCACACGCTTTAAGAGTTTTTCCAATACTATTTTACTGTTTCCGCCCTTTCTCACTCTCACTCCTTCCCGCCCTCCTTATTAGTAACAGTTGTAGCTATAACTTTCACAAATATAGAGCGATTTCAAAAATTCTTTCTGCACACGCTTTAAGATTTTTTTCAACACCATTTTACTAGTTCCCCCTCCCTCTCCCCTTCACAACCTTCATTCAATGTTGGTAGAAACGCACCTATCCACCCTTTGGGCATAGTTTACTGTTTGACACAAATGCATGATTTAGGTAATAATTATGTACCTTGATTTAGTTAAATGAATTTCGTATGTGTCAACATGGAATTAAGGACATATTTCCGTTATCCAATAGATCTTCTTTAACTAATTTCTCTTTGATTTTTCTTACAGGTCCGCAGCCCACGAGAAAGACCGGCCCGGGCGCGGAAATATCACGTGACCGTAGGAGGGTCACAAAAGAACGCCTCCCGGCCAGCTGTCATTATAAAACATGTGTGTTTTCAGTTTTGGTATATTTGTTTACGTCGATTTTTTTTAAATTCGGGCATGAATTTTATGTGGATTTTATCAAAGTTATTAAAATAACGCAGCCCACGAAAAAGACAACAATGCCGCGAACGTGTAGTGTTGTTGGTTGTCGGTCCAACTATAAAACTGAAACCGAATATGTGTCAACTTTTAATTTGCCAGTGGATAAACAAATGTATAAAATTTGTAAAAATTAAGTATCTTAAAACGTCCATAAGTTTGCATCAAACATTTTCTTAACGAGCAGGTTATTTGGTTTGATAAGAGTGGTATCAATGGAAAGTGTTGAAAATATTCCGAAATACCTAAATAGACAACCTGTTTCTACTGTTCGATTAGCTGATGTTGAGAGGCAACAACTGGAAACTGCAATACAAGAAAGTCTTGAAACACTTTCAGCTCATAAGAAATCAAAAATTTTATCAAATATTGAGGACATTTCAAAATTTTATTGTTCTAATACTAAAATAAACAAAAATTGGATTTTTACCCAAGAACGAGACACAGTCTGCCTGTACCTGATGACATTTTTGAACAACAATCCATCACTGTTAGCATCTCTAGTTGTTGAGGTAAATCCGTCATTTTTTGTAAATGTTAACAATGTGTCCATACCAAAAAACAAACTGCCAAGAAAAATTGGTGTTTTATTTTTGGACAGCACCGGATACACTTGAAGAGCTAATGCAGTTTATTGAAATGAAAGTTGCAAACGGGAAAGAAGTGGTAAAAGATAAGATTGATCAAGTAATAGACATCCTTAGTGACATTTTCGATAGTAAGAGTGAAAAATGTGTTCAATTGTCATTTCTTATTAAATAATTAGGTCCCTTGAAAAGGTCACCTGAGAATCGAAGATATTGTGGATACACTTTAATGTTGGCTTCATCTTTGTTTATCCAGTCATGCAGTGCATACATGTCAATTTACAAAACTAAGGTAATATGCCTTTTGCACCCTCGCAATATTAAAAAACTGATTTGTAAAATATCGCTAACAGATAGTAATCCATGGGCGCACCCAGGGGGGGGGGCTGAATTTTATCATCAAATTCATCAAACTAAGCAGGAGCAGCGCAGTAGCTAAATGAATGGTAAATGCATAGTGCTTTCTATAAAGCTGAATAAGAACTAAACCTAAAAGTTGCAAATCAAAAAAATATATATTAAAAAAAATTGTGTGTGCTTAAGACTACACGGCAGAAGTGTAAACTTCAACAAGGCGAAATTAATAATACTGGCCTTCATCTGTATCTGCTACTGTTCCTCTCACAGTTAGTCGACTCGAGTCGACTTCACCCGAATGAGCGTTACATAGCCGAGCCTGACGGCTCAGGTCAATTCAGTACCCACAAAAACTGCTAAACGCGCCTAAAGAAGTTTACACATCAATGCACAACTGCTAAATCTACTTACTAGCCGCAGTTGGGTACAAAATTACCCAATAACCTGATCATGAAAATATAAAACTGTATAATTTCGTAATTGCGCTCCTGGCATCAAAACTAAAAGTTGAAACAGTGGCGGATCCAGGGGGGGCAGAGGGGCCCACTTATGTAAAATTTGTCACAAATTCCTCTTAATTTTTAAGGCGCCAGAAATCTCTTTTAGTTACTAACTTTCACACCTCAGATGTATCAAAAACCGCTTATAAAAATATTTTGATGTTTGCTGCCACTTTCGCCCCTCGCCCCCCAAAATCCTGGATCCGCCACTGAACAGATCGTAAATTATAGGTATGCCTATCAATTTTGTACCTAACTGCGACTAGTAGGTAAAAGTAGATTTAGCAGTTGGGTGTTTTTTTTATTTATTGAATTTTTTTTTGCTTTTAATATAATCACTGTAAAATGCCGGTTTTTTTACTGTGGACCTCATTTTGAGGGTCATATAATTAGAGCTTATGACGAATGTTGAGTATGTTTTCTCCGAAAATACCTTTTATTGTGATCTTAAAATATATTTCAATGCGTTTGTCTTAGGTATTGTTTCGTTTAATTGTACAGCACCTATAAAATCTGTTCCAATAAGAGGGGTAGGTAAATGAAAAACAAAAAAGTTATTTTAATTTTTGTTTTATAATAAAATTCCAAATGAGATAAAAGAAAGTACAACCATAATTAATTTTAAGGTCAAAATTTTTGATGAGAATATTTCACTGAAATTTCGGGAATATCTGTAATGCCATTTTATAAATATCACAAATAAACCTCTACTCTGCCATAAGACCCAAAGTAAAATTCAGCCCATAATAACAGCTGATTTTTTTAGGGTCGTGGCCTGTATTAGCCATATACGAAATATTACGTATATGGTATTAGCTCACACTACTATATACTATACTATAGTTACGACTGTACTATAGTAAGGTGGCTATGGTGATCCTAATTTCAAAAAAAAAAAACAAGTTGCTCCGATTTCAAATTTTTTTATATATCTTTGCGTTTCAGATGATTTTAAAACTTTTTTGTCGCGCCGTCTGTCTGTCTGTATGTCGGTCTGTCTGTATGTCCGCCTGTAACGACCAACGCTCATAACTCAAAAACCGCTTGCCCGATTTGAATAAAATTTTGTACCTAGGGAACAGAATCCACCGAACGCAAGCCAAATAAAAGATAGAGGGAGTAGATTTCAAAAATTCGAGTTATGTGAAAATATTGTGTGTGTTTTATTAAACGAAAGGTAATTGAGTCTGGAGTTAAACAAAATATATTTTAGTTAGGCAGAATGGAGGACTGGTTTTATCGCGTTTTGGAGAAGAAGAAGAATATTTATTTCCTTTTTATTTATACAAGTTTTTTTTTAGAGAATTGCATTCAAAATATACCCCTTCCAAAAGAATTGCATACCCACAGGTATTTTCATTATTTTTGGGAGAACTTTTTTTTGTTGGCCTATGTTCTTCTTATGATAACAGTAGATGTTATATACGGGTTCTGGATCACTTTTCCCATGTAAATCCCCATAAGACGAAAACGTGGTCATTTTTTGGGGTATGTCACAGAATATTTTATTCGAGGCAGTAATATCCCCATGTTTTTTTTTTATTACACATTCTAACCTTCGAAAAATTTTTGACCCTGAACTGACCCTTTAGGTGTTGCAGATCATCTTATACCTTGGGCAGACCTATAACTTGCTATCTTTTGCTTGTTACAGGACTGTAGTATTCACCTAAACAGTGAGTTACTTGAAAGCGATTTTATTGCTTTAACGAATGTCTATTGATTCTTTCAGTTTAAAGCCCTTTATTTTCTCCACTTAAAATGTTTGAATAGATAATTCGTTTTTTTTTAATTTTTTAGTTTTACATACTTGGACTGGGTTTATAGTAAATACTTTAAAATAATTTTTAGTTGTTTATTTAAAAAAAGTTTTATATACTAGTACAACTAATTATATAATCTTATTCATAGCATATATCGGTAGACTTAAAAGTTCTATTATATTTAGATGGTATATTATAATAACATTACAGGTACTATGACTATCATTATATAGATATTTATTTTTACATTAACATATTAGGCGTTACTAGACTGATGCTAATTCCACAGATTTTATAATATAATATATAGACAAAACCAAGATTATATATATATATATATATATATATATATATATATATATATATATAGTTCACTACTAAAAACATCTAACCAAACACAATATAAACAAAGACATCATTATTAAAATTACAGTTTACCTAAGTCATCACTCAATACTGTAGTGCCCCCACGGTAACTTTCCATAAGATTCCTTTGAAATACATCTTTTATCATCCAGGGGACTTAGTCCAATTTTTGTCTGTTTTACTGAGTATAGTTTGTGCTTTTCGGATCTTATAAGATTTTGCGTAATCACCTTTTCTTGAAAGTTATTTAGGCAGTCGACATAGTCCTCAAATATTATTTTCGATTTCACAACGTTTTGCTTTACACCCCTGGCTTTTTTAATCACTTTTGCAGCTTTACTCTTGGTGTCCATGACTTTTGTAGCATACATTTTAGCTCTAAGGCCAATGAAATGCGTCATTATTTCGCCATTGTTTTCATCTTTCATCATGCCTAAAACTTTTTTATTTACCCTCGGAATGTTATATATGTTATCTTCAGCATAATCTGAGGTATCAAAGTACTTGTCACAGTTGTGTTGTATTGATTCATAAATATCATGATTTTTTATGTTATAAACTAAACTATCAGTATCTGTGTATGCCACAGTACAATCCTTCCCAAAAGCTGGTACCATGTAGTTATAGTGAAAATCATATATTGTTGTTTTGGCAATGTCCAAAACACACATTCCCACATATATCGGTTTATTGAAATATATTTCGGTTTTTTCAAGTTATACGGCAACCACGTTTTCATTGAATATTGTAATGCTTTTGAATTCTGGTCGAGAAATCAATGCATCTGCTCCATATCGTCCATCCCATTTCTTGATTAATTTAACAACACTATGTTTTCTAATATTTTCCATGGTTTTACCAAACACGGCGTTGTTCATTAATTTAAAAAGGTTTTTCTCAAATTGATTTTTAGCATTCTGTCTTAGTTGAGTATTCAAATCAATGTAGGGCTTTAGCCATGCAGATTGCTTAAAGCATAAAATTTTATGAATTTTTTCAAGTTTTATACCAAGTTTTAACGCTTGCTTTAGATTTCTATAATGAATTATGTATTCCTTTTTATTATATAGTGTGGCTATAAGTTTCTTATTTTTAGGGTTTTTTCGTCAGGTTGGCAGCGATGTTCAGGACATAAAGGTAAATCTGAGAAATAGTCATGTAATTCCACAGGAATGTGCAAGTCGACTTCCAGGATGTATCCATTACTCGAGTCATCTTTAATTTTATTAACATCAAAATTACGCATTTCGTCACTTCCTAACCAATTAAATTTTTCATACGGCAGTTTTTGACTCATGCGTGGTTATTGGATCATTGGTTATTAATATCAAAATACATCAAGAAAGATGTTTCTTTGCTTAAATCATAGTTTGACATATATTTATTATTGGCCTCTACATATGTTTTAGAGCACTGGATTAACCCTCCTCTAATGCCGCGTTCTATAAAAGTCACCATATTATAGTCGGTCAAAAGCTCTACTTTTTTTTCAGTACAATACAGCATGCAATCTCACGTATAACCAGGAAGCGTATAATAGTTAGCAGGATCCAGACCATACGTTTTATGACAGCTCTCTCTAAATTTCTGAAATACCTGCATTAAAAGTATTATGTCAACTTTCATGTAGAATTCCATGTAATCTTGTAGAGTTTTACAACCAAAGCTTCTCCATACATTTTGGGCATGATCATAATCAGCAGACGATATTTCTCTACTTTCGAGCGTGTTAAAGAATTGAAGTTCCTCAGGCAAAGATGTCTCTTCTAATTTTTCCCAACTATTCATATAGTCATAGCAAAATACTGCTTTTTTAAAAATTAGTTTGTATTGTTCGTCAGACAAGGTGGTAAATTCGTTTCTAACCAGAGGATACTCCTCAAGATATGAAGCTAGCTTTTCCAAGCTACTGGCCATGAATCGGTACGAATCAATAAATCTAAATTCGATTAAATATTTTTCTTTGTTAATTGGTAGCAAATTTATTGATCCGTCCAAATTGGCGATGTTTTCAATTATCAAATGTCCATCATAGGAGCTAAGATTCTGGAATACTACAGGGACAGTATGACTATCCTGAAAGTTCAGATTACAGCTTTCATGGGCTGGACCGCGATACTCAGATGTAAGGTGACTATGATCGCGTATTTTCTTTTCACCAGCTAAAAAGTCCTGTGCACAAATATGACATGTTTTAGCATTCTTAAAGTCAATTTTTTGTTTCTTACTTAAAGGTTCTATGGGTAAGTCACAGAGAAATACAGTTTCCAGGTTTTCAGCGAAATCTAGTAACTGTTTACTGAACCATTCCATACAGTCAGACCCCGTGTAAGATTTATAAAATGAAAAAGAATCATCGTACGCACATTTTACATAATATCCTACCGAACAAGGCACATGACTTTGATATTTTTGAGTTCTTTTACTATTATTTTCTGCAACAGGGAGCAGCAAAGACTCAATATCGGAATAAATAACAAAAGGTGCAAATTGTTTATTTTTAAAGTTTTTAAATTCAACAACTTTTTTATCGCTACTTGGTAATTTCGGAACCACAACACTGCCAATAATTTTGCAGTCTTTTATATGCTGAATAAGTCTAGCTTCAGAATAGAAGTAGTGCAGGCATCTATCACTTTTTGCATTTGCTGATTTGACTACTTATTAGTCTTGAAAGATTTTTTACCCATACAAAGTGGTAAGTTGGTGGCGAAAGATCTTTGATCTGTTCATCCAAATAGTAATTATTTTGAATCATTAGCAAATTAACATGTTTTTCGTTCTTTTCTTCAGAAATGTACGCAGGCAGTACTTTAAAACTGTTTTTATGAAGTTTTTGTAGGCGATACACATTAATAGACAAATTGTTTTGCTTTTCGAATCGGGCAACTTGGTTTAAAGTCATTGGAAATTTTATGCTTTTTAAATTTAAACCTTCTTGAGGATGCGGGTAGAATGAGATTCTATTAGAGTTGTTTTCAACAGGATATAATGCTGGCACAATAGCCCATCCAAAACATAAATCGTCATTATTTTCTACATTTACACAAGCTTTACGATTAAGAATTTCTTTGGGTAGCTCTAAATAAGATCCAATTCTAATGGGATTATACTTATTAATTGCAATAATAAGATTATTTATTTTTGTAAGAGACCATCCAGATTGATTTTGCTCAAAATCTTCCAAATCAGTCAAAAGCAAATTTTTTACATTTTTCTCAAACCAGTTTTTTAAATTTGTGTTACGGTCAATAATCCCATTAGCGGTATTAAAGTATTTTGCCTCATTTCCAATTTGTTCTTTTTTCGGTATATGAAAATCTCCACTTAAAATAGTATAAACTTTTATCATATCCTCTTTTTTTAATGTATTTTCAATCCTTCGTTTAAATAAACTAAAACAATCCTCTAAAAATTGTTTGGGATCCTTATGTTGTAAATTTGTAATCACAGCACTTCTAACTCGGCTCTCAAAGGCTGATTTTATGTCTTCCCATTGTACGCGATGTTTTGCTGTTTTCTTCGTGCCAATCGCACCACCAAACTTAAGAGTTTTTTGTTTTAAAATATGCTTGCATCCTTTAACTTGTCCCAGACAAGCCACTAAATGAGATTTTTCAGCAACACAAGAGGCTTTTTTTAAAGCAATGCTTATTTGTCTACTGGCTAAAGCACAATCTTTTAGAATTTTTAAAATTGAAACATTTTTATCCATATCTTCTACCCTACCAAGCTGACACATAATTTTGTAAACCAATTTCGTTGCAAAACTCATTTTATTTTTTGAATAGCACCAACTTCACCAACACACTTTGTTGATAGAACTCAATAATGCACTTTCCGTGAAAAGTTATGACTAACTGACTGCAGTTCAACACGCTCCGCCCTTTTATAAGTGCTTTTCAGATACACGTTAAGACTTGTCGAAAACAGGTTTATATTTGTTAGAAATTGGTTGCAGCTGTTTTAGCCCAATACATTTACCGCAAAATTGTTAGTAAATCATGCAATATATGTTTTTTGTTAATTAGCAGGCATAGTACAAGTTTCCATCAATTTTTATTTGTTTTGTTTGCTTCCTTTAGATATTTTCTACAGGAGCTTAAAAAGAAGGCCCACCTTGAGTAGTAATACTTTTACCTTCGGGTACATACTTTTAGCCCTTTGAGTACCATCTTTCCCCCTTTGAGTCCCAACCTTCCACCCATCGAGTATCAACTTTATTCTCTTTGAGTACCAACCAATCGAACCGAAGCTCCTTCGAGACTCTACTTTGCCCCCTTCGGATACCAACTTTTCCCCCTTTGAGTAGCAACTTTTATGCCTTCGAGTACCCACTTTACCCCCTTCGAATACCAACTTCGTCTTCTTAGGGTATCAACTTTCCCCCCTTCGCGTCTCAACTTTCCCCCCTTCGAGTCCAAACTTTTCACTAATCATGTGTCAAGTTTCTTCTCTTCCAGGCACAACTTTTCCTTCTTCGAGTATCGACTTTCCCTTTTTTAGTACCAACTTCGTTTTCCTCGGGTATCAACTTTCCCCCCTTCAAGTCTCAACTTTTCACCAATCGTATGTCAAGTTTCTTCTCTTCCAGGGGCCACTTTGCCCCCTTCGGATACCAACTTTCCCCCCTTTGAGTATCAACTTTTCCCCCTTCGCGTCTCAACTTTCCCCCCTTCGAGTCTCAACTTTTCACCAATCGTGTGTCAAGTTTCTTCTCTTCGAGGCACAACTTTTCCTTCTTCGAGTATCGACTTTCCCTTTTTTAGTACAAACTTCGTCTTCTTCGGGTATAAACTTTCCCCCTTCGCGTCTTAACTTTCCCCCCTTCGAGTCTCAACTTTTCACCAATGGTGTGTCTAGTTTCTTCTCTTCGAGGCACAACTTTTCCCCCCTTTTTTTAGTACCAACTTTGTCTTCCCTCCCCCCCTTCTAGTCTCAGCTTTTCACCAATCGTATGTCAAGTTTCTCCTCTTCTAGGCAAAACTTTTCCTTATTCGAGTATCGGCTTTTCCTTTTTTGAGTACCCAACAACTTTCTTCCCTTCAAGTATTAACTTCCCACTTCGAGTCTTAAGTTTCCCCCTTCGTGTCTTAACTTTCCCCCCTTTGAGTTCCAACTTTTTCATCTTCAAGTATCAACTTTCCATTTCTTGCCTTCGAGTGCTAACTCCCTCTGTTTCTTTCTATCATATATATTTCTTATTTTTCGCATGTAAACATCTTTTACTAATGTTTATTTTATTTACTATTGGGGTCTTGGAAAGGACAATCATACAATTTTGAGAAAATATTTTGTTAGCAAAACTTTACCTGATTATATTATTTACTGTTAAGCTCTAACTTAAACTGATTCAGCCTTCTATTTTTCAAATTTAATACTTCTATGCGACCTATTTTTATTTAATTTTGCATATTTCTTAAACACATCATAAATAATGTGCTGATTTTTCTTTACGCATAGCTACCAGTTTTGTGTATTACTTTACAGTTTGTTTAACTTTTGAGGATTTTAAACAGTACTAGGCGAATAAATCGGTAGGTGGTGTAATAATAAATAATCAATGGCTAAGATCAATCGACGAGTGACATAATGAGCAGCGACCAGTGTCGTTTTTAACAATTTTGTGTTATTATTATTTAGGTTTAATCATTCTACTTTAAAATTTTTTGCGATTTTTGAATGTTTTTTAGTAATAGACGATAGATTAGTACTCAACCAGTAACAGATGACGAAACAACCAGTGATTTTTAAGTTAAAACACCCTGATTAATTTTTTCACTAGTTTTGAAACATTTTTAGTAACTAACAAGTAATAACGTCATACGAGGAGGCCTTGGAGAAGTGACATATTTGCTAGATGTTTCTATTCTTTTAAAAATCTTTATTATAATGCGTTTTACGATTAATTTAATTTTTAGTATTTTGTCGATAATTTAATACTTTTTTCATTATACATTTTTTTAAAGAGATATAACTTTTAAGATTTTTCTGCTTTGCGTACTATATTTTAATAATTGACTAAGTTATAGTTGCCTTTTTATGGTATTTTGACAGGTATATAAGATACCAAACTTGGTACTGCAACTTATTCAACAATAATTTGGAATTTATCCATTAGTGCAGAACAAATAATCGGTTTTAAGCCTATAGAATCTTTTTAGCATACAAAGATTAAAACATTTTTAGTTAACAGCCTCATAGTCCTTAGCGTAGCCTTCTAATTTTTCTTTATCAAATCACCTAAAACTTAAAAACTAAAATATTTTTGTTTTATATTTCATTAATTTATTTAATATCTTTGGTAGTATGTAAGTACGTTATGGTCTATCTAACCAGTAATATATTACGGTTTTGCCTGCGCCTGCGCATTCACAAGTATTATTTTAGGTCACGATCGTTATAAGTATTTTTTGTATGTATTTTTCGTGGATTCCCAAGTATATAAAATATACATACAATCATGATGATTACTGATAGAAACGAAAGCGAAAATGATCAATGAGTTGCATGTTTGATGTTTCAGCGATCTAGAATTTTTTTTATCCTGAACGTTATCTTTTACACGTGTTTTTGCGTTTTATCAAAGTAACTGCCAATTCTACAAAAAGTTCACAAGATACAAAAGATATGTAATAACAAGTTGTGCATCCATCCATATGTAGATCGATCACAGTTTTACCACAAGTTGTATGATATTTACAAGGAAGTAGAGGTAGCACATTCGATAACGCAATTTTGCCATGACAAAGGAATGCTGGCACAAGTTGGAGGAGTGATAGTTTTAACACCATAATAATGGTATTTTTGATCAGTCAATTCATTAAAGAAATCGGATTTAAATAACGTGGATAACTATTATTACCATTATAATTAGCATTTATGTCACAAAAAAATATTTAATACCTACTAAGCTTACCTATGTAATGTATGTTTATAAATGATGAGACACAAACTAATTACTATTTCCAAAAGATAGGGTTTGTGAAGGATTAGTTTACTTTTTTAAATAAGTCTTACACCTAACTTTAATTATTTTTTAGATAGTTTATGAGGGGTTTCTGCACCTAAACCCGAAATAATTAGACAGATCGACCGACAGAATGACCAAGACAACAACTACAACAAAGGCGAGGAAGCGATTCAGACAAGTTTCAACAAGTCGTCAGCCTTCAACACCTGTAAAGTTTACAGTTAAAAATAATATATTTTTGTTAAAAGTACGCACAATAATGCATAAAAGCTTTTTTAATTTTTTTAACATGCACTAGTTTAATCTGTAAACGTATTTTTTTATGAATTTCGTGGATTTGAGGATTAGAGAAGTCTTAAATTAAATTGCCTTAAGTAACCTTAGCTGAACCATATACGTGAACAGGCAAACGCATTTTTCATTAATTTCATCAATTTGAGAAAAGCCCTATGTATCTTAAAGTAACCTTATACAGGTAATTAGTAAGTACCTACATACTTTTAGATGGTTTTTTGCCAAATGTGCTTCAACTACTCTAATTTTCTACACGAATAATAATCAATTTCAATAACTATTGAACAAGATTCGACTCCCCAGCCAAGAAAATCCAAGTGATTAGCGCAAAGTAATCTCTAAAATGCTTTTACACTATCGTTATTATTCAAAACTTATATAACAAACTTACAAAAATAACAATGATTTAATAAAAGCTTTATACGCAATATATGTTAAAAATAGTTAATAATACTGAATAATATATTTTTTCGAATTAAGCTTATTTTATACCTCATTTCGCTACAACTATGTCCACCTATTAGACAACATCAAAAATAAGGTTTCCTTTTAAAGTCTAACTCGATAATTTCTACCTACCCAGTAAACCATTAACTTTAAGTCGAAATCAATGCAGTAAACGATACCTGCCCGCATTCCATTCTTCGTAAAGGGCCAGCAGTGTCTTGCACGTTGTTTTGCCCCTTCTATCGCTATACGGGAGACGGAGAAACAGCACAAAGAGAAACGCGTCAAAATATAGCGTCTCTACGAACCTTTTGTGCGATCTATAATTCACGCTGCAAAACACCTATGTAGGTAACAAAGAGGAAGATAGAGCAAGGGGAATGCAAAAGTAAAGGACGGACGAAGATACCATGTAGTTTATACGGCTACTTTAAAACACCCCACTCCTGCCACCCTAAGCCCCGCCTACTGCCCCCCCTCCCTCCTCGCAGGGGGCGTGGCCACGCCCACTTCCCCCTCCCCCCTCTCACCACCGGATGCGTGGTCTTCCCTCCCCTCCCCCGAAGGGGGTAAAAAAAGATGGCGGCCAGCCAATGATAGGCGAAGTGGGGGACCCTTATTTTAAGGGTCGACCAATAGGAAGCGACTTCCCGAAGGCGGGGAGGAGCCAATATGGAGGCCGGCCAATCAGAAGAGAGCTTGTCTCTCATTGGCCAGCCAATGATCGACGAAGTGGGGGACCCTTATTTTAAGGGTCGGCCAATAGAAAAGCAAGCTCCCCTCGAAGGGGGTGGGGGGAGAGGGGGGTCAACATGGTCGTCGAACATTGGTTGGGTGGTTTTGAAGCGGCCGTATAAACTACATGGTATCTTCGTCCGTCCTTTACTTTTGCATTCCCCTTGCTCTATCTTCCTCTTTGTTACCTACATAGGAGTTTTGCAGCGTGAATTATAGATCGCACAAAAGGTTCGTAGAGACGCTATATCTTGACGCGTTTCTCTTTGTGCTGTTTCTCCGTCTCCCGTATAGCGATAGAAGGGGCAAAACAACGTGCAAGATACTGCTGGCCCTTTACGATGAATGGAATGCGGGCAGGTATCGTTTACTGCATTGATTTTGACTTAAAGTTAATGGTTTACTGGGTAGGTAGAAATTATCGAGTTAGACTTTAAAAGGAAACCTTATTTTTTATGTTGTCTAATAGGTGGACATAGTTGTAGCGAAATGAGGTATAAAATAAGCTTAATTCGAAAAAATATATTATTCAGTATTATTAACTATTTTTAACATATATTGCGTATAAAGCTTTTATTAAATCATTGTTATTTTTGTAAGTTTGTTATATAAGTTTTGAATAATAACGATAGTGTAAAAGCATTTTAGAGATTACTTTGCGCTAATCACTTGGATTTTCTTGGCTGGGGAGTCGAATCTTGTTCAATAGTTATTGAAATTGATTATTATTCGTGTAGAAAATTAGAGTAGTTGAAGCACATTTGGCAAAAAAACCATCTAAAAGTATGTAGGTACTTACTAATTACCTGTATAAGGTTACTTTAAGATACATAGGGCTTTTCTCAAATTGATGAAATTAATGAAAAATGCGTTTGCTGTTCACGTATATGGTTCAGCTAAGGTTACTTAAGGCAATTTAATTTAAGACTTCTCTAATCCTCAAATCCACGAAATTCGTAAAAAATACGTTTACAGATTAAACTAGTGCATGTTAAAAAAATTAAAAAAGCTTTTATGCTTTATTGTGCGTACTTTTAACAAAAATATATTATTTTTAACTGTAAACTTTACAGGTGTTGAAGGCTGACGACTTGTTGAAACTTGTCTGAATCGCTTCCTCGCCTTTGTTGTAGTTGTTGTCTTGGTCATTCTGTCGGTCGATCTGTCTAATTATTTCGGGTTTAGGTGCAGAAACCCCTCATAAACTATCTAAAAACTAATTAAAGTTAGGTGTAAGACTTATTTAAAAAAGTAAACTAATCCTTCACAAACCCTATCTTTTGGAAATAGTAATTAGTTTGTGTCTCATTATTTATAAACATACATTACATAGGTAAGCTTAGTAGGTATTAAATATTTTTTTGTGACATAAATGCTAATTATAATGGTAATAATAATTATCCACGTTATTTAAATCCGATTTCTTTAATGAATTGACTGATCAAAAATAAAATTATTATGGTGCTAAAACTATCACTCCTCCAACTTGTGCCAGCATTCCTTTGTCATGGCAAAATTGCGTTATCGAATGTGCTACCTCTACTTCCTTGTAAATATCATACAACTTGTGGTAAAACTGTGATCGATCTACATATGGATGGATGCACAACTTGTTATTACATATCTTTTGTATCTTGTGAACGTTTTGTAGAATTGGCAGTTACTTTGATAAAACGCAAAAACCCGTGTAAAAGATAACGTTCAGGATAAAAAAAATTCTAGATCGCGGAAACATCAAACATGCAACTCATTGATCATTTTCGCTTTCGTTTCTATCAGTAATCATCATGATTGTATGTATATTTTATATACTTGGAAACCACGAAAAATACATACAAAAAATACTTATAACGATCGTGACTTAAAAAAATACTAGTGAATGCGCAGGCGCAGGCAAAACCGTAATATATTACTGGTTAGATAGACCATAACGTACTTACATACTACCAAAGAAATTAAATAAATTAATGAAATATAAAACAAAAATATTTTAGTTTTTAAGTTTTAGGTGATTTGATAAAGAAAAATTAGAAGGCTACGCTAAGGACTATGAAGCTGTTAACTAAAAATGTTTTAATCTTTGTATGCTAAAAAGATTCTATAGGCTTAAAACCGATTATTTATTCTGCACTAATGGATAAATTCCAAATTAATATTGAATAAGTTGCAGTACCAAGTTTGGTATCTTATATACCTGTCAAAATACCATAAAAAGGCAACTATTACTTAGTCAATTATTAAAATATAGTACGCAAAGCAGAAAAATCTTAAAAGTTATATCTTTTAAAAAAAAATGTATAATGAAAAAAGTATTAAATTATCGACAAAATACTAAAAATTAAATTAATTGTAAAACGCATTATAATAAAAATTTTTAAAAGAATAGAAACATCTAACAAATATGTCACTTCCCGAAGGCCTCCTCGTATGACGTTATTACTTGTTAGTTACTAAAAATGTTTCAAAACTAGTAAAAAAAATTAATCAGGGTGTTTTAACTTAAAAATCACTGGTTGTTTCGTCATCTGTTACTGGTTGAGTACTAATCTATCGTCTATCACTAAAAACATTCAAAAATCGCAAAAAATTTTAAAGTAGAATGATTAAACCTAAATAATAATAACACAAAATTGTTAAAATGACACTGGTCGCTGCTAATTATGTCACTCGATTGATCTTAGCCATTGATTATTTATTATTACACCACCTACCGATTTATTCGCCTAGTACTGTTTAAAATCCTCAAAAGTTAAACAAACTGTAAAGTAATACACAAAACTGGTAGCTATGCGTAAAGAAAAATCAGCACATTATTTATGATGTGTTTAAGAAATATGCAAAATTAAATAAAAATAGGTCGCATAGAAGTATTAAATTTGGAAAATAGAAGGCTGAATCAGTTTAAGTTAGAGCTTAACAGTAAATAATATAATCAGGTAAAGTTTTGCTAACAAAATATTTTCTCAAAATTGTATGATTGTCCTTTCCAAGACCCCAATAGTAAATAAAATAAACATTAGTAAAAGATGTTTACATGCGAAAAATAAGAAATATATATGTTAGAAAGAAACAGAGTGAGTTAGCACTCGAAGGCAAGAAATGGAAAGTTGATACTCGAAGATGAAAAAGTTGGAACTCAAAGAGGGGAAAGTTAAGACACGAAGGGGGAAACTTAAGACTCGAAGTGGAAAGTTAATACTTGAAGGGAAGAAAGTTGTTGGGTACTCAAAAAAGGAAATGCCGATACTCGAATAAGGAAAAGTTTTGCCTAGAAGAGGAGAAACTTGACACACGATTGGTGAAAAGCTGAGACAAGAAGGGGGGGAGGGAAGACAAAGTTGGTACTAAAAAAAGGGGGGGAAAAGTTGTGCCTCGAAGAGAAGAAACTAGACACACGATTGGTGAAAAGTTGAGACTCGAAGGGGGGAAAGTTAAGACGCGAAGGGGGGAAAGTTGATACCCGAAGAAGACGAAGTTTGTACTAAAAAAGGGAAAGTCGATACTCGAAGAAGGAAAAGTTGTGCCTCGAAGAGAAGAAACTTGATACACGATTGGTGAAAAGTTGAGACTTGAAGCGGGGAAAGTTGATGCCCGAGGAAGACGAAGTTGGTACTAAAAAAGGGAAAGTCGATACTCGAAGAAGGAAAAGTTGTGCCTGGAAGAGAAGAAACTTGACACATGATTAGTGAAAAGTTTGGACTCGAAGGGGGGAAAGTTGAGACGCGAAGGGGGGAAAGTTGATACCCTAAGAAGACGAAGTTGGTATTCGAAGGGGGTAAAGTGGGTACTCGAAGGCATAAAAGTTGCTACTCAAAGGGGGAAAAGTTGGTATCCGAAGGGGGCAAAGTAGAGTCTCGAAGGGGCTTCGGTTCGATTGGTTGGTACTCAAAGAGAATAAAGTTGATACTCGATGGGTGGAAGGTTGGGACTCAAAGGGGGAAAGATGGTACTCAAAGGGCTAAAAGTATGTACCCGAAGGTAAAAGTATTACTACTCAAGGTGGGCCTTCTTTTTAAGCTCCTGTAGAAAATATCTAAAGGAAGCAAACAAAACAAATAAAAATTGATGGAAACTTGTACTATGCCTGCTAATTAACAAAAAACATATATTGCATGATTTACTAACAATTTTGCGGTAAATGTATTGGGCTAAAACAGCTGCAACCCATTTCTAACAAATATAAACCTGTTTTCGACAAGTCTTAACGTGTATCTTAAAAGCACTTATAAAAGGGCGGAGCGTGTTGAACTGCAGTCAGTTAGTCATAACTTTTCACGGAAAGTGCATTATTGAGTTCTATCAACACAGTGTGTTAGTGAAGCTGGTGCTATTCAAAAAATAAAATGAGTTTTGCAACGAAATTGGTTTACAAAATTATGTGTCAGCTTGGTAGGGTTAAAGATATGGATAAAAATGTTTCAATTTTAAAAATTCTAAAAGATTGTGCTTTAGCCAGTAGACAAATAAGCATTGCATTAAAAAAAGCCTCTTGTGTTGCTGAAAAATCTCATTTAGTGGCTTGTCTGGGACAAGTTAAAGGATGCAAGCATATTTTAAAACAAAAACTCTTAAGTTTGGTGGTGGGATTGGCACGAAGATAACAGCAAAACATCGCGTACAATGGGAAGACATAAAATCAGCCTTTGAAAGCCGAGTTAGAAGTGCTGTGATTATAAATTTACAACATAAGGATCCCAAACCATTTTTAGAGGATTGTTTTAGTTTATTTAAACGAAGGATTGAAAACACATTAAAAAAAGAGGATATGATAAAAGTTAATACTATTTTAAGTGGAGATTTTCAAATACCGAAAAAAGAACAAATTGGAAATGAGACAAAACACTTTAATACCGCTAATGCGATTATTGACCGTAACACAAATTTAAAAAACTGGTTTGAGAAAAATGTAAAAAATTTGCTTTTGACTGATTTGGAAGATTTTGAGCAAAATCAATCTGGATGGTCTCTTACAAAAATAAATAATCTTATTATTGCAATTAATAAGTATAATCCTATTAGAATTGGATCTTATTTAGAGCTACCCAAAGAAATTCTTAATCGTAAAGCTTGTGTAAATGTAGAAAATAATGACGATTTATGTTTTGGATGGGCTATTGTGTCAGCATTATATCCTGTTGAAAACAACTCTAATAGAATCTCATCCTACCCGCATCCTCAAGAAGTGTTAAATTTAAAAGGCATAAAATTTCCAATGACTTTAAACCAAGTTGCCCGATTCGAAAAGCAAGACAATTTGTCTATTAATGTGTATCGCCTACAAAAACTTCATAAAAACAGTTTTAAAGTACTGCCTGCGTACATTTCTGAAGAAAAGAACGAAAAACATGTTAATTTGCTAATGATTCAAAATAATTACTATTTGGATGAACAGATCAAAGATCTTTCACCACCAACTTACCACTTTGTATGGGTAAAAAGTCTTGCAAGACTAATAAGTAGTCAAATCAGCATGCCTGCACTACTTCTATTCTGAAGCTGGACTTATTCAGCATATAAAAGACTGCAAAATTATTGGCAGTGTTGTGGTTCCGAAATTACCAAGTAGCGATACAAAAATTGTCGAATTTAAAAACTTTAAAAATAAACAATTTGCACCTTTTGTTATTTATTCCGATATTGAGTCTTTGCTGCTCCCTGTTGCAGAAAATAGTAGTAAAAGAACTCAAAAATATCAAAGTCATGTGCCTTGTTCGGTAGGATATTATGTAAAATGTGCCTACGATGATTCTTTATCATTTTATAAATCTTACACGGGGTCTGACTGTATGGAATGGTTCAGTAAACAGTTACTAGATTTCGCTGAAAACCTGGAAACTGTATTTCTCTGTGACTTACCCATGGAACCTTTAAGTAAGAAACAAAAAATTGACTTTAAGAATGCTAAAAAATGTCATATTTGTGCACAGGACTTTTTAGCTGGTGAAAAGAAAATACGCGATCATAGTCACCTTACATCTGAGTATCGCGGTCCAGCCCATGAAAGCTGTAGTCTGAACTTTCAGGATAGTCATACTGTCCCTGTAGTATTCCACAATCTTAGCTCCTATGATGGACTTTTGATAATTGAAAACATCGCCAATTTGGACGGATCAATAAATTTGCTACCAATTAACAAAGAAAAATATATAGCATTTACCAAAAAAATTAATGAAAATTTAATCGAATTTAGATTTATTGATTCGTACCGATTCATGGCCAGTAGCTTGGAAAAGCTAGCTTCATATCTTGAGGAGTATCCTCTGGTTAGAAACGAATTTACCACCTTGTCTGACGAACAATACAAATTAATTTTTAAAAAAGGAGTATTTTGCTATGACTATATGAATAGTTTGGAAAAATTAGAAGAGACATCTTTGCCTGAGCAACTTCAATTCTTTAACACGCTCGAAAGTAGAGAAATATCGTCTGCTGATTATGATCATGCCCAAAATGTATGGAGAAGCTTTGGTTGTAAAACTCTACAAGATTACATGGAATTCTACATGAAAGTTGACATAATACTTTTAATGCAGGTATTTCAGAAATTTAGAGAGAGCTGTCATAAAACGTATGGTCTGGATCCTGCTAACTATTATACGCTTCCTGGTTATACGTGGGATTGCATGCTGTATTGTACTGAAGAAAAAGTAGAGCTTTTGACCGACTATAATATGGTGACTTTTATAGAACGCGGCATTAGAGGAGGGTTAAGCCAGTGCTCTAAAAGATATGTAGAGGCCAATAATAAATATATGTCAAACTATGATTTAAGCAAAGAAACATCTTTCTTGATGTATTTTGATATTAATAACCAATATGGATACAGCATGAGTCAAAAACTGCCGTATGAAAAATTTAATTGGTTAGGAAGTGACGAAATGCGTAATTTTGATGTTAATAAAATTAAAGATGACTCGAGTAATGGATACATCCTGGAAGTCGACTTGCACATTCCTGTGGAATTACATGACTATTTCTCAGATTTACCTTTATGTCCTGAACATCGCTGCCAACCTGACGAAAAAAACCCTAAAAATAAGAAACTTATAGCCACACTATATAATAAAAAGGAATACATAATTCATTATAGAAATCTAAAGCAAGCGTTAAAACTTGGTATAAAACTTGAAAAAATTCATAAAATTTTATGCTTTAAGCAATATGCATGGCTAAATCCCTACATTGATTTGAATACTCAACTAAGACAGAATGCTAAAAATGAATTTGAGAAAAACCTTTTTAAATTAATGAACAACGCCGTGTTTGGTAAAACCATGGAAAATATTAGAAAACATAGTGTTGTTAAATTAATCAAGAAATGGGATGGACGATATGGAGTAGAAGCATTGATTTCTCGACCAGAATTCAAAAGCATTACAATATTCAATGAAAACTTGGTTCCCGTAGAACTTGAAAAAACCGAAATATATTTCAATAAACCGATATATCTGGGAATGTGTGTTTTGGACATTGCCAAAACAACAATATATGATTTTCACTATAACTACATGGTACCAGCTTTTGGGAAGGATTGTACTGTGGCATACACAGATACTGATAGTTTAGTTTATAACATAAAAAATCATGATATTTATGAATCAATACAACACAACTGTGACAAATACTTTGATACCTCAGATTATGCTGAAGATAACATATATAACATTCCGAGGGTAAATAAAAAAGTTTTAGGCATGATGAAAGATGAAAACAATGGCGAAATAATGACGTATTTTATTGGCCTTAGAGCTAAAATGTATGCTACAAAAGTAATGGACACCAAGAGTAAAGCTGCAAAAGTGATTAAAAAAGCTAAGGGTGTAAAGCAAAACCTTGTGAAATCGAAAATATTATTTAAGGACTATGTCGACTGCCTAAATAACTTTCAAGAAAAGGTGATTACGCAAAATCTTATAAGATCCGAAAAGCACAAACTATACTCTGTAAAACAGACAAAAATTGGACTAAGTCCCCTGGATGATAAAAGATGCATTTCAAAGGACTCTTATGAAACGTTACCGTGGGGGCACTACAGTATTGAGTGATGACTTAGGTAAACTGTAATTTTAATAATGATGTCTTTGTTTATATTGTGTTTGGTTAGATGTTTTTAGTAGTGAACTATATATATATATATATATATATATATATATATATATATATATATATATATATATATATATATATATAATCTTGGTTTTGTCTATATATTATATTATAAAATCTGTGGAATTAGCATCAGTCTAGTAACGCCTAATATGTTAATGTAAAAATAAATATTTATATAATGATAGTCATAGTACCTGTAATGTTATTATAATATACCATCTAAATATGATTAATAGAACTTGTAAGTCTACCGTTCTATGCTATGAATAAGATTATATAATTAGTTGTACTCGTATATAAAACTTTTTTAAAATAAACAAATAAAAATTATTTTAAAGTGTTTACTATAAACCGAACCGAAGTCCAACTATCTATTCAAACATTTTAAGTGGAGAAAATAAGGGGTTTAAACTGAAAGAATCAATAGACATTCGTTAAAGCAATAAAATCGCTTCCAAGTAACTCACTATTTAGGTGAATACTACAGTCCTGTAACAAGCAAAAGATAACAAGTTACAGGTCTGCCCAAGGTATAAGATGATCTGCAACTCAGCTCAGGGTCAAAAATTTTTCGAAGGTTAGAATGTGTAATAC
This sequence comes from Aspidapion aeneum, assembly GCA_963576565.1. Classification (NCBI taxonomy): domain Eukaryota; kingdom Metazoa; phylum Arthropoda; class Insecta; order Coleoptera; family Brentidae; genus Aspidapion; species Aspidapion aeneum. Next base: position 115,919,969 of record OY755039.1, read on the forward strand.
AAAAAAAACATGGGGATATTACTGCCTCGAATAAAATATTCTGTGACATACCCCAAAAAATGACCACGTTTTCGTCTTATGGGGATTTACATGGGAAAAGTGATCCAGAACCCGTATATAACATCTACTGATAACCAGCTGATAACTTTCAAAAAGTGACCTCAAAAATTATTAAATGGACTGTAGGTACTGCTGGCTTAAGGTCTATCTTGTTCGAAGCTATAGTAGTAGTGGGGAGACCATTTTTGGTTTGGCGTCTAGGCACACGGTGCTTTTCGCAAACCACGATTTGTCCGGACACCATAAATACCAAACTGATGCACGTGTTCTTTAGGATGCAAGTTTTCTTTCTGTAAGAGGACTTAATTTTGCCTGGATATTTGTCAAGGGCAACTGTAGCAAGTATACACAGTGGACCCACACTTTTACACATATTTCTAAAGGTAGTCCTGCTACAGGTTAGGCTTGTATCTATCTAACATCGCTATCGTCTCAGCAGAACTTGGTTCTAAATAATAGACTTCTTTCCTTTAAAGAGCAACAGTCGTAATCTAGTTGACTTTAGGAGTTTTATGCTGACGCCATCCTGGTACCGACTATAGCACTTATAGCAGGCTCCTGAATTAATAATCCTAGTTCCTCGCTGGCTGCGTGTCGGCTCCTCGACTTTACGTGCATATATTATTGATTGTCAAGGTCAACTTATATATTTTGTGTGCATCGCACGCCAATTTGATGACGACTGTTGATTACTGAAAAGAAGTAGGCGGCAGGGCGATAAAACTTCTTTTTGTTTTTGCATCGTTGTTCGTGACGCGAACCTGGTACCTTCTGCATGTGAACCCAGCGATCATACCACGGCACTACCCTGCCGCCTTTGTTCGAAGCTATACTATTAAGTGTGTAATATATACACATAGAAAGTAAAACTTTTAAAATAGTCAAGGGCGTATCCAGTTGGCAGTTTTCCCCCTTTCTTAACCGATTTTTTTAAATAAGACAATTAATTTCAAATAGAATGAATGAATTGCCCCCCCCTTCAAGTTAAATAAAATTCGGATACCTAGCCTCCAGAGGGCTGCATGGGGAACCGTAAACCAGCCCGGGAAAAAATACGCGCCCTGCCCAAAAAGCTACTGCTCATAAGGCAGCGGCCCGTACGGCTCCGGGCCATAAGGCACCGGCCCATAATTCACCGGCCCATAAAGCACCGGCCCACCGGGATTTTTTTCATTTTCCCACATGGCCCCTGCTAACCTCCTTCTGGTTGGATACGCCCTTGAAAATAGCTACTTTCCTGTTTTATATTCGTTAGTATATTTATTTATAAACGATGATTTCATGATAATAATGGAAATGAAAAGTTTAACTTTATGGTTATAGTTTTAATAAAGTGAATACAGGTACATCTTGCAACCTCGGATTTGATTGTATCAATTAGAATATTAAACCTATTAAAACTCATTAAACCACAAATAATCGGTATTTTAAATAAGTAAGTAATTAAACAAAGTATATTTTAAATATAAGTATTCTTATTTTAAAAATAAAATCGCTTTATCTATTTACCAATTAACAGTTTAATGACTGATACATTTGTTATGTGTAGATAAACAGTAGTAAACACAATGAGCATTTTTGTTTTTATAGTTTACAGTACATGAGATGAGTCTATTTTTTAAGTGATGAGCAACAGGCTGAATTTTCGTAGAGCTTCATTTTACTAAATAAATATATATCGAAAATTTAATAAAAATATTAAATTTAAACATTTTAATTAAGTACCAAAGCGATATTTTTATATTTTTTGATAAAATTTTAAAAGTTTATATAAATCGAAAATATCTAGTCACAATTTCGAAAATTTTTTATATATTTTTAGAATTTTAAAATTTCTTGAATAATGCAAATTAGTAACCTTAAGTTTAAAAATTTGACAATTTTGAGAACTTTTCAAACTTATAAATATATTTTGTCCAAAACGTTTTATTTTTTAAGCTTCATTATTAACCTAGGAGCAGGGGCGAACTTTTTAAAACAGCTGATTGCAAGAGAAAATTGCAAAAAGAATGAAAAAATGGGTGAAACCTATTTTTTTCATACTACGAGTGAAACGATAGCGAACCAGGGAAAGTAAGTCCATGGCGGGACGAAAACGTCCACCGGCGGTCTATAAGGAAGAAAGACATTCCGTCCTGTTGAGGTTTTCGTGAACTCGACAGTCAGTAAAGGAAATTCGGATAATTTTGTAGTAAGTGCCTCGCCTTCGTTCTCATTAATGCTCAAGTGAATACAAGGCAAACAATATTCAACTGAATGCTCGTTTGAAATTCGCACTCTGATCGGATGGGGTCTCGTCCCGAGGCATTCGTTTGGTCCCGCTGCGAGGCTTGCGAATTCTGCCACAAATGAATACGCGGCTTAAGGTCCGGCGGCGAATCATTCGCGGTAAATTGTGGCATTCCCTGTCTGATTAACTGTAACGTAGGTATGCGATATTCCATACAAAACAATTTTTTTACCTTTCTTACCTAATTTTGTGATGCTTCATTTAAATTATTGCACACATATTTGTTAGTTTTCAACTATACCATCTTTTCCACACAACTGGTGTATATTCGTATCCAAATTTGTATTTACTATCATTATTAATAATTGTGCTTTTAATTTGCCATGTTTGTTTCTTCTGTTGTTTGTTTCTGGTAGTGGAACTATGCGGCAGCGCCCTCTATAGTATAATTTTTTTTATTGTTTGAAAAACAAAACATTTATTAGCTTCATATATCTTCAATTCAACGTTAGAAATGAGATCTAGGAAAAATATTATAAAAATAACCATATATTGATGGTATTATTTTTAATGTTAATAAAATTATGGTTTTTTAAATATTGGTCTCTTAACGTTATTAAGAGATATATATTTGGTAATGCTTTTAAATGAAATTTTCGATAGGATTTTCAACATGTTTTTTTAATGTCAAAAGTTGACTTAATTTTAACACAAATTTGTGCTAGAAAAAAATCATTTTTTTCAACATTTATTTAACATTTTTTACGATTTTGTGCTTAGTGGGGTGTCGATTAGGGACCGAAAACAATGAGTTAACAAAGTATAAAAGGCAACGCCATAGGGGTATAGTCAACCACGGACATGGGCGTTTCGGAAAAAGGCATTTCCTTCCTCAGTGTGGCTTGCCTGACACAAGGTAGAACCAACACTACAGATACAAGGTAAATCAAAAAGAATGACAAAATAGGTGAAATCTATTTTTCATTCTACGAGTGAAACGATAGCGAACCGGTAAATTAAGTCCATGGCAGGACGAAAACGTCCACCGGTCTATAAGGAAGAAGCGAACCAGGGAAACTAAGTCCATGGCGGGACGAAAACGTCCACGAGACGTGAATGACATCACACTATTTTATTTTTTGAAAAATGTTTTATTATTATTAAGTATTTTTGTGTTTTTAAATATTTTTTCTTTTAATGTTATAATTTAATTTGATGACTGGGTTAAAAATATTTTAAAATACAGTCGAACCTCTATAACTCGAACCTGAAGGGACAACCAAAACAGTTCGAGTTATGGAGAGTTCGAGTTATAGAAACTCGAGTTACATAGGTTAATATACATGTAAAAACTGCAGGGACCGCATAAAAGATTCGAGTTATAGAGGGGTTCGAGTTATAGAGGTTCGAGTTAGAGAGGTTCGACTGTAATCAAATTAAATAATTTAAAAAAAAAATATATTGAAAACAACAAAAAATTTAAAAATTAAAATATTAAAAGGAAAGGAATATTTACACTGATTTTAAAAATCGAATAAAAAGAGGGCCATTCTATAAGAAAAATTATAACTTTATGCAATGTCTCAAAAACTAAGAAAGATATATAAAAACCGTTTAAATCTGTCAATTCATCAAGAAATTTTTTTTTTAATAAAGCTCTACACGAAAACAAGATTTTTATAAATAAATACGTATAGACCCCTTCCCAAAATGCAGACTTTTCAAAAACCCTATAGCTTAAAAACAGATTGCTATATTAAACAGCGGTTTTGAACCTTAAAATTGGAGCATCCCAAAAGGACCTCAGTTTTTTCTTATCTCCCCTGGAAATACCGGAAACCCCCCAAGAAGATCGAAGTTGGGACACCCTGTACATATTTCCTAAACGTCTTAACTTTTAAAAACAGGGTTTATAGATTTTCAAAAAAATCTCCTTTTTTATTAATTTAATATCTGTGAGAGTGCTCTAGATATTTTTGTGAAATTTAGTACAATAGTTTCTATTTATCAAAGGGGATCTTTCGATCGACAACATGTATATTAATTTTAACCAGTGGGGTTCGTGAGGGAATATCCCTCGGTATTTTTGAAGAAAATAATAAATTTCTTTTCTCGTAAGGAATGCAAATAAATAAATTTAATATTTTGGATACAAACCCTACACAAAAAGAAAAAAATCAACATGCGACATATGCTTAGAAAAGAATGAGAATTTCAATAATTTTTATGTAAAAAAACACTGTCGCACCATCATTTTCTTGAAAATTGATGTACATATTTTAAATATATGTTAGATACGTAAAAAATATTTTATTTACTGCGTAGTCTGTAAGAGACTCTAATTTGTTATGAACCTGTTAAAGTAGAAGATCCAAGGTAGACACAAGACGCTAGCGCTACCAAGTCCACTTTCAATCCCTGGCTTCGCAAGCGCAGATCTACCAATATTATTTACCTCATGTCTTAGAATTGATGCATAAAGGGTGGGATTTTCACTTGAATGATGCTAACCACATGAAAATAGAAAGTTTCAAAAACCTAACCTAACAAAACCTAATCAAATCTAACCGAACCGAAGGAAACTGAACCAATAATTAAAAAAAAAAAACTTTCCTGACTTCCTGCCCGGGATCCTAGAGGATGTGAATCCGAACCGAACCAAACCGAACCTAACTAAACTGAACCAAACCTAACCTAACCAAACTAAACACGTACTGCTAATTAGGTTTAGTTGGGTAGGGTTAGGTTTGGATAGGTTCGGTTCGGTACGGTCCGGTTCGGATTCACATCCTCTAGCATCCCAGGTAGGAAGTCAGGAAAGTTTTTTTTTTGAAAAAAAATATTGGTTTAGTTTGCTTTGGTTCGGTTCGGTTAGATCTGATTAGGTTTCGTTAGGTTAGGTTTTTGAAACTTTCTATTTTCATGTGGTTAGAATCATTCAAGTGAAAATCACCCTGTACATCGATTCTAATACATAAGGTAAATAATATTGGTAGATCTACGCATGCGAAGCCAGGGATTGGAAGTGGACTTGGTAGCGCTAGCGTCTTGTAAGGTAGACTCTTTTACTCATTGGGAGTCGACCTGGTGACTGAGTAGCGCTAAGTGGTATTACCACGTTCCGCTACTGCGCTGGTAGTCCGGTTCCAACAATGAGTAACAGATAGCATGATGGCGCCTCCAGGATCAAAATATTCCGGAGGTAAAATACCCGACCACTCGGATCTCCGGGCGTCGGGTGATCCTGGGGGTCCTTCATGCAAAGATATTAAAAGAAGACCAAAAACTCAACTCAGAATTGATTTTAGCAATATAAGAGGATTAATTACAAACATGAATTCAGTTCACCAACATCTTGAAGAACAAAGACCTGACATTCTTGTTCTCACTGAAACTAAAATCAGTTCTGCAACACCTATTGTGGACTATCTTTATCCCGGCTATGACCTACACCACCGATTTCGACATAATTTTGGGATCTGTGTGTACATTAAAAATGACCTTTCATGTCATCGAGAGGAGAAGCTAGAACCAGCGAACCTCGATATCATATGGCTGAAATTCACCTCAAAGTCATCGACCAAGTTCATCTGCTGCCTCTACCGACCGCCAAGTAACACCGAGTACCAAAACTTTTTCGCGACATTATCCGAAAACTGTGATAGTTTAAAGTCAAACTTTCCACATGCGGAAATTGTCTTTTTAGGCGATTCCAACGTCCACCTAAAACACCACAACAAAACAGATAATGAAGGCAGGGAAGCAGAAGCTTTTGCCATAGGTTGTGGTCTAACGCAGCTTGTCGATGAACCTACCCGTATCTCAGAAAGGGGTGACTTGAAAATAAATTACCCTTAGTTACTAATCCATATAAAATAAAATAAAATTTTTGATAACTTTAGAAATTCGATTAAAAATTTTATTTAGTTATCTACGATTAAGGTACAATTTCAAGGTAAAAAATATGTAATGTCAATTCCCGGCATTTTGTATCTTTCTAGTTTTATATTATTAAGCATGTTTCAAAACAGCCATTTTTTAAATATTTTTAGTTCAATATATTAACGATAAATGACATATTTATTTACATTTATGGCACTGCAAAACAAAAAACAAAGGTATTTTTTTTAATTGGTCTATTAGCTCACACATATACTATACTATAGTAGTGTGAGCTGTCCACCTAAAACACCACAACAAAACAGATAATGAAGGCAGGGAAGCAGAAGCTTTTGCCATAAGTTGTGGTCTAACGCAGCTTGTCGATGAACCTACCCGTATCTCAGAAAGGGGTGACTTGAAAATAAATTAGCCTTAGTTACTAATCCATATAAAATAAAATAAAAATTTTGATAACTTTAGAAATTCGATTAAAAATTTTATTTAGTTGCTGTCTGCTGTCTTCTGCTGTCTGCTGTCTGCTGTCTGCTGTCTGCTGTCTGCTGCCTGCTGCCTGCTGCCTGCTGGCTGCTGCCTGCTGGCTGCTGTCTGCTGCCTGCCTGTCTGCCTGTCTGCCTGTCTGCCTGTCTGCCTGTCTGCCTGTCTGCCTGTCTGCCTGTCTGCCTGTCTGCCTGTCTGCCTGTCTGCCTGTCTGCCTGTCTGCCTGTCTGCCTGTCTGCCTGTCTGCCTGTCTGCCTGTCTGCCTGTCTGCCTGTCTGCCTGTCTGCCTGTCTGCCTGTCTGCCTGTCTGCCTGTCTGCCTGTCTGCCTGTCTGCCTGTCTGCCTGTCTGCTGTCTGCTGTCTGCTGTCTGCTGTCTGCTGTCTGCCTGTCTGCCTGTCTGCCTGTCTGCCTGTCTGCCTGTCTGCCTGTCTGCCTGTCTGCCTGTCTGCCTGTCTGCCTGTCTGCCTGCCTGTCTGCCTGTCTGCTGTCTGCCTGTCTGCCTGTCTGCTGTCTGCCTGTCTGCCTGTCTGCCTGTCTGCTGTCTGCTGTCTGCTGTCTGCTGTCTGCTGTCTGCTGTCTGCTGTCTGCTGTCTGCTGTCTGCTGTCTGCTGTCTGCTGTCTGCTGTCTGCTGTCTGCTGTCTGCTGTCTGCTGTCTGCTGTCTGCTGTCTGCTGTCTGCTGTCTGCTGTCTGCTGTCTGCTGTCTGCTGTCTGCTGTCTGCTGTCTGCTGTCTGCTGTCTGCTGTCTGCTGTCTGCTGTCTGCTGTCTGCTGTCTGCTGTCTGCTGTCTGCTGTCTGCTGTCTGCTGTCTGCTGTCTGCTGTCTGCTGTCTGCTGTCTGCTGTCTGCTGTCTGCTGTCTGCTGTCTGCTGTCTGCTGTCTGCTGTCTGCTGTCTGCTGTCTGCTGTCTGCTGTCTGCTGTCTGCTGTCTGCTGTCTGCTGTCTGCTGTCTGCTGTCTGCTGTCTGCTGTCTGCTGTCTGCTGTCTGCTGTCTGCTGTCTGCTGTCTGCTGTCTGCTGTCTGCTGTCTGCTGTCTGCTGTCTGCTGTCTGCTGTCTGCTGTCTGCTGTCTGCTGTCTGCTGTCTGCTGTCTGCTGTCTGCTGTCTGCTGTCTGCTGTCTGCTGTCTGCTGTCTGCTGTCTGCTGTCTGCTGTCTGCTGTCTGCTGTCTGCTGTCTGCTGTCTGCTGTCTGCTGTCTGCTGTCTGCTGTCTGCTGTCTGCTGTCTGCTGTCTGCTGTCTGCTGTCTGCTGTCTGCTGTCTGCTGTCTGCTGTCTGCTGTCTGCTGTCTGCTGTCTGCTGTCTGCTGTCTGCTGTCTGCTGTCTGCTGTCTGCTGTCTGCTGTCTGCTGTCTGCTGTCTGCTGTCTGCTGTCTGCTGTCTGCTGTCTGCTGTCTGCTGTCTGCTGTCTGCTGTCTGCTGTCTGCTGTCTGCTGTCTGCTGTCTGCTGTCTGCTGTCTGCTGTCTGCTGTCTGCTGTCTGCTGTCTGCTGTCTGCTGTCTGCTGTCTGCTGTCTGCTGTCTGCTGTCTGCTGTCTGCTGTCTGCTGTCTGCTGTCTGCTGTCTGCTGTCTGCTGTCTGCTGTCTGCTGTCTGCTGTCTGCTGTCTGCTGTCTGCTGTCTGCTGTCTGCTGTCTGCTGTCTGCTGTCTGCTGTCTGCTGTCTGCTGTCTGCTGTCTGCTGTCTGCTGTCTGCTGTCTGCTGTCTGCTGTCTGCTGTCTGCTGTCTGCTGTCTGCTGTCTGCTGTCTGCTGTCTGCTGTCTGCTGTCTGCTGTCTGCTGTCTGCTGTCTGCTGTCTGCTGTCTGCTGTCTGCTGTCTGCTGTCTGCTGTCTGCTGTCTGCTGTCTGCTGTCTGCTGTCTGCTGTCTGCTGTCTGCTGTCTGCTGTCTGCTGTCTGCTGTCTGCTGTCTGCTGTCTGCTGTCTGCTGTCTGCTGTCTGCTGTCTGCTGTCTGCTGTCTGCTGTCTGCTGTCTGCTGTCTGCTGTCTGCTGTCTGCTGTCTGCTGTCTGCTGTCTGCTGTCTGCTGTCTGCTGTCTGCTGTCTGCTGTCTGCTGTCTGCTGTCTGCTGTCTGCTGTCTGCTGTCTGCTGTCTGCTGTCTGCTGTCTGCTGTCTGCTGTCTGCTGTCTGCTGTCTGCTGTCTGCTGTCTGCTGTCTGCTGTCTGCTGTCTGCTGTCTGCTGTCTGCTGTCTGCTGTCTGCTGTCTGCTGTCTGCTGTCTGCTGTCTGCTGTCTGCTGTCTGCTGTCTGCTGTCTGCTGTCTGCTGTCTGCTGTCTGCTGTCTGCTGTCTGCTGTCTGCTGTCTGCTGTCTGCTGTCTGCTGTCTGCTGTCTGCTGTCTGCTGTCTGCTGTCTGCTGTCTGCTGTCTGCTGTCTGCTGTCTGCTGTCTGCTGTCTGCTGTCTGCTGTCTGCTGTCTGCTGTCTGCTGTCTGCTGTCTGCTGTCTGCTGTCTGCTGTCTGCTGTCTGCTGTCTGCTGTCTGCTGTCTGCTGTCTGCTGTCTGCTGTCTGCTGTCTGCTGTCTGCTGTCTGCTGTCTGCTGTCTGCTGTCTGCTGTCTGCTGTCTGCTGTCTGCTGTCTGCTGTCTGCTGTCTGCTGTCTGCTGTCTGCTGTCTGCTGTCTGCTGTCTGCTGTCTGCTGTCTGCTGTCTGCTGTCTGCTGTCTGCTGTCTGCTGTCTGCTGTCTGCTGTCTGCTGTCTGCTGTCTGCTGTCTGCTGTCTGCTGTCTGCTGTCTGCTGTCTGCTGTCTGCTGTCTGCTGTCTGCTGTCTGCTGTCTGCTGTCTGCTGTCTGCTGTCTGCTGTCTGCTGTCTGCTGTCTGCTGTCTGCTGTCTGCTGTCTGCTGTCTGCTGTCTGCTGTCTGCTGTCTGCTGTCTGCTGTCTGCTGTCTGCTGTCTGCTGTCTGCTGTCTGCTGTCTGCTGTCTGCTGTCTGCTGTCTGCTGTCTGCTGTCTGCTGTCTGCTGTCTGCTGTCTGCTGTCTGCTGTCTGCTGTCTGCTGTCTGCTGTCTGCTGTCTGCTGTCTGCTGTCTGCTGTCTGCTGTCTGCTGTCTGCTGTCTGCTGTCTGCTGTCTGCTGTCTGCTGTCTGCTGTCTGCTGTCTGCTGTCTGCTGTCTGCTGTCTGCTGTCTGCTGTCTGCTGTCTGCTGTCTGCTGTCTGCTGTCTGCTGTCTGCTGTCTGCTGTCTGCTGTCTGCTGTCTGCTGTCTGCTGTCTGCTGTCTGCTGTCTGCTGTCTGCTGTCTGCTGTCTGCTGTCTGCTGTCTGCTGTCTGCTGTCTGCTGTCTGCTGTCTGCTGTCTGCTGTCTGCTGTCTGCTGTCTGCTGTCTGCTGTCTGCTGTCTGCTGTCTGCTGTCTGCTGTCTGCTGTCTGCTGTCTGCTGTCTGTCTGTCTGTCTGTCTGTCTGTCTGTCTGTCTGTCTGTCTGTCTGTCTGTCTGTCTGTCTGTCTGTCTGTCTGTCTGTCTGTCTGTCTGTCTGTCTGTCTGTCTGTCTGTCTGTCTGTCTGTCTGTCTGTCTGTCTGTCTGTCTGTCTGTCTGTCTGTCTGTCTGTCTGTCTGTCTGTCTGTCTGTCTGTCTGTCTGTCTGTCTGTCTGTCTGTCTGTCTGTCTGTCTGTCTGTCTGTCTGTCTGTCTGTCTGTCTGTCTGTCTGTCTGTCTGTCTGTCTGTCTGTCTGTCTGTCTGTCTGTCTGTCTGTCTGTCTGTCTGTCTGTCTGTCTGTCTGTCTGTCTGTCTGTCTGTCTGTCTGTCTGTCTGTCTGTCTGTCTGTCTGTCTGTCTGTCTGTCTGTCTGTCTGTCTGTCTGTCTGTCTGTCTGTCTGTCTGTCTGTCTGTCTGTCTGTCTGTCTGTCTGTCTGTCTGTCTGTCTGTCTGTCTGTCTGTCTGTCTGTCTGTCTGTCTGTCTGTCTGTCTGTCTGTCTGTCTGTCTGTCTGTCTGTCTGTCTGTCTGTCTGTCTGTCTGTCTGTCTGTCTGTCTGTCTGTCTGTCTGTCTGTCTGTCTGTCTGTCTGTCTGTCTGTCTGTCTGTCTGTCTGTCTGTCTGTCTGTCTGTCTGTCTGTCTGTCTGTCTGTCTGTCTGTCTGTCTGTCTGTCTGTCTGTCTGTCTGTCTGTCTGTCTGTCTGTCTGTCTGTCTGTCTGTCTGTCTGTCTGTCTGTCTGTCTGTCTGTCTGTCTGTCTGTCTGTCTGTCTGTCTGTCTGTCTGTCTGTCTGTCTGTCTGTCTGTCTGTCTGTCTGTCTGTCTGTCTGTCTGTCTGTCTGTCTGTCTGTCTGTCTGTCTGTCTGTCTGTCTGTCTGTCTGTCTGTCTGTCTGTCTGTCTGTCTGTCTGTCTGTCTGTCTGTCTGTCTGTCTGTCTGTCTGTCTGTCTGTCTGTCTGTCTGTCTGTCTGTCTGTCTGTCTGTCTGTCTGTCTGTCTGTCTGTCTGTCTGTCTGTCTGTCTGTCTGTCTGTCTGTCTGTCTGTCTGTCTGTCTGTCTGTCTGTCTGTCTGTCTGTCTGTCTGTCTGTCTGTCTGTCTGTCTGTCTGTCTGTCTGTCTGTCTGTCTGTCTGTCTGTCTGTCTGTCTGTCTGTCTGTCTGTCTGTCTGTCTGTCTGTCTGTCTGTCTGTCTGTCTGTCTGTCTGTCTGTCTGTCTGTCTGTCTGTCTGTCTGTCTGTCTGTCTGTCTGTCTGTCTGTCTGTCTGTCTGTCTGTCTGTCTGTCTGTCTGTCTGTCTGTCTGTCTGTCTGTCTGTCTGTCTGTCTGTCTGTCTGTCTGTCTGTCTGTCTGTCTGTCTGTCTGTCTGTCTGTCTGTCTGTCTGTCTGTCTGTCTGTCTGTCTGTCTGTCTGTCTGTCTGTCTGTCTGTCTGTCTGTCTGTCTGTCTGTCTGTCTGTCTGTCTGTCTGTCTGTCTGTCTGTCTGTCTGTCTGTCTGTCTGTCTGTCTGTCTGTCTGTCTGTCTGTCTGTCTGTCTGTCTGTCTGTCTGTCTGTCTGTCTGTCTGTCTGTCTGTCTGTCTGTCTGTCTGTCTGTCTGTCTGTCTGTCTGTCTGTCTGTCTGTCTGTCTGTCTGTCTGTCTGTCTGTCTGTCTGTCTGTCTGTCTGTCTGTCTGTCTGTCTGTCTGTCTGTCTGTCTGTCTGTCTGTCTGTCTGTCTGTCTGTCTGTCTGTCTGTCTGTCTGTCTGTCTGTCTGTCTGTCTGTCTGTCTGTCTGTCTGTCTGTCTGTCTGTCTGTCTGTCTGTCTGTCTGTCTGTCTGTCTGTCTGTCTGTCTGTCTGTCTGTCTGTCTGTCTGTCTGTCTGTCTGTCTGTCTGTCTGTCTGTCTGTCTGTCTGTCTGTCTGTCTGTCTGTCTGTCTGTCTGTCTGTCTGTCTGTCTGTCTGTCTGTCTGTCTGTCTGTCTGTCTGTCTGTCTGTCTGTCTGTCTGTCTGTCTGTCTGTCTGTCTGTCTGTCTGTCTGTCTGTCTGTCTGTCTGTCTGTCTGTCTGTCTGTCTGTCTGTCTGTCTGTCTGTCTGTCTGTCTGTCTGTCTGTCTGTCTGTCTGTCTGTCTGTCTGTCTGTCTGTCTGTCTGTCTGTCTGTCTGTCTGTCTGTCTGTCTGTCTGTCTGTCTGTCTGTCTGTCTGTCTGTCTGTCTGTCTGTCTGTCTGTCTGTCTGTCTGTCTGTCTGTCTGTCTGTCTGTCTGTCTGTCTGTCTGTCTGTCTGTCTGTCTGTCTGTCTGTCTGTCTGTCTGTCTGTCTGTCTGTCTGTCTGTCTGTCTGTCTGTCTGTCTGTCTGTCTGTCTGTCTGTCTGTCTGTCTGTCTGTCTGTCTGTCTGTCTGTCTGTCTGTCTGTCTGTCTGTCTGTCTGTCTGTCTGTCTGTCTGTCTGTCTGTCTGTCTGTCTGTCTGTCTGTCTGTCTGTCTGTCTGTCTGTCTGTCTGTCTGTCTGTCTGTCTGTCTGTCTGTCTGTCTGTCTGTCTGTCTGTCTGTCTGTCTGTCTGTCTGTCTGTCTGTCTGTCTGTCTGTCTGTCTGTCTGTCTGTCTGTCTGTCTGTCTGTCTGTCTGTCTGTCTGTCTGTCTGTCTGTCTGTCTGTCTGTCTGTCTGTCTGTCTGTCTGTCTGTCTGTCTGTCTGTCTGTCTGTCTGTCTGTCTGTCTGTCTGTCTGTCTGTCTGTCTGTCTGTCTGTCTGTCTGTCTGTCTGTCTGTCTGTCTGTCTGTCTGTCTGTCTGTCTGTCTGTCTGTCTGTCTGTCTGTCTGTCTGTCTGTCTGTCTGTCTGTCTGTCTGTCTGTCTGTCTGTCTGTCTGTCTGTCTGTCTGTCTGTCTGTCTGTCTGTCTGTCTGTCTGTCTGTCTGTCTGTCTGTCTGTCTGTCTGTCTGTCTGTCTGTCTGTCTGTCTGTCTGTCTGTCTGTCTGTCTGTCTGTCTGTCTGTCTGTCTGTCTGTCTGTCTGTCTGTCTGTCTGTCTGTCTGTCTGTCTGTCTGTCTGTCTGTCTGTCTGTCTGTCTGTCTGTCTGTCTGTCTGTCTGTCTGTCTGTCTGTCTGTCTGTCTGTCTGTCTGTCTGTCTGTCTGTAACGACCAACGCGCATAACTCAAAAACCGCTTGGCCGATTTTAATGAAATTTGGTACCTAGGCTGGGTCTTGGGACGAGATGGTCCCATTTAAAAATGAACAAAATCCACGGAACACAAACCAAATTAAAAGGTGGGGGTAGATTTCAAAAATTAGAGTTTATGTGAAAATATGGCGTGTGTGATATCAAACGAAAGGTAATTGAGTCTGCAGTTAAATAAAATACATTTTAATTTATTTAAAAACAAAGGGTGGGGGTATATTTTAAAAATTAGAGTTTAAGTGAAAATATGGCGTGTGTGATATCAAACGAAAGGTAATTGAGTCCGGAGTTTAACAAAATACATTTTAGTTTTTTTTTTTTTTTAAGGGTGGGGGTAGATTTCAAAAATTTGAGTTTAAGTCAAAACATGGCTTGTGTGGTATCAAACAAAAGGTAATTTAGTCTGGAGTTGAATAAAATATATTTCAGTTTTTAGTTATATTAGCTCACACGTACACTATAACTATAGTACCTAGTGTAAGCTTAGGGGCCCATATATTGGCAGAGTATTTTTGTATGTTACGAAATGCCTGTTTATAAAGTTAAAATATATAATTTTTTTTTGCTCGTGGTAAAAACATAATTTTTTTCTAACTGGTTATTTGAAACAGTGCGCCGCAGGCTAAAATTTTAAAAAAATAGGTACGTGTTGGAAACATGACACCACATAAGAATATTTTTCGTAAAAACGATAAAATAATGATGTCGCAAGCGAAAACTTTAGAAAAATAAAGTAATTTATAGTAAAAAGAAACAAAATTTTTGGGAAAAATGGAACCAAATGCAAAAGTTTTGGTTAGTTTCAAGAGAATATAAGCGCCGTATAGTCGGGGCCAGTTCGCCCCTAATATTATGCTTATTTCGTTTGGAGGGGGCTAAATTTAGATACTGGAGGCTATGCCCCCCTAGCCCCCCCGATTGCGCCCAAGCGTACGATTTAAGTAAAACCATTTTAAAAGACGTACGTACATATTATATGCAGGTAAACTAAAAGTTCTACCACCAAGAATATAGCCTGGCTATATATTCTTTTTGCTAATATCTAGTAACCAGTATGTATCCAAAAAATCACGAAATACATTAATCCATCTATTAAATATTATATAATATGTAACCATAACAAAAACATTTCATGTAAAAAAGCGAAGTAAAGTTCTGTCATTTCAAAAAGCCGCACAAAAAACTGGCGCGTGCCACCCTAATCAAAATAACCATTTTGGGATTTGCAGGAGTTTGTGCAAAAATTGAAAATTTATTTTCAAATTTTGGGAAGAATTTCTGTGTTTTAAGCATGGCTAGGTATACATCATTTTTTTAAAGTTAAAGTTTCGAACATACCTTATACCATTCTATAAGTACCTAATTCCTTCTCGAAATATAACAAAGGCTTTCGAAAGTTACTACCTGCATTCTTTAATACAGGGTCAAACTCATTTTAAAATTGTTCGCGGTTGTGTTTATATTACGGATTTGAATTCATGTCATTATTATAGTGACATTTTCATTATTATTGTAAATAATAACAATTATAAACCCACAAATTGTGAAAGGCTTTCGCGGCCATCGTCCAATGGTGGGTGTGCTTTCGGGCTGTTCGGCCGTCGTCGTTGGAAATTCGTTCTCGACGTTTCGCCATCTCGAGTGGATGGCATCTTCAGGAGATGTTGACTGTTTGTCGGCTTCTCGAAGACTGAAGCCGGCAAACAGTCAACATCTCCTGAAGATGCCATCCACTCGAGATGGCGAAACGTCGAGAACGAATTTCCAACGACGACGGCCGAACAGCCCGAAAGCACACCCACAATTATAAACCTGTATATTTTAGTTTGTTTTTATAAGTGAGGACCTAGTAAGTGATATTAATAATGGCGTATTGGCGGCCATTTGAAACACCACAAACAAATTTTTGGAGACCATTTGAGGACCAAGGAGGAGAAGAAGTGGTGGTACCATTAGAGTCTGCGGTTTTACAGAAACCAAACCTTAACTCTAAAAAATAAATGGATCTATGACGGAACTGACACCTTCCTGGCCTATTATCAAACTTCAAGTGAAGACATGATAATATATTAGCCTTGAAAACAGTTTTTTTTTTATATTTCAGAAACTAAAGCTCATAAGAAGTTTTTGGTAATAACACGAATAATTGATGACAATATAGTCCACTACATTTTGAAAACAGTGTATTAACAAGATGCTCCATAAAAAGTTTGCATTTTTTAAAGTTTTTAATTGTCAAAAAACTGTCATTCGCATTAATGGATTTTGACCAAAATCTTATAAGCTCGTAAGAGTATCAAACACTATTTTACCTATATATATAATATACACACACGCAGACAGACATCACGACGATATTGCTAGGATAGATAAAAATACATCCAAATAACACATTTTTGGCGTTATCTTAAATCGTCGAAAATAATACCTTCTCTCTAGCCATTGCTACGCGGGCTAGGAAGGTAAAAATATCCAAAGTGCAAGGCAAAACTTTTAAAAACACATTGTACGAGGAAAACTCAAGATATTATTTTTGATATGAATGCGCAACTCTCAGTAGAAAATTCCAGAAATCGTTCCAAAATATACGAACGTATTACACATATTACAGGGGCAAGCTACATAGTATATAGTACCTATCTATTAATGATCATTATAAGCATTAAGCAGCAACTTTTATTAAACGTTTTATTTTACTTGACTATATACTATAAACAGTTCCCAGTCCGGTCTATATTCTCTTTTATTTGTTTAGGATTCCTTAATGGGTTTCACACTTCAAATTTTATTATGGTTTTTTTGGCGCCTTTTTGAAATGAAGACTATACGCGAAAATGATAAATATTCCGTAAAAAGAATTGAGATAAAAGTAAACCCAAGTTCCCCAATACAAATTTTAAAATGATAGGTTCGTACTAGTTTGGAAATGTTTTTTTTTAAGTTTGCTATTACAGCCAAACTTCTATATGTTCAATTTAGCACTGAAGAAGAAGACCAGTCTTCGAGAAGCCGACAAACAGTCAACATCTCCTGAAGATGCCATTCACTCGAGATGGCGAAACGTCGAGAATGAATTTCCAACGACGACGGCCGAACAGCCCGAAAGCACACCCACCAGTCTATGGACAAATCAAGTTTCGTGTGCAAGTCGTGCCAACTTTCTGCCGATAAGCTAACTTTGTTAAGGGCATCCCATATATCAGGTTTTGACTTGTTGTCATTCTGGTAAATGCGTTTTTTGAAAGATATGGCGGATTCAAAATGGCGGAAAGGCGTATCTTTAAAAAAATTGTAACTTTTTTATTTTTTATCCGATTTTCATGGAACAAAGTTTAAAATACTTGCTTTGTAATGTACTTAAAAATGTATTGGTCAGAAAATATCTATTGTTTTGTATTCGTCAAAAAAATTTAAAAAAATACAAAAAAAGGTAAATTTTTTTAATTTTAATTATTAATAAAATCTGGTTCAAATGTTTCAATGCGTTAATTAGTTTTTAAGTTATTTCCAAATAACTGGAAAAAAATAGGGGTCTTTGGGGTATACTTAAAAATTATGCTTTTAATGAAAACCATAAGAACTTTTTGAAAGTAACTTAAATTTGTTTAACATACCTAGCAGATCAGGTTTTGACTTATTGTCATTGTGATAATCGCGCTTTTTTTAAATATGGCGGATTCAATATGGCGGAAAAGAATATTTAAAAACAAATTGTATCTTTTTTAGTTTTTATCCGATTTTAAAATAACAAAGTTTAAATTACTTGATTTAAAATGTATTAAAAAAAAAATAATTTTTAAAAAATATATTTTTTTTTTAATATTCGAGAAAAAAATCGGGTGAAACAAGTGACAAAAATGATTTTATTTTTATTTTCTTTAATTGACCCCCATATACGGACGTCGCTGAAGTGTTTGTCATTAATTAAACCCCACTGACTTACACATTGTTAAAAAGAACATTTAATTTCCTACAATAAATTATAAAACACAGTTTTTGAGAAAATTGGAAAAAACTTGTAACAGAATTAATTTGTTTGGTGATTTGTAAAAATTGATTTAAGTTGCATAGGCCTGTGAAGTTTTAATCTAAAAATAAATCTTACATTATTATAGACGCTTAAAAGAAAATTTTATTGTCTACAATCGACTATAGGTCACAATTTTTGATATAGAGCTTGGTTTTTAAGATAATCGGGTAAATCCTATGTGGTTTCGTTAATTTTTTTATATTTTCTTAATAAACGGACGCCGCTGGAGAGTTTGTTATTAGCCTGACCCCACTGACTAATACATTGTAAAAAAGGAAATTTTATTTTCTACAATAAACGGCGAAATCATTTTTTTCCAAAAAGCTTATTTTTTGAGAAAATTGAATAAAACTTAGTAATAAATTGATATATTTAGTGATTTTTCAAAATGGATTTTATTTACGGACGCCCCTAAATTGTTATAGATAAAACTACCATTGCCTTATTATACATTTTCTTTTTTAAATTTATTTACTACGGACGCCGCTGGAGAGTTTGTCATTAGTCGTACCCCACTGACTTATACATTGTTGAAAAAGGAAATTTTATGGTCTACAATAAAGATTAGTACATATTTTTTCCCTAAGCTTAGTTTTTAAGAAAATTTAAAAAAAATCTAAAAATTTCAGGACTTGGGGAGTCTGGGGGGATTTTGCAGCTAAAATTTAAAAAACTAATATAATTTTATTTCTAAATTAGATTTTAGGGCATCAACTTAGTTACATTTTTAGAAATTCGAACACGACTATATAAGGAGGGGGGATAAAAAAAATTGGACCAAAAACTTGCCCGGCAACATCCAAATCGTTAGTCTGTGACCTATTCTCAGCTAGGATCCATTGTCATACTGCGATCCTCATATTTTGTATACTCAACTACCTCTAGCACCTGCACTATATTGTAAAAACTTTCGTCGGTTGATATTCACTTTCAAAAATAACAATAACAACGTTGTTTGATAATGTCCATCAAACAACGATAACAATAATAATAGAAATCACCACCACTAGACGCCTCAGCTACGTAAAGCCGCGCGCCGCCTTATAGGTGTCCGCGTACGGTAATACACCTTCGGTAGTCGTTTTGGTGACAACAAATTGTTTTTTTATTAAAACAAATACAAAATATACATCTATGTAAGACTTTTATACACCGAATTAAAGAAAAATGTTCATTGTAAAACTTTTGTTTAAACTTTTTTTTTAAATTTTGCTTTGGTGTTATTAAAAATGTAGGTTAAACTTTACTAGCTATACAAAAAAAAGTGAAAATTCAGTTATTTTATTTTTTCTAAAAAAACGAGGCAAAATTTTGAAAAATATAATAGAAAGTTATTTTATTGTGGGTTCAATGAATCAGTAAATGATTCATTTGCCATTTTTTGTAACCATCTACGACTATTTTTAAGAAAGATACATCGTTTTAAAAAGTATCGTGCAAAAAAAGTGGTGGGGCCATATCTTTAAAAAAACGCATTTACCAGAATGACAACAAGTCAAACCTGATCTATGGAGTGCCCTTAACAAACTTGGCTTATCGGCAAAAAGTTGGCACGACTTGCAGACGAAACCCCCTTTTGGGCCGATTTGTCCATAGACTATTAAGCTTTCAAGCTACCTACGGAAAAATATATGAGAGAAACAAAAACTCCTTTTTGCCCGATTAGCCACGAAACTTGTTTGATAATATTTAAGTTTTGAAGTAGTAATATATCATATACGTATTACGTATATGTAAAATATGCGAGATATTGTTCAAAACTTTTACAATGTCTTATTTAAAATTTTGAGGTTTTTTTAATTTTTTCCCATGGTTTTATAATAGTTCCTTTCAGTCATCCACAGGTCAGCTCTCTAGCGTTTCTGGAAGTGGGCAATTTACTTTTACATAACTTTACATTTATAGTGGAGGGAAGTAAATTAAATTTTTGGGTTTTTTAAACTTTTTCCTATAGTTTTATTATAGTTTCTATCAGTCTGCCAAAGCTCAGCTATCTAGCGTTTCTGGAAGTGGGCAATGTTACTTTTACATAACTTTACATGTATAGGGGAGGGAAGTAAATTAGAATTTTGTGGTTTTATGATTTTTTCCAAGGTTATAATTTCTATTAGTCTGCCATTGTAGCATGTCTGGAAGTACAGTCGAATGTTGATGATTTATACATGAGTGAGTGAGTGGCAATTTCGACGTTTTTTGAAATTTCTACTACTTTATGGAAGTCCATGAAACTTGGAGGGGTTGTTAACTCTATGAAGATCTACGACTGTGCAAAGTTTGAGTTTCGTAGCTCATTCCGAAATAGATTTTTAGAAAGGGTAAATATGGGCTGAAATGTTTCAAGAAAAGATGCTACAACAGTTGCGCGAACATGGCCGGGCACTGCCACGCCCTCAGATTGGTACGCTTTAGGATATTTGAACCCCTTTTAGAAAAGGAGGATAAGTGGATCTGTACAGTCGTGGTAGGGCTAAACTATTGTTATTGGTTGTTTGTAGGCAAAAATAATTTGATTGCGATAAATCAGTTATATTTTTAGTGTAACCAGTGTCCTGGATAAAATTAAATCATCAATAATTGGTCATCATCAAAAATCTCTTGACCAAACAAAAAAAAATGGCAAGGTTGCTCGATTATATAAACATTCTTCTTTACTCGTTCTTTCACTTCATGCCACATAATAACAACGAAAGTGAAATTTCATTACGTAACATGAAATTTCTACCGCAACATTATACTTTTACTTTCCGAATTGGGTTTACTTTTATTTATGTCTTACGATTTATAGTCAATTAGTATTATACTATGGGAATTGCTGCAGGTTGTTGATAAAATTACATTATTCATTCTTTCGTCAATGTACGTCTTACTGTCAAGAACTGCTCTCAAGAGTATATCTTGCAAATTCACAGAGATTTTAGAGATTAACTGTCATATTTGGGTAGCCGACAGCGCGTGCGTATAGTGAGTTGCTTGCTAGCGGATGGAGTGAATCATAACAAAAATATTTCATGTAAAAAAAAGACAAGTACGCGAAAATGGTATTCCGTAAAAAGAATAGAGATAAAACTTAAGCCAAATTCTCCAATACAAATTCTAAAATGAAAGGTTCTTACTAGTTTGGAACGGGTTTTATATATATATATATATATATATATATATATATATATATATATATATATATATTTATTTATCGGTTTCACAACGTTCTACGTCTTCCGATACCCAATCTCCACTCGTTTCTGTTTGCCCATAATTCATCATCTAGGCCTTTTATTCTTATTTCACTGTCTATACCTTCTCTCCAGCTTCTCCTTGGTCGTCCTCGTTTTCTTCGGCCAGTTGGTTTCCATTGTAGTATTTGTTTAGGTAGTCTTTCATCATTCATTCTTTGTACATGTCCGTACCACACTAGTTGTTTTGTTCTTATATCATCCACTAAAGTACGTTCACCCACTGTCATAATTTCTCTTATTCTTTCTTTCTCTTCTAACTCTTTCTCTTTTTGATTTCCCTGCTGCTCTTCTCCAATAGTCTATCTCCGTAGCGGAAAGCATTTTTTCTGTTCTATCCTTGATTGGCCATACTTCTGAGCCGTATGTAATAATACTTTTTACAATGGTGTTGTATATAAGCTTTTTGTTATGTTTTGATATACTTTGGTCCCAAATTATTCCATTTAATAAAGTTATTGCTTTTCTTCCTTGTACGTTTCGATCTTTTATAGCTTTGTCTAGTGTTCCGTCAGCTGTAATTTTTAGACCTAAGTATTTATACTCATCACAGGACTGAATTTGCTGCCCGGTATTTAAGATTAGATCCTGTTCCATTCCACCGATACACATATACTCTGTCTTATTGAGATTAACCTCTAGTCCCCACTTATTGTACGTTTCTATTAGTTTTCATGTCATATATTCGAGGTCGTCATAATCCTGAGCCACTACTATCTGATCATCGGCGAAACATAAAGTATACAAGGTGGTTTCGTCCAACGGAATTCCCATGTTTTGGCATTTTCTCTTCCATACTTTAAGGACTTGTTCCAAGTATATCTTAAGGAGCGTAGGCGAGATACAGCAACCTTGTTTAAGACCTTTATTTACTTGAAAGCATTTGGTTAGTTTTGCTTTTATTTTAACTTTTGCCTTACTATTGCGGTATAACTCTTTGATGGCCTTAATTAGTTGTACGCTTATGTTTGTGTTTTCCAACGCTTTCCAAAGTAGATTTAGTGGTATACTATCATATGCCATCTGCAAATCGACGTAAAGCAGATGCAGCTCTTGTCCGTATGCCATTTTCTTTTCAATAACTTGGGTTATACAAAAGAGATGATCTGAAGTCGATCTACCCGCCCTGAAACCAACAGAGATTGTGAGCGGTACTGGAGATCCCATCGTTCTAATTATATTGTCTCTTTCGTCTTCCTTGAATTCTGCTCTATCTTCAGTTAAAAGTTTTTTAAAATGCTCATCCCATTCTTTGTCGTATTGGTGAAATGATATCTCTGCATGTTTCTTTTTTAATCGATCTTCTAGTTTTCCAGCTTTCGGTACTTCTCCTACCTCCTAAGTAAGAATCTATTTTCTGGCACTTTTGCGTCCACGAATGATTTTTCTCATCACTGATCATTCTTCTCACCTTTGATTGCGCGATTTTGTATTCTTGCCTGCTTCTATCTGTCTTTTGGGATAAGTAGGTGTGATATAATTTCTTTTTTTCCTCTATTTCTCTTTCAATCTCAGCATCCCACCAGTATGGTTTTCTTCTTTTAGAAGTTTCTTCCACTAATCCTAGTGCTTCTTTTGCAGCTTGGTGGATGCTTAATGTAATACATTCGTATTCCTCATCTGGGGTTTCACCTGAACTTGTATTAAGTTTTTCGTTCGGTCTCTTTTTGTATAAGTTTTTTACGCTGTCATGTTCTAGGCTTAGTAGATTATATTTACAGTGATCAATTTCTTCAATCACTGTATCATCAAGATGTTGTTGATGCAGGCTTCGGCCTTGATAAGGAAAGAGAATTTTGGACTCCAGAAGATAGTGATCACTTCCGCATGTTGATCCACGCTTTGTTCTGACATCTTGAATTTTTAGTTTTGTCTTTTCTGGTTTTTTAAATTTGCTATATGATTTCAGTCCTTTATTAAAGGATTTGGATAATATTTAAGTTTTGAAGTAGTAAAATATGCGGAATTTCGTTTAAAACTTTTGCAATGCCTTATTTAACATATTGCATTTTTTAAATTTTTTCGCCTGGTTTTATCATAGTTCTTATCAGCCTTCCAAAGCCCAGCTCTCTAGCGTTTCAGGAAGTGGGCAATGGAGTTTTTTTGTGTTGCAGTAAGTGTTCTTAGCTTGCAAGTAATTTTTCAAGTCTCATTTTTATTTTGCGAACTTTTTTCCTACCCTGCTTTGATTGGCACTACACGCCACTGGCTGCAGTGCAGTTCCGCTTAGTCTAAGCTTTAACCTAATATTTTGAACAAAACGTAGAGCGCAAAATCGAACGTTAGCGTGCATTTTGACGTTAAACGACGTAGCCAAGCGCGGATCTGGGTCAAAATCTAGGGGGGGGGGTAATAGTCGACGATTTTTTTTTATATTTTTTTTTCTAGGGGGGGGGTAATTTTCTTGCTTTCCATTATTTTATTAAGAAAAAGTGCATATTTTTTTTAGGGGGGTAATTACCCCGTTACCCCCCTCAAATCCGCGCTTGGACGTAGCGCAACTCAAACTATAATTATTTATTAGTCTTCACAATACCTAAGTGGCTTTTAAACCACAAAATAGCAAACGCAAAAATCCAATTTTTGAATTTAAAATGAAAGGTAAACAAATTTGTTTAAAAACATTCATTTTAATTAAAACTCTTGACACAAAAACAAAAAACTTTCCTCGCAGCAAGTATTTTGTGTAAATTAGTGTTTACGTAAGCACCTAACGTAATTTATTCTTAGCAACAAATAAATAAGAAAAAGAAAATCGATTTTTTTGAATAAACAAATAAATATTTTATACACAAAATTAACACCAGTCAGTGTACTCTTACATAAAATAAAAGAGTGAAAGTAGTTATTAGGGTTTAAGTGGCACAAGACTAAATAAGTTTAGACATAACATAAATATATGTAGGCAAGTTCTCAAAATGTACACTGTCTCTATTTCAAAATGCAATGGTTTGGGCCAAACAACCTTTCGTTTTGCATGGAGTTTGCAATGAGACTCGGCCGAAAAACGGGCACTACGTTGCCAAGTGTGCCTAAAGTATAGATCTTTGGTAAATGCGCGAATATCTAGTTTCATTTTCAAATGGAAGTAGTGTACAATTATATATTTTTTAGCAACCCGTATCACAGGAAAGTCACCTATTATACCTAAAAATTATAATTATGCAAAAATATGCGCAAAATAAATATGCCCGCCATCGCTGGTACAAAAAAAAATGTCGGGTTTCAAATGTTGCCGTTGGTAACCCTACACTGAAAAAACGTCCATAATATTTTTTGTTATTCCTCCAGTATTATTTCAAATAAACATAAATGTTAAATTCAATATAATCCGACCTAAAAATATTTGTTTTGGATCTTTTGATAAGTCAGTTTGTTTACCATCCTCTGTTGACATTTTAATGTTATAACTGAGATATCAGTACAAAGATATCGTTCTATGTAGACTTAAATATATATTTTGTTTATTTGTACAGATAAGAGGTTTGTTCCTTTTCTCATCATTTTAAAACTCTGAGATAAGTATACAGAATGTCCCAGAATCCAGAACTCTCAGAAGTTTGATATAACTGTATAATTAAGAACTTTACAGTGTTTAAAAATAAAAAATTGTTTTTCAATTCAAGTCGTCGGTCTTCTCACATAAAATTTGAAAATTGATTTAAGACCGCAAATACACAGCTTAAGTCTCATATTTTCATCTCACGAATGGGCGTAGGTATCTCAATATTTTATAGTATGGCTATTCCTCATAAATTTTAATGGTCGTTTCTCAAAATAATCAATACAGGTTGCTTCATAACTTAGGGGCCATAGTGCAACGGGTGATAGAGGAGGGTATTTCCGAGAAAAAAGTTTATATAACATGGAGGTCAACACACATCTGTTTTTAAGATATAGGATTTTTAAAGTTAGAGGAGTGGGGGGAAAAGGCTTTTACAAAAGAAAGAAAATCCATCACAGCCAGCTGAATAATCAGCTAATTGTGATTGAAAAAGTTGGTATTCCTTTTTTTGATAAAATTACAAGGATATACAGGCTGTCAAAATAACCTACAAAAATAATAATTTTTAAAAAAATTTATATTTGCTTACTATCAATAATATTTAATTTTTATTTCTCGCTAGAGACTTGTTTTTACTAACAAAAAATATTAAAAAAACATTGCGTTTAATATGACATTTTTAAAAGTTTATACCAGAAAAATAGTTTTTTCTAAAAAATAATTGAACGACTAATTTTTTTTCTAAATAATTTTTATTTTAGTTTATTGCTCATGTTCTAGTACACGACTTTACCCAATTTCATATTTTTACTCCGATTTTTTAAAAGTTATTATCAAAAAAGTTTAAAAAAATTGCCAATTTTGATGCTCTCGACAAAGAAAGTAGGGCTTATTAACACTTTTTTACCATAAATGACCACCTGTTGGCCTATGGTCCCTAAGTTAGGGGACTCCCTTTATATGAAAAAACGCAAAATATTTAAAATCCCTCTCCTGAAAAGTAATCAAAACTGAGTTTATACGTGAGAAGACTGACGAAGTGTTTCAGTTGTCTTGAAAGTATTATTTTACCTGAAAGAAAAATATTCCTAAAATCAAACAACGAATTTACTCAAACAAAGGAAAAGCTATTGATCAAACTTTTAGCTATAGATGCGCAGTCACATTTTGTTTGGCCAACATAGTTAATCTAATAAAAGGTAGTTTTCAGTTTTTTTTGAATTTTATTCTTACGTGTCCAACGTTTCGACACCTTGTGCGTCATCCTTAGGGCTAAAAAACACAAAGAACGTAAGTACCGTAAAACGAGGTTACTTTGCGCCCCTGGTCCTACTTTGCTCCATTGCGAAAAAAAGTTCTTAGATATTCCATATTAAAAATCTGCGCATGCACCACAACGCCACCACGCGTGAATTATCCGTTGCGAATTTGACTTTTCAAAGATGCGGTAGTAGTAGCGTTTCCCGCTTAGTCGTCTCGAGTTAATACCAGAGTGAAGTGCAGCTTGAAATTCCTTTAAAATTTGACCTCGAAAAATTTGGTGTCTAGTGCAGTTATCGATTTATATGCAATAAAAACTTAAAAAACCAATATTTTTAAATTTTTTATTCACCATTTTGAATGTTAGGGGAAAAGCTAACTAAATATTGTAGTTTGCGCCAACATATAAAACAGCAATGTTTTTTTCATATTTTATAAAGTGGGGCAAAGTAACCTCGGACTACGGGAAACTTTGCTCCACTTTTCAAGATAAAAATTATTTATAATACTAAGTATTTTGTAATAAAAATGACTTTTGGTCCTATGCCATGAGTTTTTCATTAAAACCAAGAAAAACATTTTTTATGGTATAATTTTTGGTTATTTCTTTGAATTTTTCGAATTAAATCAAAAAAGTGGAGCAAAGTTACCTCGTTTTACGGTAGTCTAACCAATAACAACAATAAGATTTAAAAAATTTAAATAAAATAAAAATTATTTATACAAGTTAAAAAGGTTACAATTTAAAAATTAATAAAAATGTCGATAGAATTGTTTTGTAAATTTTTTCCTAAAAAATAAACATAGCAAAATAAAATGACAAGTCACAATATTCTTTAAAAAGCACATAAAATAAAAACACATTAGTAACTTTGAAATAAAACTTACAATTAAGTTGTTTTTAAACGTTGCACACAGCTTTAGCTTTCGCTTCTTTGCCTTTTAGATAAAACTGATACAAGTCTAAGATATTCCAAAAAAAAGTCTCGCAATAACTTTAAATCATAGTCAGCAAAAAACATTAAGCCTTTTAAAAAACCAGCAAATTAATTAAAGGTAATTATTAAATCAGGATAATCTGCTGCTCAAATATGAAAAAAGGCGGTAGATAGCAAAAAATTCGAAATGCTCAAATACAATGTAAAAAAAACAGTTTTTTACATTATTTTTTGTAAATATTCGATAAAACCTATACTGCTTTCTGCAAAAACTAAACTTTTTGTAGTTAAAGTCGATTTTCCACACATTTGGTAATTTTCAGATTTCATCTTTCTCTATAGCACGTCTTACTTTCCTTGTGTCTATATTGGGCAGAATCACAGCTTACCAAGAAACCCAGGGGTTTTTAAATCCGAAACTGACCATACCGACTTCACATTTTAGTTTTACGCAAACAGCGTCAAGGTCTCTAACTTTTAAAATAGTGGAACATGAGATGAAATCTTCTCAGCAGAGCTGTCACAAATACATTATGAAAGTACTTCAAGTACAAGTACCAAGTACATTAAGATTTTTAAAAGTTCTTTATAAATTTACTTCAAGTACCAAGTACATTATAAGTACTTCAAGTACTTTTAATATGTCAAAAAACGAGAAAAATGCCAAAAATACAAAAAAAAAGGTCAAAAATGTTAAAAAATTCAAAAAAAAGTTAAAAATGTCAAAAACTTCAAAAAATATCTTAGATGACAATTTTTTTTTAAAAACGTCAAAAATCGTAAAAAATTTCAAAGATGTAAAAAAATTAAAAATATGTCAAAAATGTTTACAAAATGTTTACAAAATTTTCAACCTGAAAGGTTTTATTTTTTGGAATATTATTGTATGTCAATATGTATGTATTACTTATATACCTACAAATGCCACAGAAAGGTAATGGAAAGAGATAATTTTATTAAATTGAAAACCAATCCATCTCTCAAAGTGGAGTATTGCAAATACAAAAAACAAAAAAATCGTCTTCTCCACTCTTCATGCATCAAACGTAAGAAGTTTCATCAGCAGGGGGGGCCTCGCATGTTGTCGCACATTTCACCAATACGCACAGGAGCAAAAAACTAACCAGCCACAGACACGTGTTTCGAACTTATTGTGATATCCTCAGTGTGGCACAAGTCAAAAGCGGACTATAACGCCTGACCAGCATAATTAAATTGAAAACCAATCCATCTCTCAAAGTGGAGTATTGCAAATACAAAAAAGAGAATAAAAACGGATGCAAGAAACACACGAAGGAATGCGAAAAAACCACACGATGCCTCCTTGTTCTGTCTCTCTCATTCTTACAACGCCAGGGTATCTATTCTGGGTCTTGAACAATGTGATTGTACTCACGCCACTAAGTGCACCCTTTGTGTTCGCGCAAGCGCGAGGAAGTAACAACCAATTACGTTGCGATAGTCACGTCTGACACATCCGCAGTTGTGAAAAATGCAATCATGTGTTGATTGACTTTAATTATATGTTTTGCCACCTATAATCCACCCCTAGAGCTATACAGGGTCCGTCAACCATCGTTTGGCCATTGAAAATATGTGAATTGAAGTAAGATCGCTATTAAATAAATGGCACTAAGAGGCACTAAGTTTAGCGCTGTTGTCAAGTTAGCAATTCAAGAAAATGTTTTTTTTTCGCGATCTAATGACGGTACACTTACCGGCTGAGTAGGCCAAAGAAGGCGATGCATAAAACCCCTTGATTTTAATTGGTGTAGCGCCATCTCTTAGATATCATTTGAACTGTATGACTAATAATCAATACTGCAAATCCATAGTTAAGTGTACAGGTAGAGCTTTCTAACCTGGAAAAAATGTTAAAGGAGGTTACTACACGCACAAACAAGATATTCCACAAATTCAACTTTATGGATAACAAATTTCTTGGTCTTTATGTGTACCGATTTATTCTCAACCAGAGTTAGAAACAAATACTTTGAAAAGTAACTATTACATTACAAATTACTTTACAGGAATCTACTTAGAAAACTGTGTAAATAATTTCCTACTTGCAAATTAAAAAAAGTAGTTGACAATTATTTTTTATTTATTTCTTTCCCTTTTTCATAATTTACAAAATGTGAAAATGCTTATTTTAGGAGCCCTCTTCCATCGTAAAACATTCCGAACTTACCCCTTAAATTCAGTACGTGGATTGCTTTAAATAATAAAAACAAAATAGCTTTTTACAAATAATAACAATCACTTTAGTAATTCAATTGCATTATTGTAATTCAATTATAATTGTAAAATAATTTTTCAATTATTTTAAAAACTTAAATAATTGCGATTACAATAACACCGCATTTCAACTTATTGTTTTTTTTTCAAAAGAGGAATTGCCCCTCCATTTAAGGGGAAAAAATAAAATTTTAAAAGGAGTAGTAAAACGTGACAAACATTTTTTTCTGCAGACTGAAACCAGTAGAGGGGCAAGAGGTTTAGGGCTGTCGTACATCCCTACCCCCAAAAATGTTGTCCCCTATTCTGTTTCCTGGATAGTGTATGTTGACTTTTAGCAACTTGACTTCGTGAGCCGCCGCCAGGAGATCGAACACATAAGCGGCATTTAAGCGCGACTTTAATAAAAAAGCAACGTTATTGTGGAAGAAAACATTATTAAAAAATTGAATTTTTCTCGATTTAATGTTTCCTGATTAAAGCTAAAATAACGAAATAAATAATAATGACTATTTCTTCGCCTTTTAAAAGTGGAAATCTTACTTTGATTGCTACTGTTTAGTAATAAAAAACTATTTATAAATTTTGACTGACTGACTTCTTGCTTTACATCAGTTCATCCTTTTTTATACGCTTTTCATAAAGGCTAAACGTTCGAAGTCGAGCCCTGTATGTAATGAACTCAATAATGTAAAACATTTATGTATCCTTGGAACTAGGTATATAGAAATACAAATTTTCTTTACTCTATATACGGGCAACATAAAATGTTTTAAATCGAGATAACGCTTCTTTCAAAAACAATTATTACAAACAAGAAATTCATTTTCTGACATCAGATTAGTTCTTTGATTTTATTATGCCAGTTTCTGCCCATAAATTGGTTTGGTCACCCAGTAAAATTTTACGTGAGTTGTTTACGTTTCGCAACGTATTTTACGCAAATGCAAAATTACATGCGACCGTCTACTTTGCTTTTTCTTTAATGTGTGAGTTGAGCGTGAAATCCAATAAGTATAAAAAATATAAAATTTCTGTTTAAATTTAAAAAATTTTAATTTAATAAAAATTTGAATCAATAGTGGAAAGCATAATAAAAATAAATTCTGTAGGACTAGGCAATATGATTTGCTAGAACAAAAAGAAATTTTAACTAAAATATTTTTAGCCACCTTAAGTCAACAGGAAACAATTTTTTTTCAATGTGAAAAGTCTGCATTTTAGGAGGCACTGTATATTTAAGTTTATTTTATAAAATTTTATTTTGGTTTAAGCATTTATATAGATTTTTTTTATTAAAAACACAACTGCCAAACTAAACTCATCTGACACATTTAGCTTTTACAAAATTATGAAACCCTACTCTTCGGTTTTCACATTTTTTTTTTAAATTCTTTATATTGTTTGTGTTTTTTGACATTTCTTGATTTTATTTTATATTACAATTAATGTTATTATTTTAAAATAATTTTAAAAAAGCAAATTAGGAAATAATTGTTTAAAAAAATAAAAACAAAATAAAAATGGAAATTTGTTGCTGATTTATAAAATCAAATAAATAGTGACAAAAAAAAATTAGTTTTTAGATTATTTATTAAAAACAAACTACAAAAAGTTAATTTACAATAAAATAAACTTTTCACAAATAAAAAAAAAAATTATAGGCTCCTTCAATTTTGTTGTGGAAATGGTAACGTAAATTATTTACATTAGTAAATTTCATTACAAGTGCGGAGGGGATTTCACATTATTGTCCTCAAATATCAAGACCTAAAAAAATATTTTTTTTTTCAGCCCTTGTAGTTTTGGAGCTACGAGGGAAAATTCAAAAATTCGGAATTCCAAAAATCGTCATCTCTTTGTTATCAATGCAGATATTTCAATTTTGTTAAAACTTCTTTAAAGAAAGTCCCTTGAGTCGGATTAGGATTTCAGAAAAAAAATTAACGAGTTACTACGGAATTAAATGCTTTTTTTAATTTTTTTGCTTCACATCTGGTCCCCAATTAACCCATAGCTAACAAAATTAAAAAAAAAACCAGGTCCGTATTTCTTTTCTTAATTTTATTCTGAAATCTCGGATTTGACTCGACGGACCAAAAATTTGACAACGTCATTATATTGTTGACAAAATCAACTTTCTTTCAAGAAGGATTAACAGAATTGAAATATCTGCCCTAATTATGAATTTCTGGGATTCCGAATTTTTGAATTTTCCCTCGTAGCTTTAAAACCACAAGAGTTAGAAACAAAAGTTTAACAAATGTTTTCTTCTCAAAATTAGAAGGCTGTTTTGTTAGGTGATCCGTGGCAGTAATGTGAAATCCCCAATCCTCTATCGTTTATAACAAGTGAGTTTCTCATATGATACCATCGAAAATGGGACACCCTGTACATACAAAACCTATGAATTTAATTTTAAAAAAATTATAATTTTTTTAGGTTTTCCGCACGCTTGAAAAAAAGTAGTTTTATTAACTCTTGCGGAAGGAGTCTTGTCCGCATTAAATTTGATATTCGCCGAACTCCGCTATGTTAGAAAATACTATTTTTCTTGGTTAGTGTAAAACATAAACAAATAAAAATTATAACAAAACGCTTAGTAAATTCATTTTTTGTATGCTTAAACATCCACACCATATTGAGAAATTTATTGGACACCACGATACTGGACACTTTATGTGCCAGATCGTTGCCATGCCGATAAAGTAAAACCTTTTTTTGACAACTGTTTGAAAAATGAATTGTTAGGGACAAATATTATAGATTATAATATATATTATTGTTAGGGACACCTGAATACCAAAAAAAATAAATAATGAAGTACCGATTCTTAGCTTTATCGAAGCGGACGGAAAAGTACTAAAATTTGGAAAAGTGACATTTTCCATACCCTCGCGCTCGTAGAAAATAGTATTTATCTCTCTGCTTATAAAGCAAATCTTTTATGGTTTGTGTTTCAAGTTTAAAAATCGAAAGTAAACCAAGAAGCAAGCTTGACCACTTACATTGTAGTTAATTGTATAGTGATGAGATCATTCGGAGAAAAAGATAACAGGTTAACCGGTTATTAGAGACTTATTGGGAATCTCAATCCCTCTTAAAGGAAAACGGTGAGGCAGTCCAATTTCAAAAACGGAATTATTAATAACCGGACGCTGTCAAAAAAGTAAATCTAGCATTTTGATGATTTTTACATTATTATTTATTATTTAAAACCTGTATTTGAACCTACGTTTTTTTTCTTATCTGGGGGCACGGCAGTGCCCCGCCAAGTTCGCGTAAACTGCTGCACCATCTTTTCTTGAAACACTTCAGCCCATATTTGACCCATCTAAAACTCTACTTCGGAATAAGCTATGAAACTTAAACTTGGCACAGTCGTAGATCTTTATAGGGTTAACAACCCTTCCAAGGACTTCATGGACTTCTATGAAGTAGTAAAGTAGTTACGAAATTTCATAAAACGTCAAAGTTGCCACTCACTCATGTATAGATCATCAAAATTCTACTGTACTTCCGGACATGCTACAAGCTGAAATTTGGCAGGCTGATAGAAATTATGACCAAACCCTTGTCAAAAATCAAAAAACCCCAAAATTCTAATTTACTCCCCTCCCCTATACATGTAAATTATGTAAAAGTAACATTGCACAGAGAGCTGAGCTTTGGCAGACTGATAGGAAACATGATAAAACTATAGGAAAAAATTTCCCAGGGGGGGGGGCTCGGGCGCCTTAGATTTCTTTATATATTTTCCACATATTTTATGTAAAAACACAAAAAATACCTTAAAATTCGACATCATGAATGAACCCCTCGAGTTAGAGATAGCCCAGGGTTAAAGTTGTCAAAAGTGTTTATCCATCCAAGGTTAACTGCAAACTTGACGCGCGCTCGTACGGCAGGATAACGTATTTAGCTTTGGGTTAACCACAAAATGTCGAATTATTTTAAAGTGTTTTTTTTTGGTTGATTTTTCTCAAAAGCATAATATTTATAGATAGAGATTTTTGCAATGGGAACAGTCTACCAACTACCAAGCAAGCCTAAAATATTTTTTCTAGGATAACAGCTACTACCATTATTTCTTGTTGATGTACCTTGTTAATGTTTCCTCATTAGAATGCTCAACTTTAGAGAAGTTTGTTTGTTTCCTTGCAAATACATGATCTGTAACAGAAATAAAATAGGTATAGTAGTTTAAAAATAAACTTAAAAATGCAGTATTATAATCCAATATGGACATTAATCCATCCTAGCTTTAATAGGTAGATAGAGGTACCTAGATTGATTTTTATTTTATACTGTAAGTAGTACAAGTACAACAGAAACAAATTTGGAGCTACATGCTAATTTTTATGTAGCTAAACTATTTTCATCATACGTAGTAAATAAATACTTATTGGCTAGAGTACAATAACTAAAGAAGGTGAATAAGGTTTTACCAAATCTTTCTTTTAACAAAACACCCAAAACAAAAAATACAAAAACACAAACATATGATTATAACCACAAAATGTCAAAAATACCATAGACTATCAAATAAGAACGCGCCAACTTGCGAGTTTTGGAGCTCTGGGTTAAAATGGTTTGGATAAACACTTTTCTCTTTAACTCAAGGTTTACCCCAAGGTTAAAGTTGACCCTGGGCTAGCTAACACGACGAGATACCCCTCCATTGATAAACCGGTCCTTACTATGAGACATTTCTATAGTTAATTTAAAACAGAAATATTCCATATACAGTCCAAACCCATCAAACAAAACATTTTTTTATTTATTCAAAAAACAAAGATGTGAAAAATTTACTTGCCTAAAACACATATTTGCCCACAGTAACGCAAATACTTTTAAACTAACATGAGATTAACGCAGGAGCTGATCTAGGTAACTGTTTGGGGGGGGGGGGGGATATCATAATAGATATTACACAAAACCATTTTGCATACTGACCAGGAGGAGTATTCTGTGTGTCAAAACTAAATATAGTTTAAGATTTAGGGCGGCAATTTCCCCTGATTAACGTGACACAACTTTAAAATATGTAAGAGAGAAAACTTGTACAAAAACTTGTAAAAACTAAATAAAAAAAATGAGTTAGCGAAACAATAAAGTAATAATACTAATAATAAAAAATGTCTTCTAAACCTGATCCTGCTGGAATGGTTCCCAGTATAGAAGCAGCATTTCCTCGCTGTGTTGCTAGTTCATTTTTTTGTATTAAAAAACTTTTTTCTTTTTTTACTTTTAAATATTTAGCCAACTCACATGTCATTTTTTTGCTACTTCTCCCCAAGGACCAACTGCGAAAGGAAAAGAAAAAGCGATCCTCCAGGTCTATGTACTTTTGTGTTTTTTATTTTTTCCGCTAAACACCGCACCTGAACGTTTACTCATGTCTTTTAAATATGATTCTGCCATGTGTGTCCCAAACCAGTGCTTTTCCATTACTCTAGTGAACCAGAGTCATTCCGTCTGCCCTCTTGCCATCGGTTGTGCAAGTACCAGGCGGCTCGAGCACAGCTGGAAATCCGGCTGTGACCAATGCGCGTTTACTAATACCGTTAATCATCCAGTGTCTCGACAGTCGACATTGCAGTCGACCTGCGCTTTTGTTGCAGACCATAAATGTCAACTATTCCGCTGCAAGTGGACGGCCAATTCTCAGAGCAATGGCAATACGAAAACTAGAGTCATCACTACGTTCCCCAGGGTAGCAGAAGGCAACAAAATTTAAACTATTTGAAATTTCCCCGTTTTTCAACATGCCCCACTTTCCCCTACCCAGTACATCCTACGAATGTGTGGCATAGCAAAAATAAACTCACCACCACATAATTTTCTGTTATTACACGCAATTAGCTCTAGGAATCGTTAAAAATGACCTTCAATACATGGAAGCTTTTAACTGTTGGTTCATCGCGTTTTTGTTATAACCAACATGCTCCAGTGACTCACTTTTTGATAAACAAAAATATTTAATGTTTGTTTTTATTTAAAATATAAAAATCAAACCAACCAACAAATACTTTTTGTTGGCAAGTATAAGTAGGCATGTATAAATAATACATATTTTTTCTACCAGCGTTAGGAAAGTCTCACTTTTATGCACGACAGTGCCGCCGGAGTGCCGAGAAGTACTTTTCCGTACGCTTCAAAAAACCTAAGAACCGGTACCTTAAGATTTATTTTGATATATATTTAATATAATATTTTTTCGATGTCCTTAACAACCCAACCTATGACCCAGTTTTCAAATAATTGTCAAAGGCCGCAAATGTCAAAGCAGTGTCAAGGGGTCAAGGTTTTAATACTTTAACCACACTCAAGTTACTCAATCTGGTGGGGATTTTAATGTTTTTTTCGCACACTCGAAGAAAAGTAGTGTTCCTAACTTTTGCGTTAATGTTTCTTTTCGGCACTTGATTGCTGGCCGAACTCTGTTACGCGTCGGTCGGCTAACTGCAAATGCGTGCTGAAAAGTGACACTTCCCTCGGAGTAGTTGTTTCTGTTGGTTTCACAAAACTTATGATCTACACGGAGCTGTCGCCTACATTCACCTGAGGATGGCCCAAAAGGTCGAAACCGTTTCGGTCGTGGATTGGCATGGATCGCTTGTTCTTGATTATCAGGACGTGTTCCAGACGGGAATCATTCGTATCCTTGTGATCGACGTTGGAGATAGTGAAAACCAAACAGTTTTAACAGGTTCCCAACGAAAGCATCAAGCCATCAGTATAATTCAATGCCGGTAGGGGTATTTTCCCTCGGAGTAGTTGTTTATGTTGGTTTACAAAACTTATGCTCTACACGGAGCTGTCGCCTACATTCATCTGAGGATGGCCCAAAAGGTCGAAACCGGTCCGGTCGTGGATTGGCATGGATCGCTTGTTCCTGATTATCAGGACATGTTCTAGACGGGGATCATTCGTATCCTTGTGATCCACGTTGGAGATAGTGAAGACCAAACAGTTTTAACAGGTTCCGAACGAAAGCATCAAGCCATCAGTATAATTCAATGCCTGTAGGAGTATTTTCCCTCGGAGTAGTTGTTTTTGTTGGTTTCACAAAATTTTCCGCACTTGTTAGGAAATATGCGTGCGTGCGTGAAAGTGCACTTTACAGTGCTTACCTGCGTGTCTTAAATAGCACCACGGATCACCAAACAAATGATCCGTGATAGCACTTCAAGTTGGAATCTCCACACCACAGAAATATATTGTTTTAATCGATAAAGTACTTGTTATTTTAAGTAAATTTTATTATCTTTATTACTACTACTATACTACTATGTCGGTTTAGAAAGTTGTCCGGCGCCTATTCTCCACCTTCTTCGATCCTGACAATCATCTTCTGTCAGGTTTTTTTGACTCATTGATCTTTGGATTGACTGTTGCCATTCTAGTTTAGGACGCCCTCTTTTTCTGCGCCCTATTGGTTGCCATTCTAGGACTTGCTTTGGTAATCTTTCGTCGTTCATCCGTTGCACATGGCCGTACCATATCAGTTGTCTTTTAGGGATGTCATCCGTTATGCTTTCCTCGATTCCCATTTTTTCTTTATGATCTCATTTCCTATATGATCGGTTCTAGATATTCTCATTGATCTTCTTATTGCATCCATTTCGACACTTTCCATTTTTGTTTTGTATTTTTCTGTTACGCGACAAGTCTCTATTCCATACAACTGCGTGCTTTTCACCAATGTTTCATATATGTTAAATTTTACAATATTTTTTATTTCTCTGCATCATGAAATACTGTTAAGACATCCAATTACCTTTTTTGGATGAAAAAAAGACAAAAAAAAAGGTTATTATCTTTATTATCCATCCCTAAAACTTCAGTCTTAACCATTACATTTTCATTTGTTTCATTGTTGGAAAATACGCGAACATGTTTCATTACAAAGAAGAAGGATTTGTGCCTTAAAATATATATAATGTTGTATATTGCACACTGAACGTGAACCTAGAAATTATTCCGAAACACACTGTACTCCATGCACAAGTTAATGTGACGAAGGGTTAAAACTAAAAAATATTTTAATAATTAAAGTGTTGTTTTGAAATGTAAAAATGGTGTTTCTCTTCACCCATTTTCCGATTTACCCCTTATATAATTTTAACCCTTTGTCACATTAACTTATGGATGGGTGGTACAGTGTGTTTCGCAATAATTTATACAGTACGCACCAGTTTCGCCTCACGTTCGCCTTCAGTGGGTTTCTTCTTTTTTTTGCCTCAAAAAAAAAAGAAAGAAATAATTGGTTTTGCTACATTGCATCTAAATAATTAGTATACTGTGATTGCATCTTTAAGTTTGAAAAATAAAATATTTGTTAGTATTTATTATAGTCGCACACCCAGGAATATGTCGTATTTGATGCTATTTTTTGTTTTTATTCATGAAATATGTGGAAAATGCCCCAAGGCCCCCCCTGGGTGCGTTCTTGTATAGGTAAGTTGAATTAGTGTGCAATTACACAACATGTAGTGGTATTTACTATTTTATAGGTGGTAGGTATACTTAAAGACACAAGCCCTAAGTTCTCCTTTGTAATTGTTTCATATTTTCCAACAATGAAACAAATAAAAACTGTCTTACTGTCTTACTAAGTCCAAGTTGATAGAACTTCGTTATTACAACATACTATAATACCCTTTGGCCATACATTCACTTAATAATAATACAGAAACAAAAAGAAAAAAGTTATGTAATAATTCAAAGCTTTCACTTCAAATTTAAAAATGAACTGATTGCGTGTATTTTGTTTCTCTTTTATTTTTCACAAACCACTAAATTTGGGTTTCCGTTTCCTATGGTTTGTTTAGCACGAAACGGTTAATCTATTTTATAAAAAAAGTAAAAAACATAATACAAACATGCATACTGGTGTCTGCAGTCAACGTTAAATAATAACAAGTAGTATCTTCTTAGTGCCACCAAATCAACGCAGATATAGCTGGCTACGCGGAAAGATCTTTGACCGAATTTAACAGTAACAGTGGGAACCGAACCGAACCGAACCGAACCAAAAAACGAGGACTGCAAATAAATGAGTCAAAACTAAATATACTAACTTTAAAAAAAAAAACAACGAGAGATATGCTCAAAATTTTGGAATACTCGAGCAAGTGGAAAAGTTTATATACTTGAAGCAAACCTAAAAATAAACCGGATGAGAATCAGCTGCAACAAAGGCTTATACGCTCATCAAAACTGCTCAAGCCAAAGATCCTAACGAGATCTGAGAATCATGGTCACTTACAAAAGCAAATAAAGAACGACTAAAAATATTTAAAAGAAAAAAATTAAGATCTTTGGACCATTGCAAACAGAAAATGGTTATAGGCGGATACGGATGAATTGTGAATTAGATCAGCTAATAGATGGCGCAAGAATCGTGAGGTTTATCAAAAGGATGAGATAAGAACACCGAGAACAATAATGAAGTGGTGAGCTGTAGGAAGAAGAGTAAGAGGAAGGGCACAAAAAGGTGGATATAAGATGTCGAAGATGACATCAAGAATATGAGAATTAGTCGTTCCATAGAGACCAGAACGGAGGGCTCTGGTTAATCAGGCTAAAGCCCACAAGGGATTGTAATGCCACTTCAAGAAGTGTTTTCATCACTAGCAGAAGTTGTTCTTCCTTGGCTTGTCTTGTCTCGCATTACGTCTCCAAAACATTTCATATTGGTATTTTTTTAGAGCCCTGCTGCAGAAGATTTGCCTCGCCAAGTTCGCGCTGCCGATGCCGTACCATATTTTCTTAAAACATTTTAGCCCATATCTACAAATCTCAAACTTTGCACAGTCATAGATCTTTATACAGTTAACAACCCCTCCAAGTTTCATGGACTTCCATAAAGTAGTAAAGTAGTTACGAAATTTCAAAAAACGAAATTGCCACTCACTGACTCACTCACTCATGTATAGATCATCAAAATTCTACTGTACTTCCAGACATGCTACAAAGCTGAAATTTGGCAGACTGATAGAAATCATGACCAAACCCCTGGAAAAAATCAAAAAACCCCAAAATTCTAATTTACTCCCCTCCCCTATAAATGTAAAGTTGTAAAGTTATGTAAAAGTAACATTGCCCACTTCCAGAAATGCTAGAGAGCTGAGCTTTGGCAGACTGATAGGAACTATGATAAAACTAAAGGAAAAAATTAAAACACCCCAAAATTCTAATTAACTTCCCCCCCCCCCCTATAAATGTAAAGTTATGTAAAAGTAACTTTGGCCACTTCCAGACGCGCTAGACAGCTGAGCATTGGAAGGCCGATAGTAACTATGATACAGCTATAGAAAAAAATTAAAACACCACAAAATTCTTATTTACTTCCCTCCCCTATAAATGTAAAGGTATGTAAAAGTAACATTGGCCACTTCCAGACGCGCTAGAGAGCTGAGCTTTGGAAGGCCGATAGCAACTATGATAAAGCTATAGAAAAAAATTATAACACCCCAAAATTATAATTTACTTCTCTCCCCTTTAAATGTAAAGTTATGTAAAAGTAACACTGCCCACTTCCAGAAACGCTAGAGAGCTGAGCTTTTTAAGACTGACAGACACTATAATAAAACTATAGGAAAAAATTTAAAAACACCAAAATTTTAATTTACTCTCCTCCCCTATAAATGTAAAGTTATGTAAAAGTAACATTACCACTTCCAGAAACGCTGAGCATTGGAATACCTATAAGACCTATGATAAAACTATAGGAAAAAATTTAAAAACACGAACATTTTAGATTACTTCCCTCCCCTATACATGTAAAGTTATGTTAAAGTAACATTGTCCACTTTTAGAAAAGCTAGAGAGCTGAGCTTTGGAAGGCTGATAGTAACTATGATAAAACCATGGGAAAAAATAAAAAACCTCAAAATTTTGTAAGGCAAAAGTTTTGAACAATATTCCGCATATTTTACTACTTTAAAAATTAAATATTATCCAATTCCTTTAAAAAAGAAGTGAAATCATAACAAAAACATTTCATGTAAAAAAAGCCACGTACGCGAAAATGACATTCCGTAAAAAGAATTGAGATAAAAGTAAAGCCAAGTTCTCCAATACAAATTTCAAAATGAAAGGTTCTTACTAGTTTGGAAATGTTTTTCTAAACTTGGCTATTACGACTGTAAATGACTCTTAGGCACAGTGCTAAAGAAGAAATAAAACAAAAGTAGAGGAGAATTTGTAACAAATATTAAAATGGAAATTTGCCGCTCATAATATCAGACAGAAAGATGATCGATGGAACAAATGTATTGCATACGATTTGTAGAAACAAAAAAAATCTAAAAACAATGTACCTTTTGTGATTCTTTTAGTAATGTCCCCGGAAGATGTAAGTTAGTACTTACAAAACCTGTCGGGACTATTTGTATAAAACAAATTAAAAATTAGTGGAGGAAGACATAACCTGTTTTACCATAATAATATGGCCATTTTCTAAAATTACAAAATATATTCTGGTTTAGATCCTCTAGAGGGTGAACCCAAAAAACGCCCCCCTTGGTTACGCCACTGAAAAAGCAAAAAATCATAATTTTGCCCTAATTTAGCAGTAAGGGACTAAAGAACGTAATTTTTTTTAGGTTACGTAACATAGGTATCAAATTTTTACAAATAGCAGAAAAAAATTAATCAAGCCAAATAGTGTCTTTCTTTCCACTATCTTATTTACCGAAAAATATCTGTGACCTTAAATAAGGTAAAATCTTTTCTTACTCTAATAGTAAAATATATAAAAGAGATTCTTATTATACCTTTTATAAATTTAAATAGTGTAAAAATATTGATAAATTTTTGGTGTGTTTTGAACAAACAAAAATGTCATGTTTTAAGCGAGATTTACCTTTGGGTATCAAGGCACAAAGTTCAAACAGAACAGACATTTTTGTTTATCTTAAAGTGGGTATTGACTTGCAACAAAACACTACAAACACTCCAAACATTTTCGCCGAAAATGTTCGCTCAGTGAGTACGTGTCTATGCAATGCTTATGTAATTTTGCAATCTGGGAACACAGCGCGCATCAAACACTACAAACAGGACAAACATTTTCGGCGAAAATGCGCGGAGTGTGTGTGAGTGAATACGTGTACTTCAAAAGCACAGACCGCGCTGCAACAAATTTTGCAAGTCAATACGTCACGGCGAACGCGCAAAACATTTTCCGAGGCTTGTCGGTAAATCGGAATACCACAAAGAGATTTATTCCTTCTTGTTTGTCCAGTGGGTGCAGTCGTTTTTTTTTTACTTGGCAATTAAAAAATTGAATGGACCATCCATCTCCCGCACAACGCTCAAAAAGTATTGAACCTTCATATCCTTAATTTCAATACGCATCTGATTATTCAGCTGACAAAACATATGTAAACTACGACATTGAGGAAAATTTTTTAAATTAATTTATGCGGTTCGGTTCATTTAGTTTAATGTCGAAGTTGGGTATCTTTCTTGAATATTTTAGGACCCACTAGACAAATTAAGTTTTCAAAATCCTCTGCAGATATTCTGGTAAAGTTTTTGAAATGTAATTAGTCCATATCTCTCAGTAAACTTAAATTTTGTCTTTGTAAATACAGACGTCTGGACCATTCTTTTCGCTGCTCTTTTTTATTTTTTCTTCGCAAACTCTCAATAATCAGAAGAGCGCCGCTACAACCGCGTCGTCATCATCCATCACGGTTGACGGTGATACTGAGTTGAAATAGCGAGAATACAGGACGCAGAGCAAATGCTATATACCAATTAAAACCGTAATTTCAGAAAAATGAGCCAATCACATTGCATCTGTACACCTGGTGAATTGCAGATTTTCACTCCACGTGGACTACGATAACCTACTTGCTATTAGGGAAGTGTTGAATTGATTAAGAATTACTTTTCCTAATTTCCACTAAATTTGACTTGTGCAGCGTTAAAAATCAATCTGTGTGTGGGTAAGTTGAAATATTGTTTGCCACCATGTCATTTAAGAAAAGTAAACTACTAATCCGATTATAATGAGAATTTTAAAAATAGTAAATAAAGAAAAATAATCAAAAATAATTTGCAAATAAAATACTCTCCCAATTTTTGGGCACCTAAGCTAACACAATTAATGTATGTATAATATAGGTAATTTTAACTAATTTTGGTCCACAAAAAAAACCTCTTTGCGACACCCGGGGACCCGACCAGTGGACCAGTGTAATACCAAGTATAATGTTTTAGCTCACACGTATATTATAAGTAGGGTGAGCTATGGTGTCTGTCTGTCCGTCTGTCCATCTGTCCATCTGTCCGACTGTCCGTCTGACCGTCTGTCCGTCCGTCTGTCCATCTGTCCGTCCGTCCGTCCGTCTTTTTATTTTGCAGTTCTTGTGTTATCTTTATTATTTAATATTGTTATTATCCTTTTACCAATACCTACAGTTTTATTCTAAATGACTCTAAATATTGAATAAACTTACTTAATTTAGATATATAGATATATATAATATATATATATATATATATATATATATATAGATATATATAATATATATATATATAGATATATATATATATAATATATATATATATATATATATATATATATATGTCTGTATTTCTGTATGTCTGTATGTCTGTAAGTCTGTAAGTCTGTAAGTCTGTAAGTCTGTATGTCTGTCTGTCTGTCTGTCTGTCTGTCTGTATGTCTGTATGTCTGTATGTCTGTATGTCTGTCTGTCTGTATGCATACATGTGAGCTAAAAATTAAAAA
This sequence comes from Aspidapion aeneum, assembly GCA_963576565.1. Lineage (NCBI taxonomy): Eukaryota > Metazoa > Arthropoda > Insecta > Coleoptera > Brentidae > Aspidapion > Aspidapion aeneum. The sequence continues at coordinate 115,962,146 of OY755039.1, forward strand.
ATATCAAAGTGCGAAAAATTATTTTTTTAAATTTTACGCAATTTCAAAAATCATATCGAAAAAAGTTTATTAAAGATTAACTTTATGTAAATCATCATTTCATATTCTACAGAAGCGCACCTTTTGAGGATATGCCCACATACAAGGATCCTGGAATTTCTGTTCGATTTATATTTACCTGTAGTTTATGTGATTTCCGCGAGGGAAGTGTTGGAAATCTTGTTTTCATTTCTTTTTAGTGACTTTGGTCGGACCCGAAAAGAGCCGCGGCTGTTTGTGTCGGTAGGGTTAAAATTATACCAGGAAGATTTTATATGAATTTGGATAACTTTTGAAGGGCAGAATCAAGCAAAATTTCACGAAATCGTTAGAACCCCGTATTAGGAGGTATTTCAAATGACCTTGCAAACACGACGATCTTTTGCGCGCGAATGTTTGTTGCATTCGGAGGAAAAAGATTGGAATGTTCGTAGTGTTTTGCGCGTTTGGAGTGATTTGTTGCAAGTCAGTACGCACCTTTAAAAACTTTGAGCTCTTAAATCAATATTAAGATTACCTACTTTAAAAAAAATATATAACCATGAATTATCAGTGAAGTGGCGTAATGGGTCTTCTATACCTTTTTATTATAGGGTTTTTTAATATTTTGCTTTTAGTTAGGTATTTTTTGCGTTTGTAATTAAATAAAATAATAAAAAATCAACTGATTGTTTATTCCTCGGTTTATTGTAGCCCTGACTACGCCCCTGTCCAATTTTTTCCCTAACTTCACCTATATAGAACCAGATTTTATGTTTTTTAACACTTCTCCTCCAGGCCAAGCCCCACTTAGACAAGATGCGGGTTTTGACGTCATTTTTTTCAGTTTTTTAGTTATTTGACCATGAATTTTAACATGCATCCGTGTATAGCTTGCAAAAATACATTCACCACAAGTTTCCTAATGCCATATACCTAAAGCCTCGTACAGATCTGAACATTTTGAGCCTCGCAACGAGCCGAACAACGAACCAAGCACTAGTTTGGACGGGGCCACGATTGCGATCACAAACCATTCCGCGAATCCTAGCTATTCGGCGAACGGTTCGCGGAATTCCCCTTTTGAGTTAAACTTTAAAAAAATCAAAATGGCGCTTCCAAAATGGTGGATTTTTTCATTTATAAACCGGTATATATCAATTTTAAACTTGTGGTGTATTTATTTATAACATAACATGTTAAAATTTAATTGCAGTTTAAGGTCGCTAATTATGAATTTTGAATTAAACTTAAAATAAAGTGACGGTTTTTAATTTTAAGACCGATATTTAATTATAGGTTGCTGATTGTGATGTTATTATTAAATCTTGAACGGATACGTGCTACATTTGGAACTATGTAGTGTTTAATGTCGGTGATTATGATTTTTAGCATAAACTTTGCAAAAATTCAAATGGCGGATTTTTCATTTATGAACCAATATTTATTATTTTTTTGTTTTGCGGTTATGATTTTTAAATTAAACTTTAAAAAAAATTAAAATGGCTAATTCAAAATGACCCTTATTAACTGTTATGTATTTAATTGAGAACTTTGTTTAAGATTATGAGTTTTGAATAAAACTTACAAAAAGTCAAAAGGCTGATCCAATTCCCTTTATTATTCGATATGTATTAAAACTGTTACTTTGATACTCGCTACTTTGATACGCGCTATTGTAAACGCGCGCTATTTTGATATTCGCTTATTTGAACACCCGCTCAAATGATCGCGCTATTCTGATACGCGCTATTTCGTTACAGAGCGTTACTGCCTTTCGATGCACCAATACAATATCCTTTTTTGTATTCGAAATTCCTTCAGAAAAAGATGCCACTCGACCCACTTTGCCTATTTAAATTGAGGAAAGTATTTTCACCCTGTCTGGGAGGCACGTCCTTCAGAAACGTCAAGATGCTTAAAGAGTGTCCCCCTTGAACACAAAACGATGGCGACGTGTTCGATTTTTTTCCCGAAATCGCACTCTAAATATCCAAAAAGTGCTCTGTTTCGATGTTCATGAAACACCCTGTATGTATGTTCTGTAGCAGAAATACACTTCTATTGTCAATCATCATGGTCGACCTTCATTTCGTCTCCTTTCTGTCCAAGTTATAAAGTTCAATAAACCCTTATAATATGACCTAGAACTAATGAAATCCATCGTCATCCACAGTGAGAAGGAAAAACTTTGGTTTTCACGGCAAAAGACAATACAACATTTGAGGGGCCTCATAACTTAAAATGCATTTTCTTGGCATTCCACCGATAAATATGAGTTACCTGGTGGCAACAGACGTTTCAAAACAGAATAAGGCAACTCAGTGTGCACACCTATTAACACTTATCGGTGATGAATATTCAACACTTTTAAGTTTGCAGATAATGAAAAAGATAAAATTTAAGTACTTTTTAATAAATTTAAAATGTATTTTATAGGCTACTGATGGAGCTGAATGGGTGCATCCTCTTCACATTATTAGGGAGAAATTAGGTCAGTTAAGACTTTATCAAAACATCTAAAATTACCGACCTTCGAGTCTCTGACTGAGGAGTTGCTTGGGCAAAACTTTTTAGTACCCTTGAATGCACCGAAGGCTTTTACAGGTAGATAAAACTAGTTCTAACATTTATATTTTTTCAACAATTTGTGGTCGCTGTAGATGGTTACGTCTTCCTTATTGTACTCATGCTCCTGAGGTATATATATTTTTAATGATATTAGGGGAGTAAAAGTGTGTGATCATAGCTGCAAATGATGAAAATAACCAAATAAATAAATTAAAGTTGTTTTTTGAAAGAGCAGCTAAATTCAAACTAAAATTTAATCGAAATAAATGTAAAGGAATTTTGGAGGGGGTATTCATGGATATGAAAATTACATTAAAAGGCCTCAAACCAGACAACTCGAAAGTGGAGGCATTAAAAAACATGGCTCAACCACAAGACAATGTAGCAGGAATACACTTCACTTTTGTTAATCATCATGGTCGCCCTTCATCGTCTTCTACAAAAATTAGATATGTTAAATACAGAATTATGGGATGTAAGTATTTCGGTGTGTAGATGGGCCACAAAACAACCAAAAAATCACCGCTAACAATCTAAAAGCGGGTTCTCAAGGCCTCTAAAAATGCCTCTTTCTTTTATTGGGCAAGGACTTGGCGGGTTTAGGTATCTTTGTTTACAAACCCAAAAAAGATAGGGATCAAAATATGTCTGATGAGTAAAAATATGAAATAGAACAGCACTTTTTACTTGCAAGTTTTGCCATATTTTTTATAGCCTGTTGTATTGTATAATCTTTAAAAATGTTTTTATAATCTTTAAAGAATTTTCTAGTTTGCAAATAAATTCACAAATAAAGACAAATATATGAAGGGTCCAGTGGAAAAACGATGAGATTCCATTTTTCAAAAAGATGAGTAAAACGAAATTTAAAAGGAGTCTCATCGTTTTTCCACAGTGCTGCCTATTTTTAGCCGTAGCTTTTAGTGGAATCTCATTGTTTACAACCCTGTAAGGTTTACCCAAGTAACATTTCTTTATTTATAGCAGAAGCTAAAAGGTTGCCAGCGCCTTTCCTTCAAACCATTAGTTTCAATGTTTGGTCGCTAGCACGTTCCCATTACCCTTATATACCCCTTAGACCTCCTAAATGGGACTCCCCAATTGGTGGTGGCAACCTATGTATTAAACTCACTATAAAGCCATAAGAAATAAACTTCAGCTTCGCCCTCTAGCGGTTCCACCAGTATAGAACCTTTTAGAGCCTAAAGCTATTATGCCAGGTTCTAAAAGCAACTCAGAAACGTCCTCTATCCTCTTATAAAACTAGATTTGGTAATTTGGTATCCTGGCGATTCTGTTGAATACCATAATACCTTTAAAGTAAAGAAGTTTTCCTATAAATGCTATGGCGATATTTTAGATTCACAATGGCTATATAAAATAATTTAGGTCACAAAATTGCCAAAAATGTCAGAGTCCCAAAATTATTTTATCACATAAAAATATACCGAGTTTGTCGTTTTGTTGATGATCAAATTGCCTGCCAGATTTATTTTTCTGTTAAAATCGTATCTGAAAAGCTCTCAAAACAAGCGCGCCAGCACAAGAATGCTTTTTAATTGTTTTTTGATAACAAAATAACAAATATTTAAAATTAAAAAAAAATCGTTTACACTATTCACCATTAAAAAAGTCTGTTTGGTTTACATAAATCAAAATTAAAGTAAAATTGTTGTTAAAAAACACTGATAAAACGACTAGATAAATATTTTCTCTTTACAATATTTATTAAATAAATTTATACCTACGCCATTATGGTTTAATAGTGGTCACTTGGTTTTATTTGTTACTGTATCGCAACAAGGATTTTTGAGTGTCCTTATGAAACCAACAAAAAAAACAATGTAAACATAGTCAACATAACCTCACTTAAATTTTTTGTATTTGTTTTTAAAGTGTTTAAAAACGTATAATTCAACACTTTTAAATGTTTTTTATCGTGCAATTTCGACACAATCGAGAGGGCCAGTGCAATAATATTCGTTGTGCCTGTAGTTTGGAGGGCAACCTCTTATATTGGCCGTGTAAACAGGCCTTATCTAGGCATGGGTGTCCTACAAAGGAGGACGAAAACTCAACAATTATTAATTATTGGGCTTTAAATAATCAATCTGTACCTAGGTATATCTATTATTTTTACGAGAAATACCTAAAAAAATAAAACACGAAAGTATTTACTTACTTCTGTTAGAACCCTTAAGGAATAAACAAGGTTTTATGGCCGCCTATTTAAAAAATAATTATTAAGTTTACCTTTAAGCCTTCCTATAAAATCTTATTAAAATGCCTAAAAGTAATGGCAAAAACCAAAAGTCTAAAGTTTATATTTACCACTCTTAAAAACGTTAAGGAAACTAGGTTCTATATGGCCGCCTATCTAATCATATTTACTTTTAAACTACTGGTAACTATAAAAACAAAAGGATATAAGATAACCTTTTAGCTCTATTATAAAACACTTTTGTGATGTAAGTAATTAAAAAAACTAAACGACCAAAGTTTATATTTATTTTTTTTTTCAAAACTTTAGGTAAAATGGTTTTATAAGACCATCTTTATAAATCAGAAATCAATAAAACCAAAAGTATCTAAAAGGAACAGAAGGAATATCAGTTTTATTATACTCCCGTTATAAATCACTTTTTGGTTGTATAACAACCCTTTACGTAATTGGCAATATAAATTACCTTTATGTAGCCAAATTGATCCTAAAACCCATACCAACACCCTCTAAATAACCTAGGAACCAAGTTAATAAAACCTTGAGTGGTAATAATGTTACTTGGGTAGTGTGTTACTACATCACGTTACAAGCTACCGCAAAGAATCTCATCGTTTTTCCACTTGACCCTTCATATATATTTGAACCTAGTACATATATGGTAAATATAAACAGTGGCGCACCTAGGAATATGTCTTGGGTGGGACCAAGGCGTTTTTTAAGTTTGAGTAAGAATTTGTGTTAAATGACCTTCAGCAATGTTATATTTCAAGTTTGAGAAAAATCGGTTGCTAACTAAGAAAATCCGCCATTTTGGATCGGCCATTTTAATTTTTTTAAGTTTGAGTAAACATTTGTGTTAAATGACCTTAAGCAATGTTATATTTCAAGTTTGAGACAATTCGGTTAGTAAATAAGAAAATCCGCCATTTGGGATCGGCCATTTTGATTTTTTTAAGTTTGAGTAAGAATTTGTGTTAAATGACCTTATGCAATGTTATATCTCAAGTTTGATACAAATGATATAAGCCAATTATGAGTAAAATTGATTCAACTACACAAAATAATTAATAGAAACTACAAAAATAGTTACCTCAATTACATATAAAATTCAGATAATTATAGACGCATTTAAATCAAAATATAGAACATAAATTAATTAATAATATTAATGATTCGATTTGAATACTCAAGCATTTTATACAAATATTAATTTACAGCTCGTGATGTACTTGTATCAAATAACAGCTGGTGATTGTATCAAATATGCGAAAATCGCGATCAACCTAATTATACAGGTACTTAGGTAAAATTAAATATAGGAAAAATGTATTTCCTTGGCGTAATGGATTTTTTTTAGTGTACTCCCCCCTGAAATCCGCGCTTAATCAGACAATTATTATTTTAGTACCAGGAAAACCTATCCTGACAAAAACTTTTCTTGGGCCTAATCATTCCATTTCTTCGTAGCTCTTAGTCTAGTTCGATTGGCACCCTAAAAATAAAAAAAAATAAGCTTGTTTTGTAGTTCAGTATGAAAGATGCCGTACCGCAAAGTGGAAGAACCACTAATACGAGTGGTTTAGGACCGGCTCCAAAGGCATCACAAACCAAAAAAAAAAGGTTTTTTATGGTTTTCTTTTTGTTTCATTTTCGAGACTTTTAGGGCTGACCATAGAAGTTTTAAGTGAGATAGATAATAGAATACTCATCAGACAGATCTTTGTTCTTTAGGGATCCAAATTATAGGTACTTTTCATCATATACGTAATATTCCAATACTCCCTGTTACCTATTTACACAATGGTTTGCGTTTGATGCAAACATTCAGAAATAAAGGTACGAAAAAATCACAGATACCAAATTTACATAGATAGAGTTTTTGTCAACTGTACGCCGATGACTTGACGTAACGAATACAAGAATAAAATAATATTCATGCGTAAAAGTATAACCAATCAGGACATTTTATCTTACGGACCGCAAAAAGGATAGACTTATACCCATTGATATTGCTATTTCAAATATGTTTGCATTCTGCATCGTATGGTACCGTAAGTATTGCAATAATACGTATATAACCAATCAGGTGTTTCTTGCTTAAAGACCCCAAGGCTCTCATGTTTGCATCATGAATGGACAGTTACCGTGGGTATTGGAATATTATGTATATGCTTTTCATCTCTATATACAGGGTTTCCTAACCTAGATCTTGAATGGGAAAAGCCATGTGTCAAGTAAAGACAGAGAGAAAATTTGTGTGGGTCAAAGAAAAACAGATACATTGCGCAATGGTGACAGTTCTTTACTGTATTCTAATTGAATCGGTAATAATAAGAACAGTACAATTCCAAAATTTGACATTTCCATAGCCATTTTCTTTTTAATACCAAGCTGCATTGAATGAGTGTAAAAATAGTACTAATACTACTAATATCACGGATCACCTAACAAAAGGTGATCCGTGCTAATATCACTATATTAAGGTGTATGGCAACGCTTATCGTAAAGCATTGAGTGTAAGAACAGTACAAGTCTGGACTTATACGAGAGTTTTTTTCGTTTTCCCAAAACTGTACCATTTGGACTTGTACTGTTCTTATTCTCACCGATTCAATTGTATTAAAAACAATTGGAACTCGATTAGGAATCTGAGTTACAATATTCTTGAAAATAACTCTTAGGCGTCTCCAAATTCCGACTGTTTTATTACGTTAAACTTCATCAATTGGGTATTTTTTAATTTCCTTCGGGGAGTTCGATCAGTTACGTAGTTTGGTGTTTTTATTTGCAAGGGAAAAAAATATTTTTATTATTCAGTTATTCTTCTACCGACATCTTTGCTAATCAAGTATAAAAGGCAACTTCATAGGGGTATAGTCAACCACGGATACCGGTGTTTCGGAAAAAGGCATTTCCATCCTCAGCGTGGCTTGCCTGACACAAAGTAAAACAAACTGACTACAAGATACAAGGTAAATCAAAAGGAATGAAAAAATAATAAAAACCTATTTTTCATTCTACGAGTAAACGACAGCGAACCAAGGAAACTTAGTCCATGGCGGGACGAAAACGTCTATACTATACTATACCCCTATGAAGTTGCCTTTTATACTTGATTAACTCATTGTTTTCGGTTCCAAACCGTGGAGACGGTGACAGCATGGTCTGGTTGAACTGTGACGAAAAGTCTTTCTTCATTATAGACCGGTGGACGTTTTCGTCCCGCCATGGACTAAGTCGGCATCTCTTCCACACTGCTGGGGGAGATGACGCGTGAAAATATAAGAGACGTCGCTGTAACCGTTTCTCCAAAAAACATCTAATTTTCATTTTTTTTTCTTAATTTGAGTCTGGAACAGATGTTACAAACTTCACCATACATTTTGCAAGTGAGATGTAGCCATTTTAAGCATTTAATACATTGTAATCAATTCACTTTTTTAGTTGTGGTTGCGTAAACTGCAAAGCAATTCACGCAATGTTCCTGGTTTTCATTTTTCTTTTTGGCTAGAGGTTCATCATCGCTGTCACTCCAATGAATTTTTTCTCGGTCTTCTTGAAAATGCGGCAACTGTCCTTTTTGTTGGGGGAGATGCCGCACCTGATTATCAAGGTCACAAATTTAAAACGCAACACAATACAGCATGGCAACTGTAAACATAACCCCAAAATACCGATGTTATAACCGTTCACTAAATGATGAACTCTGAATGTGGGCATACTTGGTTGCCTATGTTATAGCGTAATCATTGAAATACGTGAAAAGTGGCGTCTCTCCATCCGCGGCAACTCTCCCGCATTTACCCTACTATTATTTTGTTATCGTTGTTGTTTTATTTCTGCCTAGTCGCTTCGACACCTCCGTCCCTGTGTCATGGGCGCACCCAGGGGGGGGGGGGCCGGGGCCCGGCTGCCCCCCAAGCCTTAGATGTTTTTACATATTTTCTACATTTTTTTTTACGGGTATGCGCACTCGCAAGGAGATCCCTATCATGCTCGAGAAGCGGCAAGTGCGCGGAAATGTTGGTGTGTGTTGGTTTTGAAACGGTTCAGGTTGTAACCTGCAGGGAAAACTGTCGCAGGGAGTTTATTCCACAGCGATGCTGTTCTCCAGAGATATGAATTCTGATATAATGAGGTTCTTGGTGCCTCTATTTTGACAATAAATTGATGGATACCGTCTGTTTGACGTGTTCGCCTAGTAGGTGCTACTCCCGGGAGGATCATACGTGCCAACTCTTCAGAGCATTTTCCGTGATAATACCTGTAGAAGAGAGATAGATCGCCCACAGTTCTTCGATGTTCGAGACTATCCAGGCTACGGGTAAGTGCGGGGTCATTGATTAGCTTGATAGCTCGTTTTTGCACGGTGTTCAAAAGCATTAAGGTATGTTTGGGTGCCGCACTCCATATATGTGAGCAGTACTCCATAGTTGGTCGAATCTGGGCTTTGTAGAGTGTCAGCAGTTGGCTTGGTGTATACAGATGTCTTGTACGAAATAGCACCCCAAGCTTTTGGGACGCTCTTTTAGCTATATCTGCCACGTGACTGTGCCAAGACATGTTGGTCTCTGCAGTGACTCCTAAGATGTTCAACTGGCTCTGCAATGCGACAGCACTTCCAGATAGCATGATGTTTGGCTCACCGGTGCTGGTCTTTTTTGAAAACAGGGCTGCTTGGGTTTTCTGCGCGTTGAACTGTACAAGGTTTTTGTTGCCCCAGTCCTCTATTATCTCCAAGTCGTTATTTATCTGTGATATTTCAGTTAGTCTAAGGTAATGGAATTCACGTGCGGAGAGACATGTGGGTGGTATGACTGAGGAGACTACATTGCCATCATCTGCAAAGCAATAAAGTGGATTTACTGTTTTATCTATGAGGTCATTTATGTAAATCAGAAAAAGTGTTGGCGAAAGGATTGCTCCCTGTGGCACACCAGCATTTATTTGGTAAGAGTTGGAGTTCCGGCCATCCAGTGCAACATAAATGGATCTATCCTTAAGGTAACTTTCAAACGCAAAGTCTCGACGACAATCCCGTTGCTTAGAGCTTGTTGAGCAGATTCTCATGCCAGACTTTATCGAATGCTTTAGATATATCTAAGGCAATTGTTCTTGTTTCACCTCGCAACTCAATCGCTTTTTGCCATAAGTGAGTGACGTATGTAAGCAAATCGCCAGTTGACCTATATTTTCGAAATCCGTATTGCTTGTCGTTGATAATTTTGTACTTTTCCAAGTACTTGGTTAGGTGATTGTTCACAACTCTCTCCATTACTTTTGATATCACCGGAAGTAGAGCAATTGGTCTATAGTTTAACGGATCTGTCTTTTTTCCTTTCTTTGGAATGGGTTGTACTGCGGCAGACTTCCATGATGATGGATATACTCCCTGCCTATAAGATAAATTGAATAATTTTGCGAAAGTTGGGGTGAGTTCGCTAGCACAATTTTTGAGTACTATCGCGGGAATGCCATCTGGACCCATTGCTTTGTTTGTATCCAACCCTTTAAGGGATTTTTGTAATTTTCTGTGACAAAAGGGTACCTCTGGCATACTGTGGGAAACCCTTTCAATGAACGGTGGATTTTTTCCATTTGGCACTGTTAGGTTTGAGTTGGAGGAAAAGATTTTGGCCAGCATATTGGCTTTTTCCTCTGATGTTGTGGCTAAGTGAGTATTTTTATCTGTGGTGGTGGTATGGATGACTTGGTGAAGTTTGATCCAACGGTTTTTGCAAGAGACCAAAAGGACCTAGAACTACTTGGACAATTCAGCAACCTGTTTTTTATTCTTTGATTGTATGTTTCTTTGGCGGCGTCAATAGTAATTTTGCAACTATTTCTGGCTTCTATAAATTCTGTGTGGTTTTGAGCGATTTGTTGTCGTTTCCAAAGGTTATATGCTCTGTGTTTTTTCTGTACAGCCGTTTGACACTGGCTGATGAACCAAGGTTTTACATTAGCTCTGCGTTTTATTGTATGTGGGATATATGCATCCATTCCAGATAAGATTACTTTTGTTATTTCATTACAGCAAATAGTGGGATCAGCTGTTTTAAAGCAAACCTCTTGCCATGGAAAATCCAGGTAAAACTGTTTAAGGTCATTCCATTTTGCCGATTTATAGTGCCACATTTTACGAGGAAGTGATTGTTGGCTTGGCGGTATGAACATTTCGCACTTTGTTCTTATAAGTTTATGATCGGATGAACCAAGTGGGGGATCTACTTGAATTTTGTACAAGTCAGGATTTGTAGTTAGGAACAAGTCTAAAAGCGCTGCAAATTCACCCCTTTCTGAGATACGGGTAGGTTCATCGACAAGCTGCGTTAGACCACAACTTATGGCAAAAGCTTCTGCTTCCCTGCCTTCATTATCTGTTTTGTTGTGGTGTTTTAGCCAGGGTATATTGTGGACGTTGAAATCGCCTAAAAAACAATTTCCGCATGTGGATAGTTAGACTGTATACTATCACAGTTTTCGGATAATGTCGCAAAAAAGTTTTGATACTCGGTGTTACTTGGCGGTCGGTAGAGGCAGCAAATGAACTTGGTCGATGACTTTGAGGTGAATTTCAGCCATATGATATCGAGGTTCGCTGGTTCTAGCTTCTCCTCTCGATGACATGAAAGGTCATTTTTAATGTACACACAGATCCCAAAATTATGTCGAAATCGGTGGTGTAGGTCATAGCCGGGATAAAGATAGTTCACAATAGGTGTTGCAGAACTGATTTTAGTTTCAGTGAGAACAAGGATGTCAGGTCTTTGTTCTTCAAGATGTTGGTGAACTGAATTCATGTTGGTACTTAATCCTCTTATATTGCTAAAATCAATTGTGAGTTGAGTTTTTGGTCTTCTTTTAATATCTTTGCATGAAGGACCCCCATGATCACCCGACGCCCGGAGATCCGAATGGTCGGGTATTTTACCTCCGGAATATTTTGATCCTGGAGGCGCCATCATGCTATCTGTTACTCATTGTTGGAACCGGACTGCCAGTGCAGTAGCGGAACGTGGTGATACCACTTAGCGCTACTCAGTTCATGATATTTCATGATAAAACACAAAAAGGCCTCGAGCCCCCCCAAGACACATTCCTGGGTGCGCCACTGCCTGTGTTCGCAGTACCTCGAACCGCGACGTATATTCCTTGCAGTTGGAAAGTATTGAACCCGCGCACATATTGTCCGGTCCATTTCTCTATCCAGTGGCGTGCTAAAATTTTTTAATTCATCATTATTTGGTAATAATTTTATATTTAACTCCTCCTAAGCCTTTTTTTGCAATTGCAAAAATCCAAAACCATTCGTTATATCTTTAAAATTGAAACTCCAGACAGTTCTATTAAAAAATTAAAAAAGAGTAAATGATACACCACTGTTTCTTTTTATGTGTATGAAAGGTGCATAGTGTGGTGGGTGTGAATTGTGAACGGGCCGGATTCGAGTTGAACCAGCGGTAACAATAGAAACTCAATAAAAGGATGTGAATTATAAACGGGCTGGAGTCGATTTCGTACCAGACGAGTACCGTTTTTGCTTGTAATATTAAAAAAAATTTCATGGTAAATTTGCTAAAAATGAATATCATCCAGTAATTCATTTTATTCTGGCCAGACAATATATGACTGGAGCGACGCCCCTGCGAGGATAAGCTTGAAAAATACTGAAAAATACGAGAGAAACAAAACATTTTTTGCCCGCTTAGCCACGAAATCTTAATTCTACTTACCTACTTATCTATGAACTTGGTGCAGTAAGTAAGGATACCAATTAAAAAACTGATCAATTGGCCTGAAACCGCTTACCTTTGCCCCTTTTGGCTAGAATTGACTGGCTGGAGAGGATGACCTGCTTGAACCCCTTTCCTATTTCGACAATTAGGACGTAAGAAGCTTATCTTTATAAATAAATAAATAATGATGCTAAAATTTATTTAATTTCCAACCACAATTAACCTGAACAAGATTTTCTTGCGCATGTCGTTCTCGAATTAATGATTGTGATTTTAAAGTCACGTAACTTTTATGAGAAAAGTATTTAATAAAAAGGGGAACTGTAAAATAATTACTTAGTGTTTTTTGGGTGTCTCTCTAACTTCATATCAATTAAGTGAAGCACTCAAAAAACGGTCAAAAATAAGAGCGACAAAATTAATTTTTCACAACTAATTAACGACTAATTAGCGGCAAATTAACCACCATATTCGATTTCGATACGTCATGTCTAAATCCATTTTTACGAGGGTGCTTCGCTAACTTCATATGAAGTTAGCGAAGCACCCAAAAAAACGGTCAAAAATAAGAGCGACAAAATTAATTTTTCCACAACTAATTCACGACTAATTAACGGCAAATTATCCACCTAGTCGCGATTCGATTTGCGATGGGTGCCAACATATGAAGTTAGCGAAGCACCCAAAAAAACGGTCAAAAATAAGTGCGACAAAATTAATTTTTCCACAACTAATTAACGACTAATTAGCGGCAAATTAACCACCATATTCGATTTCGATACATCATGTCTAAAGCCATTTTTACGAGGGTGCTTCGCTAACTTCATATGAAGTTAGCGAAGCACCCAAAAAAACGGTCAAAAATAAGAGCGACAAAATTAATTTTTCCACAACTAATTTACGACTAATTAACGGCAAATTATCCACCTAGTCGCGATTCGATTTGCGATGGGTGCCAACATATGAAGTTAGTGAAGCACCCAAAAAAACGGTCAAAAATAAGTGCGACAAAATTAATATTTCCACAACTAATTAACGACTAATTAGCGGCAAATTATCCACCATATTCGGTTTCGATAGGTCATATCTAAAGCCATTTTTGACAAGGGTGCTTCGCTAACTTCATATGAAGTTAGCGAAGCACCCAAAAAAACGGTCAAAAATAAGAGCGACAAAATTAATTTTTCCACAACTAATTAACGGCAAATTATCCACCTAGTCACGACTCGATCTGCGATGGGTGCTTCGCTAACTTCATGCTCCTAGAGATCCCTCTTATTAACTACATTCTCAAAATACTTCAAATAACAAGTACAAGCACTGGATTAGAGTTGTAATTCAAGAAAAGTACTTGTAAGTACTTCATGTTTATATTTCCAAGAATAAAGGCCACATAGATCTGAAAATTTGTACTTGATTTCCATTTTGAAAATAAGTTAACACGTGCTTCAGATTTTTTTTATAGTCAAATATTTTATTTTTGAAGCTAGGTACCCTTCTGTTGTCATCTTTAATCTTTTCAACTCTAAGAAATCTACTCGTACCCAATAAACTAAAACTCAAATATTACTATAATATGCAGGCTAAATTGTTTATAAGTTTACGCCAGAGGCGTATATAAGAGGGGTGCTCCCGCTAAATTTCGCGGTTGTTTATATATATTTTTAAAAACACACAATTGTATGAAGGACAAAGCGCATTTTCGCGTATTTGGACATGCGCGCCAACAACCAGGGAGATCCTTGTCGACCGCCTCGAGAAAATGGCGTGTTAATTTCGTTCTCCAACTATTTCAAATATCTACACCGGAAAGTGCTCGAATTTTGTGTACTGAAGCATAGGACTAGAAACTTCAGCCCTTCAGCTACGTGGTGACATCATTAGATACATTCAGGGGCCCCTTGGAACGTGGAGAAAGTGGCTGCAAATTGGTGAGTGCATTTGTCTCTGATTACCGTTGTGTGGCACAAATATTTTACCTATGGACGTTTGATTATTTCGTAATTCATATCAATATATTTATGTTTGCTCGCGCTATCATTAATTAATTTATACAGTCCATTGCATTTATCGTTTTTCTATCCGCGAGTTAACATAAGTGCTCCTTCGACCGAATTATTTTAAATAATAAATCCATACGACGGTATTAACAATTATTTGCACGCCGAATAATAACAAGGCGGCCTTGAATTTTTTCGCATCGTATTTGAAACGTCGAGTCGAGAAAGTCGTCGGTATCGGTGTCGGCGCAGTACCTGGTTTTGGTCCGCTGCTATGGTAACGGGTCTACTCCGCGTGGTATAAACAAAAGCGAGTAGGAATCAAAACAAACAAAACAAACGTTCAGTGTGATAGGTGTGTACCATATAATTTCGATATTTAAAACAATTTTCATCAATTGCGATAAATTAGTGCATATTTTCGACAATTCGTAATTTTTCTATTTCAGAAGCATTAATTTAGCGTTAATTGTATATTTACCGACAATTTCGTCATTTCAAAGGTAAAATCATGTCTGTCAAAAAAGCCGCGCAAAAACGCAAGGGTTTTTTATCTGCGATCACCAAGTGTTATGTGTTGTCACAGACCGCGGAAAAGGATGAAAAAGCGAGAAACGAGTTTCAAGTGAGGTATTCCGATTTGGATGAAACCTTCGATAAATGCATGCTGGCGCATAATGACGTCATTATGTTGATAGACGACGCGGACGACGAGGAGTTTAAAACGCAGGATGTGATCCTTTCAGAAGGTCGTGAATATTTTTATGCGTGTAAGGGGGTTTACTCTAAAATATTTCCGGTTAAGGCCCCATCCTTTTCGGGATCATATGTTCGACAAAACGAAACTCCAAAACTCAAAGAGTTAGGTATTCCCATATTTCGAGGTGATAAAAAATTATAGCCAAGCTTTTTCGATCTTTTTAATAACATTATAGATCAAAATCAAAGTCTAAGTAACGTCCGAAAACTTCAATATTTATTTTCATATCTCGTGGATGAGCCTTTAAAATTGATATCAGGGATTAGCTTATCTGATCAAAATTATAAAATTGCTTATGACAAATTAGTCAATAGATATCAAAACAAGCGAGATCTCGCAAATGATGCTTTAAGCTCAATTATGAACTCCACCTTAAAAAACGAGTCAGCTAAAGAATTGCGTAATTTAATTGACACCTTTTCTGAATCCCTAGAAATTTTAAAATCACTTAGCTTTGACGTTGACAGTTGGGACTTTATTATTTTTTTCATTTTGTTAGAAAAATTGGATATTCCGACGCGTTCAAATTTCGAAATGAGTCACGCCAATACTAATACCGAAATTCCCACTTTTCAGTCACTTTTTCAATTTCTAGAAAAAAGATGTAAAGTTTTGGAATCACTTCCTCAATCAAGAGCACCCAAAAAGGTGCCTATCTATCAAAAATCAAATTCTATGCAAAATCAGTCTGGGCAAAAGCCTACCTATCAAAATTCAAATTCTATGCGAAATCAGTTTGGGCAAAAGCCTACCTATAAATCATCCAATTCGCCTTTTATAGGACTGGCTGGCACCTCAACTAATTCAAGTACGGGAATAAAATGTTTCCGGTGTAATCAAGGTCACGTGCTTTCAAAATGTCAAACATTTCTTGATCTCTCACCTATCGATCGCCTACCTTTCGTCAAGCAGAAAAAATTATGTCTAGCGTGTTTTCATCCCTTGCATGGTGTAGATACGTGCAAATCAAAATATTCATGCAGGACTTGCAATAGTAAAAGGCACCACACTTTAACTCATATCTTAGAAATTAATCAAGAGTCTGGAAGCCAAGATACTAGTCCTGTCATTCACACACCACCTGTCAATAATCTTCATGTGTCATTAAATGCCTCAGGACCTTCAGGTACCTTTCTTTTATGCACCGTCATAATAGATGTTATGGACGGTTGCGGAAATTTTCAACCTGTAAGGGCATTGCTTGATTCTGGATCACAGACAGGATTCATCAGTGAAAAGTGAATTCAGCGTCTTAATCTTCCTAGGCGAAGTTACACCACTGAAATATTCGGATTAAATCACATGTCTTCTTTTACTTCCAAAGGGCTCGTTCAATGTCACATTAAGCCACAAGGACAAGTCACTCCTTTACTTAATTTCGAAGCAATTGTTGTTCCACAACTATGTTCCAATATGCCTACATTCTCTTTGAACGATAATCAGTGGAAACACTTGGAAAACCTTAAACTTGCCGACCCATCTTATTTCAAATCTAGACCTGTGGACCTGGTTATTGGTTGCGAGCTATTCGCACAGATATTCAAGGAGGGCAGGGTTCTTGGACAGGTAGGGCAGCCTTCAGCCCTTGAAACTATCTTTGGCTGGGTCGTCATGGGAAAGGTTGACGAAGTAGGTAGTCTTACGGAACGAACCAGTTGTTTTTTAACGAGTCATTCACCTCCTTTAGAGGTCATTCTCCCTAGGTTTTGGGAAATCGAACATTTGCCTAAAAAACAAATCTTATCAAAGGAAGAAAAACAAGCAGAATCAATTTTTACTGCTAGTGTATTACGGCAACCGAGCGGTAGGTTCATGGTAGATCTTCCGTTTAAAGATAAAATAAACCCTGACCTAGGAAATACTTATCCGCAAGCTTATCGTAGATTTTTACTTCTAGAAAATAGATTAATCAAAAATCCTGATCTGTACACTGCCTATTCAAGTTTCATGCAAGACTATATCGATTCTAATCATATGAGTTTAGTTTTATCTAGTCAACCAAAGGTCGACGTATCGTGTTTTTTAGCACATCATTGCGTACTAAAGCCGGAAAGCTTAAGTACAAAATTAAGGGTAGTCTGGGATTGTTTGGCAGTCACCCCAAAAAATATTAGTCTCAATGACACATTGTTATCTGGACCGAAACTTCAAAAGGATATTGCTTCTTTACTCCTTACGTTTCGTCTTAATCCTATTGCCTACATTGCTGACATCAAACAGATGTTCCATCAAGTCCTTATCAATCCTTATCACCGTCCTTATCAAAGGATATTGTGGAGGTTTTCTCCACAGGACCCACTTTCAGTGTGGGAACTTTCTACTGTCACTTTTGGCATGACATGCTCACCCTTTCTAGCCATGCGTACCTTAAATGAGCTGGCAGAGAGAGAAAGTCCTTATCAATCCTTATCACCGTCCTTATCAAAGGATATTGTGGAGGTTTTCTCCACAGGACCCACTTTCAGTGTGGGAACTTTCTACTGTCACTTTTGGCATGACATGCTCACCCTTTCTAGCCATGCGTACCTTAAATGAGCTGGCAGAGAGAGAAAAGGAACGTTTTCCTATGGCTGGTACTGTTCTAAAAACGTCAATCTATATCGACGATATCTTGGGAACTAGCCCTTCGCTTTCTGAAGCTCTCTCCCTTCAAACAGAACTCAATGATTTGTTGAAGTCGGGAGGATTTGAACTTAAAAAATGGGCAAGCAATTGTCCTGAGTTATTGGCAACATTGCCAGAGTCCGATCGTCAAATGCCTCTCTCTTTCGACAAGGAAGAAACCCACTTTATCAAAGTTTTAGGACTTCAATGGCATCCAAAAAACGACATTTATTCTTATTAATGCCGAATGAAGGACAAACCCCCAACCAAACGTGCTATTTTATCTATCATAGGAACAATCTTCGATCCCTTAGGTTTTCTTTGTCCCTTGTTGCTACAAGCAAAATTTATTTTGCAACAGTTGTGGATATCAAAAATAGGCTGGGACGAAGAACCAGATTCTTTTATCATCGACTCTTGGAACAAACTTCGTTCTGAATTCCCGTTTCTTTCCAATTTTCAATTACCCCGACAAATCAAACTGTCAAAAACCAATACCTGTCAAATCATCGGCTTCTGTGACGCTTCAATTCGAGGCTACGCGGGCGTCGTATATTTTCGTGTAGAGGAGGAGAATAATATATCTGTTTCTCTCATATCTGCAAAATCTAGGGTCGCGCCTATAAAGTCACAAACTTTGGCTAGGCTAGAACTCCTAGGCGCATTTCTTTTAAGCGAATTAATTGACTTCGTTTTATCTAGCTATGAAGGAAAAATTCGTTACTTTCTGCGATTCGCAAGTCGTATTGCACTGGCTTTCATCCCCTCCTAATCGCTGGCAAACCTTTGTTGGAAATCGAGTCAGTAGAATCCAAGAAATCATTCTTTCAAACTCATGGCGCTACATTCCTTCTGCTTTAAATGCAGCCGATATTGCGTCACGAGGGGCCACCCCTTCACAGCTCATGTCACATGACATGTGGTGGAACGCACCGTCGTTTTTGTGGTCTCCCGAAAACGAATGGCCCGATTTTCATAAATCAAAAATGCAGATTGATTTCGGAGATATTAATCTGGAGGAAAAGCCAAAGGTCTGTTGCAATGCGATAATTGATGTCAACTTCTTAGATCAGCTTCTTATCAAATATTCATCTATATCAAAAATTCAACGTATCATTTGTTATGTCCTTCGAATAGTTAAACTTTTTCAAAACCATTCCTATCAAAAACCCACTAAGCCGCCGGACCAAAAGGTTATTTTTGAGAATATTATTTTTCCTACCACCGGTGAGATGCAAAGTGCGTTACACCTTCTTATCAAACGCGTTCAAGGTTCTTGTTTTTCTGAGCTTTTTTCCGCGTTATCTAAGGATAAACCAATACCGAAACCTTTGCGAAAACTTTCACCTTTTCTTGATGAGAATAATATCATTAGAGTCGGTGGCAGATTACAAAAATCTGACCTTTTGTCTTATTCTGCAAAACACCCCGTCTTACTTTCGAGTGACCATCGTTTAACTACTCTTCTTATCGAGTCCGCTCAGCGACAATATCTTCATCCTGGGTTTAAAACATTACATAATCTGCTTTTACAGCAATTTTGGATATTATCTGCCAGACGGGCAATTCAAAGAACCATATCCAAGTGCTTGCAATGTTTTAGAATCAACCCTAAACCCTATAGACCGCCCATAATGAGTTCACTTCCCGCTCATCGAATCAATCAACTTAAACCTTTTTCGAGTGTAGCTATCGACTTTTGTGGACCTTTCTTTGTGATTCCTCATCGTTACCGTGGTTGTAAAGCTTTCAAATCGTATGTCTGTGTGTTTGTCTGTACGGCCACACATTGCGTGCATTTGGAATTAACCATGGAACTGTCCACCGAAGGGTTCGTAGGTGCAATCATTTCCAGACGCGGAAGCGTGACGCAATGCTGGTCAGATCAAGGCAGTAATTTTATAGGGTTTCGTAACCAATTACTGGATTACGCAAGAAGTGCTGCCACCAGACTTTCTATTCGTTGGCATCTGGGACCTCCTCTCAGTCCACATTTCAATGGCCTGGCAGAAGCTGGCGTCAAAAGTTTTAAAACTCACTTTGTACGAGTTGTCGGCGACCAGAAGTTGTCTATCATGGAGATGTCCACCCTTACCTGTCGCATAGAAGCCGTACTTAATAGTCGCCCTTTATCTCCTGCCTCTTCGGACCCACACGATCTTCAACCTCTTACCCCTGGGCATTTTTTGACACTTGAACCCCTTAATTCAGAAATTCCGGAGTCAGATTTGTCCGAGGTTCCCCTAGATCGGCTCTCGAGATGGCAACTAATCCAAAAACTACATAATGATTTTTGGAAACGGTATTCTATAGAGTATTTGCATACGCTACAACAGCGACACAAGTGGGCTGATTCGTCCCTAAATATTAAATTAAATGATTTGGTTATCATAACAAGTGATCACATTCAATCGCCTTTGAAATGGCCGGTCGGTCGGGTCATCGAACTGCATCCCGGCGGGGACGGTCAGGTGCGTGTTGCGACGGTACAAACGGTTACCGGTGTTTATAAGCGGCCAGTTGTAAAACTGTGCCTCTTGCCAAATTAAAAGTAATTTTAATTTTCTACCTTTTACCGGGTATTACATTAGGTTTTTTTTTATTTTGAATTTTTTGTTTGTTTGTTTTGCCTTTTTTCGGGATTTCGTTGTCTCTAAATAAACTTACGATACTTATCTGTTTTCATTCATTTATATTTATCGGTCAAAATTGTGTGTTTTGGAGGGCAGTTATGTTAGCTCCCGCTAAATTTCGCGGTTGTTTATATATATTTTTAAAAACACACAATTGTATGAAGGACAAAGCGCATTTTCGCGTATTTGGACATGCGCGCCAACAACCAGGGAGATCCTTGTCGACCGCCTCGAGAAAATGGCGTGTTAATTTCGTTCTCCAACTATTTCAAATATCTACACCTGAAAGTGCTCGAATTTTGTGTACTGAAGCAAAGAACTAGAAACTTTAGCCCTTCAGCTACGTGGTGACGTCATTAGATACATTCAGGGGCCCCTTGGAACGTGGAGAAAGTGGCTGCAAATTGGTGAGTGCATTTGTCTCTGATTACCGTTGTGTGGCACAAATATTTTACCTATGGACGTTTGATTATTTCGTAATTCATATCAATATATTTATGTTTGCTCGCGCTATCATTAATTAATTTATACAGTCCACTGCATTTATCGTTTTTCTATCCGCGAGTTAACAGAGGGGGACCTGGGGGGCCAGGGCCCCCCCCGAAGCTAAGATTTTTTTAGATATTTTCCACATATTTTATGAATACAAACATAAAATAGCATAAAATACGGCCTCATAAGGTCTCGCCCCCCCCCAAACTGTCTCGGGCCCCCCCGAAACTTTTTTCTATATACGCCACTGGTTTACGCGATTATAAATGTTGTTCATTCGCTTGCCAACAGTGAGTATCTCTAGAACTCCTGACAGATGCTATTATCTACCATTGCCAAAGTTTACACAATTAAAATATAAGTTGCTGTACTTATCAAAAATCAATGGAGATATAGAGATCAAGATCAAACGCATGCCGACGTAGGCTGTAGTGCGATTCTGCCTTTAATGTCGGCCGCCGGCTCAACGATCCACCAGCCAGAAAACCGCTGTAAAACAGGTTTCGACGTTTGGTGTCGGCCGCCGGCTTAAGTGCAGCAACTTATATTTTAATTGTATAAACTTTGCCATGGCTAAAGTTCTACATTAGTGTCGAAAAAGACATTTTTAAAATAATGGTCGAAACAGGCGTTTGAATCGAAATTGGCAGGAATCGTACCTCGAAAAGAATGAAGCAGCAAAAAAGGACAAAACCAAAAGTAAAAAGTCACTGTACCCAAAAAAAAAAACAGCCAAACAAAAATAAAATTTCAGTAAAAAAAACAACCTTGAGCAATTCAGCATCATTGTTATTAAAAGACAATCTAGAAATAATTTGATGAAACAAACCTGTGATTGGAAGTCATAAATATGTTGAAGACCAGAATGTCGCAGTTTGCAACAAAAACACAATATCAGTTCCTTTTGTTGACAAAGGACCCATGCTTCTATGCAGTGGCTTACGCCGAAATTGATCCTGGGGGTTGCTTGATGCTGATTTTTCGGAAAAATTAATGCCTCATTTAAGAAAAAAAAAAGAGAAACATACAAAATTAACGCTAAATTTGTGGTTAATTGATGGGTAAATGAGGCATTAATCTTTAAAAGTCAAGGACCATTCTTAAATCACGTAAGGCTTAAGAGGCTTTTTATTACACTCAATGTTTTTTGAATAAACTTCTTTAGGCGCGTTTAGCAGTTTTTGTGGGTAGTGAATTGAACTGAGCTGTCAGGCTCGGCTATGTAACGGTCATTCGGGTGAAGTCGGCTCGAGTCGACTAACTGTGAGAGAAACATTCAGCGAGCGATATGATGATGCAGATGAAGGCCAGTATTATTAATTTCGCCTTGTTGAAGTTTACACTTCTGCCGTGTGGTCTTAAGCACACACATTTCTTTTATGTTTTTTAGCTCACACATATACTATACTATAGTAGTGTGAGCTATGGTGATCCTAATTTTTTCGAGAAAAAAAATGTTGCTCCGATTTCAAAAAATTTTATATATCTTTGCGTTTCAGATGATTTTGAAACTTTTTTGTCGCCCGTCTGTCTGTCTGTCTGTCTGTCTGTCTGTCTGTCTGTCTGTCTGTCTGTCTGTCTGTCTGTCTGTCTGTCTGTCTGTCTGTCTGTCTGTCTGTCTGTCTGTCTGTCTGTCTGTCTGTCTGTCTGTCTGTCTGTCTGTCTGTCTGTCTGTCTGTCTGTCTGTCTGTCTGTCTGTCTGTCTGTCTGTCTGTCTGTCTGTCTGTCTGTCTGTCTGTCTGTCTGTCTGTCTGTCTGTCTGTCTGTCTGTCTGTCTGTCTGTCTGTCTGTCTGTCTGTCTGTCTGTCTGTCTGTCTGTCTGTCTGTCTGTCTGTCTGTCTGTCTGTCTGTCTGTCTGTCTGTCTGTCTGTCTGTCTGTCTGTCTGTCTGTCTGTCTGTCTGTCTGTCTGTCTGTCTGTCTGTCTGTCTGTCTGTCTGTCTGTCTGTCTGTCTGTCTGTCTGTCTGTCTGTCTGTCTGTCTGTCTGTCTGTCTGTCTGTCTGTCTGTCTGTCTGTCTGTCTGTCTGTCTGTCTGTCTGTCTGTCTGTCTGTCTGTCTGTCTGTCTGTCTGTCTGTCTGTCTGTCTGTCTGTCTGTCTGTCTGTCTGTCTGTCTGTCTGTCTGTCTGTCTGTCTGTCTGTCTGTCTGTCTGTCTGTCTGTCTGTCTGTCTGTCTGTCTGTCTGTCTGTCTGTCTGTCTGTCTGTCTGTCTGTCTGTCTGTCTGTCTGTCTGTCTGTCTGTCTGTCTGTCTGTCTGTCTGTCTGTCTGTCTGTCTGTCTGTCTGTCTGTCTGTCTGTCTGTCTGTCTGTCTGTCTGTCTGTCTGTCTGTCTGTCTGTCTGTCTGTCTGTCTGTCTGTCTGTCTGTCTGTCTGTCTGTCTGTCTGTCTGTCTGTCTGTCTGTCTGTCTGTCTGTCTGTCTGTCTGTCTGTCTGTCTGTCTGTCTGTCTGTCTGTCTGTCTGTCTGTCTGTCTGTCTGTCTGTCTGTCTGTCTGTCTGTCTGTCTGTCTGTCTGTCTGTCTGTCTGTCTGTCTGTCTGTCTGTCTGTCTGTCTGTCTGTCTGTCTGTCTGTCTGTCTGTCTGTCTGTCTGTCTGTCTGTCTGTCTGTCTGTCTGTCTGTCTGTCTGTCTGTCTGTCTGTCTGTCTGTCTGTCTGTCTGTCTGTCTGTCTGTCTGTCTGTCTGTCTGTCTGTCTGTCTGTCTGTCTGTCTGTCTGTCTGTCTGTCTGTCTGTCTGTCTGTCTGTCTGTCTGTCTGTCTGTCTGTCTGTCTGTCTGTCTGTCTGTCTGTCTGTCTGTCTGTCTGTCTGTCTGTCTGTCTGTCTGTCTGTCTGTCTGTCTGTCTGTCTGTCTGTCTGTCTGTCTGTCTGTCTGTCTGTCTGTCTGTCTGTCTGTCTGTCTGTCTGTCTGTCTGTCTGTCTGTCTGTCTGTCTGTCTGTCTGTCTGTCTGTCTGTCTGTCTGTCTGTCTGTCTGTCTGTCTGTCTGTCTGTCTGTCTGTCTGTCTGTCTGTCTGTCTGTCTGTCTGTCTGTCTGTCTGTCTGTCTGTCTGTCTGTCTGTCTGTCTGTCTGTCTGTCTGTCTGTCTGTCTGTCTGTCTGTCTGTCTGTCTGTCTGTCTGTCTGTCTGTCTGTCTGTCTGTCTGTCTGTCTGTCTGTCTGTCTGTCTGTCTGTCTGTCTGTCTGTCTGTCTGTCTGTCTGTCTGTCTGTCTGTCTGTCTGTCTGTCTGTCTGTCTGTCTGTCTGTCTGTCTGTCTGTCTGTCTGTCTGTCTGTCTGTCTGTCTGTCTGTCTGTCTGTCTGTCTGTCTGTCTGTCTGTCTGTCTGTCTGTCTGTCTGTCTGTCTGTCTGTCTGTCTGTCTGTCTGTCTGTCTGTCTGTCTGTCTGTCTGTCTGTCTGTCTGTCTGTCTGTCTGTCTGTCTGTCTGTCTGTCTGTCTGTCTGTCTGTCTGTCTGTCTGTCTGTCTGTCTGTCTGTCTGTCTGTCTGTCTGTCTGTCTGTCTGTCTGTCTGTCTGTCTGTCTGTCTGTCTGTCTGTCTGTCTGTCTGTCTGTCTGTCTGTCTGTCTGTCTGTCTGTCTGTCTGTCTGTCTGTCTGTCTGTCTGTCTGTCTGTCTGTCTGTCTGTCTGTCTGTCTGTCTGTCTGTCTGTCTGTCTGTCTGTCTGTCTGTCTGTCTGTCTGTCTGTCTGTCTGTCTGTCTGTCTGTCTGTCTGTCTGTCTGTCTGTCTGTCTGTCTGTCTGTCTGTCTGTCTGTCTGTCTGTCTGTCTGTCTGTCTGTCTGTCTGTCTGTCTGTCTGTCTGTCTGTCTGTCTGTCTGTCTGTCTGTCTGTCTGTCTGTCTGTCTGTCTGTCTGTCTGTCTGTCTGTCTGTCTGTCTGTCTGTCTGTCTGTCTGTCTGTCTGTCTGTCTGTCTGTCTGTCTGTCTGTCTGTCTGTCTGTCTGTCTGTCTGTCTGTCTGTCTGTCTGTCTGTCTGTCTGTCTGTCTGTCTGTCTGTCTGTCTGTCTGTCTGTCTGTCTGTCTGTCTGTCTGTCTGTCTGTCTGTCTGTCTGTCTGTCTGTCTGTCTGTCTGTCTGTCTGTCTGTCTGTCTGTCTGTCTGTCTGTCTGTCTGTCTGTCTGTCTGTCTGTCTGTCTGTCTGTCTGTCTGTCTGTCTGTCTGTCTGTCTGTCTGTCTGTCTGTCTGTCTGTCTGTCTGTCTGTCTGTCTGTCTGTCTGTCTGTCTGTCTGTCTGTCTGTCTGTCTGTCTGTCTGTCTGTCTGTCTGTCTGTCTGTCTGTCTGTCTGTCTGTCTGTCTGTCTGTCTGTCTGTCTGTCTGTCTGTCTGTCTGTCTGTCTGTCTGTCTGTCTGTCTGTCTGTCTGTCTGTCTGTCTGTCTGTCTGTCTGTCTGTCTGTCTGTCTGTCTGTCTGTCTGTCTGTCTGTCTGTCTGTCTGTCTGTCTGTCTGTCTGTCTGTCTGTCTGTCTGTCTGTCTGTCTGTCTGTCTGTCTGTCTGTCTGTCTGTCTGTCTGTCTGTCTGTCTGTCTGTCTGTCTGTCTGTCTGTCTGTCTGTCTGTCTGTCTGTCTGTCTGTCTGTCTGTCTGTCTGTCTGTCTGTCTGTCTGTCTGTCTGTCTGTCTGTCTGTCTGTCTGTCTGTCTGTCTGTCTGTCTGTCTGTCTGTCTGTCTGTCTGTCTGTCTGTCTGTCTGTCTGTCTGTCTGTCTGTCTGTCTGTCTGTCTGTCTGTCTGTCTGTCTGTCTGTCTGTCTGTCTGTCTGTCTGTCTGTCTGTCTGTCTGTCTGTCTGTCTGTCTGTCTGTCTGTCTGTCTGTCTGTCTGTCTGTCTGTCTGTCTGTCTGTCTGTCTGTCTGTCTGTCTGTCTGTCTGTCTGTCTGTCTGTCTGTCTGTCTGTCTGTCTGTCTGTCTGTCTGTCTGTCTGTCTGTCTGTCTGTCTGTCTGTCTGTCTGTCTGTCTGTCTGTCTGTCTGTCTGTCTGTCTGTCTGTCTGTCTGTCTGTCTGTCTGTCTGTCTGTCTGTCTGTCTGTCTGTCTGTCTGTCTGTCTGTCTGTCTGTCTGTCTGTCTGTCTGTCTGTCTGTCTGTCTGTCTGTCTGTCTGTCTGTCTGTCTGTCTGTCTGTCTGTCTGTCTGTCTGTCTGTCTGTCTGTCTGTCTGTCTGTCTGTCTGTCTGTCTGTCTGTCTGTCTGTCTGTCTGTCTGTCTGTCTGTCTGTCTGTCTGTCTGTCTGTCTGTCTGTCTGTCTGTCTGTCTGTCTGTCTGTCTGTCTGTCTGTCTGTCTGTCTGTCTGTCTGTCTGTCTGTCTGTCTGTCTGTCTGTCTGTCTGTCTGTCTGTCTGTCTGTCTGTCTGTCTGTCTGTCTGTCTGTCTGTCTGTCTGTCTGTCTGTCTGTCTGTCTGTCTGTCTGTCTGTCTGTCTGTCTGTCTGTCTGTCTGTCTGTCTGTCTGTCTGTCTGTCTGTCTGTCTGTCTGTCTGTCTGTCTGTCTGTCTGTCTGTCTGTCTGTCTGTCTGTCTGTCTGTCTGTCTGTCTGTCTGTCTGTCTGTCTGTCTGTCTGTCTGTCTGTCTGTCTGTCTGTCTGTCTGTCTGTCTGTCTGTCTGTCTGTCTGTCTGTCTGTCTGTCTGTCTGTCTGTCTGTCTGTCTGTCTGTCTGTCTGTCTGTCTGTCTGTCTGTCTGTCTGTCTGTCTGTCTGTCTGTCTGTCTGTCTGTCTGTCTGTCTGTCTGTCTGTCTGTCTGTCTGTCTGTCTGTCTGTCTGTCTGTCTGTCTGTCTGTCTGTCTGTCTGTCTGTCTGTCTGTCTGTCTGTCTGTCTGTCTGTCTGTCTGTCTGTCTGTCTGTCTGTCTGTCTGTCTGTCTGTCTGTCTGTCTGTCTGTCTGTCTGTCTGTCTGTCTGTCTGTCTGTCTGTCTGTCTGTCTGTCTGTCTGTCTGTCTGTCTGTCTGTCTGTCTGTCTGTCTGTCTGTCTGTCTGTCTGTCTGTCTGTCTGTCTGTCTGTCTGTCTGTCTGTCTGTCTGTCTGTCTGTCTGTCTGTCTGTCTGTCTGTCTGTCTGTCTGTCTGTCTGTCTGTCTGTCTGTCTGTCTGTCTGTCTGTCTGTCTGTCTGTCTGTCTGTCTGTCTGTCTGTCTGTCTGTCTGTCTGTCTGTCTGTCTGTCTGTCTGTCTGTCTGTCTGTCTGTCTGTCTGTCTGTCTGTCTGTCTGTCTGTCTGTCTGTCTGTCTGTCTGTCTGTCTGTCTGTCTGTCTGTCTGTCTGTCTGTCTGTCTGTCTGTCTGTCTGTCTGTCTGTCTGTCTGTCTGTCTGTCTGTCTGTCTGTCTGTCTGTCTGTCTGTCTGTCTGTCTGTCTGTCTGTCTGTCTGTCTGTCTGTCTGTCTGTCTGTCTGTCTGTCTGTCTGTCTGTCTGTCTGTCTGTCTGTCTGTCTGTCTGTCTGTCTGTCTGTCTGTCTGTCTGTCTGTCTGTCTGTCTGTCTGTCTGTCTGTCTGTCTGTCTGTCTGTCTGTCTGTCTGTCTGTCTGTCTGTCTGTCTGTCTGTCTGTCTGTCTGTCTGTCTGTCTGTCTGTCTGTCTGTCTGTCTGTCTGTCTGTCTGTCTGTCTGTCTGTCTGTCTGTCTGTCTGTCTGTCTGTCTGTCTGTCTGTCTGTCTGTCTGTCTGTCTGTCTGTCTGTCTGTCTGTCTGTCTGTCTGTCTGTCTGTCTGTCTGTCTGTCTGTCTGTCTGTCTGTCTGTCTGTCTGTCTGTCTGTCTGTCTGTCTGTCTGTCTGTCTGTCTGTCTGTCTGTCTGTCTGTCTGTCTGTCTGTCTGTCTGTCTGTCTGTCTGTCTGTCTGTCTGTCTGTCTGTCTGTCTGTCTGTCTGTCTGTCTGTCTGTCTGTCTGTCTGTCTGTCTGTCTGTCTGTCTGTCTGTCTGTCTGTCTGTCTGTCTGTCTGTCTGTCTGTCTGTCTGTCTGTCTGTCTGTCTGTCTGTCTGTCTGTCTGTCTGTCTGTCTGTCTGTCTGTCTGTCTGTCTGTCTGTCTGTCTGTCTGTCTGTCTGTCTGTCTGTCTGTCTGTCTGTCTGTCTGTCTGTCTGTCTGTCTGTCTGTCTGTCTGTCTGTCTGTCTGTCTGTCTGTCTGTCTGTCTGTCTGTCTGTCTGTCTGTCTGTCTGTCTGTCTGTCTGTCTGTCTGTCTGTCTGTCTGTCTGTCTGTCTGTCTGTCTGTCTGTCTGTCTGTCTGTCTGTCTGTCTGTCTGTCTGTCTGTCTGTCTGTCTGTCTGTCTGTCTGTCTGTCTGTCTGTCTGTCTGTCTGTCTGTCTGTCTGTCTGTCTGTCTGTCTGTCTGTCTGTCTGTCTGTCTGTCTGTCTGTCTGTCTGTCTGTCTGTCTGTCTGTCTGTCTGTCTGTCTGTCTGTCTGTCTGTCTGTCTGTCTGTCTGTCTGTCTGTCTGTCTGTCTGTCTGTCTGTCTGTCTGTCTGTCTGTCTGTCTGTCTGTCTGTCTGTCTGTCTGTCTGTCTGTCTGTCTGTCTGTCTGTCTGTCTGTCTGTCTGTCTGTCTGTCTGTCTGTCTGTCTGTCTGTCTGTCTGTCTGTCTGTCTGTCTGTCTGTCTGTCTGTCTGTCTGTCTGTCTGTCTGTCTGTCTGTCTGTCTGTCTGTCTGTCTGTCTGTCTGTCTGTCTGTCTGTCTGTCTGTCTGTCTGTCTGTCTGTCTGTCTGTCTGTCTGTCTGTCTGTCTGTCTGTCTGTCTGTCTGTCTGTCTGTCTGTCTGTCTGTCTGTCTGTCTGTCTGTCTGTCTGTCTGTCTGTCTGTCTGTCTGTCTGTCTGTCTGTCTGTCTGTCTGTCTGTCTGTCTGTCTGTCTGTCTGTCTGTCTGTCTGTCTGTCTGTCTGTCTGTCTGTCTGTCTGTCTGTCTGTCTGTCTGTCTGTCTGTCTGTCTGTCTGTCTGTCTGTCTGTCTGTCTGTCTGTCTGTCTGTCTGTCTGTCTGTCTGTCTGTCTGTCTGTCTGTCTGTCTGTCTGTCTGTCTGTCTGTCTGTCTGTCTGTCTGTCTGTCTGTCTGTCTGTCTGTCTGTCTGTCTGTCTGTCTGTCTGTCTGTCTGTCTGTCTGTCTGTCTGTCTGTCTGTCTGTCTGTCTGTCTGTCTGTCTGTCTGTCTGTCTGTCTGTCTGTCTGTCTGTCTGTCTGTCTGTCTGTCTGTCTGTCTGTCTGTCTGTCTGTCTGTCTGTCTGTCTGTCTGTCTGTCTGTCTGTCTGTCTGTCTGTCTGTCTGTCTGTCTGTCTGTCTGTCTGTCTGTCTGTCTGTCTGTCTGTCTGTCTGTCTGTCTGTCTGTCTGTCTGTCTGTCTGTCTGTCTGTCTGTCTGTCTGTCTGTCTGTCTGTCTGTCTGTCTGTCTGTCTGTCTGTCTGTCTGTCTGTCTGTCTGTCTGTCTGTCTGTCTGTCTGTCTGTCTGTCTGTCTGTCTGTCTGTCTGTCTGTCTGTCTGTCTGTCTGTCTGTCTGTCTGTCTGTCTGTCTGTCTGTCTGTCTGTCTGTCTGTCTGTCTGTCTGTCTGTCTGTCTGTCTGTCTGTCTGTCTGTCTGTCTGTCTGTCTGTCTGTCTGTCTGTCTGTCTGTCTGTCTGTCTGTCTGTCTGTCTGTCTGTCTGTCTGTCTGTCTGTCTGTCTGTCTGTCTGTCTGTCTGTCTGTCTGTCTGTCTGTCTGTCTGTCTGTCTGTCTGTCTGTCTGTCTGTCTGTCTGTCTGTCTGTCTGTCTGTCTGTCTGTCTGTCTGTCTGTCTGTCTGTCTGTCTGTCTGTCTGTCTGTCTGTCTGTCTGTCTGTCTGTCTGTCTGTCTGTCTGTCTGTCTGTCTGTCTGTCTGTCTGTCTGTCTGTCTGTCTGTCTGTCTGTCTGTCTGTCTGTCTGTCTGTCTGTCTGTCTGTCTGTCTGTCTGTCTGTCTGTCTGTCTGTCTGTCTGTCTGTCTGTCTGTCTGTCTGTCTGTCTGTCTGTCTGTCTGTCTGTCTGTCTGTCTGTCTGTCTGTCTGTCTGTCTGTCTGTCTGTCTGTCTGTCTGTCTGTCTGTCTGTCTGTCTGTCTGTCTGTCTGTCTGTCTGTCTGTCTGTCTGTCTGTCTGTCTGTCTGTCTGTCTGTCTGTCTGTCTGTCTGTCTGTCTGTCTGTCTGTCTGTCTGTCTGTCTGTCTGTCTGTCTGTCTGTCTGTCTGTCTGTCTGTCTGTCTGTCTGTCTGTCTGTCTGTCTGTCTGTCTGTCTGTCTGTCTGTCTGTCTGTCTGTCTGTCTGTCTGTCTGTCTGTCTGTCTGTCTGTCTGTCTGTCTGTCTGTCTGTCTGTCTGTCTGTCTGTCTGTCTGTCTGTCTGTCTGTCTGTCTGTCTGTCTGTCTGTCTGTCTGTCTGTCTGTCGACCAACGCGCATAACTCAAAAACCGCTTGGCCGATTTTAATAAAATTTGGTGCCTAGGCTGGGTCTTGGGTCGAGATGGTCCCATTTAAAAATGAACAAAATCCACCCAACACAAGCCAAATAAAAGGGTGGGGGAAGATTTCAAAAATTAGAGTTTATGTGAAAATATGGCGTGTGTGATATCAAACGAAAGGTAATTATAATAGACAAAAAAAATAATAGACATAACCCTAAATTTTTGACAATTGTCAAATAATGTAGTGACGTTACGGAGAATGTTCCAAAACCTCTAAAGCTGACGCATGCGCAGTAAATGAAATTCTGTCTACCCGAAAAAGGAACATTAAGAATTGAAATTGAAATTGAAATTTATTTATTCACCAATATGATACATCATAGAAGGTTTTGTCACAAAGCAAACACTGACTTATAAAATCATGTAAATGTTTTAAAAATTTTAAATCCTAATATATAAATCTAAGGTCAGTCTTAAAACATGATTTTTAGTAAAAAGGTACATACATAGTTAAAAAAAACGATAAAAAATATAAAAAAGTACAAAAACAAATACACAAAAACACTACTCTAATTTCCCTAGCAGTTATTATTACACAGACAGATGTAACTTGGAGATTAAAAGTAAAATTAAATTTTGGATTCATTAAGATCAAGAAATTCTTGTATAAAGTAAAAGGCATTTTTACATAACAGTTTTTTTACATACAATAGGAACTGTTTTTCACTTAAATTTATAACTTTTTCTGGCAACTTGTTATAGAATAAGGGGCCAATATAATTTTTTGAGTACCTGCAGTGGTTTAATCTTGTGTAGTCCAAATAAATTTTTTTGATATGCCTGGTATTGTGCTCATGAATATCATTATGTGTTTGATAATTCTGTATATTTACTCTGACATATTTTAAACATTTGAAAATATACAAGGACAGAACTGTAAAAAGATTATTGCTTATAAATATGTCCCTTACATCTGCTTGATACCCCAATCCAAACGCCACTCTCAAGGACTTTCTCTGCATGCCAAAAGCACGTTCCGCGTGTGAAGAATGTCCCCATGCTAATATCCCATAACTGATATGGGACACAATCAACGAGTGGTAGGCTGTTAAAATTATGTTTCTTGAGACAACATTTATTAAATTTCTTAAAACAAACACGTTCCTTCATAATTTGTTGCATATTTTATCGACCTGGTATTCCCATGTTAACTTTTGATCTAAGACAAATCCCAAAAACTGGATGTGTGTGTTTTCGTTTTCCACTGGTAGCTCTTTAAAAGTAAAAAAGTATGTTTTTGTTTTAGTTTCATTAAGTTTTAGTTTATTTGTTCTGAACTAGACCTCCGCTTCGACGGATGCACCATCCATTAGTTGCTTTAAATCATTTAACGCCTTTCTTCTTATTGAAAAGGACGTATCATCAGCAAACAACATAAGCAGCAGGTCGATGCCCAGTCCTACCTTCAGGTCATTGATGTAAATCAAAAAGAGCACAGGACCAAGCACAGACCCCTGCGGAACTCCGTGACGTATTTTTGTATATCAGATGATTTTTTATTCATGTGTACGTATTGTTCTCTGTCTTTTAAGTATGAGTTTATTAGTGTTACTGATTTTTCATCAAAGTTATACCGATCTAGTTTTGTGGTTAGGTATGGATGGTACACACAATCAAAGGCAGAGCTCAAGTCGCAGAACACACTATATTCACAGTTTTGATATCCGTCTATTATTTTTTCAAGTAACTCCAAAATTAAATGAGGGTCCTAGCTTCAAGCATCGCGTGTGAGAATGCAGGAGTCCTACTATTTCCACTATATCGCACAATTTCATAAAATGCCAAACAACTACTATATCTATAAGTTTACATAAAAATATATATATTTTTTTGAATTATGAGAAATATCAGTTTATGAGATCAGTTAGACTTTAAAACTACATATCATTTAAATATTTTAAAGCTAAAAACGTAGTTTTTAAGTTGCTACTATAAGCTATGTAATATTGAATATCATTTTTGTTTTTTACACAAACTTGCAGTAATAGTTGAGTTCATCAATTGTGTCCCGTGGGATTGTTGTGGAAGATTTTTTACAACTAGCCTATATCGATTGGTAATACATTACACAATTTTAAATCACTGGGTGTTTGCTTCCAATTTGAGTAGGATGGCCGGTGTGACGTCCTAAATCGAAGATGGCGACTTTTTTCATGTTTTTACGTTTTGGTTTACAAGAGAACACCAATTATTATACTAAAGAAATATAACCTTAAAAAAAATACCTCTATATCTCAAAAACTAACAAATAAATTAATTTTTTTAAAAATACTAAAAAAATAGCAAATTTTTATTAAATGCCGCCATTTTGGATTTATGCTATCACACAGGCACTCAGCGACGTAAAATTGAGTGATCCATTACCAACCAACCGAATATTTAAAAAATAACAATATTTTTTTTAGTTTTTGAGGTACGAAGCTTATTAAAACGACAATGAATTTGCTGTTCTATTGCAAACAAGTCATAACGTGTACAATTTTTCTACAAAGTTGATGTGGCAAAAGTTAAAAGCAAAAATTTGTGAAAAAACATGAAAAAAATCGCAATCTTAGAATTATGACGTCACACAGACGCCCGTACTCAAATTTGAGGCAAATACCCAGCGACTTAAAACCGATTTAGTGTAGTCCTCCCTATTTTTTTTTTGGAAAAAAGTTACCATTTTTTTATATTTTAAAAAAAATTTATATCTTTGTTAGTTTTTGAGATATAAAGCTGTACCGTAGTAATTGGTGTTCTCTTGCAACCAACAAACGTCTTACCAGTGTTTCTGTTAAACTTGTTTAGTGAAAGTTATAAGTCAAAGTTTGTGAAGAAACATGGAAAAAGCCGTCGTCTTGGATTTATTTATCTTAATTGTTGTTCTAGTGCAAACAAAAAACGTATTTCGAGTTTTTCTTTTAAACTAATTTTGTTAAAGTTAGAAGCCAAAATTTGTGAAAAAACATGAAAGCCATCTTGGTGTTATGGAATCACAACTAAGGTCACTAGATCACAAAGTTCCTGGAACTTTGTGATCTAGTGACCTTAACCACACCCTGCTTAAATTGGCAGCAAACACCCGATAACCGAAAATTTTATAATCTATTACCAATAATTGATCTAGCATAGTTTAAAAAATCTTCCTACGGAATACCATAGACCTCTCAACTATAAGTCAAATTTACATATTTTACAAACTTTGTCTGTAGGTATAGCTTTTTTTTCTTTGTAGCAAAATATGACGTGATTACAAATAGTACATTATACACCTAGGGACTAAAGTGGTATTTTAAATCCCGAGACAAAAAGTTTATAGCCCGACCAACGGGAGGGCTATAATTTGTCGAGGGATTTAAAAACACTTAAGTCCTGAGGTGTATATAATATTTTATGCACTTTAGGATAGGTAAAACAAACGTTAAAGAAAAAATAACGAAAAAAAATGAAATGCCACTTTGTATACTCTATTTCTAAAACGTCATCAAAGGGGCTGATTGTTACCATATCAACGAACTCATTATTGTATACCATGATGATCCAGATCATGATTACTTTAAATCCCTAGGGATTTAAAGTGCATTTTAAATCCCTAGGGATTTAAAGTAACACTTTTTTCCCCAAAAATAGGGATTTAAAGTACCCTTTATATCCCTAAGTGCATAAACAATATTTTGTCATTTTTCAGAAAAACCTATTTTATAATTTTTTTTGTGGGAGGGATTAAAAATGTTTAATGTAAATTTGCATATTGTACAACTTTTTGTGCTATTTGTGTTGCTAAGAAATCTCTTTTAACACACTTTCTCGACTAGTTAGACGGGGGGGGGGGGGGGGGTCCGGTTCGGTTCGGTTTGATCCCCGCGCTAGGTACGGCCTTGCTTGTCCATATATTTCAGAAATCAGTACTAAAATCGTTATTCGTCAATAAGATCAACTGTTACATACCAAAATTTTATGAAAATCGTACTCAAAACTCATGAAAATTTTAATTAAAAGCATTTACAAAGCACTTGTAATCCTCGGTCTTATCGTAAAGGGGGATGATTTCAACCTAATGACATGGGCCCTTTCAATTTGTTGTCTCCGTCAATGAAATTCAATTTGTTGTCTCCGTCAATGAAATGGTACAGATATTAGATAACCATTAAATACTAGAAGGAAATATTGGTCAGCTGGTCATGACCGTGACTCTATGTTGAACCATGACTGGCTGACTAAATATGCTAGGCGGCTACATGATATTTGTATAGGCCACCGTACAGTGGCGGCTCGCCAGATGACGCTGCTTCACCTCTTTTATTCACACTAAAAATCTAAGCACGGATCACCTAACAGGTGATCCGTGATCTAAGACAGGACGGAAGATTGAAAACCAAGGCTGCCTCGTGCCGGCCGGCACAGCCGAACGGTAGGTCATCTTGTAACAGTGGCGTACGTACAAATGAATACTGGGGGGCTTGAGCACAGATCGATACGCAGAGATGGATCCTGGAGGAGGCTTGAGCGCAGATCGATACATTTCAATCTTGATTTTTGGGAAAAATTCATATTTTATGGGTGACTATTTAGTGTCTCTGGGGAAGGGCTTCAAGTCCCCCCCACCCCACTCGTACGCTACTGCTTGTAATATATTATTCACAAAAAAATCACTAGTCTGCCCCGCTAAGAAGCCAGTGTAAAGAGAAAACATACATAAGACTTTTGAAAAGTTTCTTGGGTTTAGGGATGGGAAAGAAAAACCAATTAGTCTTCCGGCAACGTTTCGTCTTTAATTAAGACTTTATCAAGCCTTAGACTTGAAGGTTTATCCTTCAGATGTCTTTACTAATCTCTAAGGTGATGATTATATTAGAATGTTTGT
The DNA here is from genome assembly GCA_963576565.1 of Aspidapion aeneum. Lineage (NCBI taxonomy): Eukaryota > Metazoa > Arthropoda > Insecta > Coleoptera > Brentidae > Aspidapion > Aspidapion aeneum. The sequence goes on from OY755039.1 coordinate 115,997,414, forward strand.
TAAAATTGTAGACTTTTGGAATAGAATAAAACTGCCGCTATACTACACCAACGCCGAAAAACGTGAGGTTATGATTTCCACGTGTTTAAAGTTTGTGCACGGTCTCAGTTAAAATCGTTTTGTGAATAAACTTTGTTGAAATAAAGTTGTGTAAACGCATGGTAAGTTTATTTAGGCATATGATGGTAGAAATTTTAAGGATATACTATGATATTTTTTAGAATAACTAACAGAGTACTTGTTTTGTTTACATTTTGTGGAGCGTGTAATATGAAATATTCCATATTACTCGCACTGTTGCTATCCCTATATGCTATATCGAATGGGCTCACGCAGCTTGTACCAGTGCAGAAAAATATGTTTTTGTTTGCTATTTTTGCAATTCGTAGACGTATTTTTTGTCGGTCAATTTTCTAATGTTAAATCATTTAATAAAGTTTTTTTGCGTGTAATAAGTCTATTCAATATTACCCGATATGACCATTCCATATTACCCGCCATGTTTTATTTTCGAACAAAAAGACATTTTTTTAAAATATTTTCCTAAAATTTTCGAAAATGTTTTAATCTATAATTTAGCACCTGTCAATCTTTGGAGATATTTAGAAATATTTTTTAATGAAATCTTGCAGCTCTAAACACTCAGGCTTTGGTGTTATCACTGTAAACATAATTAGTATTCCATATATGCCGACTTTACTTTAAATTGGTAGCTCATACAAGACCCACAGGTCTAAAATATTTTGAATAAGTGATTTTCTGATTTTATCAACCGCAACCGTTTGGTGGACATTTGCTGACACAGGACAGAGTATAAGTCAACTAAGTTTTTTTTTTTTTTAAATTACAAAAATTTTTGCACAGCTTCGAAATTATTTTCTATAAGATAGACCTGTAGGTAATTGTATGAGCTACCAATTTGATAAGACATAGTTGTTCAGCTGCAGTAGTGTAGAAGATATAAGGAATAATCAACGGCAAAATATTTTTTTTTGACAGCTAAGAAATTAGTACGTGAAGGCCGATGTGTGTGTGTCAAGTTTCATTACTTAAGCTTAAACCGTTCAGAATTGAAAAAATAAAATATTGGTTATGTGAACAGGTCAGGCAGTATTGGTGGGATTATTAGTAATCTATTAAAACAGGTGTTGTCTTCGTCAAAAAGCCCACGGAGGCCAAATTTTGACGCAATGGCCCCGGACTATACCATATTATTCCTATTTTTATTTTATGTATGTGTGAATATGAATCGAAAGTAGAAATGGGGCGGGAGGCGATGCGTCACATATTGGTAAAATTACAAGCCGCCACTGCAGCTCAAAACTTAAAATCTTTAAAATAAATAAATAATAAAATAGATACTTGTCTAAAATTTCATCAGGGCTTTAGTTTCTGAGATATTTAAAAATATATGAAATTAAGTATAGTTTTAGTTTTAAAAAACACCCGGATATAGTTTTTGCAAAGTCAGTTGAACAAAAATAAAAGCCGACCATCGGCACATCCTTTATAAAAACTGACATGGGCGGCGGTAGATATACTCATGAAAATTATTTCATTTAATTATGGCGTAAACTAAAGAAATAAAAATAGATAGTAAAACTTTCTATTCCTACACCTACAGGAACGACACTGATTTATTTTCTAACTCTGCATACTGCCGACTAAATGGGTTCCGAAAAGCACACCCGAGAGCAATTAAAAGCACATCTCAAAAAAATCTGAAATTCGGGTGCCGTCCATACACCTGGGCTCGGTCGGTCGGAAAACAAATACTTTGTGGTCGGACCGCAAAGAGCTGCGCCTCTTCTCTGTCGGTAGGGTTGAAATTATACCAGGAAGATTTTATATAAATTTGAATAACTTTTAAAGGGCAGAATGGAGCAAAGTTTCATGAAATTGATAGAACCCCGTATTAGGTGTTATTATAAGTTATAAGTGACTTTGCAAAAACTATACCATATCATACTATCTTACGTGTAGCTAAGGCTAGGAAGATATTTTACTATTTACATGCCATAAAAAAATAAGCATACATTTTCAATTTTGCATATTTAAGGAATTAAAATTCCAGAATTTTTCCATAAACGCCGATTAGGTTTGAGATTTACTTCATAATGTACGTGTACTATTATTATTGTGTGGTGTGCAAATATATCATATATCGTTATTTTTGGCCTTGAAATATGGCGAAAATGTTACATTGTAATTTATTTATTATTAAAAATAAACTTTTATCGCATTGCACTTAAGTATTTTTATAAATCGCGATTGTTTTTTTTTTCATGTAGAAATATACATGTATGTATGTATACACAGAGTGGTTTTTTCCTATTACCTACGCATAAGCTTACTCCAAGCTGTCTCCCAAATAGTTATGAATGAAATCCGGAAAAGATTCATAACTAACGAAACGTCAAAGAGTTTAGAATTTGCAGAATAATTTTTAAAAAAAGTAAGATAATTTTGATAGTTTTAAAGGGCAAGAACACTCCGATTAATAAATAATGTCATAAAATTCCCTAAATTTGACGTATTTTGAACGACTTGGCACCAAGGCAGGTTAATTGCTTATTGTATTAAGTAATTGAAAGAAAAGGGTATTGGGCGTGTTTTACGTTCAAATCTTTCACTCCTCTCTATAATGCTTTATTCTAAACTATTGCATTGTTTACATTGGCGCCACTTCAAGTTGGAAAAACTCAATTAATTTTCCTCGTATTATAAACCAGTAAGTGCTCCACAAACTCAGTTTGGTCAGGGGCGGATCTAGGAATTTCATTTGGGGGGGGGGGTGATTTTTTGTGTTTGAGGGAATGAGACAATCTGTCGCCGGCGCGGCGCCGCCTACTTATCGCGGCTAATCAGAAATGCATCGGGCCAGAGCTTTTCCTGGGACTCACAAGAGGGCAAATGAAGTCGGCCCTAACAGAGTGGGCCCAGAAAGAAATACAAAAGGAATGGAACAACACAGGAAACGCCAGACAGGCGAAGGAGTATGTGACAGAATACAGCAAGTCCCGTAGGGGAGCCATAGTGGGAGTCCTAACCGGACAATGCGTCCTACAAGGACACCTGGCGAAAATGAGAGTAAAGACCGACGAAACGTGCGAGCGATACTGGGCCAAACTGGGCTGAGGACGAGACCTCAGCGCACTTCCTCTCATCATGTGAAGCATATAAGGAGGCAAGAAGAGAGGTATTTTAAGTGGAAACCTTTGGGACGTAGGACCTTCTGAATCTAAGGTGGCCTGATATTCTGGCCTTTGTACAGAAGCAAGCGCGGATCTGGGTTAAAATCTAGGGGTAATAGTCGACGAAATTTTTTTTTGTAATATAATTTTTTTTTCTGGTGGGGTAATTACCCCGTTACCCCCCCTCAAATCCGCGCTTGTACAGAAGACAGGCAGATTCCTTAGCGAAGGAAGGACGCAGTAGGAGGGATGCCCGGGGGTTGGCGAAAAGGGCGCTTCATGTGCCTAGTCGCCAGGCCTAGAGCCTACCCCACACACTACTACTACTACTACCGCGGTTAATTTGCCCCCGGGCAAACTCGCTGTCGACGCGATTTACCGCCGGGCCAACTTGTTCCTGCACAGAGGGCTAAAGTGAGAAAGCCAGTTCATTTAAAAAGTATTTTATTGGTTTTAAGAATTATATTGGCCTTAGTTCGAAAAAATCTGTTTATTCAATATTATATCTTATTCAGGAAAGCAAGGATAATCATCTTTATATATACGGGGTGTTTTTTTTTAATGAAATAACATTTTTTACATTTAAATTAAATATGTAATTTATTTTTATGAAACTTTATTAGATATATTTTATTAATCTAAACCTATGCTTTTTGCTCTAAAAGGTGTATACAAAATCATGAACTATAAGATAAATAACGATATAACATAATCTGTTTCTTTCTGACATATATACGTATCTAGGTAGGTACACCGGTTAGTTGTTATCCAAAGTGAAATAATTTTAAGACAACAAAACACTGCAAAATGTATATACTAATAGTATTAAATAAATATTTAAAAAAAGACCACCTTTAAGTATTTGCAAATATTTTTTCCTACTCGCGTGTAAAGTTACTTTACCGCACGCACACCACTTAGAAACCTTAGCAACGCATCAATAAGACAGCTTCAATATTTGTTTACATTCCAATTCCATCTAATTTGACATGTGTATTTTTAAATTGTTTGAAAATAAAGGTACTCATATGTAAAATATTGTACCTAATAGATGTGGAAAGTGTCTTTAACACCTTTAACGGCTTGACCGAACTCAGCTCCGCGTCGTTTGGCCAACTGCCGTCGCGTGCGGTAAAGTATTACTTTCCGCACTTGTTAGGTAAATAATTATAAAAAATATAGTTTTTGGAAAAAAATCAGTTTGGATCCTAATATAGGAGAGCTAAAAATTATGGAATTGTATGATAAATACCTCGGATAAAATTTAAACCTTGTCACCAGTATTTACTAAAGGGTCTACAGTGCTAAGTGCTACAATCTTAAGTCTACAAGTCTAGATTTTGGTTGAAGGTTTAACTTATTTTTGCCGTGAATGCAATAGTTTTTTATATTTATATAAATTGTTCATAAATACCTTGCGATATGGGTAATCTTTTTTCATTGTAACAAAGACATTATTTACTCATAATCAATGGTTAGAAATAAATAAAAATAATATAATATTTTGGTTTAAAAATGGTAGCCATATTTAAACCTCCGAACGTCACTAAGAAGTGTCGAATAAAAACGGTGTAAGTCAGTGTCAGCTGTCCGCTATATTTTACATGACAATTTTTTAGACTATTTAGCGATGATTAAACCGATGTTCGATCGTTTTGGTGGATGTGTAATTGAAAACGGATTCTAATATATCTTGGGCTTTTTACAGTATTTAAATATTGATACGTATTTAATACGGTAATGAATTTACAGATATATTTTTTAAGTGACTGATGTATTATTTAGCTTTGCAAATGTTTGTATATAAGTTTTTTTTATCTGTCATGGATTATTTCTACTGTTTTTCGAACTTTAAACCACCCCTCAGGGGTACTACAATTTGAGAGTATTTTTAATGGGAATCCTACGACTGCACGGACTAAATTTCCAAAAAATTACATTTCGTTACTAATTTTTTATGTGGTTTTTCTTTATTTCTAAAGTTAATTTAAATTTATATGAGATGAAACTCACTCAGAAATGCTTACTATCATATTGCACATTAGCGTGAACCAAATCTTTGCAGCTATTTGACCTGTGAGTATTAAAAAAGTACACTTAAACCGGTCGGTATCAAGTTTATAGACTTGGGTCTCAAATTTTAAGGTCTTAGTAAATACTGGTATGTGAGTTTTAAAAAATCCTCTATTTCATGTTAGGATTTAAACACTTATTACCTTAGAACTAGATCAGCCATTAAACTTAATCCCAAAGTACTGAGGAAACACTTATAGTTACATGTAATAACCGTAGTATTTTCCTGCCAAAATTTTAGTTTTTGATTATTGGGTTTTTTACACGCCGTATGTTTATCACTAAAGTTGGCGAGACACTAAGTAAGTTGTAAGACAATGAGTCTAACAAAAGGGTGCTTACGTTATAACAGCTTTGTTGCCGGCTTTAGTTTGTCAGATATTAAGATATTCTATACTATACTATAAATACTGTCCTACCTCAAAATAATAACTAAGAAAAAAGAGTTAGTCACGTGGCAAATCGAGAAAATGTTACCTCATTTTAAAAATATACTGCTTGATTTATGAGATTTTTTTCTTTTCATCTTTTTTTTTCGATCTTTTGAAGTTTCGATCTTTTGTCTTTTCAATCTTTTGTCTTTGCATATTTGTTTCACCACCCCTTAAAACACACGTTTTAACAAAAGAAAAGTTTATTTTTAACACAGCAACCAGAACTTGGGCATTTATTTCCATAAAATGTAAAAGAATATTTTGATTTAAAAAAGGGTTTGAGACATAAAAAGGTAACGTCTTGCCAAGTTTCGTTAAAAATTGGAAAAAAATGTAAAACATAAGAATAAAAAACAAAAAAACCTTCTCTTATTTTTCTCAAAAAAATTTTGGTTAGGTAAAAAATGGTTTTTATAAAACTTTTGTGAAAAAATTTTTTAAAGAAGGTCCAGTTTGAACGGAAATCGCAAAAATAAACATTGGCCACCCCTAAAAGTTTACCGAATTTCTATATTATCTTTTGTTTTCAACAGTTACCATGTTTTTTTTTCGTTTCCTGAAATTATTTGCACTGGTCTATAAAACTGTCTTATGTTTATTACATTATAAGTTTTTAAAATAAAATAAAAAAACATATTATCGCAAAAACTCGCAAAATTTTTATATGTATTAGTAAGAGCTTTAGTAACACAGAAATTAAGTTTTTGTATTGGCCTGTATACTTTTCTTCTCTAAGGAAGTTAAAATAATTTATTAGTAAAGTACCTAGGTAAGCAATAACTTATCCAGCGCAACAGTGGCGGATTCAGGGGGGGAGGGGGCTAGAGGGGCCCGAGCACCCCCCCTCACCTTGACAATGACAATTTTTTTAGTTTTAGAAAAAATTCCAATGCGTCAACGGCAAGTTCTGATAAGAATTACACGCAATAACACCCCTCTTTTTAAATTTTTTCCCAAAAATTAATTAGCATTTAAATAAAATTTGCCTGCGGCGCAATTTCTTTAACTATGGATATAAATTTAATAGAGCTAAGAGTTATTAAAAACCGCAGGAAAAATTAATATTTTGGTTCTTGTGGTTTTCGCTTCTTACTTGGCCCCTCTCCCCTCGAAATCCTGGATCCCCCACTGCAGCGCAACACTTAATGCACATCAACAACACGTTTATATCTATCAAACTAAATTAAAACCTAAATACAAGATTTTCAACTGAAAGAATCAAAAATATTGTTTTCCGCAAATTTTTGTGTAAAATATCAAGATTAAAAAGGCGTTAACGTTAGTTACTTACAAAAAAATAACTATTTAAACCACAGTGTGGTGTCTTTGTTCGCTTTTGTTCAATAAATAATAATAATTTGCCTCCCTCAAAATTGGATGCTTGTTACATATTTATGTATCTGTGTGTACGTAGAAAATAAAATGTAATTTAAATGTAAATATTCCACTAAAGAACCTATTAGCAATGTAGAACATAATAATACGTAAGGAATAAAATTTGTTTGCAATAAATTCCCCAAAAATTATCAAATATAGCTTTTGTTTAGTATTTTAACTACTTATATTTTCGTTACTCCCTTTTTACAGCATACTTGAAACAAAGTTTGCATGACAAAATTCACAATAAAATAATTTACTTTACCAATTTGGAAGAATATAAATCACGCTTTAGCGAATCAAACCAGACGAGAGTTTACGCTATAAAACGGCCATAAAATATCGAATAAAGCGCCATATAAGAGCCATAAATTTTGCTAAAAAACAATTGTCATCGTTTAATTGGTTGATAGGACGTAATGATAACTTAAACTTTGTTAGTGCAAAAAAATATCTTCGAAAGTGTTGTGAGTCAAGGCAAGATTTCTGAAAATCGACTTTCTAGAAGCATTTTTGTACTTTTGAGTAATGTGAGCTTATTTTTATAAAAATTAATATATAAATATAATAATTAAAATTAAAACGGATTACCATGGGCGTACTTGAAAACTTGAGACAGAGGGCTAGTGACGTGACATACCTGCAATAAAGAAAAATATCCTGAGCCTCCATTTTAACTTTGATTTTATTAAATGGATCAAGAAAGCCATTTTATATTTTATGTTATGCAATTAATAATAAACGTGTTTCTAATTGAAGAAATACTTCACGCCATACAGCTGAGATAAATAATAATTGATTAATTAATTGTTTAAGAGAAACGTACTATGTGGCTGTCACCCACTAGTACAATTCTGTGCTTAGTGATACTCTAATTTTATCATGAATAAGAAAAGCATTTAAACGTGGCGTAAAGTACTATGTATTCGTTCTGTCGCATTTAAACACGTCTTATAGCTCTACGTATGCGAACTAGCATTTTAACACGACTTATAGCTCTACGTATGCGTACTAGCATTTAAACGTGGCGTAAAGATCTATATATGCGTAGTAATTACATAATGAAACAGAGGGATCACTTTCAGCACGTTAATTAAGGTATTAATTTTACAAGATCTGATCAGTTTTATTTATATCGATATAAATGCACTCCACTGACTTTATGCACCAAAATATGCCAGGTAAAAGAATAAACGATTTTAATAGGTAATTATGGTAAGCCCTGTGAGATTCTACTCACCAGTATTTTTATTAAACACACACTACATAAGCACTCGAACTTATACTGAAAAGCTCGTCGCAGGCATGTACCTTTTCCAGGCGTTTATTTAGAAAAGCAAACCCATAAATATTGTATATCAATGGGACCGTTCTTTATCTTAAGTATGTTTGCGTCGTCGATTATTAGATAGACTCTAATTTCTTTAGTTTGCAAAAACTGACTTCTTACAGTAAATGTTCAGTTTCCCTATTTCAACCCCGTAAAAAATTTCAAAAATATATTTCTACTTAGCTTCAACAACCCCCAAAATCTTGATTGTTTAGGTTTCTACGGAAAAATGATCTATGGTATGATGTATGATACACTTTACCGAAGAAAATAGAATTCCTTTTTAACAACAAAGTCGGTGGGGTTGGACTAGTTACAAACTTTCCAGTGGCGTTCGTTAGTTTGAAGTACCTAATCTAAAAAAGTTTTTAAAAAAGTTTTCGCATGATTGATTAAATTTTTTGAAAATCCAAGCTCTATAGTAAAAATGTCCATACTTTATTGTAGACAATAAAAAAAAAATTTTGCGTTGTATGTATAACAGCATTGGATTTAATTCATAACTCAAACTTTAGGGGCGTCCGTAAATTAAACCAATCAGAGCCCAAGGAAAGAAAAAATCCGCGCGGATAATACGCTCCATGGACACCCAGCATAAAGGATGTATAATTTGATGAGGTTGAACCACGGATCACCTAAGGTGATCCGTGGTTGAACTTGGCTTAAGATGCAAATCAGTCTATTGGATTGTTTTGGATGTAACAGACAGCTGATCTTCGACCTTTTTTTGCCAGTAGTTATTAATCTATAAGAACATTATATTGTAAATTTTTATAAGTTGCTAGGAAATAAGGCCTTTAATAATAATAATTATTATTATTATTATAATACTACACTCTCCAGCGACGTCCGTAGTAGTAGTGTGGGATAGGCTCTAGACCTGGCGACTAGGCACATGAAGCGCCCGTTTCGCCAACCCTCGGGCATCCTCCCTACTGCGTCCTTCCTTCGCGAAGGAATCTGCCCGTCTTCTGTACAAAGGCCAGAATATCGGGCCACCTCAGATTCAAAAGGTCCTCCGTCCCAAAGGTTTCCTCTTCGAATACCTCTTGTAACGTATATTTTTAATCAATTAGTTTTTAGTTACCTTTTTCTGTATTTAACATAAATATACCTGAAATATTCTTTAATTATTATTCATTAGTTGAAACCCCCTCTTAATATAATTATTGACACCCACCTAATTATTTTATTCTGACTAAAAAGGCAGGCAGGCAAAAAGCATTATATAGAATAAAACATTAAGATATGAGGATTATTGAGAAGTTAGATATTGCCCAGTAAAGACGGGTAAAAGCTCAAGTGTTTTGGGTGTTGCGAAGCAAGCATAGAGTTTAATATAAAAAGAGAGAATGTAGTTCATTAGTGAAAAGTGAGATAGTTTGTGAAAGAGCAGTGTAGCGCATAATGGCGGATCACTGCTGAGGCAGTGCGCATTATGGCGGACCACTGTTGAGTAGTGAAGCGCATAATGGCGGATCACTGTTGAGGCAGTGCGCATTATGGCGGGCCACTGAGAAAAACCTAAGAGGCTGTTAGTGCCTGCCGGCGTTCCTTCAGATTAGAGGATCTGTAAGTTTTATAGGTTCTTACATGCTTTCTGAATGACACATCAAGGTGGAAGGTTTCAGTAAAAGATAACCTTATCACTTGGATGTTGGGATGCTAATTGTTTAGCGGCAATTAAGCGTCCAGGGGAAGCCCTCATACTATTTTAGGGTAGCATGCTGAAGAAAGAAGATTAAAAGTATTACCCAAATTATATCTGATTTTATTGTTAATGGAATGTACGATAGTGAAGTTGCATGGAAGGGCGGCATGAGGCCCCCGGTGAGTAAACTTTAAGTTTATGAATAATTGAGCAGATGAGTAAGTTTACTGTTTTATTTTTATGGTACCTGACGCCTGCCTGTCAAGCTAATTAAGAACGGAAGTGACAAATGACAATTAAAATGGTATAACAGTGATTGGTGCTACCTTGGTTGATACCCATTGCAAAAAAGGTGAGTTAAAAAAGACGAACCTTACACTCTCTTCTTGCATCCTTATATGCTTCACATGATGAGAGGAAGTGTGCCGAGGTCTCGTCCTCGGCTCAGCATCGCTTGCACGTCACGACGGTCTTCACTCTCATTTTCGCAAGGTGTCCTTGTAGGACGCAGTGTCCGGTTAGGACTTCCACTATGGCTCCCACCTCTCTCCGTGTTCTACGGAGCAGCCAGTCCCTACGGGATTTGCTGTATCCTGTCACGTACTCCGTTTCCTTTCTGGCGTTTCCTGTGCTGGTCCATTCCTTTTGTATCTCTTTCTGGATCCACTTCGTTAGGGCCGACTTCATTTGCCCTCTTGTGAGTCCCAGGAAAGGCTCTGGCCCGACGCATTTTTGCCGGGATCCACCCTTGGCAAGTTCGTCCGCTTTCTCGTTTCCTAGGACTTCCATGTGGCCTGGAACCCATACGAGCTCCACCTCTCTTACTCCGGCCAACTCTTGAAGTGCATCTATGGACTCCTGCACCAAACCCGCGGACATGGTTGGTTTGCACAGTGCTTTCAGCGCAGCTTGACTGTCTGAACAGATGCGGAGGCGCTTTCCTGTTTCGTTCCTAATTTTTTCCTCCCATGTTACCGCCAGCTTAGCGTAAGCCTCCGCGTGAAAGACTGCTGCATTGGATCCTACCGAATAGCTTTTTCCAATACCCTTGCTTTCCACGTACACTCCTGCTCCGGTCGAGTTCCGGTCTGTTAGCCTTGATCCGTCTGTATAGCAAACCGTAGCATCGCTAAGGAGCGACGTCCGTAAATGGGGTTTACTTATATATATATTGTTACAAATTCAAGTTATTTAAATTTTATAATTAGAATTTATTTAGGTTTAGTGTAGTATTAGGTTGATTTACCTTATGGTTGTATTCTTAGTCTAGGTTTTAGTTGCGTTATCTATGACAACTTCATACACGGCCGCGTACCTTCTGGAAGAGACGAGAATGCTTGTGAATCGAAGAAGGATGAAAGGATTCTCAAATAGTAGGCAGACGCTATATATAGGGCCGGACGCCGTGTATGCAGTTAGTCAAAGATAACCAATGGTAGTGATCGCTAGATGTTAACGCGGAGTTAATAGGCGGACCAAAGTAGTGAATTATTAGCAAGTTATTAGTAAGTTTAAGTGCGTGTTTTTGTACATAATTTGTCGAAATAAATTGACGTATCGTTTTCAACAATTGCGAGTTTTAATTTAACGTTGTGAACCCGTAACAATTGGTGTCAGAAGTGAGATTAAAAGAAATAAATAGTGCAAAGACTATCCTTTCATAGTACCACCGGCTAGGACAATTGAAAAGAAGAACAGTAAGTGATTTTTCCAGAATATTCGAAGAAGTTCGATATTGTTTTATTCAAAAACCAAAAGAGATATTTGAGAACCGACTTCGACAACATTACAGTCCAAAAATTGTTAATTAGAGAGATTTTCAAGAATATTCTATCACTTTCTACGACATTCTATTCGAAAACCAAGAGAAAGATCCAAAAAGCGACTTCGACATTAGCTTAGTAATTTCAAAAGTAAGAATTAAAAAGAATTTCTAGAAGATTCCATAACATTCTACGACGTTCTATTCAAAAACTAAAAGAGATATATAAATACCGACTTCGACATTAGTTTAGTTATTTCAAAAGTAAGAATTAGCAAGATTTTCTAGAATATTCCATAACATTCTACGACGTTCTATTCGAGAACCAGAAGAGATATCCAAAAGGCGACTTCAACATTAGCTTAGTTATTTCAAAAGTAAGAATTAGGAAGAATTTCTAGAATATTCCATAACATTCTACGACGATTCTATTTGAGAACTAAAAGAGATAATAAAAAAAAGGGACTTCTACATTTGCCTAGTCATCGATAGAGTGGTAAATTACTGCATTTACTAGAAAATTCCAGAACATTCCATTAGGTTCTATTTAAGAATCCGAAGAGATATTGAAAAAAACCGACTTCGACATTCGCTTTATAGCCCAAAAATAAACGTTTTAAGTGATTTATCAGAAAGTTGATGTTTACTAGACAAGGATCGGCAAAGATGGAAGATCTAACTAAAATGATACAGGCTCTAGCAGCTCAAATGGCTCAAAACCAGAACGATATAAGACAGACCATTGAGCAAAACCAGGGCGATATGAAACAGACCATGGAACAAAACCAGAATGACATGAGACAGACATTAAACTCCGAACAGCTGAGAGAAGAGTTCAAGACTGCAACCGAAGATCTTAAGGAAGAAATAACCCAAAGAATGCATAGTGTAGAACAAAAGGTACAAAATAAATTGCAGAATGTAGAAGAAACGGTACAAAATGTTAAAGAGAAGGTACAAAATGTTGAAGAAAAGGTACAACATGTTAAAGAAAAAGTGGAGAACAAACTGCAGAATGTAAGGGAAGAAGTTTTTCAAACCATGGAAGAAAAATTCCAGGACGTGTCGAAACAGCTTATACAGCTCCAAAAAGAACACAACAAAATAAAAGCTCAGGGATGTGTTGTGAATTCCAACCAAAACATCAAACCTCCAAATTTCGATGGTACGTCTTCCTGGTCCACCTACAAACAACAGTTTGAAGCTGCCGCTGCTGCAAATGGCTGGGACGATAACGAAAAAGCTAGAGCCTTGTTAGTAGCTCTACGAGAACCTGCTCTGGGACTTTTACGGTCCATTCCAGCCGAACAAAAACAGACTTAGCAAAGTTACTTCGTCGAGAACGCTTCCATAACAGCAGTGAAGTGTTGATTCGAGCTCTTGAAATTGAATCATCAAATAATATGTCCAGGCCAAAAGTAAGAGCTGTGTCAATTCAGGAGAGAGAAGAAATGAGCAATAAACAAGAGGTTCCCTCAAAGACGCTAAGCCAAATTCTTCAATCACTGATAGAGAAGATTGACTCTTTAAAAGAAAACAGACGTCCCTCTCCAAATGGAAAGTGTTTTAGATGTGGACTTACAGGGCACATTCAACGCAATTGTGGTGTCCAAATGAGGTCTCGCCTACCATCTAGCGGGACAAAGTACAGCAGAGGAGATCAGGAAAAACTAAAACTTTTCAACACGGAAAGGCGGGTGTTAACTAATGGAAGGGAAGCCCCCAAAATTTACTCTATTAAGAGTTTAAAACATACTGCTGACAGCCTCAACATTGACGGACTTATAAATGGAAGACAAGTTAACATCACAGTAGATACCGGTGCAGCCATATCATTGCTTAAGTCCAAAATTGCAACGAGATATAAAATTTGACCAACAGAAAAGAAAATAACACTTAAGACTGTGACTGGAGAATCCGCCGACGTATTGGGGCAGACAGATATAGATCTACAGCTGGGAAGGTTGAAGATTCGCCACACTGTATTAGTTGCAGAAATAGAAGATGAATTTATTTTGGGAATGGACTTGATAAGTAAACATGGATTTCCATTTGATAATAAAATTAATACCCTAAGATTTGGGAACGAAGAGTTCATTTTGTCAAATAGTCACATCAATAAAGAACCAATAAAGGTTGTGGCAGTATGCACAACAAGACTGGTCGGTAACAGGAGACCATAATTTTGGGGAGGCTAGAAAGTAAAACATCAAGCTGCGTCGGACTCATAAGCCAACAGAACACACCCAACACCTCGTTGCAAAGTCACTAGTTAAAACCGATAAAGACATCCCGATTAGAGTCGCCAATATTTTCCCAAATAGTGTCAAAATTAATAAGGGGGAGGTGGTAGCATTATTTGAGCCAGTCCAGAAAGTAACAAGATGTGAAGAGCCAACTTCGGAGGATAAAAGTAAGTTACCAACGGAGGTACTTCAGTAATTTCAGTCAACTTCGCAACATCTCACTCCAGAAGAATTTCGTAAAGCGAGAGAGTTTATAGAAGAACAAAGTAATATCTTCGAAACTAAGAGTAGTTCGGGACGCGCAAACCTTATTCAACATGCCATCAACACTGGCGATGCCCAACCGATAAGACAGCCCCCAAGAAGACTACCAATGGCCAAACAAGAAGAAGTTCACAATCTCATTAATAAAATGCTCAGTGACGGGGTTATTGAAGAGTCGTCAAGTCCTTGGTCATCTCCTGTGGTGTTGGTCACTAAAAAGGATGGAAGTACTAGATTTTGCATCGCCTACAGAAAACTTAACGATGTGACCAAGAAAGATAGTTACCCACTGCCAAGAATAGACGACACATTAACAACATTGGCAGGATCATGTTGGTTTTCTACTCTTGACCTAAAAAGTGGGTATTGGCAAGTAGGAATCTTTGAAAAGGATAAAGAGAAGACAGCATTCTCTGCTGGAAGTGGACTTTATCAGTTTAATGTGATGCTATTTGGCCTATGCAATGCTCCAGCTACATTTGAAAGACTAATGGAAGTCGTTCTACGAGGCCTTACTTGGAAAATCTGCCTAGTCTATTTGGATGATGTCATACTAATGGGGAAATCATTTCAAGATCATCTAGACAATTTACGAGAAGTATTTTCAAGAATCAGAAATGCCAATCTTAAATTAAACTCAAAGAAATGTTTTCTATTCCAAGAAAAAGTTAAGTTCCTGGGTCACGTCGTTTACCGAGAAGACCTCAATACTGACGAAAAGAAGTTACAAGCAATAAAAGAATGGCCTCAACCTCGTGACAAACATGAATTGAGAAGCTTTTTGGGTCTGTGTAGATACTACAGACGATTTGTAGAAGGATTCGCCAAAATAGCGTCTCCATTACATAGATTTACAGCAAATAAAGCTTCTTATAGATGGAATACTGAATGTGACCAAGCATTTAGAAGACTAAACGCAGCATTATGTTCTAGTCCGATTCTCGCATATCCTATTCCAAAAGGTAAATTCATATTAGATACTGATGCGAGCAACGATGGCATAGGAGCAGTACTCTCCCAAGTACAAGATGGAGAAGAACGGGTCATCGAATTTTTCAGCAAAAAGCTATCCATACCAGAGAGAAATTATTGTGTTACCAGAAAGGAGCTCCTAGCCATCATTAAATCCGTAGATCACTTTCACAAATATTTCTATGGACAAGAGTTTCTGATTAGAACGGATCATGCTGCGTTACAGTGGCTCATGAAAATGAAACAACCTGAGGGACAAGTCGCGAGATGGATAGAAAAGCTACAACAATACTATTATCAAATTAAGCACCGAGCGGGAAGGGTGCATAATAATGCAGATACATTGTCCAGAAGACCTTGCCCTGAAGATTGTAAACATTGCAGAAGAATTGACCAGAAAGAAGGAATTACCTACATGCGTTAGATAAAGTTAGAACCAGACGAAGAATGGATGTCGGCTTCGATTAGAACCACACTGTTGGTGTTTTGAGGTTTGAGGTATGAGGTAGAGCCGCGGGACTGTAAGCGCGCTGGTCGTTTTATAAAATCTGGGTGGAAAAATCCTTAAAAGGACGATGTAAAAATATTAATTTTTCCGAGCCACACAAAGACAATATAGATGATTGGCACTCACCTTTTTAGCTGTTTCTGTCATTTAGAGGAGCTCCTCTCGCTGGCCCAGTTGTTGCAGTCGATCCACACTAGAATCACTTGTTTGTGTAATGGTTTAGTTTGATTTTCTAAGAATTTTATTGGATTTTTTGGTTAATAGAATTTATCACCATGCTGCGTGGTGATCTCGATAGAATACGACAGACGAATCTTTTTTGGTTACGCCTTTTTGCGCAGATTCATTTTTCGTAGATGGCGCTGGCGTTTTGCTTGTGCCAATCAAAATTGAAATTGTGTGGGTTTTCCGAAAACGGGAATTTGGCGCAAAATTTGAATTCAAAATTAAAGTTGCACGAACATTTTCCGCCCACTTAAAACGAAGTTTTACATTGAGATTAAGTTGAATAAACAAATGGCTATATATAAAAAAAAATATAAGTTAATTCAAAACCTTAAAGGGTAGGTCATTAAAATCCGTTTTAGGTTTATAGATTAAAAGAAAAAAAATGCAAAAAATATATATATATTCTAGATAACGACACACGAAACAAAAAGAAGTTGCTTGGGAGTTTAGTACGCATCTAAAGGTCGTGGGCACAACTTGACCACGGGACGAGTGAAAAGTCCGTGTTGTGTTTTAACAGTAGCAACCCGAATGTGATTATCCCGACCAGGATGTACGGACACTATTCTACCTAGCAACCAGTGTAATGGCGGCCTAGTTTCATCCTTAATTAATACAAGCGTATCTAGCTTGATTTCAACCGAAGGGTCCGACCACTTAGAACGCTGTTGTAAAGTATTTAAGTACTCGAGTTTCCAACGCTTCCAGAAATGGGCATGAATTCGTTGGATAAGTTGCCAACGCTTAAGGGTATTAACTTTAAGGGTAGAAAGGATCAGGACACGAATTAAGGGGTTCCATTGTGAGGAAATGACCCGGAGTCAAAGACGTAAGATCGTTTGGGTCAGAGCTTTGCTCACAAAGGGGTCGAGAATTGAGCAATGCCTCTATTTGGGCGAGGAGAGTATAGAGGTCTTCGAAGGTTAGTATCTGGTCACCGATGACCCGATACAAATGTGTTTCTATAGATTTGACTCCTGCTTCTGCTAGACCATTTAGGTGGGGGGCTCCCGGACTATTAAGACACCATTTGATTTTTAAGCTCTCAGAAGCTAATTTCGAAAGATTATGGAGCTCCTTAATAGCCCCAACAAAGTTTGAGCCTCTATCACTTGTGATTTGGACACAAGTGCCACGTCTAACGACAAAGCGTCGTAAAACAGCGATGCACGCCTCTGTGGTTAAATCCGAAACCAGCTCGATATGGATTGCTTTAACAGAAGTATCGACAAAGACTGCGATATATGATTGACCAACTTGTGCTCCACGACGTCTCTGACCTACAAAGGTTTTGATTGGGCCTGCATAGTCCAAGCAAACGTGTGAAAAACATTTTAATTGGGACGTTCTAAAAGAAGGTAAATCCGACATGTACGGAGTGTAAGGTTTTGGTTTTAAGCGAAAGCAGGGAATACATTGCAATAAAACCCTCTGAATAGCTCGACGTGATGACATAATCGAAAACTTTTGACGAATTAAGTATTGGACTGTGTTTATTCCGGGATGTAAATTTTCGTTATGAGTTTGAATAATGATCAATTGGGTTAATCTATGAGATTTCGGCAATAATAAGGGATGTTTTGCCTCAAAGGAGAGTTTAGAATGCCGTAAGCGTCCGCCCACTCTAAGGAAACCCAATTCGTCCAAAAAGGGCTCGAGTTTGCGAAACGGCTTAGGTAATAGCTGAGTATTTTGAATTTTTTGAATGATATCCGAAAAACACTCTTCTTGGACCCTTTTAACTAAAACAAGTAGAGCCTTGTGTTGTTCAAAAGCGGAAAAAACGCCGGATAAAGGGTCAACTGAGTTTTTTCGATTGTGAATAAGTCTTAGAAAATGACAAATGATTTTTTGAATGGTATTTAAATTGGATATTTTATCGATTAGTCTATCAAAAAAGTTTTTATTTTGAAGTTCTGCCGTCAGCACCACTGAATTTTCCGGTTTTTCTTCTTTGAGAACCTCGTCTGGAACTCCCAAAGAACGTTCATTTATAAACCTTTGAATTTGCCACTCCGTAGTGGGCAAGGTAATCCATGGAGGGCCGTGAAACCAAAGAGGGTGATTTATTAAGTTATTAGGCGACAACCCTCTGCTAGAGCAGTCGGCAGGGTTTTCGAGTGAAGTAATGTGATACCATGGGACTGTTTCTTGAATACGACTCACGCGGTTTGCCACAAATGTCTTCCACTTGTGAGGTGAAGATGTGACCCAATGAAGCGTGACCTGTGAGTCCGAGAACGCAAGAATTTCATCGATTACGAGTAATGATGAATAGGTGCGAATAACTAGTTCGAGTAAATCAGCTAATAGAGTAGCTCCAAGTAGTTCCAAACGTGGGATTGAAATAGTGTGTAAGGGAGCAACCCTTGACTTGCCCATGACTAGAGCAGTTTTGATAATTTTATTTGGTAATTCGACGCGAACGTATACGCAAGAAGCGTATCCTAGCTCGGATGCATCGCAGAAACCTAGCAATTGACATCGTTGAATATTATTCGAAAAAATATGTCTAGGTATACAAAGATTCGAAAGAGTGGTTAATTGATTATTGAATTGATTCCAAAGAGTTTTGATTGGATCGGGGGGTATTTCATCCCAATCAGTTTTGCATAACCAAAGTTTTTGCATAATCACTTTGGCAAAAAATGAAACAGGCGATAAGAAACCTATAGGATCCCAAATTTTAGCGATAGCTGATAAAATATTTCTTTTGGTGCAAGGTTTTTCACAAGGGGTACAAGAATAGGTAAAAGTATCTGTAGAAGGGTGCCACTGAAGGCCCAACACCTTAATCGATGTTGAAGAATCGTCTTCAAAGGTAACAGGGATCGGACAATCAGCGGGCGACAAATGTGAAAGAAGTTTCGGATTATTTGATGCCCATTTTCTTAATTCAAATTTTCCCAATTTAAGCAACGCTATGAGATCCTTTTGAAGCGATAAAGCACCTTCTAGAGAGTTAGCTCCACAGCAGTGTTACAAATTTAAGTTATTTAAATTTTATAATTAGAATTTATTTAGGTTTAGTGTAGTATTAGGTTGATTTACCTTATGGTTGTATTCTTAGTCTAGGTTTTAGTTGCGTTATCTATGACAACTTCATACACGGCCGCGTACCTTTTGGAAGAGACGAGAATGCTCGTGAATCGAAGAAGGATGGAAGGGTTTTCGAATAGTAGGCAGACCATATATAGGGCCGGACGCCGCGTATGCAGTTAGTCAAAGATAACCAATGATAGTGATCGCTCGATGTTAACGCGAAGTTCATAGGCGGATTAAAGTAGTGAATTATTAGCAAGTTATTAGTAAGTTTAAGTGCGTGTTTTTGTACATAATTTGTCGAAATAAATTGACGTATCGTTTTCAACAATTGCGACTTTTAATTTAACGTTGTGAACCCGTAACAATATTTATCGGTTTCACAACGTTCTACGTCTTCCGATACCCAATCTCAACTCGTTTCTGTTTGCCCATAATTCATCATCTAGGCCTCTTATTCTTATTTCACTGTCTCAAATCATCAAATCAAATCAAAAACGTTTATAGAGAAAATACAAAATAATTTCTTAGAACTACAAAATTTATATAAACAGATAAAATAAAGGTAAGGGGAAAAAAGGAGGAAAGCCACAGAAGCATTTGTATGCTTGTATGTGGCTACGTAGTTTTACTACATTGTCGCAGATAGAGTGGTTATGTCTAAGTCTGAAAATAGTGTCATAATATGGTATGTAGGTATGTCTTAATCAGGTGATTTTTCGTTATTTAGTATTCTTTCCTTAGTCTATTCCTTCTTTCGAGCTTCTCCTTGGCCGTCCTCGTTTTCTTCGGCAAGTTGGTTTCCATTGTAGTATTTGTTTAGGTAGTCTTTCATCATTCATTCTTTGTACATGTCCGTACCACACCAGTTGTTTTGTTCTTATATCATCCACTAAAGTACGTTCACCTACTGTCATAATTTCTCTTATTCTTTGATTTGTAACTCTTTCTCTTTTTGATTTCCCTGCTGCTCTTCTCCAATAGTCCATCTCCGTAGCGGAAAGCATTTTTCTGTTTTATCCTTGATTGGCCATACTTTTGAGCCATATGTAATAATAGTTAAAATGGTGTTATATATAAACTTTTTGTTATGTTTTGATATACTTTGGTCCCAAATTATTCCATTTAATAAAGTTATTGCTTTTCTTCCTTGTACGTTTCGATCGCTTATAGATTTGTCTAGTGTTCCGTCAGATGTAATTTCTAGACCTAAGTATTTATACTCATCACAGGACTGAATTCGCTGCCCGGTATTTAAGATTAGATCCTGTTTCATTCCACCGATACACATATACTCTGTCTTATTGAGATTAACCTCTAGTCCCCACTTATTGTACTCTTGTATTAGTTTTCGTGTCATATATTCGAGGTCGTCATAATCCTGAGCCACTACTATCTGATCATCGGCGAAACATAAAGTATACAAGGTGGTTTCGTCCAACGGAATTCCCATGTTTTGGCATTTTCTCTCCCATACTTTAAGGACTTGTTCCAAGTATATCTTGAAGAGCGTAGACGAGATACAGCAACCTTGTTTAAGACCTTTATTTACTTGAAAGCCTTTGGTTAATTTTGCTTTTATTTTAACTTTTGCCTTACTATTGCTCTTTGATGGCCTTAGTTGTACGCTTATGTTTGTGTTTTCCAACGCTTTCCAAAGTAGATTTAGTGGTATACTATCATATGCCTTCTGCAACTCGACGTAAAGCAGATGCAGCTCTTGTCCGTATGCCATTTTCTTTTCAATAACTTGGGTTATACAAAAGAGATGATCTGAAGTCGATCTACCCCCCCTGAAACTAGCTTGTTCTTTTGCCTCCATGTCTTTATATTTACTTAATTTAAAAAAATATTTGTCTTAGACAATAAAATTTTCTTTTAAACAGTGTATAACAGGGTGTAAGTTATTTGTAATTAACGCCTCAGTCATTAATTGGGAGCACTTTTTAAGAATCCAGTTTTTAACGAAAATATAAGTAGCTTTTTACGCCAAAATGTCTTTCTTACTTTACCATGGATAATTAAGTTTCCTTCCCTTTCCTTAAAGACTAAGGTCAATATAATAGGATAAGTTAAAAAAACATTTTTTTCAGGGAAGCTTATTTTTAAAAAAAATATTGATAAAACACGTAACAAAAGTTGATTCTTTTGGTTATCTTTAAAAATTTATTTCTATAAGTACGCCTCAGGAATCTTAAATGTGATATAAACGACGCATTGTAATACAGCAAATAAAAGAAAATGTTATTTTCTATCAAAAAGCGTACAACATTTTTTTGCTATAATATATAGTATTTAATAAAATTTTATAAAACCCATAATAAACATGTTTTTCTTTTGAAATGATGCAAATATATACGGATGCCACTGAAAAGCTACTTTATTTTCCTAACCTTATCGACCAGTATGTAAAGGTAAGTTTTCGAGAAAATTGAATAAAACCTAAAACATCCGTATTTTGGCCGGTTTGGAAGGATGGGGTTTGCACATCGTGTCGTCATAACAGAGTTGGGGGTTCGGTTCGGTTCTTTAACCGAAATTTTCGGATTAGAAATGGGGGGCAATGACCATTTTTCCAAGAGTTATATAAAAGACTTCTAAAAATGTAAAATTTAGTACCCGCAAATTAAATTATGTTTGAATTTTAATTTGCGGGTACCAAATTTTACATTTTTTAATATTTGGCTTTAAACTCCGTTGACTGACGCGATGCCGACGTCTTGATAGCGGAACAAACGCAATTAGCGTTGACCTGATCTAGAAAGGCAATGTGTGTCGTAGGTCACGGTATGGATTCTTTCTTTCAATCGATACTTTCATCGATCGATGATATAGCAGTTTTACTCGCCTGCTGCTGTTTTAGTTTCTCTCGTATTTCGGTAGATGGCGCTTCTTGTTGGGTACATGACCTTGTTTTCTCACTAGCAATGTAAGGTGAGAGATAAAGCCGTATACTTAATTTATGAAGGTTGTCACATCGACCAGCAGTTCTGAGGAGTCCCATAAGGACGAAACAGTTAATTGTCAACACTTATCAGGGTTAAGCTTTCGAGCTACCCACGGAAAAGTACTAGAGAAACAAAAAAAAAACCTTAATTTTTCTTTTTCCCCGATTGGCCACGAAAACTTGTTTAAAATACTTGCTGACCGGAAACGAAGAGCTTTTTCAGATTTTTTCGTATGTCCAAATAAAAATCCTCTGGCTAGATTCCGAGATATAGGGGCTAGTTTCTAAATGAAAGTTTTCCGGAAGTGCTGAAATAATAAGGGAGGCCTCACGATCTACTACATGGGTACGAAGATCAGGGCCGTACCCAGGGAAAAATTTCGGTGGGGGATAAGAAGTTTAAAATAGAATTTTGGAAAATTTGTGTTTTGTGTTGGGAATTGCACATTGCACGAAATAAAAATTTGTCTTAATTTTCCCCCCTGTCACTTGTGTCCCTTTATCAATATTAATATTGACCCTGGGTTAAAATACATAAACGAACTTGAAGTATATTAGATCTAACACCTTCCCAACTAAAAGTAAAAGATACTGAAATTGAAGAAATAGTCCATGTTAAGTGAAAAATATTCCTTTAAAATTGAATTTTGCATTTTTTCACAATATTCTAAAAAGTTCTGACACTATTTTAAGTTATGACAAAAAAGGCTGCAAGAAATTTTTTATAGCGCCGATTTTCAATATATTTTGTAGTTTAAAAGTTATGTAGTTTTTTAAACATTGTACTCAGATGGAGTCATGATATATATTTTAATGATCTGCATTTTGCTAAACAAAAAAAAATGGCGCGAGCAGGCATGTCCAGCCATTCGTAAGACCAAGTTGTTCTGGGAAGCGTTATTTTTGTTATACATGAAGTTTTCAATCATGGGTGAATACTACGTTAGTTTAATTAATTAGGAAAAAAAAATGATTTTGGCACATGCCTAATTAATGACGATTTTTCTCAAAATCTAAAGAATAAGTTCAAGTGCAATTTACTAGGTTATAGTAGTAGTAAACCTAATTTGAAAAACTAATAAAAAAATGTGACAACGGAAAAAAACTTGAATTATTTATTTTGTTTTTTATTATAAAAAGCATAAAAATAGAACTATTAAAAATGTTTATTAAACTAGCAAACATATTTTCTAATTAATACAAATATTTGGTTTTACTTAAAAAAAAACTATGAATTCCTCTAAAACTATTTTTTTGTGTTCTCTCATTCTCAAGTATTCTCAAAATAAGAACGATGGCAGTTAAATGACTAAAATCTTTGAGTTTTTGATCCCTTAAGCAGAGCTGTCACAAGTACATTTTGAAAGTACTTTAAGTACAAGCAGAAACTTTTATTAGTTTATGGTACAAGTATCAAGTATATTAAGATTTGTAAAAGTGCTTGAAGTACTAAGTAATTTTTTTTTTCAAATGTACTTCAAGTACCAAGTACATTATAAAAGTACTTGATTTTCCCTTTTACTTTTACAATAGAAGTACTTTAAGTACTTTAAATATGTCAAAATATGAGAAAAATGCCAAAAATATCAAAAAAAAATTTAAAAAATTTAAAAACGTCAAAAATGTAAAATAATTTCAAAGATGTAAAAAAATGTAAAACATGTCAAAAATGTTTACAAAATGTTCAACCTGAAAGGTTTTATCTTTTGGAATATTATTGTATTATTGTATGTAAATATTTTTTCTGAACTCATCATTTTACATACAAATGCCATAGAAAGGTAATGGAAAATGATAATTTTATTAAACAAAAAGCTGCAAAATTGATCCAGTCGCATCAAAATGTTTTTAACGTTTTATAGTTTTGCAATAGAGGTGTCACAGTTACCTCAAACTCCGGGGTAAATAAGACCTACCCCCAAAAGACAAAAATTTTAAAATATATTAAGTTTTTCTATCTCAAATTATATACGGTTGTTCCAAATAGATCACATTTGTGTAAATCCAAATATATTTGAATTTGTAATGAGACCTACAAAAAACTCTTGTAAAACCGGGATTCATGTACCCTACCTTGCCTTATTTATTTTTTGGTGGAGCACTTGGGGCACTGTTCTTACCGTCAATAATTTCTAAATCACTCATAGAAAGTACTATTTTTATAATAGCCCACAAAACTGCTTAAAAACTTGTTTAAATCAAACCAAATAAATAAGCATAACAAACGTAAATGTCCAAGAAATTTTTTCGTGTTATTTAAACCAACCTCCATCAAACGTAGAAATTACGGCTGCTGCAATGTGAGTAGGTGGATCCCCAAAAATCCAGCTGCACCACCGTACTACCGACACCCCTCAATAGATGGCATGACTGCTGTAGTGGTAGTAGTAGTTTCTCACACTGAATTAGAATTTCACGTTCCACGAAATAATGAAGGTGCGTGCAAATAATTAAGCCTATAGGCATTATTCTTTGGATAAGTGTGTACCTAATATTACGATTTTTAGGGCGATTAATTAAGATGTACCTATCAAGGTTGCTAAAATACCGGACTTCTCTGCCAAATTGACAAAAAAACGGGCAGGTGGCAATCCAAACCTACTCCTCACCTATATCTACATTGTACTTCAAAAATATTTATTGTACTTGAAGTACTTTTAATGTACTTGAAGTACTTCGAATGTACTTGAAGTACTTTAAATGTACTTGAAGTACTTTACTTGAAAAAAATCAAAAAATCAAGTACATTTCCAAGTACAATGTTACAAGTACTTCAAGTACCAAGTACAATTACCGGATTGTAGATGTACTTCAAGTACAGTACTTGAAGTACTTGCAAGTACTCGAAGTACAATTTCAAGTACTGTACTTGAAGTACCTGACAACTCTGCCCTGAAGGAGATTTCTTAAAAACTGTGATTAAAAAATTTCATAGTACCATTTCTGGTCCTTTGGTTACTTGCACAAACCCCATCCAATTTTTTCCGTTGTAATTTTAGTATGAAATCAACCGACAAAAAGTAAGGATAATCTTTTTAACCTTTATAGCATTATTTTTCATTTTTAAAATGTATTATTCTTGAGAAAATAAACGTAATTAATAAGGTCATTTACGATATAAACGAGGGGTTATCGAGCAGTATGACAAACTATTTCTTAAGTGACGTTAATTTCAAGGGTTATCCTTTCCTTTAATAGATAAAAAGTTTTAAAAAATATATCTCCAAGGGGTGGATCGGTTGCACTTGTTTGTGCACCAAAGCGTAAAAAGTGACACGGTGAATGGCCCATTCAATTGCAAACATGTTTCATTTTTCCTGTGTAAAAATTAAAATAGCAAAAAAAGACTAAAACTAAATTAAAAAAGAATGACATGGGAAGGCTAAATATGTGTTTCCTGCAACAATCAACTAGTAAAAGCGCGTATTTTTCGGAGGCAGAATTTGCCTGCCTCGCTGTAAGGTCAAAGGAATGACCCGTTCGCATTCATGGTCAATTGATAACGTGCAGATGAACAATAGACATCCATATATGTATAACTGAATGTTTGATTAAAGCACCCACTCCGATCGAATGGCGTAGCGAATCCATTTGTCTCGTCGCACAACCGAATACCCGTACACATATGTATTCTCGCTTGGCCTCGCAGCGAGGCATGCGAATTCTGCCTAAAATGAATAACGCCTGGTAAGATTTTCATGTGGTTTATAATGTTTATTTTTTTCACCATTTAAAAACAAATTACCACTGCTTAACTGCTTCCAGTACTGGTTTAAAATCACAATAAAATGTAAAAATTAATATTTTGATCTAAAAAAAAATAAAACTTGTTAAGAACATAAAAAGCTTTTACCAAATTTTGTGAAAAACAACAAAATAAAAAACAACACCAAAAAAAACTGTTTTTTTGGTTTTTCTCAGAAAATTTTAGGCAAATCTAAAAAAATTGTTTTTACAAAAGTTGTAGGCCTTTAATTACCTAGAACCCTTGTATTTAACTTTTCTCGATAAGAGGTTTAGTTTCCCTGTAAACCGTGAAAACCCGATACCACCCCCAAAAGCTTTTCTGAATCGAGAATAATTTATTTTTCCTGTTGGCTGCAATATATTTTTATTTCCAAATATTTTTGTGCTGTTATTATTTTTCCCTTCTTTGCTATATACCTTTTAATGCAATTATTTTTATTTGAAATTAAAATAATTTAAGATACAAATAAGTTTGACCCAATACCCAATGTAAATTTTATGGAGTTTCAAGTCAGAAAATCATTTATATTGTTACAAATTTAAGTTATTTAAATTTTATAATTAGAATTTATATAGGTTTAGTGTAGTATTAGGTTGATTTACCTTATGGTTGTATTCTTAGTCTAGGTTTTAGTTGCGTTATCTATGACAAACTCATACACGGCCGCGTACCTTCTGGAAGAGATGAGAATGCTCATGAATCGAAGAAGGATGGAAGGGTTCTCGAACAGTAGGCAGACCCTATATATAGGGCCGTACGCCGCGTATGGAGTTAGTCAAAGATAACCAATAGTAGCGATCGCTAGATGTTAACGCGAAGTTAATAGGTTGATTAAATTAGTGAATTATTAGCGAGTTATTAGTAAGTTTAAGTGCGTGTTTTTTTACATAATTATTAAAATAAATTGACATCTCGTTTTTGACATTTGCGAGTTTTATTTGAAGCAGTGAACCCGTAACAATTGGTGTCAGAAGTGAGATTAAAAGGAATAAATAGTGCAAAGACTATCCTTACATAGTACCACCGGCTAGGGCAATTGAAAAGAAGAACAGTAAGTGATTTTGCCAGAATATTCAAAACTGAATAGTTCAAAGACTACCCTTACATAGTATCACCGGCTAGGACAACTGGACAGAAGAACAGTAAGTGATTTTTCCAGATTATTCGAAGAAGTTCAATAGTGTTCTATTCAAAAACCAAAAGAGATATTTGAGAACCGGCTTCGACATTAACCTTACAGCAAAAAAAAAATTTTGGTAATTAGGAAGATTTTCTAGAATATTCCATCACTTTCTACGACGTTCTATTCGAGAACCGGAAGAGATATCCAAAAAGCGACTTCGACATTAGCTTAGCTATTTGAAAAGTAAGAATTAGAAAGAATTTCTAGAATATTCCATCACATTTTACAACGTTCTATTCACGAACCATAAGAGATATACAAAAATCGACTTCGTCATTAGCTTAGCTATTTAAAAAGTAAGAATTGGAAATAATTTCTAGAATATTCCATAACATTCTACGACGATCTATTCGAGAACCAAAAGAGATTATCAAAAAGTGACTTCTACATTTGCCTAGTAGCAGAAAGAGTGGCATTTACTAGTATATTACAGAAAATTCCATTAGATCTTATTTAAGAATCAGAGGAGATATTGAAAAAAAAACAAACTACGACATTAGCTTTATAGACCAAAAATAAACATTTTAAGTGATTTATCAGGAAGTTGATGCTTACTAGACAAGGATCAGCAAAGATGGAAGATCTAACTAAAATGATGAAGGCTCTCGCAGCTCAAATGGCTCAAAACCAGAACGATATAAGAGACCATTGAGCAAAACCAGGACAATATTAGACAGACCATTGAACAAAACCAGGGCGATATGAAACGGACCATGGACGACATGCAGAACGACATGCAGAAAAACTTTGACCAAATAAAGAGCAACTCCGAACAGCTGAGAGAAGAGTTTAAGACTGCAACCGATGATCTTAAGAAAGAAATAACTCAAAGAATGCATAGTGTGGAACAAAAGGTACAAAATAAATTGCAGAATGTAGAAGAAAAGGTACATAATGTTGAAGAAAAGGTACAAAATGTTAGGGAAGAAGTTTTTCAAACCATGGAAGAAAAATTCCAGGACGTGTCAAAACAGCTTATACAGCTCCAAACAGAACACAACAAAATGAAAGCTCAGGGATGTGTTGTGAATTCCAACCAAAACATTAAGCCTCCAAATTTCGATGGTACGTCGTCCTGGTCCACCTACAAACAACAGTTTGAAGCTGCCGCTGCTGCTAGAAAGCTAGAGCCTTGTTAGTAGCTCTACGAGAACCTGCTCTGGGACTTTTACGGTCCATTCCAGCCGAACAAAAACAGAATTATAACGTTTTAGTGGCAGCATTAGAAAGAAGGTATGGAGATGAACACTTGCGAAATTTACATTGGTCAGAATTAAATATTCGCCAACAAAGAGCACGAGAGTCATTACAAGAGTATGAAGCAGATATCAGGAGGCTGATGTATTTGGCTTACCCAGAAATGCCAGAAAATTACAGAGATCCCTTCACGGTAGACCGCTTTATTAATGGCTTGCGAGACGTGAACTTAGCAAAGTTACTTCGCCGAGAACGCTTCCATAACAGCAGCGAAGTGTTGATTCGAGCCCTTGAAATTGAGTCATCATCATCATCCAGGCCAAGAGTAAGGGCTGTCTCAATTCAGGAGGCTGAAAAAATGAGCAATGAACAAGAGGTTCCCTCAAAGACGCTAAGCCAAATTCTTTAATCACTGATAGAGAAAATTGACTCTTTAGAAGAAAACAGACGTCCCTCTCCAAATGGAAAGTGTTTTAGATGCGGACGTACAGGGCATATTCAACGCGATTGTCGTGTCCAAATGAGGTCTCGCTCACCATCTAGTGGGAGAGAGTACCGAAGAAGAGATCAGGAAAACTAAAACTAGTCAACGCACAGGGGGCGGGTGTTGGGTAATGGGAATTTAGCCCCCAAAATTTACTCTATTAAGAGCTTAAAACATACTGCTGACAGTCTGAACATCGACGGATTTATAAATGGAAGACAAGTTAATATCACAGTGGACACTGGTGCTGCCATATCATTGCTTAAGTTCAAAATTGCAACGAGATATAAAATTCGACCAACAGAAAAGAAAATAACACTTAAGACTGTGACTGGAGAATCCGCCGACGTGTTGGGGCAGACAGATATAGACCTACAGCTGGGAAAGTTGAAGATTCGCCACACTGTATTAGTTGCAGAAATAGAAGATGAATTTATTTTGGGAATGGACTTGATAAGTAAACATGGATTTGCGTTTGATAATAAACTTAATACCCTAAGATTTGGGAACGAAGAGTTTATTTTATCAAATAGTCACATCAATAAAGAACCAATAAAGGTGGTGGCAGTATGCACAACAAGACTGGTCGGTAACAGTGAGACCATAATTTTTGGGAGGCTAGAAAGTAAAACATCAAGCTGTGTCGGACTCATAAGCCAACAGAACACCCCCAACACTACCTCGTTGCAAAGTCACTAGTCAAAACCGATAAAGACGTCCCGATTAGAGTCGCCAATATTTTCCCAAATAGTGTCAAAATTAATAAGGGGGAGGTGGTAGCATTATTTGAACCAGTCCGGAAAGTAACAAGATGTGAAGAGCCAACTTCCGAGGATAAAAGTAAGTTACCAATGGAGGTACTTCAGCAATTTCAGTCAACTTGGAAACATCTCACTCCAGAAGAATTTCGTAGAGCGAGAGAGTTTATAGAAGAACAAAGTAATATCTTCAAAACTAAGAGTAGTTCGGGACGCACAAACCTTATTCAACATTCCATCTACACTGGCGATGCCCAACCGATAAGACAGCCCCCAAGAAGACTTCCAATGGCCAAACAAGAAGAAGTGCACAATCTCATTAATAAAATGCTCAGTGACGGGGTTATTGAAGAGTCGTCAAGTCCTTGGTCATCTCCTGTGGTGTTGGTCAATAAAAAGGATGGAAGTACTAGATTTTGCGTCGACTACAGAAAACTTAACGATGTGACCAAGAAAGATAGTTACCCACTGCCAAGAATAGACGACACATTAACAACATTGGCAGGATCATGTGGGTTTTCTACTCTTGACCTAAAAAGTGGGTATTGGCAAGTAGGAATCTTTGAAAAGGATAAAGAGAAGACAGCATTCTCTGCGGGAAGTGGGCTTTGTCAGTTTAATGTGATGCCATTTGGCCTATGCAATGCTCCAACTACATTTGAAAGACTAATGGAAGTCGTTCTACGAGGCCTTACTTGGAAAACCTGCCTAGTCTATTTGGATGATGTCATAGTAATGGGGAAATCATTTCAAGATCATCTAGAACTGGGTCACATCGTTTCCCGAGAAGGCATCCATACTGACGAAAAGAAGTTACAAGCAATAAAAGAATGGCCTCAACCTCGTGACAAACATGAATTGAGATGCTTTTTGGGTCTGTGTACATACTACAGACGATTTGTAGAAGGATTCGCCAAAATAGCGTCTCCATTACATAGAATTACAGAAGATAAAGCTTCTTACAGATGGAATACTGAATGTGACCAAGCATTTAGAAGATTGAAGGCAGCATTATGTTCTAGTCCGATTCTCGCATATCCTATTCCAAAAGGTAAATTCATATTAGATACTGATGCGAGCAACGATGGCATAGGAGCAGTACTCTCCCAAGTACAAGATGGCGAAGAACGGGTCATCGAATTTTTCAGCAAAAAGGTATCCAAACCAGAGAGAAATTATTGTGTTACCAGAAAGGAGCTCCTAGCTATCATTAAATCCGTAGATCACTTTCACAAATATCTCTATGGACAAGAGTTTCTGATTAGAACGGATCATGCTGCGTTACAGTGGCTCATGAAAATGAAACAACCTGAGGGACAAGTCGCGAGATAGATAGAAAAGCTACAACAATACCATTATCAAATTAAGCACCGAGCGGGAAGGGTGGATAATAATGCAGATGCATTGTCCAGAAGACCTTGCCCTGAAGATTGTAAACATTGCAGAAGAATTGACCAGAAAGAAGGAATTACCTACGTGCGTCAGATAAAGTTAGAACCAGACGAAAAATGGCTGTCGGCTTCGATTAGAACCACACAACTTAACGACAAAGATGTAGGACCTATCTTGCGATTGAAAGAAGAGAACAAGCCAGGACCATCATGACAAGATATCGCAAACCAAGGGGTGATATTCAAATCACTGTGGGCACAATGGGATTCACTAATAGTAGAAGAAAACATCCTTAAACGTGCCTGGGAAAGTGCCGATGGCCTTACTGTGATTATTCAAGTAGTAGTTCCTAGGAGCATGGTAGACAATATAATGGCCGAATGCCATGGTGGAAAATCAGGCACGCACCTAGGCATAAATAAAACCATGGACAAAATACGAAACCGATTTTATTGGGTCAATTACTTTCCAGATGTGAAAAGCTGGTGCCGCCGATGTTCGACTTGTGTAGCCAGCCAAGGTCCCCAAACAAGGTCCAGAGGTCAAATGAAACAATATAACGTTGGTCTGCCATTTGAACGCATTGCTATTGATGTGGCCGGCCCATTTCCAGAAACTAAAAAGGGCAACAAATACATCCTTGTTGTCATGGATTACTTTAGCAAATGGCCAGAAGTTTTTGCTTTGCCTAACCAAGAGGCCGCTACAGTTGCAGAAGTTCTGGTAAATGATGTTTTCAGCAGATTTGAATCAAAGCTCTTCCAGAATCTCTGTGACCTTTTAGGAATACATAAAACACGGACTACTGCTTTACATCCGCAGTCAGATGGCATGGTTGATAGATTTAATAAAACAATAGACGAACATCTTTGCAAAGTTGTTGATAAGCACCAAACAGATTGGGACCAATATATTCCATTGTTTTTGATGGCCTATAGAACCGACATTCACAATACGACAGGAGCTACTCCATCTAGTATCCTGTTCGGTAGAGAACTGCGTTTACCATGTGATATCATGTTTGGTTCACCTGAAGAAGAACACTTAGAGGTTAATGACTATGTCGAACGTTTAAGGCAAAAGCTGCACGATATCCATGAAGTGGTTAGAGAGCGAATAGAAATAGCCAGTGACCGCATGAAAGCGAGATATGACCTGAAAGCAAACTCTTCAGGGTTCAAAGAGAATGATCAAGTCTGGCTATACAATCCTCAACGAAAGAAAGGAAGATCACCTAAGTTGACACCACCATGGGAAACACCTTATAAAGTTGTTAAGAGAATTAATGATGTAGTCTACCGAATCCAAAGAAGCCCGAAATCCAAGATGAAAGTTGTTCATCTGGACAGACTAAAACCTTACCTGGCAAATGTTGATCGAGACGATCAAACCTGAAGAGGAGGATAGTGTTACAAATTTAAGTTATTTAAATTTTATAATTAGAATTTATTTAGGTTTAGTGTAGTATTAGGTTGATTTACCTTATGGTTGTATTCTTAGTCTAGGTTTTAGTTGCGTTATCTATGACAAACTCATACACGGCCGCGTACCTTCTGGAAGAGACGAGAATGCTCGTGAATCGAAGAAGGATGGAAGGGTTCTCGATTAGTAGGCAGACCCTATATATAGGGCCGGACGCCGCGTATGGAGTTAGTCAAAGATAACCAACAGTAGTGATCGCTAGATGTTAACGCGAAGATAATATGTTGATTAAATTAGTGAATTATTAGCGAGTTATTAGTAAGTTTAAGTGCGTGTTTTTGTACATAATTATTAAAATAAATTGACATCTCGTTTTTGACATTTGCGAGTTTTATTTGAAGCAGTGAACCCGTAACAATATTAACTACATTCTCTCTTAGACAATTTTGACACACCTGATCGCGCCAAGTTGCAAAACATATCTAAGCTGCTGCGAGTGCTGCGAATGGCTTTCCTGCTTACTTTTACAATCAAGACTTACCTATCTATTTTTGCCTAACGAGTACCTAGTTAACTTAAGGCACTTAAAGCCAATTGAAACTACGTATTAGGCTTATTCAAAAACTTCAACAAACAACAACAATTTCATGGACCAACAAAACAATGTAAATTTTTTGTAGATAACGTTCAAGTGGTGGTTTGCTTTTATCTTCTATTTGATGCATGCGAAGTTACCTGGTTTACTTATCCTTTATACTGAAGAACGGTGTTTGACATTTGTGTTTCAATAACGCATATAACGCTATCGCAAAATGTAATGTAAATTTAAAATATTTTTGTTACCGGACAATTATTTCGAGAGCTACCAATGCGGGGTAATCCGCAGATATTTTTATTGCTAGTTATTGAAAATTATTTTTTATAAAAACTGGTAGTTATGTGTTGTTTGGCAACAGTGTTCACCAATTAACCAAAAGTCATCAATTTTCTATGAAGTGCGTAAAAAATTTAGAAGTACATAGTAAACATAGACCTAATCCTATATTTTCCTGGCAGTTTTTCGCTGGTATTGCTCTTTCAGTTTTGCTCTAGTTGTTTTCGGTATTTTTTAATTAATTTTGCCTACAGAACACAAAACAGGCTTTTGAATGATAAATAAAGGATAAAGGATAAAAATATTGTCTGCAAAAGGTCAAAATTGGGCTTCTAAATAGGATTAAGTTAGCTAAAGGAGGGCGTGCAAGTCCCTATTCTTTGTTCACGCGGACTATGCGCAGGGTAAACTTTGCACCTATGACTATCAATACAATTTGTGCCCACGCTAACTGCTAAGTTATAGAATAGTAATAATTGAAACACACCATCTTATGGTTTGATAAAACCCTGCAGATTGATAATTTAGATTTTCAGATATGCGGCCGCATGGAGAATCTCCTGGCTTCGGAGAAAATGAGCGAGGTATCAAAAGAGCGAAGTATCAAAAGAGCGAGGTACCAAAGCGGCGAATTAACAAAAGAGCAAAGTATCAAAAATCTCAGTCAGAGTCTCAAAAGAGGAGCGATAATAAAAGTGCGATGTAATAAAAATAAGCGAATATAATAAAGGAGCGAATGTAATAAATGAGCGAAGTAAGAAAAGTACGTTCTTATAAAAGTGCGATGTAATAAAACTGCGAAATAATAAAAGAGCGAAAGTAATAAAAGGAGCAATGTAATAAAGGAACGAAGTAATAAACGCGCAAATGTAAAACAAATGAGTAAAGTAACAAATGGGCAAAGTAATTATAAAATAAAACGGTTAGCTTTCAAGCTACCCACGGAAAAATATGAGAGAAACAAAAACTCCTTTTTACCCGATTAGCCACGAAACTTGTTTGATTCTAAAATTCGCGGGTACTAAATTTCACGTTTGTTAGTATTATTTGGCTTAAAAATTCCGCTTGTCCCAAGCACTTGACTGTAATAATAATTGCCAACAATTCCTCCGACAAGCCAGTGACTTTTGAGTACCTTCTGATCGATCCCTTTGAGAATTACTATTATAACGATATGTACAGTTTATTTTCGCCTGTTCTTGTTCTAGTTTCTCTCGTATCTCGGTAGATGGCGCTTCTTGCAACTATTTACATAGGATTAGAGCCAAAACAGTCTAATAAACTTCGCAAGGGTGTCACATTGACGAAGCAGTGTTCTGAGGATTCCCATAAGGACGAAACAGTTAACTGTCAACCCTTATTAGGTGTCCATAGTGTTGTAAAATTTCCAGAAATAGATTTTCGGAAATATTTCCCGAAACATGGAAATATATGGAAATATATGGAAATATTGGAAATATATGAAATATTAAAAAAATAAGAAAAAAGAGAATATTTATTTATAAAATCATAACAAAACACCGGAAAACGCAGAAGGCTTATACATGAACACAAATCAGGAGTTATTCTTCAAACAATTAAACAGAGATAAGGTCAAATTTGTACAACAAAAATCTCATTCTTGACACACTACACTATTCACTAGTCGAGCAAGAGGCATATATTCATCGCTGTCATCAGCATCACACTCAATAACATCGCCTTGCCAGTCTACTTCTTTAAAGTCTTCAATATGGTATGTGGTAGGTGGTAGACGCTTTTTACTCATTGGGCGTCGACCGGTGAGATACCACCATGTCAGAAATGAGTAGCGCTAAGTGGTATCACCACGTTCCGCTACTGCGCTGGCAGTCCGGTTCCAACAATGAGTAACAGATAGCATGATGGCGCCTCCAGGATCAAAATATTCCGGAGGTAAAATACCCGACCACTCGGATCTCCGGGCGTCGGGTGATCCTGGGGGTCCTTCATGCAAAGATATTAAAAGAAGATCAAAAACTCAACTCAGAATTGATTTTAGCAATATAAGAGGAATAAGTACCAACATGAATTCATCCTTGTTCTCACTGAAACTAAAATCAGTTCTGCAACACCTATTGTGAACTATCTTTATCCCGGCTATGACCTACACCACCGATATCGACATAATTTTGGGATCTGTGCGTACATTAAAAATGACCTTTCATGTCATCGAGAGGAGAAGCTAGAACCAGCGAACCTCGATATCATATGGCTGAAATTCACCTCAAAGTCATCGACCAAGTTCATTTGCTGCCTCTACCGATCGCCAAGTAACACCGAGTATCAAAACTTTTTTGCGACAATATCCGAAAACTGTGATAGTATACAGTCTAACTATCCACATGCGGAAATTGTTTTTTTAGGCGATTTCAACGTCCACAATATACCCTGGCTAAAACACCACAACAAAACAGATAATGAAGGCAAGGAAGCAGAAGCTTTTGCCATAAGTTGTGGTCTAACGCAGCTTGTCGATGAACCCACCCGTATCTCAGAAAGGGGTGAATTTGCAGCGCTTTTAGACTTGTTCCTAACAACAAATCCTGACTTGTACAAAATTCAAGTAGATCCCCCACTTGGTTCATCCGATCATAAACTTACAAGAACAAATTGCGAAATGTTCATACCGCCAAGCCAACAATCACTTCCTCGTAAAATGTGGCACTATAAATCGGCAAAATGGAATGACCTTAAACAGTTTTACCTGGATTTTCCATGGCAAGAGGTTTGCTTTAAAACAGCTGATCCCACTATTTGCTGTAATGAAATAACAAAAGTAATCTTATCTGGAATGGATGCATATATCCCACATACAATAAAACGCAGAGCTAATGCAAAACATTGGTTCAACAGCCAGTGTCAAACGGCTGTACAGAAAAAACACAGAGCATATAACCTTTGGAAACGACAACAAACCGCTCAAAACCACACAGAATTTATAGAAGCCCGAAATAGTTGCAAAATTACTATTGACACCGCCAAAGAAACATACAATCAAAGAATAAAAAATAGGTTGCTGAATTGTCCAAGTAGTTCTAGGTCCTTTTGGTCTCTTGCAAAAGCCGTTGAATCAAACTTCACCAAGTCATCCATACCACCACTTACAGATAAAAATACTCACTTAGCCACAACATCAGAGGAAAAAGCCAATATGCTGGCCAAAATCTTTTCCTCCAACTCAAACCTAACAGTGCCAAATGGAAAAACTCCACCGTTCATTGAAAGGGTTTCCCACAGTATGCCAGAGGTACCCTTTTGTCACAGAGAAATACGAAAATCCCTTAAAAAGTTGGATACAAACAAAGCAATGGGTCCAGATGGCATTCCCGCGATAGTACTCAAAAATTGTGCTAGCGAACTCACCCC
The DNA here is from genome assembly GCA_963576565.1 of Aspidapion aeneum. NCBI lineage: Eukaryota > Metazoa > Arthropoda > Insecta > Coleoptera > Brentidae > Aspidapion > Aspidapion aeneum. Next base: position 116,033,887 of record OY755039.1, read on the forward strand.
AACTTTCGCAAAATTATTCAATTTATCTTATAGACAAGGAGTATATCCATCATCATGGAAGTCTGCCGCAGTACAACCCATTCCAAAGAAAGGAAAAAAGACAGATCCGTTAAACTATAGACCAATTGCTTTACTTCCGGTGATATCAAAAGTAATGGAAAGAGTTGTGAACAATCACCTAACCAAGTACTTGGAAAAGTACAAAATTATCAACGACAAGCAATACGGATTTCGAAAATATAGGTCAACTGGCGATTTACTTACATACGTCACTCACTTATGGCAAAAAGCGATTGAGTTGCGAGGTGAAACAAGAACAATTGCCTTAGATATATCTAAAGCATTCGATAAAGTCTGGCATGAAAATCTGCTCAACAAGCTCAAAGCAACGGGATTGTCGCCGAGACTTTGCACTTGGTTTGAAAGTTACCTTAAGGATAGATCCATTTATGTTGCACTGGATGGCCGGAACTCCAACTCTTACCAAATAAATGCTGGTGTGCCACAGGGAGCAATCCTTTCGCCAACACTTTTTCTGATTTACATAAATGACCTCATAGATAAAACAGTAAATCCACTTTATTGCTTTGCAGATGATGGCAATGTAGTCTCCTCAGTCATACCACCCACATGTCTCTCCGCACGTGAATTCCATTACCTTAGACTAACTGAAATATCACAGATAAATAACGACTTGGAGATAATAGAGGACTGGGGCAACAAAAACCTTGTACAGTTCAACGCGCAGAAAACCCAAGCAGCCCTGTTTTCAAAAAAGACCAGCACCGGTGAGCCAAAAATCATGCTATCTGGAAGTGCTGTCGCATTGCAGAGCCGGTTGAACATCTTAGGAGTCACTGCACGGACCAACATGTCTTGGCACAGTCACGTGGCAGATATAGCTGGGAGGGCGTCCCAAAAGCTTGGGGTGCTGTTTCGTGCAAGACATCTGTATACACCAAGCCAACTGCTGACACTCTACAAAGCCCAGATTCGACCAACTATGGAGTACTGCTCACATATATGGAGTGCGGCACCCAAACATACCTTAATGCTTTTGAACACCGTGCAAAAACGAGCTATCAAGCTGATCAATGACCCCGCACTTACCCGTAGCTTGGATAGTCTCGAACATCGAAGAACTGTGGGCGATCTATCTCTCTTCTACAGGTATTATCACGGAAAATGCTCTGAAGAGTTGGCACGTATGATTCCACCGGGAGTAGCACCTACTAGGCGAACACGTCAAACAGACGGTAACCATCAATTTATTGTCAAAATAGAGGCACCAAGAACCTCATTATATCAGAATTCATATCTCTGGAGAACAGCATCGCTGTGGAATAAACTCCCTGCGACAGTTTTCCCTGCAGGTTACAACCTGAATCGTTTCAAAACCAACACACACCAACATTTCCGCGCACTTGCCGCTTCTCGAGCGTGATAGGGAACTCCTTGCGAGTGCGCATACCCGTAAAGAAAAATTAAAAAAATAAAAAATAAAAAAATAGTATCAGAAATAAAAATTGTTCTTAGTAAGTTTAATGCTTAAATGGACCTATCCTTAAATTACGTAACGCTCGGGAGGGGGATTTGGCTTTGCGTTACACTCAATGTATTTTATTGTGTTTTTTCTTGAAAATGCGTTAAGAAGAAGAGTGGGGGTCAAAAATCCTGAATTTTTGCGTTGCGTAATTTAAGAACGCTACCTAAGGTTACAAAATATGAAAGATAATATTTTTTTAAATATTTCCAATATTCTCAATATTTCCAATATTTCCGAGACACCTTCGGAAATTTCCAAAAATTCAATTTCCATGAAAAATATTTCCAACGGGTGTCCATGAGATCTTGGACCCCCGTGAGGTTAAGCTTTCAAGCTACCCACGGAAAATTATGAGAGAAACTCCTTTTTTCCCGTTAGCCACGAAACTTGTTGTCTTGTAATTACTATTATTATAAGTATTAAAAACGCCTTGGATAAAATTACTTGTTTGTCGGATCGGTTTTAGAAAAATAAATTGGCTTTAAGGTCCGAGGTTTTTGTTTATTTTTTTTTGCGTAACAGGTAACCAAATACGAGCTTTCTGCTATATTAGGTAAAAACCTTGTCAGGTTTGAGACAAGTTTTTTATTAAATTATAAAAATTACATTTTACGTCTTCCTGAATTGTGTAAGAAGAAGAAAAACCGATGGTTTGGAACGCCAGAAAATCAAGACAGTTCTTTGGAATAAATTTCCGTGATTATCCAACAGTTTTAACCAGGGCCGCGGTAAGCGGGAGTGCAAGGCGTGCATGGCATGCGGTCACCCTTTCCAAGGAACTGCTCGCGCCCTCATTTCATAAATCTAGCTAATTTTTACCTACCTACTGCGACACATTTTTTTGTTTTTATCAAACATTTTCTTTTGTAGTACCATTTTTTTCAGAAGGTACCCAATTTTTCTTAAATTTTCGCCTGCAGACTCATTTTTTCCAAAAAGTGCCTTTAAATTCCGCGGCGTGACATTTCAGAATTCAGGCCTCTTATTTTTATTTCACGGTCTATTCCTTCTCTCCAGCTTCTCCTTGGCCGTCCTCGTTTTCTTCGGCCAGTTGGTTTCCATTGTAGTATTTGTTTAGGTAGTAATTTTTCATCATTTATTTAAATGCCTATAAAAGGTAAAGGGCGACACTGATGTAAGGGGGGCGTGTTATACATCGTAAGAGAAGACTTTTCGTCAGCCTCAATAACTATTATTTAGGAGTCTCATAGTTTGTTGATCCCCTGTAAGGTTTAGTGTGTTATTACTTCACGTTACAAGCTATCGCATGGCGTCAAAATGTCGATTTCGGAAAAAAATAGAATCTCATTGTTTTTCCACTGGACCCTTCATATTTTAAACATTGTCCCCTTTCCTCGTAGGCCTATGGAACGTGCACCACTGCCTTTAGAGGGTACTAAGGTACACGGTTAAAAAGGAAATTTTATCCGCTTTCAAAATGATCCCAAGAATATATTTAGAAAAGTTGACCCTTTTCGAATTATTAGCAAAAAACCCTCAAAAAGCACGTGTAAGGAGGGGGAACCACCTCTCTGCCAGAGTTGAGTCGGGCGAGTCTTATGTCTATCCATACCAAGTGTGTTGCTTCCATCATTAAACGCAGTATCGGACCCCTGAACTAATAATACTATTTAAAAGAAAATGAACAAATGCATAAAACCGTTTAGTATATAATTTGTGATAGTATTTATGTAAATCAATATTCAAGCATAAACTCCATATCATAATTTTTGAGATAACATTTTGACAGTTATCAGCTGTTTACCGTAACAAATAGCATAGGCCAATGAAAATAAGTTGTAGAAAGTTGTCTCAAAAATAATGATATAGGGTATACTTGCTTCTCTTTATGGAAATATTTAATTTTTAAAACATCGGACAATCACTTTCAAAAAATCCATTAAAAAAGCTGAAATACTACTGACTTAATTTCGGTATTACAACAATAACACTGACAACCATGACCGTACCTAGAAGGGGATCAAGGGGGATCAATTCCCCTCGAAATTTGTGGAACCCAAAAATAATAAAAGAATTAGTAGTGATAAGTAGTAAAGATATGGAAATTTTTTATGGCAGAATTAACTAATTTTTTAGACTTTAGATAAAGTTTAGTTAAGTATTCTATTTTCTAAAAAAACTAAAATCTTTATTTTTATAGATAAATGCAAAATGAGTGGCAAAATATTATTGTGCGCCAAATTCCACTCGTGTCCCCCAGATTTTTCTTCCAATTTATAAAAAACCCCTTCTTGCGTTATAACACCAATAATTTTATTCATCAGCAGTTGTGTTTTAAATAATATTACTTGACTTGACGGCGAAATTAATCCAAGTATTGAGTAGCTGCTGAAAAACAGTTTAATCTTTTTTGTCGTGTTTTTAAACTTGATTTTTGCCCAGTCAATGATAATAATTTTTATTGACAAATATAAATTTGTAAAAAAAAGTATGCTTGCTTGACTTATTTTTTAGCAATCCATAGGTAGTAAGCCTATTTCGTCAGAAAAAACTTTTTTATTTTTACTTAAAATAAGTTCGAGTACAAAAAGGACTAAAATCTCTAAAATTTTTGATGGCGCCCATCTGTCAGGGACATGATAACAAAAATCATTAAATACATTTTACCCTCATAAACACCGCAAGCACTTAAGCGCGATTATGGGTTTAATCGCGATTAAGCCATTGTTGGTACGGTGCATTTGTGAGGGTAATAATTTACCTAACTGCCAACGTTTCCATTTTGAGAACACTTATTAAAAAATAGTTTCAGAGGATTTTGTTCATTGTTTTTTTGTTAAATAAAACCAAATTGTTTTAGAAACTAGCCATATTAGTTAGTTTGTTTTATTTTTATCCTTTTTATAAAAAAAAACTAAATTCACAATACAATTTTTTGAACCTATTTAAATTTACTATATTTAAAACCTCAAAAACTATTTTATTTTTTTACTAGTTTTTTTAAATTAAGTAGGTATTCAATGAACCCACCCAGTAAATAGTTTTGGACTTAAATTTTTTCTTTAACTTTTGAGAAAACAGTCTTTAATTAGGCATGTGCTAATATGGGGGCAAAAATAATTAAAGTAACGTATTGATAAAAAAACTTCATGTTCAAAAATAAAGTTTTCCTAACACCCAGAACAACTAGGTCCTATGAATGGCTGTATGCGCATGCTGGTGCTACTTTCTTTAAATTTAGCCAAAATACAGATCATTAAAATATAAACTTATCTTTTTTAAAGCAGATTAGAAAAAATTAAATAACTTTTTAATCACAATATTCATATTCGGCGTTGGATAAAATTTCTTGCAAAACCTTTGTTTTCTAGATATTGAAAAGAAATGCAAATTTCAATTTTAAAGCAATCTTTTTCACCCAACAAGGACTATTTCTTCAATTTCAATTGTTGGGAAGGTATTGGATCCGCTATACTCCCTTTATGTATTTTAATCAAGGATTAACATTAATGTTGATAAGGGACACAAGTGATATGTTGTAAAATTGACTTAAATGTTGACTTTTTTGGTTGATAGCGTTTTTGAAAGGCTCGATGTCAGCAAAAATTAAAATGGTAGAAAGTAACATTTTGTGCACTTCTCAACAGAAAACGCAAATTTTCCAAAATTCCATTTTAAACTTCTTATCCCCCCCGAAATTTTTTCCTGAGTACGAGCCTGCTGACAACAGCCAATTTGAGCTCCTTGTAATGTAATATTTACTTAATTTAATTTCCTTTTACTCATTTATTGCCTGTGATTAGGTCTAGTAAAGCACATCTCTCTTTATCTGCCACTTCATTGTGGGTAGCAGCAATTTTGTCTCTGTTGTTTTTATGATCACAACCTATCTTTCATCTTCGATTGACTGTAGACAGTATGATATGCAATTAAATAGTAACTGAAAATACGGCCCCCGGGGTTCTATCACAGGTTACCCAAGATCCGTGGTTCTATTCTCGTAATTCGTGAGAAGTGATAGATCACATCATGCGAAATATATGGTGTTGACCAGTTGCGGATCCAGGGGGGAGTCAGAGGGACCCGGCCACCCCTCCCAAAGATATAACTTGTTTTTTAGTTCAGCAGCATCACTTATTTAAAATTTGTCACAAATTCCACTTAATTTTAAAAAAAATAAATCGCGCCATAAATCTCATTTAGATACGAAATTTCAGATTTCAAAAACCGCTAATAAAAAACATTTTGTTGTTTGCTGCCACATTGGCCCCTCCCCCACGGAAATCCTTGCTTGCGCCGAACAGATATACACACACCTAAATACACCACACAGACACACACACGGACAGACGTCACGATAAAATTGTTAAGATACAATACACCAAAATAACATATTTTCAGTGTTATCTCAATTTTTTTTTGTTGTCGAAAATAATACCTTTTCTAGCCATTGCTGCGCAAGCTAGGAAGGTAAAAATGAAATCAGAATACATGTGACATAATAATTATACTTTTGGTTTACAAAAACCATTGTTATTAAAGCTAAGAAAACTTATTTATAAATTTACGCATATTATGTACGTATTTCTTACTGGACAATTTTCTATATACACAAAAAGAAATTTTAACTTTTTTACTCGATCCGCATAACTCCGCAGCTGAAACTGACTTTGTTACTTAGAAAACATATGCATGCACTTAATAGGACCAAAAATTTCAATAAAGTTGGATGAAGTTGAAACATTTAGTCAAATTCTATTCCAGAAAATGAAAATTTAAAAAGTTTTCTGCAACGGTTGCTTTAAACCGGTTTAAAATATTACCAATAAAACAAAAAACAATGTTAAATATGTACAATAAATAACTACATACCTTCAGATTTAAAATCCATGTTCAAAAAAATTATTTTTGATAATAGGCGCAAGTTTTAAACATGGTCACGGCCTAGCATGATCATCAGTGATTGCACTAATAGCAATTTTACAATTAAACAGGGCTTTTTAGTGTTTAGGGGTTATTGCCAGCTTTTTCTTAAAACCCGCCTGTGTGCGGCGGCCGGCGTTCCAACTGGCCATCGGACTAGTAATAAAACAGCATAAAGAGTACGAAAAATACTAATGCGCGACGAGTACAATGCACTTACAATACAAACTGGAACTCAAATAGGAGTTTGCGGACGGTTCTCATGACCAGTCCAATGTCTAGCTGGAACAACGCTATTACACTTTAGAATAATAGACACAAGATCTACAAGATATATGTAGATTAGTCAGCCTTCGGCAGTGTTGCAATTCACAGGTGGATTCAGCTTGTTAATTTCAGAGGGCAGTGTTACTGTGAATGTGACTGTTACAAACCTAACCTTGAAACATATAAATAAAGGCCGCTTCCTCACACCTTTTCAAAGTTCAATCAGTGATTATGCAAGCCTTAAAATGATTGGTCCAATACATCAACAAGTTTTAACAAAATTTACCTTAGTAGATGTTCCACAAACTTTCTTCACCTCTTAATTAATATTTCAGAGTTAAGAATCATTAAAACCAGCAAGAAAAAGGAATATGTTGATTTTTGCTTCCTCCTTGGTCCCTTCACCCCAAAAATTCTGAATCCGCCAATGCTGTCCTGATCATCAATTACTAAGCCATGTTAGGTATAATAGGGTAAGGGATGAAGCGGCATTAAGAATTTTTATTTTTTCCAAATTTGGAAACATTTTCAAATCCGACAACTAAAAAAACTTTGGATGTAATTTTTTAACAGTCTCTTTACTTGATTTTTTTTTAAAACTAAATAAGAAGCAAACCCAAGGTGAAAAGGTGGTCCTGTTCAAATTCCTGTTGAACTGCGCATCCTCATGGATGAGGACATATTGAATGAATGAATAAAACGATATTAATTGATTTAAAAAAAATATACATTAACAAGGCGAGATTTAGCTTTTTTTCGGTAAAGAACAATTGCTACTCTTATATCTGAAGTTCAATGCAATGTATTCTAGTGGCAGAATACCAAAACAATGGCTTCAATCTACATTTGTTACACTGCCTGAAAAACCAAACACCATAGCTTTTATGAGGCTCATACAAAATAGCGGGTATTAAAATAGCGGTAGCGAAATAGCGACAATCAAAATAGCAATGTAACGAAAGAGCGATTATCAAAATAGCGATGTATCACAATAGATTGTAACAAAATAGCGACTGTCAAAATAGGGATGTAACAAGATAGCGACTGTCAAAATAGCGATGTAACAATATAGTGATTCATATATTTTTTTTAAACTTCCCTGACTTTTTCCTGGGATCCCAGAAGGTGTAATTCCAAACCGAGTTGAATTCGGTTCGGTTCGGTTCGGATTTACACCCTCTAGGATCCCTAAAAAAGAAGTCAGGGAATTTTTTTTTTAAATATGCTGGTTCGGTTCGGACAAATTTTTTGGCCATACGCCATTTTGACTTGCGCTATTTTTGCCATACGCTATTTTGATATGCGCTATTTTGGCCGCGCTATTATTACCAGCGCGATTTTGACCTGTTCTATTTTGTACCACTGCCAAATAAAGTCTCGTCTAAATTTGCATTTCGAATATCGCTATTTTATTACATAGCTATTTTGGTTATCGCTATTTTGATACATCGCTATTTTGATAGTCGCTATTTTGATACTCGCTATTTCATTACTCGCCATTATTACGTCGCTATTTTGTACATCGCTATTATGAGCCCCACAGACACAGAACAGAACTTAATCGAAAAACATTTGTTTGGCGTAAACGTTTTAACCCATGCACCAAGACGTGTTTCTGATTTATTGATTTCAAGAAGGCGCTTGAAAAGGTTGAACATGGACAACTCACCAAGTTACCCAAACACGGGAACACAGATAGCAAGGATATATGTCCACTGTAACAGTAATAGCGTTTTCAAACAACGATCGGAAACCGCTCCCGAGCGATCCGAGGTCAATCTCAAAAAGAATGGTTTGTTCAATTTAAACGTCGCGTCGCTCTCGCTGAAACAAAAAAATCCGTTGGAGCATAAATACATTTTTAAAAAATCGAAAAGTGAAACAATGGCAACGCAGACGCGAATCTTCAAGTGCGCATGAATGTGTTTTGTCACGTAGACAAGCAGCTGCTGAGTGGCTGACCGCCATATTTGTTGTTTATTTATGGAAAATACTTTACGTAAAACGTTAGCGGAAAAATGTCCGGCAGAAGTAAACGAGTGTCATTCCATAGGTAAGTACCTGTAGTTTTCTTTATAATTTACTAATAAAGTTAAGTAGTTTTTGGTAACATTAAACACTCTTCATGGAATTTAATTCCTAATGTTCCTTTGTCGGGTAGACAGGATTTCGGTTACTGCGCATGGGTCAGTTTTGGTGGCTTTGGAACATACTCCATTACGTCACTATATTATTTGACATTTGTCAAAAATTTAGGCTAATGTCTACTATTTTTTTTTATAAAAACTAGTTAATTAAGTGAAAATTAATAATATTGTGGATTAAAATTGTAGTTTTTCTAAAATTAATTGTGCAGATTTTTTGTGGATACCATGAAGAGTATTTAGTTGCATCTATAATCCACTCTTAACTTTATTAACCAATAATAAAGAAAAATACAATTACTTACATATGGAATAACACTTCATTACTTCTGCCGGACATTTTTTCGCAAACCGCACATGCTTTACGTAAATTATTTCCCATTTTTGGGTCTACTACGTTTTACCACGGATCACCTAACAAAAACCACGGATCACCTTTGTTAGGTGATCCGTGGTTTTACCTCGATGCTTGAAAATGGGTGTTGCTTTTTTTAATGATAAGTTGAGGTCGTTTTATATGTTTTCAAAAAAAAAATGCGGATTTTTCGCATTTTTTTAGCAATTTCAAAATTAAAAAATTAGTAAAAACTCATACAAATTGCTATAGAATGAATTTATTTGACGTTTGTTATTTCGAGAAAGAGAGGGACGGCTCACAATCGACTGAGCTTTAAATAAATGGTAATTTAGCCAAAAATAAGGTGACCAACTGTCTGGCAAGAGGCGATGAAAAGTTATGGTTTTTTAGAAATGTATTTACGCATAGAAAAATGGTTACACCCAAAAACATTCAACTAAAGGTAGACCCCGTATAGAAATCCTAAACTTCATCAGACACAAAAAGTATTATACTGGGGATTTCTTTCAAATTCGCAACAATGTTGCCAGTACTTTTATAACTTGTAATTTTGATGTAGGTACATAAGTAAAATGGTAACTAATAAAAATCAAAAAAATATTTTGTTTTTGAATTCGGCTTACGTTTTGGATTGCTATACATGTATCTGTAATAGAATATGTTTACCATCCTATGTGAGAAAAGGATTGTTTTCATTGATTTTTTTTTTGAGATCTTATTATTATCTTAATAACGTTTTTCTATACAATTTAATTCTAGGTTGTAAGTATAACCTCTAGATATGTATGTATGCATGTCTGTCTGTGTACCTATATGCACATATGTATACAAATGTTTGAAAAAAAGTTTTTTTTTAAGTTAGAATATGTTATCCAATAATCAATCGGTAAATTTTTGTTTACATAGGTACCTAAACTTAACAAAAATCATAAAACATTTGCTTTTAAGTCCCTGTTGTTATAGATCTATGTGGCGGTTTAAATCCTTATCTATTTTGAATTAAAAGGAAAGTATAAATTAGAAATAATCAGCTAAAGTTGGTTTTTTTCGAAGATTGTTGATTGTCGATTTTTATAGAACGTACAACGATTAGCACAAAATTGCAATTTTTGTGCAGTCAACCAACTTGAGCTTGTTTTTTTGCAGGAACACAAAATAACTAGCGGCGATATCCTGTAATGCAAACCATTTTTTTAAACTGCACATGCGCACCTCTCTTTTTCTGATCACATAAAATTATCTTCCTCTTACTAACTTCACACATGCTCGACCACAGCTGAGAGGGAGATATTTTATGTGAGAAGAAAAAGTACGGTAGCGAATGCGCAGTTTAAAATATTGATTTGGTTTTCGGTTTTCTGAAAAAAACGGGACTCCATTTAAGTGTGAAAAACGTTCAACTGAAAGTAAGTTTAATTAAATTTCTTTGGTGTGAGGTTAGAGTTCATAAATAGTTTATTAGTTTTGTTTTCCTAGGTGGTATTTAAAAAGTTATTAAAACCAGATGACTAAACTGCACTTTTAACTATTAATTATTGTTCTCACTACAAATGTTTTCGGTATAAAACTCTTGCTTTTAGTCCAAATAAATTTAAGTTAAATGTTTTGATCACGAAAGTTAAAAAAACCTTTTCTTTATATAATATATATATATATATATAAAAATTAGTCTACAACCCTCTCCTGGGCAACTCTGGAAAACTCAAAAAGTGTTTTGATTTGAAAATGGAACGTCGCAGAGAAAACCTTTGTTAACAAAAAAAATTGTGTGTGCTTAAGACCACATGGCAGAAGTGTAAACTTTAACAAGGCGAAATTAATAATACTGGCCTTCATCTGCATCATCATATTGCTCGCTGAATGTTCCTCTCACAGTTAGTCGACTCGAGCCGACTTCACCCGAATGAGCGTTACATAGCCGAGTCTGACGGCTCAGTTCAATTCAGTACCCACAAAAACTACTAAACGCGCCTAAAGAAGTTTACACTTCAAAAATTCCTTTACAATTTTTCTTAAAGGTTATAGCTCTAGACTTACATGTTTAGAAGATAGAGAGCACCAAAATTGACAAAAATCAGTTTTTTGCATTTTACACAAAAACGGTAAGTCGTAGAGAAGAATTTTATTTAAGAGAAATATTACCCATACGAGTCTTCACAATCAATCTCCATAGTCTATAGGTCTACAACGACATGTTTAGAAGGTAGATGGCAGCTAAGTTGTCAAAAATTGTGTTTTTTTTAGTCGTAGAAAGAAACTTTATAAACATAAAATGTTAAAGGACACAATTTTCTACATTCTTTCCTTTTGGGTCACAGGTTTACAACTACGTGTAGAACATATAGGGCGCCAAATTTGCAAAAATTATTATTTTATTTTATGTAAAAACGGTAGGTCCTAGAAAAACACATTATAGACAAGAAATCTCCAGGATGCCATTCTCTACAATTCACCTATGTGAGTCACAGCGCTATGACATGGTTTTTGCGTAAAACGAAAAAAAGTATATAATGGCTTTTTTCGGCACCCTCTGTCTTCAACACATATGGTTGTAGAGCTGTAAATTGTCATTGTCGCATTGTAGAGAATTGTGTCTTGATCATTTTATGTCAATAAAGTTTTTTTTAATGACTTACCGTTTTTGCATAAATTGCAAAAAACATAATTTTTTCAAATTTTCTTCTAAACGTGTGGTTGTAGACCTATAGACTATGGAGACCGATTGTAGGGAATTCTATGGGTAATATTTCTCATACATTAAATTTTGCCCTACGATGCGTAAAATGCAAAAAACTGATTTTTGTTCGCTATTTTTCAGAAAAAAAATTAATAGCGGCAACCATGCAGACCAAACGTCACCCTTGCATCATTTATTGTTGCCTTTGAGAGGTTATCCGAATAAACGTGCGTTTTCGTTGTTTTTTTTTGCAATATTGATCACAAAATTAAGATTTTTTTTATTAAATAACTTTAAAAATGCCTAAGAAGTGTGACAAAAGTGAAGAGAAGTGGCTGGATTTATCATTTCACCGGTAAGTTTGAATCTCTTCCAGAAACCGTCATATTGTTTACGATTTGGTAAGACAGTGGTGTGGTTTATAACTTTTTTTACAAAATATTAGTGATTTATTTTACAAAGAAGTTTTAAGAAACATTATTTATTGTTGCAAATTCCCTTATTTTCCCACCTCTAGTGTTTGGGTTTTTTGGAAAAGTTTTTGAATTTATTCTGGCAATAATATATAAAAAAATATATTTCTTATGTAAACAACCATTTTCACTCTGTAATGTTATGTCATGCTACTGTACAGTTATTAAACATTTTAAAAATATTCAAATTTATGAGTTTACTAGATTCCCCACTGATCCAAACAAGAGAGAGCTTTGGAGGGAGATTATTGGCCTTAATAAGGAGAAAATTCTGTCAAAATGGGCATTCTTTGTTCTGACCACGTTGATCCACAGTATGTTCGTTTAGCACCTAGTAGGCACTATCTTGTACGAAATGCCTCGCCCAAGGTCAGGTGTTAAAGACTAGTTCAAATTAAGAATACTTACTACTAGTGGTTGGTAGTTAAATATTCAACTATCTCTTTTTATTATAAAGTATACATAATATATTATCACTGGTTGTTTTTGATGTTCGATCATCATATAATGATGTAAAAAAGTAGTTAGAATTAACAAATATAACTATAAGAAGAAAAAAGGTAGTACCTACTTTTACACAGAAAAAAAAGAGTTTTAACTTCCTTTTCACTTACTTACTGCATAGTCCCTGGTGATTAATTAAAAGAGAGCCTTGAGTCAAATGGATTAAAATATTGTTCTTAATTCTTATATTTGCCAAATTTAATAATGTTTGTATATATAGGGTGTCCCATAACTTAGGGGCCATAGGCCAACAAGTGATAGAGGAGGTCATGTCTGATCAAAAACTTGTTGTTAGCAATTTTTTTAACTTTTGTGATAATAACTTTAAAAAAACGCAGTAAAAATATGAAATTGGGTCGTCTTGTATTAGAACAAAAGCAGTAAATTGAAATTAATTTAAAAAAATTAATTTGAAAAAAGTTAGTCAGTCAATTTTTTTAGAAAATACTATTTTTTTGATATGAACTTTTATGAATGCCATATTAAATGCAATGTTTTTTAAATATTTTTTGTTAATAAAAACAAGTCTCTAGCGAGACATAATAATAAAATATTATTGATATTTTTTAAAAGAGAAAGCAAAAATTAATTTAAAAAAAATATATATTATTTTTTATACATTTTCGAGGTTATTTTGACAGCCCGTACCTCCTCCACTTGTAATATTATCAAAAAAGGAGTACCACATTTTTTAATCACAATTAGCTGAGTATTCAGCTGGCTGTCACAGATTTTTTTTTGTATAACCGGTTTTCAACTACTCCTCTTTAAAAATCCTATATCTTAAAAACAGATGAATGTTGACCCCATGTTATATAAACTTTTTTCTTGGAAATAACCTCCTCTATCACCTGCTGCACTACGGCGCCTAAGTTATGGGACACCCTGTATAATAATCACTTAATTATAAATAATATTTTTTCATTTTTATTTTATTTGGTAAAACTGAATAAGTCATATTTTTTAACATTTGCAAATGTAAAAAAACACAGACTAATACCAAATATTTTCTAAAAAAACTAATTGCTAGAGTTTAATAAACTAATGAATGGATTTTGGTAAAATAAACCAATGAGTGCTTTTTATTTCGAGGCAAGAGTTTTGCTGATAAAATATAACAAAAAATCTATATTATAAATATAGGCTGTCCCATTTTTATCATTTGGGTGGTTTCGGGAACTTCTAGAGAAGATTGAAGAAAAAACGACTACACCTTAGTGTGCTTTAATTTGAAGAGAATAATGATGGTAAACATCGCATATCAATATTATAAACATAGAAACCGAAAACACCCAAAAGTGTCGAAAATGCACCCTGTACACTAGGGGATCAAATAGACTCTTTAAATCCTGATGCAAAAATTTTGATAAATATCTCAAGGTCTGAGTATATAATTCGGAGTTTTTGACTTTTTTTAACAGAACAAATCTACTTACTATAAAAAATTTACTAAGAGCAATGTATTACCAAGGTGAAAGAGTAAAAAGCTAAAAAAACACCTTTGACAATTTGAAATAAAAAGAAACACTTTTACCTGTGTTTTAAATTTTAGGGATTAAAGTAACACTTTTCTATATCCAGAAAAAAATAATATAAAGTAGATTTCTTATCTTTAGGGAAAAATAATAAAAATCAAAACTACGGATATTACCAGCTGTAAATAAGTTATTGATTTCTAATATTATAAATCGATAAAAAATTAATTCTGTAAAAATAGAATGGCTGTCAAAGCTGTACCGGTAATATTTTACACTTATTTAAATTTTATAATTTTGGGTGCAAAAATTTTATAGGAAATTGTCTATAATATATTTATTTTATTTTCAACAAAATCTGCACGCCCATGGTTTTTCATCGATTTCTCTTTTATACCTCTTACAGTGTTGCCTGCGAGGATTCGGCGAAATTTTCTGAGATTTCATGCATGATGAATGAATTTGCGTATTAAATAATGGGGATGCGTCTTCTAGGGTTCCTTGAATTTCTTTGGTTACACCATATTTTTGAAATCTAACGTTCGACCTGACATCTTGCTCCAACATTTTAATTTGTCGCGCATTTTTGACTCGTAAAATCGTCCAAAATAGACTATTGAGCATTTATAATGAAAAAAATGATGCAGAAACAATTATGATAATGATGATTTACAGAAATTCAACAGTTCGGTTTGGTTCGGTTCGAGTCGATCTTAGATTAGGTTGGTTGTGTCTTAAAGTAATTCAGCAGGAGTCTGCTGCGCTGACTCCTGCTGAATTACTTTAAGACCCAACAAACCTAACCTAAAACCAAACCGAACGCAACTTAACTGAACCAAACTGAACCAAAACGAACCGAACCGAACCGAACCGAACCGAACCGAACCGAACCGAACCGAACCGAACCGAACCGAACCGAACCGAACCGAACCGAACCGAACCGAACCGAACCGAACCGAACCGAACCGAACCGAACCGAACCGAACCGAACCGAACCGAACCGAACCGAACCGAACCGAACCGAACCGAACCGAACCGAACCGAACCGAACCGAACCGAACCGAACCGAACCGAACCGAACCGAACCGAACCGAACCGAACCGAACCGAACCGAACCAAACCGAACCGAACCGAACCGAACCGAACCGAACCAAACCGAACCGAACCGAACCGAACCGAACCGAATCGAACCGAACCGAACCGAACCGAACCGAACCGAACCGAACCGAACCGAACCAAACCGAACCGAACCGAACCGAAATGAACCATACCGAACCGAGCTGAACCGAACCGAACCGACCCGAACCGAACTGAACCGAACTGAACCGAACTGAACCGAACTGAACCGAACTGAACGGAACCGAACCAAACCGAACCGCACAAGCAATAAGCAATAAGCAAGAATCGGCTGCGCCGATTTTTGGTGAATAGTTCCTATATTTTGGGCCTTTAACCCTCAGATGCCCCGTAACAAAACTTTGCTAATCCATTCTCAATCTTTGTTGTTTTGTATGTGAGCAACAAGGACTTAATCGCAATTAAACCCATGATCGCGCTTAAGTGCTTACGGTGCATCTGAGGGTAAGTCAGCGTAAGCAAATGGAATTGGAAAATTTGATATGGCCGAATGACCTGGAAGCAGTCGGCCCAGCAAAAAATTTCTATCAATGTGTCAAAACATCTGTGGGAAGGTCAACTGTACAAATTTTCAAAATTATGTGAAAAAACCGCGAAAAAACACGAAAAACTAGGTATGTAATTAATTTAAAATTGTTTAATTATTAGTCCTAAGCTAATATACAAATTTATGTCGAAAATTTAACGATCCAGTGATAGAAATTGATTTTTTTTAACCAAAACAAGTCAAAGAAAATCAAATGTAACGTTTTTTAAAAAATTATTTTTTAAAAAAACCATATTTCCAGTATCTAAATCGACTAAAAATAGTCCAAAGAATCATTTCCATACAAAAAAATCGTTATATAAGGCGTTTTGGTGAGCGAGGTATAACGTAGTAGAACCCCCATTTTTCACCGAAAAAACTTAATTTTACACGACAAACGCAAAAGACCGCAAAATTTAAATAAACAGCAAATTTTGCATCCACAACACAGCAGCTATGTGTCTCCGTAACAAAACACACGCATGCGCACTTGAAAAATCGCGTCTGCGGATTTAAATTTGCCATTGTTTCCAATGCAAGCTATGAGTGCTTCATACAGCAAGGAGCGATTTCTGAGCGGTTGAGAGCAGTGTTGATCGAAAACGGTATTAGTCCATTTTTTTCCATTTTTAGACGGTGTCAGTGGCTTCTCAAAGCATAGGGAGCGATTTTTTGGGGGTTTTAAAAGAATGGGCCCCATAAAAGGTTACAAGGGGACCCGGGGCCCGGACCTTGTGAGAGGCCAGGGGTGCTATCGCACCCCCACCTTAGCACCACAGCCCAGTCCGCATTCCGCCACTAGATTGTTTGATATTTTGATGTAATATTAAATTATACATCTTGAGTAGCTATTTCTCCCTGGATATTTTTTTAAAACATGAGTAGTTTGGTTAGTTTCTACATAAATGGCTAATTAAGGAAAAAATAAATCTAAGAATTCTAAGATCTCCTAAAATTCGGTTACATCTTTCTTACTATGCTACGGTCATGTCTTTCTTTCTGTTTCTTTCATTTTACAATAGAGACTTATTGGAAAGTCCAAAGTAAGGTTAGCATTAATACGGCAACGACTTTATTTCAATAGTGCTTGACCTTAAAAGCGGTCGGAAAAAAGAGTTATTGGAACGCGCTTTTAATACGGTCGTCCCCATCCGGAGTGCGTTCATGATTCGGGTTAAAAGGATCAGGCACGCCTCTTATGGGATTTCTGTAATCCGTCTAACTTCACGAAATTTTGACATGTTGTAGACTGAACGTTTCTGATCAAAAGTTCTCATGGGCCCAACTCAAATTAATGACCAGTTTTTAAAATACAGGGTATTGAAGGTGATAATGTCCAAGAAGCATAATAGCACTTTAGAGGGGTTTTCCAAACATATACGCAATGTTACTATTACATATATTTACGATTTATTTTCTATTTTAAATCTGTTCCTTTAAAACATTTTCTATAGGGTGTTTAAGTAAATATTAGTCGAAAGTTTTAATGAGAAAAAAGCTTTAGTATGTTGTAGATTAAACCTTGCTCATCAGAAGTTCTCATGGGCTTTACTTAAATTATTGACCAGTTTTGAAATACAGGGTGTTGAAAGTAATAATGTCCAAGAAGCATAATAGCTCTTGAGATGGGTTTTCCATACATAAACGCAATGTTACTACAACATATATTTACGATTTATTTATTATTTTTAATCTGTACCTTTAAAACATTATCTACAGGGTGTTTAAGTAAATATTAGTCGAATGTTTTAATGAGAAACAAGCTATAGTATGCTGTAGATCAAACCTTGCTCATCAGAAGTTCTCATGGGCCAAACATAAATTAATTTCCAGTTTTTGAAATACAGATTATTGAAAGTGATAATGTTTAAGAAACATAATAGCTCTTTAGACGACGGGTTTTCCAAACATAAACGAAATGTTACTATTACATATAGATTATTTATTAGTTTTTTAATGATTCTTGACTTAGTAAGTATTAAATTTATTACAGAGTGTGGCAAATATCATTTTTGAAATACTTTTAAAAAATATTTAAGCATTTTGTGCATCTGTGCTGTGCTCTGTAAAACGCTATAATGCTCGTTACTCATTAAAACTTTTGACTAATATTTGTTCAAGCACCCTATAGACAATGTTTTAAAGGTACAGATTGAAAATAATAAATGAATCGTAAACAATTGAAATAGTAACATTGCGTAAGTGTTTGGAAACCCCGTCTAAAGAGCTATAATGCTTCTTGGACATTACCACTTGCAATACCCTGTATTTTAAAAACTGGTCATTCATTTAAGTTAGCACATAAGAACTTTTGATACGAAAGATTTAATCTAAAACACACTAACGCATGTTTCTTATTAACACTTTCGACTAATATTTAGTTAAACACTCTGTAGATAATGTTTTAAAGGTACAGATTGAAAATAATAAATAAATTGTATATATATGTAATACTAACATTCCGTATATGTTTGGAAATCCCGTCTAAAGAGCCATTATGCTTCTTGGACATTATCACTTGAACACCCTGTATTTCAAAAACTGGTCATTAATTTGAGTTGGGCCCATAAAAACTTTGATAAGAAAGGTTTCTACAACATTCCAAAATGTCATGAAGTTTGACGGATTACAGAAATCCCATAAGAGGTGTGCCTGATCCTTTACCGTGTGAATTTTAACCAGACGCGCCGGGAGTTCACCGGACGACTTCTGTCTGTCATTTGTCAATTTTGTATTGTTTTATTGGCGTATTTCAATCGAAAGGAGTTTCCCGCTAATAACACAGGTTTAAAAAATGAACCCAATTTATGTTATTCTTTGAAGGGACCAAGAAATGTAATAGAATCACATAGAATTTTGTAACAATAAAGAGGTTCCTTTTGTATTTGTTTGGACATAATATGGACATATAATATTGATAACTATTATTAATCAAATTAAAGTTTAGTGAAAAACTTGGCTTCTAATAATGGGGTTCCGTCCTCATTATATATTGTCCTTGCCATACGCAGTTATACTTTTGTGACTTTGACATGATATAAACATATTTCCTAACCAGAAATATTTCAAAAATTAAATAGATATGTCATGTTGGTATAAAATTAGCTTGTCTAACAAACTGTCACGATCAGCTGTTCAATGGTTGCCATAGGACAAACAAAGCGATGTCCCATAAGCTGCAATGTTAACAAAAACGTAATTTAAAAAAAAAAGGGAAACGATTTAATTTACAACAAAGATGCTGTTTTAAGTATTGACCCTTAAGAAAGTTGCGTTTTTCTTTTAAAAAATCAATTAAAGCCAGTAAATCTTAAATAAAAGGGACCATGTTTTGGTCAAAAAGTCAGGTTATGTTTTTATTTACTTTTGTTTTTTAAACATTTTTCAGTTTTTTACTCAGTTTGAATCATTATTATTAGTTTCTGTGCTGTTATGAACTGTGCAGCTATGGAGATCTTGAAAATGTTAGTTTTGATGGATTTTTTGTCAGCTTTGTTTTGGATAAATATGTAACTGCCATTTTGGCAACATTTTCTTTTGGGATCTTTTTTTTTTGCTCGAGTGGACCTTTTGCAGAAGTGTAACATGTTAAATGTTAAACTGTACGAAATATTTCCCTATGATTTTTTTACTATTCTAGGCAAGCAACTTTCAAAACTAGAATAAAGCAATGATCCTGACTGGGCCCCTCCTGAATGGATTATTGTTCCAAAACAGTTGAAAAATGTTAAAAATGATGGTTGAAAAAAGGGTCCAGAGAAAAAAGAAAAGGAAAACGATATGAGGTTAAAGTGTGGTGGGTAATGAGCTGAACCAAATTTGTACACCATCCTACAGAACTCTTAAATAAATTCTTGGTAGTGTAGCGTCCTGTATAGTGTCCAGTAGAGTCCTGTATCATCAAAGTTTCTTTTTCTTTAATAAATATTTATTTTACAGACCTCAAATCAGTTAGTAGAATAAACTGGTAAATTTGTCAATCTCCCTAACTCAAACCTCTTTTTATCTTAAACTATTTTGGTGCAAATTTTCCATTATTTCCATGCTTTTTGACACCTGAAGCTGGAATTTTTCTATAACTTGTACACCGTAAAATTTGTATAGCATCCGACCGGACCTATTACAAGTCCTGTTGTGAAATTTCTACAGTACTGTTCTCATCAAAAATTTTTTTATGGCATCAAAAAATAGATGACCAAAAAAGTTATCTTTGTTGACTTTGACGACCACAAGCAAAACAAATAACCCTCAGATGCACCGTAACAAGGCTTTGCTAATCCATTCTCCCTCTTTGTTGTTTTGTATGTGAGCAACAAAGACTTAATCGCGATTAAACGCATGATCGAGCTTAAGTGCTTACGGTACTTCTGAGGTTAAGTTCTCTCAGATTTTTTTTTCAATTTCTATCAAAAAAACTTTAAGTCCTGATGGGTCCTGTCATATTCTGTTATACCCAATTGTAGTAGAGTATATATTTATTTGCGTAAACATTTAGATACATAATTGAGCGAATATTGTTACAAAAAAACAGTAATAAAAGTAATAGTAACAGTAGTAATACAACAGAGAATATTGGGTCCTGTCATGTCCTCTCTGGCCCTGTTGTAAAATTTGAACAGTACTGTTGTGAGCTAATGAGCCTTAAGTTTGACTGTACTTAAGCCCTATGTATTATAATTCATGGAAAAACATATGGTGATCTATGGTGTGTGAGGCCAATGACAAGGAAAAACTGTATTTTAATTTTGCAAGTTTTTTTTTATATAATGTTTACTTATTTATTTTTAAATAAACATATTACAAAAGGTCCTAATAGAAAACCTGAATCTGATGCGAAATGTTTAGAGAAAGTTTAGTCTATTTCAATTTCTTCTCTGTTAAGTGAGCCTTGAAATGAGCTCTTCGAATAGAACTACTTATCCACTTTCCCCTACCTTGGGCTGATAGTTCATTGATTCAGTGGTCAAAAAACTTCATATTCAATGAAGTCATATTAATCAGTGGTGCACCCAGAAATATGTCTTGAGGGGACCGATACCATTGGGGGCCCCCAGAGGTCTCATGATGTTGTACTTTATGCTATTTTTTTTGTTTATTCATGAAATATATGGAAAATATGTGGTTTGGGGGGTCCGGGCCCCGAGCCCACCGCCCCCCGCCCCCCGCCCCCGCCCCCTTGGTGCGTTCATGTAATAATTTAAAATAAGTAAAAAAAACTAGAAAAAAAGTTAAAAAAAAAACAAAATAAACATAAATATAACCTGGTTTTTAAAGAAAACATGGTTCCTTTTATTTCAGATTTACTCCCTTTAGTTTAATATTTTTAAGAAAAACGCATTTTTGCCATATGCACAAAGGATTCGTCTTAAAACTGAATAATTTTTGAGACTAAAGCTCTTGTCGTTTTTGTAAAATTTACGTTTTTGTTAACATTACTGCTTATGGAAAATCCGTTTGTTTGTCCCATGGAAGACATCTTGGATTGGATCATATGTTTTGTTAGACAGCCCTATTAAAAGTAACACTGTTATTGTCTTAAATAAAAAGATGCTGACTGTATTTTGTGCACACGACGTTATTCATGATCGCACCCTCAAAGAAAACAAACAGAGAACACCAAAAACATGGACTGATAAATGGTTAGTTGAAAAAAGACGAGCGGATAGTTCACAACTTGCATTCCATTTGCTATTGGTTGACATAGTCAGGCGGGATTTTTAAAATTAAAACTCTCCTGTCCTCGTTTTGGGAGGTTGAAATCGGTGTTAAACCAAACTGAAACAAAACCTAACCGTGGTCAATTGATGGGAAACGTATCCTAACCGGGGCGTGTCTGGGCAGGTTAGGATACGTTGTCGAATAATTTATCAGGGTTAGGTTAACACCGATTTCGACAGGAAAACAGGATAGGGAAGCTAATTTAAACTATATATCATAATTTTTGAGATAACTTTTTGACAGTTATCAGTTGTTTACCATAAAAAAAAGCATAGGCCAACAAAAAAAAGTTGTAAAAAGGTGTCCCAAAAATAATGACATGAACTGTAAAAGAATATAATATGTTTTTAAAAAACAATAAAAAAGAACTCATCGGCATATGCATAGATTTAGTTAAATTCAATATGCATGTACTGCACAAACTACTACACTTCTTAATCACTTACAACTAGTATATATTCGTATTTTACGCCGAAAGCTGTAAACATAATGTTTGTTAAATCAGGGCTATCGAAATGGACGGGCCACGATCCTCCACTTTGTTGACGTCACATCCGGGGCTGATTTTTTTTTGATGGTCACGTTACGACACAGCTGATTGTCTTTAAAATTTTGAAGTTGGAATGACGGTTCATGGATATTTGATTTTTTGTTAAATAAAGCCGTTTTTGAGATTTTTTTTACTTTATTCTGGCAGAACAATTTTTTTTTAATGTATAGTAAACCCTAATTTTTCATAGCCGCTTCATTAGCACACACAAAAATTAAGTTTAAAGCAGAAGCGAATGTGACAATCACATATGACAAAGTCAAATACATGTCAAATATAACAGTTGGCATGGCAAAATAAGGAATGCTAAATCTTGAAGATTTTAACCTTTTAATCATGTTGCTTCCTTACAAACTTTTGGTGGAATATCGGGATGTTGTCTGAGAATATTTCATTGAAATTTTGCGGAAATCTGTAGTGCCATTTTGAAAATATCATAAAAAAACGTCTGACTTCCCATAAGACCCAATGTAAAATTCAGCCCCGGGAGAACAGCTGATTTTTTCAGGGTCGTGGCCTCTATTTTTGTGTTGGCCTTGGTTAAATGCTTGACTGGTGGCACCATCTCTTAATATAATATAATAATAATCTTAAACGGCAACGTTCAACATCAAAAAGTCAGCTGACTATTTCGACCAATAGCAAACGGAATGCAACTCATGAAAAAAGGTACAGCTCAGCTGAAAAACTTCAAGAAACCGTCGTAAGAAACGAGAAGAGCGTCTATGGACACGGCACCGCGACGTTGCCAATTTTTTTTTGGAATTTATTGAATAAAATAAAATTATAGCTCTCCTGTCCTCAATTTGATTTGGGACGGCCAAATTGGTGTTGACCTAACCTTGGTCATTTGATCGAAACCGTGTCCTAACCTGGACGTGCCTGAACAGGTTAAAATACGTTTTCGATTAATTGGCCAAGGTTAGGTTTACACCAATTTCGATCTTCCAAAAGGAGGACAGTGAAGATAATTAAAAAAATATATTTTTGGAAAAAATTTAAAAAAAAAATTGTTTTAATAGTTGCATAGATAAGTCACATAAGATTAGTAAGTATGTACCCGTCCCGCTACACTCTTTGCTAACTTTTTGCAACTAGTATATAAAGTTAATTTACGCCGAAAGCTAGAGGTAAAATATTTACGGCTTGACTATTAGCGCCATCTATTAAAACCCTTTGCAATCCCTAAATTACAAAGTAGAAACGAGGAGGTCGAGCGAGAATTTCTCTGTACAAATCGCAACAGTGTTTGGGGTGGTATAACGGGTTGCAAGGGATTTCAAGCACTGATTGCCAATTTCATAATACATTTTAATCTCCAGGTTTCGGCGCAAAATTACTATACTTATAACTTAGGGGCCATATGCCAACAGGTGATAGAGGAGGTCATGTCTGATAGAAAAGTTCATATAATGCATGGGTCAGAACTCATTCTTTGTCGAGATACAGAGCATCAAAGTTGTCAATTTTTTTACCTTTTTTTGGTAATAACTTTTTTTAAAAACGCAGAAAAAATATGAAATTAAGTAAAGTCGTGTAGTAGAACAAAAGCAATAATTTTAAATAAAAATATTTAAAAAAAAAATTATGCGGTCAATTTTTTTTAGAAAAAACATTTTTTTGGTATAAAGTTTTATAAATGCCATATTAAACGCAATGTTTTTTTTGATATTTTTTGTTAAGAAAATGACGTCTCTAGGGAGACATAATAATAAAATATTATTGATGTTTTTTAAAAGAATCAGTAAGCAAAAATTTTTTAAAAATTTTAATTATTATTTTTTATAAATTTTTCGAGGTTACTTTGACAGCCTGGCTCTCCCCAACTTGTAATTTTATCCAAAAAAAGAGAGTTTGAATCACAATTAGCTGGGTATTTAGTTGGCTGGGACAGATTTTCTTTGTTTGCAAAACCTTTCTCCCCTCCACTCCCATGTGTGTTGACTCCCATGTTATATAAACTTTTTTATCGGAAATAATCTCGTCTATTACCTGCTGCACTATGGCCCCTAAGTTATGGGACACCCTGTATATACTTGTAAGTACTTAAAAAGTGTGGCCGAATCGGCAGTACATACATACATGTTGTCTTTTTTTCATTTATTTTAAGCATAAATATTTCTTAAGTCTAGATAGATTTAACTTTTAATTTAAATGATTCTAAACTCGTAAGAAACATTTAACGAAATATACGTTTTGATATATACTCTAACACACATCCCCTTCACCCCTAGAATAGAATAGAATATCTTTTATTGCCAACAAACATTACAGTAGCAGTGGCGCGCCCAGGAATATGTCTTGGGGGGCCCGAGGCCTCTTGGGGGGGGGCCCGAAGCCTCATGATGTCGAATATTAAGCTTATTAAGCTATTTTTTGTGTTTTTTTTTCTGAAATATGTCGAAAATATTTTAAACAAATCTAAAGCTTGGGGGGGGGCCGGGCCCCGCCCCCCCCCCCTTGGGTGCGCCCATGCAGTAGTACAAAAAGCACATTTCTATAACAAATAGCAACGTCAAAAAGCGTTAACTAATTTAAGAGACGAAGATGTCGACCTCTCAAAAGGAGAACAGGGTAGATATAATTTTAAAAACCCGCCTAAAATATTTCAATCCTATAATTCCATACTCACAGGTAGCATTGGCAACAGCGCAAAGTTTTCCTCGCATGCCCGCTCTCCGACCGTATGGCCAAGTTACACAAATAAGTGCATAACTTTATTCGTGTTCTAATAAAGTCTAGCAAAAGCTTTAGTCAAGTCGACCTTATTTTACGGCGCAAGTGCGCAAGCGTAGATGTCAATATAATGCTAGCATTATTCGTGCCAGACCTTATTTCACTTCCAATAAGTCTTTTACTTTTATTTTGCACTAATAAAGTCTAGAACAAGCTTTCTTAAGGTCTGTCTTATTTTACGGCGCAAGTGCGCAAGCGTAGATGTCAATATACTGTTAGCATTATTACGACTAGACCTTATTTCACTTCCAATAAGTCTCTAATGAAACTGGTAAACGTGCCTTGATGTAGTTTTAAAAATAAACGCGTAGTCGTCTCCAGCGTTGCCAACCTGTTGATTGTAAACAATAAACATTGCATGTTGCCAGTCTTTCTTCAAGTGGGTGCAGCATTGGTAAAGGTTGACTTACACCGTGCAACCGTGCAATTTTTGTAGAGTTTTTAACCTAAAACATAGTCTAAAAAACCGAATAGGAAATTTAAACTTGAAACGGTAGCCGTGGTGGCTCAGTGCGTTCGCGCATTGAACACGAGTGAGTTAAGGAATCTCGCTTGCTACAGTGGCGGGTTCCATCCCCGTCGGTTGCCGAGGTCGGGTGCGGCAGACATTTATAGGATTCCTGGGGAGTGTAAAATGTAATATTGTCCTACCCCTTCATTCACGCCGGTAACCAGGCCGGATGAGGTCGGATATCTCGTGAAGGCGGACTTTATTACACACTCCTTCAGTCGGTAGGCCATTCTAAGGGACAAAAGGACCGGATAAAAAAATACCCGGTCTGGGGTTCCAAAGGTGGCCGATGACCCGTGCAATTAGGCGTTCCGAAATGGCGGCCTTAGTGTCGGCGAAAGAGTCACGGTTACCAAATGAGAAAAAAAAAAAAACTTGAAACGCAAACTGTTTATCATTTTTTTAATTAGATTGCTTGTAAGAAAAAGGAGTTTAAATTAAACACTCTACTTTATGTTTCTGTTGTCTCTATGGCTATGTTCCTCACTATGCAGTTTTTTTAAGTTTTTTGAGAAAACCGCTGCATTAATGGATTTTTTTTTTAATATGCGCGTACTTATGATGTATTTATAGTGGGTACTATTTTAGCTCTATGTTCAGCAGTTACATTTATGAAACTTCAAAATAAGATTACACCTACCCCTCTGTATGAATTTGCATTTTTTTTTAAATGTGACACTTCATATTATTCAATGTTTATATTTTGAACTGGTAGGTAATCCACCAAAAATTATGGTACTAATAAATATCATTACATTATTTCCATGTATGTACTCGTTTTGCCTTCCTAGCGCGCAGCAATGGCTAGAGAAAGTATTGTTATCGACATAAAGTTTTTTCTTGCAATATTGCCGGTAAGTCTGTGTGTGTGTGGCTCACGATAGCTCCTAAACAGGTAAACCGATTTACATGAAATTTTTTGGTAAAATAGTGTATGTTACTATAAAGAACTAATTAGATTTTCGTCAAAATCCACTATTGCTAATTGGTCCCCTCTTACGAAGGCCATCTCAAAAACCCAAAACAGAAGGGGGGCACTTCCGTTTTGGGTTGGATATGCCCTTGATACGTACGACAAAAACATATTTCTTAAAAAGCGACTGATTGTGAGTGATTTCTTGTTAATAATAGTGGGTCTTAAAGTGCGTATACACGCGCCGTATATGCGCCGCTCGCGCGCTGTATGTGCGCCGCTCGCGCCGAATTCTTTTAAACGAACTTCTACCAAAGATCCACGGAAAAACAGTAAAAACGCATTGAAATGAAAACTCGGCAGCAAACTTCCGATGCCGTCCCAAAGGATCTGCGAACACACAACGGCTTGAAAGCGGCGCGCTCGCAACTTGAAAACACGAAAACTGGACGAATTCGTGTTTGCGCGCGGAGTGTGAGCAGCGCGCGAGCGGAGCAGTTTAGTGTATACGTACTCTTAAATATACCTACAATTCAAATTAAAGTTTCACTTGACAGGGTAAGAATAAAAAGGGTACAAGTGCATTTTTTTAAAATTATTGGATAACTACGTTTCCCTAAAGTCAAGGTCCTAAAATCACTTGAATCCTGTTTATTCTAATAAAAATGCACCTCAACTTTAGGGACGCGTAGTTATCCCATAATTTAAAAAAACATGCACTTGTATCCTTTTTATTCTTACCCCTTCAATTTAAAACCCTATATTTTAATTCATTAGCAAGTTAGTCTTACTTAGCCGAGTACTTATTCTGCCCCATGAGTTAAAAGACCGCAATAACATAGGAAAACAATGCATTTACGCCGCCGTTTTTACTAACGGGGGCATTATTATCGAGCGGACCCTGTAAGGCAGCCGTTACAGTAATTGTTATTGTATCATTATCCGCTGGGGTGGACGTATTGGAAAGTTCGTTCGCTAAGTGTGCTCGCGAACCTAATGTAGAACACGTCCAACTAGCGAATATTAATACAGTATCAGCTACTGTAACGGGTCGCTTAAGATTGACCTGGGAAGCATTCGGTAAATTAAGCTACATATTAAAAAATATCCTCAGTACCTGAAAACGAAAGTTTGTAACCACTGTAGCCTTCCTGTACTCACCTATGGATCCCTCACCTGTACACTGTACCAAAAGCCCAAAGATGGATGGAAAGACAAATATTAAATGTAAAGCTAACAGATAGAAAAGAGAATGAATGGATACGAAATAAAACAAGAGTAAGAGATGTCCACGATCGATGGAATAAATTTATTGTAAACTGGAGACCTTGGGAAAAGAAGAATGTAGGGGAAGACTCCAAATGAGATGGGCGGACGATTTGAAGAAACATGTGGGAACTAGATTGATGAACACGGAGACAGACAGAGAAGAGTGGAAGATATTGGGGGAGGCCTATGTCTAAAGATGGATCGAAGAGGCTAAATAGATAGATAGATAGATAGATAGATAGATAGAACGGATCGCTTACAAGGTTCGCTCGTCAATGACTACGCTCGCTGCTTTAATTCGTAAAGAATCTCGTATTATTAGACATTTTAAATTATATAATTTTTATGTCCATATTTTTGCATCCATACGCTCATACCACGGATCATTTGTTAGGTGATCCGTGCTCATACGCTCAGCGCCACCTCCAAATTTTGATTTTTGATTTACGTGTAAAGTTGAAAATTGTTAGCCAATAGACAGCGTTTCACAGTGTAAAACAGACTTTAGCCTTTGGTTTCTTTCTACAAATTTACGACTACAAGCATCCAAATCATTTTACGAAGAAAATGAATATTCTTAACGCTACTACTTATATGACTAACTGGAAACACTTGTGGATATTTTTAAAGCAAATGAAAAGAAAGAAGTTTAGTCAAATTGACTTGGTTCTGTTGTGGTATTCTTACTGACCAAAGTCCTCTAGAAACACAGAAAAGTTAAGGCAAAATAAAGATCACGTGATCTTTGGGTGGGTTTAGGGTGAGTTTGATTAGGATATGATCAAACCTTTTTTTTCCAAGTGTCGAACACTTGTGTAAAGTCTTTGATAGAGAGGCTGGATTGCCTGGTTCAAAAGTTATCTTTGAAGGATCTTTTTTATAAAGGGTGGTTTAGAATTACAGGCACCACACAGTGGCGTTACAATTGAATTTTATATTTAATGTAGTGTCTCATCGGATTGATCCGTACATTTTTCCATTAATGGAATGGTTTCATCAGTAGTGGTTTTAAAATAACATAAATAATATTCAACAGAAACGAATCAAACAAAAATTTCTTCGATTGGTTAGTTGTGGTCTACATTTTCAGTAGTGTTCTCTACCTATTTAAAATTAGACCAGTACATTTATTTTAATTTTAATTTATTAGCCAATTTTTAAGTTAAATAATAATTAATTGAATCAATCTGGGTTTTATTATTTTTGTTTCTTCTGTTTGGAATATTAATTTTATATTTTGTTTTTTTTTTATAAGACCCCAATTACATGTCGTACACCCGCTAAAAAAGAGTCACAACTCAAAAATCGCCGATATTAAAATAAACCTGCCGCCATCATCGAAATAACTTGTACATTTTTCCATAACCATATTTCATAAAAAAATTACCTCTATAAAATGAGAACACATTTATATTTCGACAATTCACCGCGAGATGGCGATGTGACTCTTTTATTTTGTCCTGTTTAGCTTAGGATGCGTTCCTTTACAGTGTCACTTCTGACTTTATAACAGCGTGAACCTGGAGTTTCATCCTGAAAAGAGTCACATTTCGAGTTGTGAAAGTTTTCGTGTGAACTATTAGTCAAATCTGACCCATATAACAAGTAAAATACTGTTCTTTTTTGTGTTGTGACTTTTTTTCGAATTGTGTACTTAGAATTATGAAGAATAAGAAAAAATCTTTTGAATTTATTAGAGAATAATCACATTCCCAGTTGTTATTCAGCATTTTATAACTCGTTGTAAAAATAAATACGTTTCCTTTTTTATATTATTTACCATCCTGTGGGACATCCTGATTTACAACGTCATGATGCCTTGTTCTAAAAAAGTGTCACAATATCGGGTTTTTGTCTTTTTTTACTAAAAACGACAAAAATCATTTTTTCTGAGAAACGTACTGCACCAATTACATTGAGTTAATAGGTTCCTGTTGCTATAAAATAACATGTTAACTCGTAATTTGTCATATAAGTGAAAAATGAATCTCTCTAATGAACTAAATTCTTTAACAGCGTTTTTCTCAAAACAATGTTTTTTGAGTTGTGACTATTTTTTAGCGGGGGTGCGATGTTTTAATATTAATTAAAAAACGGAAAAAATATTTCTCGCTAAAATCGATGGCTATACCATCGATTTTAATGAAACAAAGTGCAAAAAAACAAAAAACACAAGTCTCATAGGTCGTTTCCTCACGATATTTTAAAAACCACGCTCAAATCACAATGAAATAATTTTTTTTTAATATAACGTTAAAAAAACAATGTTTTATGCTTAAAAAAGTGTGTGTTCTTGACTTTTTTTGTTTTGCGCTATGTGTGCTCGAAGAAAAACAATATTTCGACCCACACAAGATTTTTAAAAAAATATTTTCTACATATTTCATAGATAAAAAGATAAAATAACATAAAATACGAAATCATGAGACCTCGCCCCCCTTCCCCTCAGGCCCCATTCTGACATATTCCTGGGTGCGCCACTGATTTAGGGAACAATCGATCTTTCTTTACCATGATTCTTTTTATTAAAAGAAAAAACATTTTGTCTGGTTTTTTTGGGCCCACCCAGTACATAATACTTTTGTAAAGAAGTTTTATTTTTAAATTGCTACATGAGTAGCATATTAAAAGTGCGAGCGAAACCAGCAACTTCAGATAATTAGTTTTTTGTAATAGATTTTCCGAATTCCTCTCTCTCCCATCATCTTTCCATTTGCTGTTTTGTCTTACGTTATTTTTCCCCACGCTATTTTGTAACGCGTTACTTTTTCCATGTACTATTTTCCGTTCGCTATTGCCGGGAGAGATTGAATGCTATTTATAGTAGTTTACATCGCGCACGCCCATTCGAATTTATCACAGACTTTTTTTTCTTGTAGGGTGACTTGTGAAAACCGGTTTATAGGTACCCAGATTTTTAGGATAAAATGTCATAATAATAAATTATGGTTTGTTTTTGCTTGGTCCAGTGGCGGAGGATTAAAAAAATAAAAATAATTCCGTGATGAACATAACTATGTTGATAAGCGTAGGTTTTAAAATCCCTTCTTGTTTATCTATTTTTTATCGAACTTTCATTATTTCTATAGTTTAACAATGATCCGTGTCATCGTATGGGTTGCTTGCTCTTCAGTGCAACCCATTCAAAAAAAGAGGAAGGGCTACCGAGCATTCGAGGCGTCAAATCAAACGCTCGAGCCTGTGAACACCCTCGATCGGTGCTTCTGCAAACCAGGGGCCGCCATTCTTTAAGGTCGCATGGTCACGCTCCGCTCCTCAAAAATACAAAAAAATACATCTTAATTAAAAAATATTTTTTATTTTATTATTGGCTTATTCTATAAGTCCAGCTCAGGTATGACTGGCTCTGATCGCCTGTTAGTGTTGCCAACTATTGGAAAGAGAAAATCCGTAGCGTGAACGCGAAAAATCTGTAGCAATCCGTAGGTTCAAAGAAGACTAAAAACAAAAAAAAAATTACAATTTAAAAGTTTATATTGGTTTGATTTTTTTCTTTTTTTGACCGTGACAGGAGTGCACAACTTTTTGGTTCGTAATTGCACGAGAACGGTACGGTACCTACTGCTCCGTTCCAACGGATCCAAATAAACTTTTTTGCAGTGCCGCCAATTTTTTAAACGAATAAACCGTTATAATTAGAAGAAATAAAAAGTACGTACTTTTTTAACCTTTTTAGCTCACACATATACTATACTATAGTAGTGTGAGCTATGGTGATCCTAATTTTTTCGAGAAAAAAAAAGTTGTTCCGATTTAAAAATTTTTTATATATCTTTGCGTTTCAGATGATTTTGAAACTTTTTTGTTGCGCCGTCTGTCTGTCTGTCGGTCTGTCTGTATGTCTGTCTGTCTGTCTGTCTGTCTGTCTGTATGTCTGTAACGACCAACGCGCATAACTCAAAAACCGCTTGGCCGATTTTAATGAAATTTGGTACCTAGGCTGGGTCTTGGGTCGAGATGGTCCCATTTAAAAATGAACAAAATCCACCGAACAGAAACCAAATAAAAGGGTGGGGGTAGATTTCAAAAATTAGAGTTTATGTGAAAATATGGCGTGTGTGATATCAAACGAAAGGTAATTGAGTCTGCAGTTAAACAAAATACATTTTAACTTATTTAAAAAAAAAGGGTGGGGGTATATTTTAAAAATTAGAGTTTAAGTGAAAATATGGCGTGTGTGATATCAAACGAAAGGTAATTGAGTCCGGAGTTTAATAAAATACATTTTAGTTTTTTGTTTTTTTTAAGGGTGGGGGTAGATTTCAAAAATTTGAGTTTAAGTCAAAACATGGCTTGTGTGGTATCAAACAAAAGGTAATTTAGTCTGGAGTTAAATAAAATATATTTCAGTTTTTAGTTATATTAGCTCACACGTACACTATAACTATAGTACCTAGTGTGAGCTTAGGGGCCCATATATTGGCAGAGTATTTATTTAGTTAAGGTACGTACAAACACTAATATTTTCTAGTGCAACATACATAACGTAAAACATAATATTAACACAGTTTATTCGTTTAGGACCTGAAACTAATAAACTAATACCCTGTTTCCACCAATGCATGCCCATCCCGATTCAAAAAAAGCATCACGTGATGGCCCATGGATTTGCATCGGTTTTAAATGCAGCGACACCTGATGCGTTTTTTGAATTGGGGTGGGCATACATTGGTGGAAACAGGGTATAAGTACCTAATTACCTAATGCTAAACTTTGTGGAACTAAAATAGCACCTAAATAGTTAGGTGCCCATCTAAAACATAATAACACAGTTTGTTCCTTCAGGTACTGAAAATTAACAACGCGCGAAGTAATACAATTCATTCTAAATAATGTTGCAACGACCGTCCGCTAGATGTCTAGAAAAATAAGGTCACTGATCCAAGCAAAACCTTTTTCCAAATGATTAAAATGTAGGAAAAAAAGTAAAGATAATGAGGACTTGATAAGGAGGAATGAGGCGCGGCCGTCGTTGTGTTTCGATGTTTATCGTTTTTTAGTAAAATTGGCAAAAATCTGTAGATTTATATCCAAAATCGGATATCGGAGATCGAAATCCAAAATCCATAGATCTACAGGTAAATCCGTAGGGTTGGCAACAATGTCGCCTGTCGACACGACTAAATACGAATTGATGAATCGGTAGCCGCTTGGCTTTCACAGGCCGCAAGCCATCTCGCGGCAATGAATTATATACGAAGTAACTGGAACGACCACGGTTGTTTACGTATATGGGACACTGAGGCAAAAATTTATAGATTCTTTTTTAGAGTGAGAACATACATGAATGATAACTATTGCAACCTTTCTCTCTCTAGTTCTATCGACCGGTGATATTTTGTGAACATAATACTTCAAAGAGTTTGAAACACAAAATTTTAACTTTTTATGAAATAAATATTTATGAAACATGTTGTTTTGTCTATAAAAATAGGTCTATGTTTGAGTCCCAAAAGCCTATGCATAACTACGAAACAAGAAACAAAAATCTTTTATTGCCGCTAAAACATAACACCACCTTTTATCAAAAAAGTTTATATTACAATGGCTGTAAGTTTTTCAATGTTTTGCCTGCAAATATTAAACAGAGCGAAAATTTTTTAGTCTTTAAAACAAGGTTAAAAAATTACCTCTATAAAAACGTTTTATACTCCTATGACGAATTTTTAAAAAAATGTAAAGATGATCACTAAATTTCATGTTAAATGTACTATTTTGTATTCTACTTAGTGTTTTTTGTTTCTATTTATAAACATATATTTATTATTTATTTGATGTAAATGACAAATATTCAAAATTGTAAATTTTACTTTTTTTTGAATAAATAACTATTCTATTCTATTGTCATTTATGATTTGTCATTACAGTGTCTGTCAGTGGTTTTCAGTATTATTTAAAACTGTTTTTATTGAACAAAAAAAAATGGGCACATGATGCGTTGCATGTAAAAACGAGATTTATAAGAGTGAAAAGCTTCTTACTTCAAAAAGGTTTCCTTTTTGAAGTAAGTAGCTATGATTATTTAAAAAAAAAATAATTAGTACCTAATCGAAGAAAAAATCCAGATATAGCATATATAGCAGCCTGCTCTCTCTACAAAAAATATCCAATATTTTTGCCTCACTTTGCATGTAAAGGCCTATCCAGTTATATATATAGAGATCATTGTCTCGCGGCCCGCGTTACCATGGAAATTGGGCGAGAACGGAGGGGGTGCACACCGCTGTTTTAATTCAAAGAAAGGCGCAATTATTTTGCGGCCAGTCTGATTAATATAACATGATAATACCACGGATCACCTTGATCCGTGATAATACGGTAATTTTGTACCTTATTCCATTATTTTTGCTGTTTTAGTCGTGTTATAATTTACCGCGAATTTTTATTACCTATCGTTCTTGATAATGAACTGCGTTAGTAATATTATTAAAAGCAATTTTGCCAGTCTTTCTTTGGAAGATAAAATCTCGGTAGGCCCTTCCTTAACGGATCCAAACCTAACTTAAGTTAGTGAAAGAAGGGCACAGAACAGTAGTTTCACACGTGATTTTTCTACAAGCGCGGATCTTGGTCAAAATCTAGGGGGGGGGTTAATAAACGACGAATTTTTTTTTTTGTAATATATATTTTTTTTCTAGGGGGTTAATTACCCCGTCACCCCCCTTAAATCCGCGCTTGTTTCTCTAGTGACATCTATTTAAAAAAAAATAGATTTGTGGGTGTGATTTAACAAACTTGTTGTACTGTTTCCCGCGTGTAAACATGAATCTTCCATTGAGCATATGAATTCTTGCACTGGATTTGCAATGTTAGGTAAAACGGAATTCAAACTCAATTAAGTGCTGCTTAAAAAATGCATTACCCCCACCCATAAGCCATTTGCGCCCCCAGCTTTACAACTCATGGGCCGTCAGGTTTGAGAATTGACAAGTCGCCAGAATACTGGTTATGGTAAAGTAAAGTATATATATATATATATATATATATATATATATATATATATATATATATATAACCCGTGCATACGCCAATGGGTTGGTGACTGCAAGGGTCAGAGGTGCAAAGAAACATTATATTTTTGTTTTTCAGACCTAGAGGATTAAGATAAAAGTTGTTAAATAAAATAAAATAATCTAAATTAGTGATTGATTAATAGTTTCCTTTCACACTTATCTCCAACAAGAAAGTTTAGATACACTTTTCGTCATTTCATGGGCATCAAACCCCCACGTCCAAACAATTTTTCTCCCATGGGATTTTAAGTTTTTCTTTTACGGTTAAGCGCACTCGCAAGGAGATCCCTATCACGCTCGAGAAGCGGCCAGTGCGCGGAAATGTTGGTGTGTGTTGGTTTTGAAACGGTTCAGGTTGTAACCTGCAGGGAAAACTGTCGCAGGGAGTTTATTCCACAGCGATGCTGTTCTCCAGAGATATGAATTCTGATATAATGAGGTTCTTGGTGCCTCCATTTTGACAGTAAATTGATGGTTACCGTCTGTTTGATGTGTTCGCCTAGTAGGTGCTACTCCCGGGGGGATCATACGTGCCAACTCTTCAGAGCATTTTCCGTGATAATACCTGTAGAAGAGAGAAAGATCGCCCACAGTTCTTCGATGTTCGAGACTATCCAAGCTACGGGTAAGTGCGGGGTCATTGATCAGCTTGATAGCTCGTTTTTGCACGGTTTTCAAAAGCATTAAGGTATGTTTGGGTGCCGCACTCCATATATGTGAGCAGTACTCCATAGTTGGTCGAATCTGGGCTTTGTAGAGTGTCAGCAGTTGGCTTGTTGTATACAGATGTCTTGTACGAAATAGCACCCCAAGCTTTTGGGACGCCCTTTTAGCTATATCTGCCACGTGACTGTGCCAAGACATGTTGGTCTCTGCAGTGACTCCTAAGATGTTTAACTGGCTCTGCAATGTGACAGCACTTCCAGATAGCATGATGTTTGGCTCACCGTTGCTGGTCTTTTTTGAAAACAGGGCTGCTTGGGTATTCTGCGCGTTGAACTGTACAAGATTTTTGTTGCCCCAGTCCTCTATTATCTCCAGGTCGTTATTTATCTGCGATATTTGAGTTAGTCTAAGATGATGGAATTCACGTGCGGATAGACACTGAGTGGGTGTTATGCCTGCCATCATCTGCAAAGCAATAAAGTGGATTTACTGTTTTATCAATGAGGTCATTTATGTAAATCAGAAAAAGTGTTGGCGAAAGGATTACTCCCTGTGGCACACCAGCAAGTAATCTGTTATTTATTTATTTATAGTGATTTTCCATAATTTGACTTTTTTTAAACTCTTTTTTTATTTCGTTTTTCAGCAGCCTACGCACGGAGAATAACGGGGATAAAGCTAGATCAGAAGAGATTTCTTAAGTATTATAGGTGTAGCCAGCGCCTGTAAGGTTCGTTCGTTTCGTTTTCATTTATTGGCCTGTCCGCTTATTGCAGAAAATTTGCCACCTCAATTCGGTGGAGAACAAGATAATCTGACTCGAAGTCACTTGGTGCACGGAATAATCACAACTCATTCACTCACACATTCATACTACATGAAGAGCCAGCAGGCCGGACTGCTAAGCACCCCCCGGTAGGCAATTTTTATTTTCTCAAGGGGGATTTAATTTTGCTTGCTACCCTTTGTCTGGCACAGGGGTCTTTATCCTGCTATCGCCATTTACGCTCTTAACACGGGACCACCGGCTTAACGTGACTTCCGAGCCACGGCCTTGTATTTATCATCAACTTTGCCTACTTCGTTAATGCCCAAACTTCTCCCAAGACAGGCTTTACCCCTACTTCCGGTTTAATCTGTATTTACAAACGGATAGTAGGTTCGAGTTTGTAGTGGCAGGCATGGGATTCGAACCCACCACCTTGTGATTTTCGCCTGTAAGCTGGAATAGCATTAAAGTTGTCAAATGGACTCCTCTACACCAACGGTTCTCAAACTTTTTGGTCGGGCTAAAAAGATTTCGCGGCACACATACTTTTAAAGCGAAGGAAAAATGGAAAACACTACAATTTTAATGGTCATTTGTTTTTATTAGGTACATTGTTTTCAAAAACAATTAATTTCTCAATTAATGAACCACAAAATACTACAAAAATGCTTGATTGTTTTTAATGCCTTAAATAAAACTGCTTGGATGATTTTTTTATTATTTACCCTATGTTTATAGGAAATTTAGTTAATTAACGGTTTGACCCACGAGCTTTTTAAATAATTTCAGAATACCCCACGCTTTTGGGCCTGTTTAGTATTTGTTATTCGAATAGTTTACTTTCGTGTTCAATGTATGAATTCTGGAATGGGTGAGGAGTACTCCCTCAAAATCGGGTGAAAGTCAAACTGCGCATGCGATCTCACTTGATTTCCGCATCTCTATTGGTCCTGACGTGGGGAGATGCTCATTCTCACTCTCACCCATTTCAAGAATCCATACCCAGTACACACACAGCTTTAGGCGACCACGTGTCAGTTGAAATTCGTCATTTATTGCAAGTCGTGCAACTTTGCGGTGAGTTTACCGCGTGGCGCGCAATGTATTTCTTTTATTTTATTGGGGGGGGTTCGGTTCGGTGACAAAAAAAATATTCGACCTTAGTCGAGCTTAGAGACCCTGTATGTATGACATATTTTAAGTAAAAAAAGTATGTCATACATACAGGCTCTCTGGTCAAGCTTAGTAGGTACGTGGGCACACACAATGAATTATATACGAAGTAACTGGAACGGCCACGGCTATATATTACGTATACGGGACACTGAGGCAAAAATTTTAAGAGTTTTTTTAGAGTGAGAACATACAAGTAGTGTAACCTTTCTCTCTGGCTAATAATGCAGAGTGGTATATGTTTGAGCCAAAGTGTTAAGCCTAAATCATTTATTGTTGTAATCTGCAGAGTTTTTCATGTACTGGGTGGAAAAAAAAATATACCACTTTAGTCAAACTCAGTATGTAGGTACGTGGGCACAATAGATCCATTTGTGGTCGCAGTGCATGGAGGTCCAGTAGGGCCTGCCACCACTTTCGAATACATACATACAACCTTTCTCTCTCTAGTTCTAATTATCGGTGGTCACCTGGTGGTATTTTGTGAACTTCATACTTCAAGGAGATTGTCATTTTAGGCCAGTCAAATTGCTCTGTCATTCGTCTATGGGGCACACACAATGAATTATATACGAAGTAACAGTGGCGCACCCAGGAATGTGTCTTGGGGGGGGGGCCGACAGCTACAAAGCGCGCTCTCAAAAAACTTGCGACCAAAAAAAAAAAGTCATCATATCTTTTCGCAACTACGCCACTGCTTGGGGTTGGGGGGGGGCCCGAAGCCTCCTGCTGTCAAATTTTAAGGTATTTTTCATGTTTTATCCTCAAATATGTAGAAAATATATTAAAAATCTAAGGCTTGGGGGGGCCCGGGGCCCAGGCCCCCCCCCTGGGTGCGCCCATGGAAGTAACTGGAACGGCCACGGCTATACATTACGTATACGGGACACTGAGGCAAAAATTTTAAGAGTTTTTTTACAGTGAGAACATACAAGTAGTGTAACCTTTCTCTCTCTAGTTCTAATTATCGGTGGTCACCCGGTAGTATTTTGTGAACTTCATACGTCAAGGAGATTGTCATTTTAGGCCAGTCAAATTGCACTTTGAGAGAAAAAAATTCTTAACAGGACCTGAAGCATTAAAGATTGTAGAACGGCGAAAAACAAAGTTAAAAAAATTAATGCGTGAGCAGGGGCGTTGCGGGTTAGTTTTGGGGATAAAAAGTGGCAAGTATTATTGCGATTTCCGGTAAAAGTTGACTTCGTAGAAAAAGTGACATACATAACAGTCATAGGTCATAAAAATATCTAAAACTTTTGTTAATGTAATTTCTTACATCACCTCAAAATATTCGAGAAAAATTAAAAAAACCGTATTTTTTGTTTTCAACTTTTTATTTTTGGAAAAAAATGTCAGTTTAACAAAACTAGGTGAGAGTAGAGCTCTTCGGGTGCTAAATATCTACAATATTTTGCAAACAAAAAAATTAAGAAGTTTCTAAGAGATTTGTTTTTTTCGCTCAAAAGCAATTTTTTATGATATTTCTCCTTCAGAAATTCATCTTATGTAGTGTATAGGGTGTTCAATTTAAAAAACCACCAACCTGTCAAATTTTGACATTTAGAATTTATTTTACGACCCTAAAATTTTTAAACCACATAAAAAATTATGAAACTTTTATATTTATTATATTTTGATAGCTAGTCAAATAAACGTTTTAGATATGTTGTAAAAGTATACAGGAAATAATATAATATTTACATAACTAAATAATACTAAACTAGCTTGGGTCTTTTTGGTAAAATCTCAGCTTCTTCTTCTTATTCGTGGTCTAAATCTCGGTCACACTAGGCTTCTCTATCTTCAAAATTTTCTTCTATATAACTTGACTCCTCGGGTAACTGAGTTTCTGTATTTGGACAAAGGTCTCGCCGTTCATTTGAGATATCAAATTCATCAAAATCTTCTGAAATTTTTTCAACATCTGAACCATGACATTTTGTACATAAATCTGTGCATCGCAATCCATGTTTTCGGCACCCGCATCGACTCTCACAATTGGTTACCCAGCAGTCAGTAAAGCGAGGCATACGTATTTTTGAATTATTTCCAATCACTTCTTTCCAGCCTCACTTGGTTGGAGTTAAATTGGTTCCAAGCCACGCTTGAATCTGAAAGTGCCTATGCTCTATAAGAGTGTTGTGTTGCTAAATAAAATTAAAGATAGACATACCAAGTGATTTATTTTCAATTATAAGGTTCCTGTTTGCTTTTATTTTATTTTTACTTAAAATGCGTGTTTGCGTCTAGTTTCTACTATGCTGCTTGGCGTGCTGAAAAACACCTGTTCGGAAAAATTACACGTTTCAAATTAAAATGCATACAAAAAATGACGTTTTCCGCACGCTGCCAGAAAAACGGTTATTCAAAATGAAATAAAAAAATAATTTGTTAGTTTTTAAATAAATAATCTGTTTTTTTTTATTTCTTTAAAAGGTATATCTCAATGTCAAAAACTGAGTATAAGTACAAATGTATACGATAATTTTATGAAGGAGAAATTTCATTAAAAAAAACTTAGAAACTTCAAAATTTTTTTGTTTGTAAAACTTTGTGGCTTTGTGGGTTTCCCTATACTTAAAAGCCCTAAATGACGTTTTTTGGAATCTCAACTCACTCAGTGGTTTTTTCGTATCTGTATGACGCCACAATACAGCAACTCGGTGCGTTTTTTGATAAACTGTAGATATAGTTTGTAAAATATGAATTTTCAAAGTTTTGCCATTTTGGTCTTATGTGTTTCCCTATAGTAAAAATCGCTAAATGACGTTTTTTGGAATCTCAACTCACTTAGTGATTTTTTCGTATCTATATGACGCCACAATACTGCAACTCGGTGCTCTTTTTGATAAACTGTATAGTTTGTAAAATATGATTTTTCAAAGTTTTGCTATTTTGGTCTTATGGGTTTCCCTATACTAAAAATCGCTAAATGACGTTTTTTGGAATCTCAACCCACTCAGTGGTTTTTTCGTATCCGTATGACGCCACAATACTGCAACTCGGTGCTTTTTTTGATAAACTGTATAGTTTGTAAAATATGAATTTCCAAAGTTTTGCTATTTTGGTCTTATGGGTTTTCCTATACTAAAAATCGCTAAATAACATTTTTTGGAATCTCAACTCACTCAGTGGTTTTTTCGTATCAGTATGACGCCACAATACTGCAACTCGGTGCTTTTTTAAATAAACTGTAAAGTTTGTAAAATATGAATATTCAAAGTTTTGCTATTTTGGTCTTATGGGTTTCCATATACTAAAAATCGTTAAATGACGTTTTTTGGAATCTCAACACACTCAGTAGTTTTTTGTATCTGTATGACACCACAATACTGCAACTCGGTGCTTTTTTTGATAAACTGTATAGTTTGTAAAATATGAATTTTCAAAGTTTTGCCATTTTGGTCTTATGGGTTTCCCTATACTAAAAATCGCTAAATGACGTTTTTCGGAATCTCAACTTACTCAGTGGTTTTTTCGTATCTCTATGACGCCACAATACTGCAACTCGGTGTTTTTTTTGATAAACTGTATAGTTTGTAAACTATGAATTTTCAAAGTTTTGCCATATTGGTCTTATGGGTTTCCCTATACTAAAAATCGCTAAATGACGTTTTTTGGAATCTCCACTTACTCAGTGGTTTTTTCGTATCTCTATGACGCCACAATACTGCAACTCGGTGTTTTTTGTTTGATAAACTGTATAGTTTGTAAAATATGAATTTTCAAAGTTTTGCCATTTTGGTCTTATGGGTTTCCCTATACTAAAAATCGCTAAATGACGTTTTTTGGAATCTCTACTCAATCAGTGCTTTTTTCGTATCTGTATGACGCCACAATACTGCAACTCGGTGCTTTTTTTGATAAACTGTATAGTATGTAAAATATGAATTTTCAAAGTTTTGCCATTTTGGTCTTATGGGTTTCCCTATAGTAAAAATCGCTAAATGACGTTTTTTGGAATCTCAACTCAATCAGTGGTTTTTTCGTATCTGTATGACGCCACAATACTGCAACTCGGTGCTTTTTTTGATAAACTGTATAGTTTGTAAAATATGAATTTTCAAAGTTTTGCCATTTTGGTCTTATGGGTTTCCCTATACTTTTTTTGAGCGGAAAAACAAATATCTTAGAAACATCAAAATTTTTTGTTTGTAAAATATTGTGGATACAAAACACAAAAAGCTCTACTCTTACCAAGTTTTGTTAAACTGACATTTTTGTAAAAAAAAAAACAAAAAAAATTACGGTTTATTTAATTTTTCTCGAATATTTTGAGGTTATGTAAAAAATTAAATTTACAAAAGTTTTAGACATTTTTATGGCCTATAA
Source organism: Aspidapion aeneum (assembly GCA_963576565.1). Classification (NCBI taxonomy): domain Eukaryota; kingdom Metazoa; phylum Arthropoda; class Insecta; order Coleoptera; family Brentidae; genus Aspidapion; species Aspidapion aeneum. The sequence goes on from OY755039.1 coordinate 116,075,549, forward strand.
CTTTTCTGTATGTTACTTTTATCTCCAACGTCAACTTTCGCCGTAAATCGCAATATTACGATTCCCTGTCCCTTTTTACCCCCAAAACCTAAGCCCATGCTCACGCATTTATTTTTTTTACCTTAATTTTTCACCGCTCTACAATTTTCAATGCTTTAAGTCCTGTTAATAAATATATTTTTTTTTACCTTAAAATATGGTTATTCTACTGGTCTATTTGTGATTTGTCATTAAAGTGTCTGTCAGTATATTATTGAAATTGTTTTTGTTGAACAAAAATAAAAAATTGGAACATAATGTGTTAATTGTAAAAAAGAGTTTTATAGGAGTTTCTTTTTTAAAGTAAGTAGCTTTGATTATTTAAAAAGCTTTGTTATACCTAATCGCAGTATATATCCAGTTATAAATTAAAAATCAAACGTCCGCGAACTTTCAAAACCACAGAATATAATCGGAGAGTAAAATATAAAAAGGAAAAGGTAGCAGCTCCTGCGCAGCGTGCTCTCTCTACAAAAAATATCAATATTTTGCCTCACTTTGCATATATGTAAAGGCCTATCCAGTTATATATATATATATATATATATATATATATATATATATATATATATATATATATATATATAGAGAGATCATTGGGCACACAAGGGTATAGTTAAGGCCACTCACGTAAAGACATGCTTTATAGGAAGCGAAGCCTGATATTGCTTATCTATTTTTTGGTTATTATTTTTAACATATTTTCCTTGGTTCCGCATTAGCGGCTCAGCTTTATTTTAAAGATTATTTTACACAGTCTGAAGGTACCTAAGCTATATATCTATGTATTTATAATTAAAAAGGTATGCTGTAAACTATCGTGAAACTATATTATTATTAAAGAGATCTCTGGACAGTGTTAAACCACATTTTTAAAATAAGAACGAGCCGCCAATGTGAAACCGAGGAAAACATGTCAAAAAGTATAACCAAAATATATAAAATCAATGTCAGGCTTCTCTACCTGCAAGGCTTACTTGATAATGAGTTACCTTAGGTGTGGGTGCATGTAGGTCCAGTAGAGCCACAGTAAACTAATAATTTTTAGTAAGGAAAGCACCCCGGTCTTTTCATAATACTGTTATACATACCCCCTGTATACATTAGTTCGGAATACAAAGTTCGAGAGGCGCTGATTACAGACCGTCATCCTTTGTATAAAAATATTATGGACAGAGTTCTGTGCTGTCGCAATATATATTAACCGCTACTCTTGGTATATTTTGACAATTATGACTGACATTGGCTTTAGCAAAATAGACAAAAATATGTAATTTCATTTTACATTTTTCGTTTGTGGATGCAGTTTTTCGTTATTTTTCGACTTTTTACCTTAATTTTTATGGTGTGTTTTGCTAAATTATGACCAATCGGTATTTTGCGCGATTTGATCGAGGCGATCCATCGCTTAAGAAATTGAAAAGAAGAATTGGGTGCGAAGCCTATGTTAACCCGCAAGCGCCATTGCCTTCCCAAACGAAACCCCAAGATGAGTGGCTAAAAATACTTCGGCCTAAAAACTGGCTAACTTTGACGAAAGACGAAATTTACGTTGAATATATAGTGTGTGATTTGAACCAGGATAGAGTTTAAAATGTTTTTTTGCCGCCCCCCCCCCCCCGCCCCGAGGGTAGTGGCGCCCCATAGGTGGCCGAAGCGCCCTCAGCTTTATTAAGTCGGGCCGGTAACGGCCAATTGAGTGGGTGCCAAAGGAAACTAACGACATGAAGACTTTTTTTTTTTGGTCGCAAGATTCGTGAGAGGCGCCCTTGTGACTTATCGGCCGCCCCCTCACACATGATGACCTTTTTGTTTTTTTTTGTTTTTTTTTTTGGTCGCAAGATTTGTGAGAGGCGCCCTTTTGACCTTTTTTTTTTGTCACACGATTTTTCATCAGTTTTCAGAGGCGCCCTTTTTAGCTGTCGCCCCCCCCCCCCGCCCTTTCGGGCACGCTACGCCGCTGTAGAAAATTATCCTCTCAAGGAAATTTATGTACCTAAATCAATGGAAAACAAACTTTGTTGCTAGTAGCCATTAATAAAAAAATTCTTTGATTGAGCATCCTTACTAATTGATGTTTATAGAGTGTTTTTAGGCACATTGAGCGTTGACACAAAATAACTCATTCTTATCAGCGCGCAAAGTTTAAATTTAACACTATGTATTTAATTGACGAGTAGAATGGATTTTTTGGTGTTAAAATTCAATTTGATAAAAACTTTTAAAAACACCATATTATAAGATGTAGCTTGATTGGAGAACGATTGCATTGATGGCTATGAGGTATACAATAAATTGAAAAGCCACCCTGTAGCTTAAAGACAATCTGCGCAAGCCTTATATTGTTTCAAATCCCCCTGTAAATGTTTAGTACGGAATACAAAGTTAGAGAGGCGCTGGTTTTTCCACGGCACCCCGGTATACTGTGTCAATTGAGTAATAAAACTGCCACCGTGTGTGTGTCTGGTCTATCTCTGTCATTCGTCTATGAGTAGAGCCTTCCACCACTTGAATACAAAATAGCAAAATGCTAAATTTTAAAGTTCCGATAAAAAACAGCAAAGGAAAAATATTTTGCTTTTTGATGCGCTTGCCCTCGGAAATCCTGGGTCCGCCACTAATCTTGGCTACAACACCAAGACTGCTAATATACAGGGTGTGCCACTAAAAAGTTACAATGGCTATAATTTTTTAAGCAAAAAAGATATCAAAAAAATAAAAAATACCGTTTCTATAAAATCAAGGGGTGATGACGTATTTTTTAAACCATTCCAACCCACCCCTTAGGCACCAGCCCCACTTTCTTTAAAATGTTAAATAGCAACACCGTAATTTGTATTATTGAAAAACTACTCTTCAAATAAAAAAAAGCTGAGAATCAATTTTACAAAATAAAATTAATTGTTCAGCATTACCTTACTTGTTGCACCCCTTTGGAAAGTTTATCAAAAATGCTAAACGATTGTCATAAAAATTGTATTAGCCCAGTCATATTAGGTAAAAAAACTCTGAAACTTGGAAAAAAAATAGGTGTAAAAATGAGTATTTTGCGATTTTCTCGAAATCTAATAAATTTTTGAAAATTTATTTTTTTCCTACCCTTTAATTAACTTGTTTTAAAGTTTTTTAATACTTCATAACATTAAGCTTGATCACCACACCATGTACTTAAATTTAGTTTTTGTTTCTTAAAGGTTAAACAACTTTAAGTAAGGCTTAGGCCAATGGCCAATAATATCCGGACCGCCAATGAGACATGGACATTTTTTTTATACAATTAAGCACTGTATGATAAAAAAGCATGCATAAAAAAGGTTCAACTTCTGGGTAGAAACAGCTTTAAAATATGCGCAAATGTGCACACTTTTATTATATATTTGAAATTCCAGCCAAACTGCTATTGATAGCAAAACTAGGGTTTGACTAAACTTTAATGGGACAAAGGGGTTTAAACAAAATTATTGTAACCTAAGGGTGGTTTTTTAAAAGTTTAAAATAATTATAAACATGAGTACATATACATATACAAATATATATGCATACCAAAAGCTTTAGTTTCTAAGATATCTACAAAAAATAATTTATCCATGTACATATAGCCTGGTTTTTGACAGCCTTGCCGAAAAATCTTGACATAAAAAACTGTAAATTGCATATTAATACGAGTATTTATTAGAGCGTTATGTAAGTACCTCTGTTTATAATTTTACCCTTAATAAACCACCCTTATGATAGAGATCATTGCCCTTATGTTCTATTTATTTTATCTAAACCCCGCATATAAGTTTAGTCAAAACCTATTTTTTCAAAAATTTTATAAAAATGACTTTAATATCTGTTAAGCTGGAATTTCAAATAAAATAAAAGTTTGTACTTTAACCCTGTTTCTTACGAGAAGTTCAAATATTTTAAATATTACGTTTTTTAGTGTCGTACAGTTCCTAAAAAATAAATTTTAAAAATCTCAATGGTGGTCCGGCTAGTATTAACTACTTTTCTAACTTTTACTTTACTTGTTTAACTTTAAAAAAACAAAAACTAAATTTCAGTAAATGGTGTTTGATACAAGTGGGGATCAAGCTTAATATTATAACGTACTATCTTTTTAAAAGTTACCTACAGAGTGGGAAAAATTAAATAAAAAAAAATTAAATTTTTATTAAATATATTATTTTAAATGTTAGGTTAGGGTTTTCTCTCAATTTTGTAGTATAGACCGAATGATTTTGTGTATTTTCTCACTTTTGACTTTTTTTGAAAAAGTTATTAGTTTTCGAGACAATCCCAAAAAACTGATTTTTGGGGCCTTATATCTAACGAAGCTCAAGGAGGATTTTGGCGGCACTTGAGGAGTAGGTCCGGGGGTGTGCAAAATAGGTACGTCATTTGAATTTTGCTGATGGGTCGCTTTAATCCCCTATTTGTGATTTATGCTAAATAATTTAACTTTTTTGTAAAATTGATTTCCAGTGATTTTTTAATTTAAAAATAATTTTTTCAATTTTACCATAAAATTTGTATGACCCCATCTTTTAGCATTTTTGATAAGCATTCCAAAGAGATGCCACAAGTAAGGTGATTTTATTCAAGGTCTACGGCGTGGTGCTTGAGGGCAGGGGTAGTTTGAAAAATACTTCATTTGAATTTCGCTGGGTCGCCTTAGAGTCCCTGTATGTTGACATATTTGAATATGTCAGCATACAGGGACTCTAGGTGGCCTTAATACCCTATTTGTAATTTATTCTGAACAATTATTTTTTTTGTAATATTGATTTTTAGCAACTTTTTCAATTATTTCAATTTTACCATAAAACTTTTATGAATATCGTTTAGTATTTTTTAAAAGCTTTCCAGTTGCCGCAAGTGGGGTATTAGCGTTTGAGATTTTGAAGTAAGCCTAAGGGGTGGGTCGGGGTGGTTTGGTAGAAAGCTTCGTTTGAATTTTTTTGATATCTTTTTTGCTTTAAAAATTATGCCCATTGTAAGTTTTTAGTGGCCCACCCTGTATATTGCGGTATTAGGAATTTAAGCCGTTTTCATAAAAAATGTTTTTGGATTAGCGTTGTTGTAGTTTTGTCTTTGTATGAAATATGGGCTGTGCGTAAGCTACGTTAATCATTCTGAATGACGTGTAAATAATATATAAAATAGTTATTTTAAACTTCAATATAGATACGTGACTGACATTTTCCAAGATTTTTATGACGCTTTTCTATAATTTTCATATAATCTGTTTCTTTGCGTGTTTAGTTAGTTGTTTACACTTTCTTAAAACGTCTATTAAGTTAATAAAAGTAATGATTAACCTTGGTTCGTCTCCTATTAGATGCTTTAGTAATGAACAAAAACAACCTGAATTATAGATACATATAGAAGAAACCTGATTTATTTATTATATTTATATCATATATGTATATCTTAATATGAAAAAAACGAGCCTAAGCCTAAATAGCATGTACTCACGGATTAACCAAAGGACAATAAATACCAAGGCCACAGTGTAAGACACCTACACGGTGCCCGGGAACAGATAAAAACACACTTTGGGAACGTCCTTAAATTACGTAACGCAAAAATTCAAGATTTTTGACCCCCCTACCCCCTCGTAACGCTTTTTCAAGAAAAAGCACATTAAAATAACATTAAGTGTAACGCAAGGCCAAACCCCCCCTCCCCCCTAGAGCGTTACGTAATTTAAGGACAGGTCCTTTACCTGGAACATAGGTACTGTAAAACTGTCAGGCAATGCCTAACATTGGCCATCATTACCCAACACACGACACTTTTTGTCCAACAATGCTCTTATTGCCCATCATTCTTATCAGCCCATGGTGCATAAATAATTTTTTATCAGTACCATATTTTTGTTTTGTTTTACAAAAAGAAAACGGACCCTATACCAATAAGCCAATTTTTGTTATTTTTTCATAGCTTAGTACAGGGGCGCTGTTATTAGGGGGAGGCTAGGGGATCTTCGCTCCCCAACCTCAAAATTAGCCTCTCAAAACGAAAAAGCATAATCGCAGCCTACTAAACAATTCCATAGGTCTATTTAAGCAATGGCATAACTTCTCAGAAGCGAACTAAACAAGGTCGTGAATATCTCCGACGGCGCTTACACCACGGATCACCTAACAAAGCACGGATCACCTAGGTGATCCGTGCTTACACTCTTAAAACAAACCAAACCCTTTGCATTTAGTATCATTTTTCTAAAAAAAAAATAGTCATCACCCTTTTTTTGGTCCTCATCCAAAATATCTGTCTCAAAGTATTTAATTTTTTCAAAATTTTCGCCTGCTGCACCAATTTCTTTTTTTTATCTGCTCCATTTTGGCCAAAAAGTACTTACTAATTTTTAATAAACGCATTCAGTTTTCCAGAAATTTCTTTATATTGAAATCTGCGACGCCGTTTTTTCCGAAAAAAAATTATTAAAAAAAAAATTTGCCTTTAATTTTCCAGTAGTTATTTTATAGGAATTTCAATTAATTAATGCATGTTCAGCTTTTAAGTAATCTTAACCCCTCCTCCCTCCTGTATTAGTATTTTTCGCATTATATTGCCATCAAAACTTTGTTGCTCACCCTTAGCCCCAAAAATGGCCCGGCTATAGTTGCAAAGTTGCTTTTCTGATAAAGCAAGTCAACGAAAACATAATTTTCTTCAGCCTTTAACTTACCTCATGGGCGTAGTCAGGGTGGGTCAGGATGGGGCACTTGCCCCACCCTGGCTTGTCACCTGCCTCATCCTGGCTTTAGCTCATTTAGTAATACGAGAATTAAAGGGGAGCTCTAAAATTTAAAATGCGAAAATAGAATGCCAATACAAACTTTTTTTTAAAATTTGGTGCGTCGCACAGTGCGGACTCCTGTGGGCAATATTCGAAAAACTGAGGTTACATTTTAAAAGTTTTAATGTTGCAAAAGTATAGATAAATGTCCAGTTTATCTGTAATCATAACCTATTTTTTAGTCACACTTGCGAAAGTGAACAAAATAAATAATTAAATTCGTTATTTTAAAACAGGTACAAAAAAATCGTATAAAATACCTATCAGAAAATTAATTTTACTGGTTCTGCATTTAAATATAAAAAAAAATTTCTTTAAGTATTACAGTGATATATATTTACGCTATTTGTTTAAATAAAATTTTGTCAAATTGACGTCTCGCTTTTAAAATAATTTAATTAAAACTGTTATGCTTACAAAAAAAAATATTTTTTAAATTTTATTAAGGTTATAAAAAATTGCAAAGATTTGCAAGGTCTGGCATATATCCTAAATATTAGTCCAATGAATTAGCAAAAAGGTAGCATAAATATTTTTTTGCTACTGGCTGCTACTAAGGGTGCTGTATTTTTTTAAATAATATATTTCAATCCTAATAATTTATAACACATTGGTTACCACCCCGGTTGAGAGGCCTCACATCATCTCCTGTTTAGGTTTACCCTTAAAACCAGTCTTGCCGCCATTTGGACAAATATAAAATTGTGACAGCTCTCATCAACGTCAAAGATGGCGTTAGCAAGGTGTCAAAAATAGCACTAAATCTGGAGAAGATATGAGGCTTATTATTCGGTGATGGCGAGTGGTTATAGGTGATAATAAATTTTTAAAAAATTCCCAAAATATTTATGGTACTAAGTCACCTTATACTACTGTGAGGAAAATGGAAAATTAAATATTTTAGACACGCATATCGTATTGGCCGTTTTTTGTCAATGGGAACGCACAAAAACAATAATTTCAGGTAGTCAATAAAATTATAAAAATACTGCTATCACTCTTAAAATATATATGCCAAAAATTATTCTGGTGTTTGTGTGGGCGAATATTTAAAAAAAAATCGTTTTCACACTTTGGAGATCAAAAGTGCGCTTTTTATCACAACTTTTAGGAATAAAGTATCACTTTTTAGGGATAAAGTATCACTTTTTATCCCGTGGCCTTTCACGTAAATCTGAAGGTGTTAAATATTTTCAAAAAAATTCAACCCTTGTTGGGTTTAGAAGAATATTCTGACAAAAATAACCAAATTCTAAATAAGGCGTCATTAAATTTTTGCAAAAGTCTTAGTTTTAAATAGAAGCTATCGGGACAAAACAAAATTTATTTTCAAAACCGTTATTTCGAATGGTTAAATAAAGATATTATATCTGAGAAATTTTGTTATAAAACGGATTCAGAAAAATCAAAAACTACAGATTCGGAAACAGAGGCCGTACCCGGACCGAGTCGTGGACGGCCTAAAACGGCTTTCTTAGAATCATCTTTAAGAACCAAGAAACTGAGGGTGCAATGTGTATTTTGGGGTTGCTAATTTAATTTTTCTGGAAGGGACTTAGCCCCCCCAAGCCTTCCTAACTACGCCCATGAATCCGAATAAAAAAAATAATTTTAGTTTAATTTTTGACACAAAAAGTTTAATTTTTGACACATAACCTATAAAAAAATTAACTTTTTTGAAAAACAACAAAGATATTGATTATTTTCCAAAAACCCTATTTTTGGCCGCACTGTGCGTCGCGCGACATTACTACATTACGAATTGAGTTCACTGTGACTTCCAGGGATAAATTTGAAAAAGACGTTTTATCAAGGTTTATTCGCAATCCTCGCAAGTTAATATTAAATTAAGTTTAGGATATTCATATAAGATTGAACATTCTTTTGCTTTTTTGCCCCACCCTTAGCGTGACCCTGACTACGCCTAGGCCTGTAGTAGCTGGCCTTCCTTATACTTTACATATTATTTCGGGTTCCAGGGGCGTAATTACTACTATTTTGCAGCACTATATTAGGTATTTTGTGGCTAGTTTCTGGTAGAGTGAATACCCAAGTAACATTATTACCACTCAAGGTTTTATTAATTTGGTTCCTAGGTTATTTAGAGGGTGCTGTTATGGGTTTTAGGATCAATTTGGATACATAAAGGTAATTTATATTGCTAATTACCTAAAGGGGTGTTATACAACCAAAAAGGGATTTATAAAGGGAGTATAATAAAACTGATATTCCTTCTGTTCCTTTTAGATACTTTTGGTTTTATTGATTCCTGATTTATGAAGATGGTCTTATAAAACCATTTTACCTAAACTTTTGAAAAAGAAATAAATATAAACTTTGGTCATTTAGTTTTTTTCATTACTTTAGGTCATCAAATCAAATCAAATCAAATCAAAAAATACTTTATTGTCCAGAATAAAATACTCCATTGACAAAGCAGGCTAAGTAACTACAAATAGATCAGCAGGTAATAAAATTCACAAAAAAAAACACATAAAAATATTAAAAACACAATTAAAATACCAAGTTAAATAAAATCTTAAAAAAGAGACAAAAACTAAAATAATAAAATAAAATATTAAATATCACATAATCAGAAATGTTGTTTCCTCTACAAAAAGTTCCTTCTGAGAGATAATAATATGTTAATACTAATAATATTAATATTAAAAGTCTATGTTCAATAATTTTTCTCTGATTAAAAAAAATATATATATATACATAAATATTACCTATTTCAAAATATTCTACCTATAAAAATTCAATAATAAAATTACCTTAAAAATTGTTATCACAAAAATCTCATTAAAAGCTGTCAAGTCATTGTTAGAAATAGTGCAGTAGCAAAACACAGAACAGACAAACATCAAACAAAAAAAAAAAAAAACAAAAACTATAGGTATTGAAAACTCAAATTAAATTAAATTAAGTAAGTCCTATATGTCAATTTATTTATGTAAAATGTTCTTGATAGAACTCATCAAGAGAATAAAATGACTTATCCACTAGAATATTTTTCAAATGTCTTCTGAACTGCTTGAGTGTGGTAGCACATCTAATCTGAGCAGGTAGGTGATTAAAAATTTTTCTTCCCTCATAGATTATAGATTTTTTAACTAAGGTGCTTTTTGGAATTGGTAATGGGACATTGTGACTCTGTCTACCTATGCGGCCTACTCTGCTTAAATCTTCCATGCTAACCCGATTCTTAAACACTAAACTGGCAGTTTCCAGAACAAAAATAGATGTTAAGGTAAGTATTTTTAAATCTTTAAAATATGCCCGACACGATTCTCTTTGATGGATATTAGCTATAAAACGTACAGCTTTCTTTTGAAGGACAAAAATAATGTTGAGCAAACTCTGGCTTGCTATTCCCCAAAATGGTACCCCATACCTTAAGTGAGATTCAAACAAAGAAAAATAAATGTTCCTAGCCATCTCCAATCCGAATTCCTGTCTTACACATCGAACCGCAAAGCACCCTGAGGAAAGCTTCTTACTCAATTGAAATATATGTTCATCGAATCGCAATAGGTGATCGATGTGAACTCCCAAAAACCTAGACACAGCCTGACTTTTTAATGGATTATCTCCCAGAAATAAGTCCTCCATGTCACACTTAAAGCCAACAATATTGGACTTGTCAACATTAAAACACAGACGATTTGCATCACACCACCTCTTAATTTTAGTAAGATCTTCAGAAATAACCAGCTTTAAAACTTCAGCATTAATATGATGCCATAAGACTGATGTATCATCAGCGAAAAGTGTAAACTCTCCCGATATATCCAGACTAACAAGGTCATTGATGTAAATCAGAAACAACAAGGGACCCAGAACAGAACCCTGCGGTACACCACAATCAACATTCAATGAAGCAGAACGTGAACCCGAGATAAGAACTGACTGACGACGGAAACTCAAGTAGGACCTAAACCAAGACAACACAGAACCCCTAAAGCCATATCTCTCGAGCTTCCGCAGCAAGATTCCATGATCAACGCAATCGAACGCTTTGGACAGATCACAGAATACCGCCGCAGCCACTTTCCCCCTGTTAATCTCTGTATAAACTCTTTCCAGAAAATCAAAAATTGCGTCATGTGTACCTTTAGATGCTTGAAAACCGTACTGTTTCGGGGTAATAATTTTAAATTTTAAAAGGTAGTTCCATATGCGCTTCTTTACTAATTTTTCTATAACCTTTGAAAGAGTCGAGAGAAGAGAAATAGGCCTAAAGTTGGAAGGTACATCAGTTGCCCCACCTTTGTGCAGCGGAATTACTATAGAAGACTTTAAACACTCTGGAAATCTACCCTTTTCGAAAGAATCATTAATCGAGGAGCAAAGAGAAAGAAGTGCGTTATGAGGTAAAGTCATTAACACATCTGCAGATATTTCATCATCTCCACAAGATTTTTTATTTTTTATTTCTTTTAACGCCTCAATGATTTCTGGCGGTTCTACGCTATCAAAATGAAAAGAGTTTGGAATCGATATGTGTGATAAATAGTCCAAAGGATCCACATCTGAAGACAGATTTTCCGTTAGTTTACTGGCAATGCTGCAATAGAACTTATTTAATACATCTTCGTTAATTGTGACTTCATTCAAATTTTTTGGCTTACCATTGCTTCGAATCTCGTTGACTAAACGCCAGCTTTCCTTCTGCGAGTTCCTCGATTCAAAAAATCTGTTTTTATAATACTCTCTCTTTCTCACCTCAATTAATTTTTTATGCAAATTTCGATATTGGTTGGAGTACAAAATGAACCAATCTTCTTTAAAAAAATTTTTAAGGTAATTTAAACACCGCAAATTTGTACTTGAAACTGTCAATCCTAGGGTAATCCACTGCTTACAATCTTTCTCTTTTGATTTTACCCATCTAAGAGGAAATGCTCGTCGAAAGTTATCCAAAATTACTCTATAAAAGGATTCCAGTCGATCCGGGGATTGATCAATACCCTGCCAATTTATACCCTGACAAAAGTCCCTAAACTGATTAAAAGCCTTTTCACTAAAGATCCGTTTGTGCTGGCGCTTTTTTTTCTCTGGGATAGATCCCAAAACGAAAATAGAATTGACAGCCTCATGATCAGATAACTCCGAATGAAGCACTGAACATGATACATCAGCTAGATTAGAACACATATAATCTATTCTTGTCGCCGTGGAATCGGTAATCCTAGTGAAGGTCTCAACGTGCATTATCAGACCATATGCCGTTAGCAAATTATTCAACATTACTGTGTTAGTTTCGCTTTGTTTGCCAAAATCAATGTTAAAGTCTCCCGCCAAAATGACTTTGGCATTTGAGGGAATTTCGCAAAGTAATGCGTTGAGATTATTAAGGAATTCCTTCACGTTAGAGGAAGGAGAGCGATACAGACAAATCACATAGATATTAAATTGTTTACAAAAAGAAACAGAGATTTCAAAGGTTTCCTCTGTCCAAAATTTGTCAAATTTTTCAATGTTAATAAAGTTAATAATTTGTTTTGACAAGATCAGAGTTCCCCCATGAAGTGAATTCTTCCTACAAGATAACGAAACGGTCTGATAGTTTGGTAAATGAAAAAACTCATCTGGGTGAAGCCAATGCTCAGTCAACAAAACAATATCAGGGAAATTACATGTGTCCAAAAACATAAATAAGTCATTACTTTTATATCTAAGAGATCTTATGTTTTGGAGGATAATTGACAGATTTATGTTTTTTTTGGACTCCTCCCTTTTTGTGGGAGGGTTGAGCCTAAAAAATCTGTTAACTCTTTAGATGTGCCACCACCCTCAGCCATGCTTTTTGGAAATATTTCAACGTCGATAATATTAATTTTCCTATTTAAGTGTTCAGAAGGTACATTTGGTGCAGGATTAAAATCTGAACTTAAATTCTCAGAATGTAGCACATCGTTATTTGCTATTAGTAGATCTGAATTTACCTCAGGTACATATTCAACAGATGAATTTAACAAAGATACAGGCACACATTCACTGGCATTATTATAATATGTAGGGGACAATAATTTTTTAACTTTAATCTGTCTAAGACATGTAAATGTAAATGATTTAAAATTAAGTACACAACTTTTAATTAAATAAGCCATTTTCGCAAGTCCTTTTTTGTTAAGAAATATGCCCTTGGAATAGTCTGAATATCTAAATCTACTAAATAAATCTAAAAAGTTAATATTAGTTGAGTATTGCCTTAAGTTAGTGACTACATTAATAATTTTTTGATTCACAACTTCTATGTTTTTATATGGAATAGACGCTTCATACTTTGCGGGAACCGTACATATAATTAAATTAGTATAAAAGCACATATTTGACAATAACGTTATATCGTTGAGATTAATGTCGTCGTTATTGAGTCCCGCCAACACTAAAACATAGTCATCATTTGAGAGTTCAGAAATGCAATTATTTTGCCCGTTTATAACTTTTTCAAACAATGCATTGGTTTTACAGATAACCTGAACAGAGTAATCCGGCGAGAATAATTTATCAAGATGAGGGAACAGATATTTCGTCCGTTAGTAAAAGAATTTTACGTTTATTTTTCAACCCGCTGATATTGTTATTATTATTGTTATAATTGTCATTATCTGTATCTTTGTTGTTACTATCTCTATTTGAACTCTCCACCCCCAAGTCCTTCTCCCTAGTTTGATTTGCTCGTTCGTTATGATGATCATAACACACTGTCTTTGAACTGTTTTCCCCTTCGTTTGTTTTAAAGTCTGCTAATTTTCTTTTAAGTTCAACTATTTCCTTCGAATATAATGCGTTTTCTTCTTCAAACTGTCTCAGAGCTTCCAACATTTTTTTATATTCTTCTTTAATTCCTTCTAGCTCGAGTTTCAATTTCGCAATAATGTCATTATTTATCAAAGTTTTTTCTGAATACTCTCTGATTATGTTTTCAGATGTTATCATTTCGGTTTTAAAGTGTTCTACTTCTTTCTGTTTTCTCTGCAATAATTCCTGATGCTTAATTTCATTACTAGCCAATGTTTCTTGAAAATTTTTAATTTGATCCTTAAGCCCTTTTATCTCATTTTCATACTCCAAATTACTTGTAGAATCAAATTCTTTTATGGTCTTTAATATTTCCTTATTCTCCTTTTTCAGTTGAATGTTCTCTGAGGACAGTTTTGTCATGTTATGATTAAGTAAGTCTATTGTTTCATTAAGTTTCTGTATTTCTAGTGCCATGTCTTTTTCTGTCAAAAAAACTTCGTCCTGAAAATCTAATGTCTGCCTTCTAAGTTTTTTAATATGAATCTCTTTCTCCTCTATTTCAGTAGTTAGGCTCTTAATCCTAAGGTGTAAGTCAGCGTTTGATTCAACAGATTTATCCTCCATTGCCAAAACCATTTCACTAAGCTTCCTGTTTTCATTGTATATCTTTTCGATTTGTTGCGAATCAGGGCTTATTTTGCATGCACATTCTTGGCAAAAGTATGGGACTTTTCTTGACTGTAGAGCTAGGAACCTTATTTCAGTTGCACTCCATTTCTCACAATTTTTGCAGGAGACAGTCTTGCATCGGTCACAAATGCCTCCAAATAGTTGGTCACTGCCTTTAGCAGGTTCCTTAAAAATGCAACTTGCAGTACATTTACTGCATGCCTCCGCCATGATTAACGTTTAATGTTTATTAAATTTCTTTGCCACAGTCGCGTCGCTTTTAGTGAATGGTTGGTCACCTTAACCAAATGGGTATCAGACCACTTCAAGAATCAGGTTCCAAAAATTTTTAACCTCACTTATTTATTTTTGTGGGAATTTTTAACAACATAAACAAAGATTGCTACAAAAAATGTAGCTGTGGTTTTTCAGTTTTTGAGTTATCAAATGAAGCCCGGTTCCTCCCCGATCTCACCCATAACATCCAGGGAGGGAGACGATCTATTCTCACACTTTAAGGTACTTTCACCACAATAATATTGTTAACAAATTGGATATTTTTGTAAACAAAACTAATAACCAATGCTGCCACAGGCATGACACAGAAAAATTCTAATAAATTAATATCACAAAAGTGTTTTATAATAGAGCTAAAAGGTTATCTTATATCCTTTTGTTTTTATAGTTATCAGTAGTTTAAAAGTAAATATGATTAGATAGGCGGCCATATAGAACCTAGTTTCCTTAAGGTTTTTAAGAGTGGTAAATATAAACTTTAGACTTTTGGTTTTTGCCATTACTTTTAGGCATTTTAAAAAGGTTTTATAGGAAGGCTTAAAGGTAAACTTAATTCTTTTGTATTTATAGTTACCCATAGCTGTATATTAAATATTATTTAAATAAGCGGCCATATAAAACCTTGTTTCCTTAAGGGTTCTAACAGAAGTAAGTAAATACTTTCGTGTTTTATTTTTTTTTAGGTATTTCTTGTAAAAATAATAGATAGAGGTACAGATTGGTACCTACCTATTGCAAGATTCCGTCCTCCCGGGTAGGACACCCATGCCTAGATAAGGCCTGTTTAGACGGCCAATATAAGAGGTTGTCCTCCAACCTGCAGGCACAACGAATATTGCACTGGTCTTCTCGATTGTGTCGAAATTGCACGATAAAAAACATTTAAAAGTGTTGAATTATACGCTTTTAAACACTTTAAAAACAAATACAAAAAATTTAAGTGAGGTTATGTTGACTATGTTTACATTGTTCTTTTTTGTTGGTTTCATAAGGGCACTCAAAAATCCTTGTTGCGATACAGTAAAAAATAAAACCAAGTGACCACTATAAAACCATAATGGCGTAGATACATTTATTTAATAAATATTGTAAAGAGAAAATATTTATCTAGTCGTTTTATCAGTGTTTTTTAACAATAATTTTACTTTAATCTTGATTTATGTAAACCAAACAGACTTTTTTAATGGTGAATAGTGTAAATGATTTTTTTTTTTATTTAAATATTTGGTATTTTGTTATCAAAAAACTATTAAAAAGCATTCTTGTTCTGGCGCGCTTGTTTTGAGAGCTTTTCAGATACGATTTTATCAGAAAAATAAATCTGGCAGGCAATTTGATCATCAACAAGACGACAAACTCGGTATATTTTTATGTGATAAAATAATTTTGTGACCTAAATTATTTTATATATCCATTGTGAATCTAAAATATCGCCATAGCTTTTATAGGAAAACTTCTTTACTTTAAAGGTATTATGGTATACAACAGAATCGCCAGGATACCAAATTACCAAATCTAGTTTTATAATAGGATAGAGGACGTTTCTGAGTTGCTTTTAGAACCTGGCATAATAGCTTTAGGCTCTAAAAGGTTCTATACTGGTGGAACCGCTAGAGGGCGAAGCTGGAGTTTATTGCTTATGGCTTTATAGTGAGTTTAATACATAGGTTGCCACCACCAATTGGGGAGTCCCATTTAGGAGATCTAAGGGGTATATAAGGGTAATGGGAACGTGCTGGCGACCAAACATTGAAACTAATGGTTTTAAGGAAAGGCGCTGGCAACCTTTAAGCTTCTGCTATAAATAAAGAAATGTTACTTGGGTAATTAAACAAGGTTAAGCAAGGGGAGCAACTATAGCGGGGCCATTTTCCCAAGTAACATTATTACCACTCAAGGTTTTATTAATTTGTTTCCGAGGTTATTTAAAGGGTACTGTTATGGCTTTTAGGAACAATTTGGCTACATAAAGGTAATTTATATTGCCAATTACCTAAAGAGGTATTATACAACCAAAAAGTGATTTATAAAGGGAGTATAATAAAACTGATATTCCTTCTATTCCTTTTAGATACTTTTGGTTTTATTGATTTCTGGTTTATAAAGATGGTCTTATAAAAACGTTTTACCTTAAATTTTTAAAAAGAAATAAACATAACCTTTGGTCATTTAGTTTTTTTCATTACCTTAGGTCATAACATAAGTGTTTTATAATAGGCCTAAAAGGTTACCTTATACCCTTTTGTTTTTATTGTTACCAGTAGTTTAATAGTAGATATGATTATATAGGCGGCCATATAGAACCTAGTTTCCTTAAGATTTTTAAGAGTGGTTGTGGCCTATTAGAATGCGTTGGGTGACATTTGTGGCAGCTTAAAGACGTTGCCGCCATTTTGTGACACTGTAATTAGAATAATGACAATTTGCCAACTTGTGACACAACAAAACCACTGAATAATTAAACAAATATCTGGAAGCAGAACTGTATTTTCCAGCTAGGTAAAACATTGATATGCCCGGTAACTTTTATACAGTGGAGAAGGGGGGGGGTTCAGAAATAAGAAAATTTTAAGTGCGCCACAGTGTTTAATACCAATGTTTTACAAAGAAGATCTTAAATAAAATACAGTTCAACCCAAACGTTGTAGCCAAACAATGAAATTCTACCTACTTCCGAGGCTTCCAGGGTATTTGTGTAATTAAAAAACCAAAAAAAAATTGACTAATAGACAAAATAAAATTCTAAAAGATTGAATTACGATGACAAAACTAGGAGCACTTTACAGGTAGATGGACTCCTTTAACAGGTCATAGTGTACCTACATCTGAGTCAGTAGTGTGAGACTCAGTTATTTAACGATTGAAAAAAATAAATATACTTCCAAAATTATTCTGTCATAGGGGAGATCTGGACCAAATATCTGCTGTCATCATTCTACATTGGGTAGAATGAGACAGACAGCAACCCAGTCCGAGATCCACCTCATGAGGTAAAACAGTGTAAAGAAACCGCTAAAAAAATATAACCTCATCTCTCTTTTGTCTCTGCAAAGTTGGTTCATTGGATTGTACAAATAACACAAAGATTTAGTTCATCTTGTATAATTCAATGGTAAAATCAAATAAAATTACCGGAAACATAAAAAAATAAATGAAATGGATGAAAACAAAGGCCAAAATAGCAAAGCACTTTAAATTTCACAGAAAAATTATCTTAAATATACCGCAAAATTGGGGCTATGACGTCATACCTTTATCTTGCGTTCACAAGAAGTGTTAAAATTAAACTGCAAAATTATATATGGAAAGATTATGTCTAAATGATATTGTGAGAATTATATATGAAAAAATTAAGTGGCCGGAAACCGCTTTGTAAATGTGGTGGGGACAGTAAAACACACAGTACCAACCTAATTTTCCCGGTTAAATTCAAATAAGGATGCAAACCTATTTATAAAAAACTTTCTCAAAAAAATCACTAAATCCGGTTTGCAACCCTGGAGGAAAAGACCCGCGGTTTTCAAACTAACCAATGAGGAAATACACCAATATTTCCATACCGGTATATAGGGGGCAGCACCGACCAAGGGGATAGGAAATACATAAAACGCACACTGAGGTGTTGTCGGATCTATTTCCACGGTTGGAATTTTTATAACAAGGACGTCGAGACACCCTCCATACATAGACCGAACATTTGCCTACCGGACCCCTGCCGACATAACAAGTAGGAGGAAAATAACCAGACGGACTATAAGAAGCTCAGCATTGAAACTATCAACTGTAAAATCAATTACTGGAGATCAGAGCTTGCATCAAACCCAGGAATATTCGAACACTCAACCAATTCCCATATGAGTAAAGCTATACTGAGTGTAGAATTTAGTTGTATTTTAGTTACAGTCTTAGTCAAAAGTTTCCTTTGCTCTTTATAAATGTTTTCTCTAAGATTCATATGGTTTGACGCCATTTTTGTAAAACATTTCTACATTAATAAAGTTGTTTCTGAACCTGAACCTAAAAATACACACTGAACTACTGCTTAAACTCGGCACAAGAGTGTTCAGATGTTAACTCACACGATTTCGTTTATTCTTTTAGTCTTGGTTTTTATCCCTCGTTTATCTCCAATTTACAAAAGTGCATAACTCGTATTTATTTTATCTTCTCCTCATCAAATTAATAAAGATATCAAAGGGGCGGAGCCTCGGTTGTTCCTGGTCGACCCAAATATGTTTTCGTACTATCAAAACTAGCTAATCCGTGAAGGATATGAGGTTCGGATTGTCCCAATATCCTCGAAAATAAACATAAGCGAATGAACTGTTCATCTAAATGTTTCCTTCCTGTTACTGAAACCATTTGTGATGCGGCAACGCCGCCATTCCCCAGCAGAACAGCTGTTTATTTTCGTGAACGTCAAAGAAAACCACAAAATTCCCCAGATAAACAAAACAATCAAAAGTTTCAATGTGATTCCCCGAAACCTGTGATCCCGAATTCCAACCACGATGTCCAGATAATACGGTGTGCGTAGTGTCCACAGTAATTCGATGGAATGTCTCCTTTATAAGGTAACTTTTTGGACACTATATAACCTCCAAACCTAGCTCTATAAAATACCCTTAATTTGTGTACAGAAAGACGAGTCGAAGAGCCTTGATTATTTACCTGAATAAACAAATATGTAACGTTGCCTTAAACGTAAAAATGACACGTTACATAATCCCCCCCCAACTTCAAGACGATTAACCTAAAAAGGTTAATCGGAGAGGTCCGCTGCCGACTTAAGGTCTTTGGCATGCCAACTCCCTGGTAGTACTTTACCCGATGGTTCCTGAAGCTCAAATATCCATGGAGAAATTTTATTCCTAATCACATAAGGACCAACGAATTTCGGTGCTAACTTCTTCGAGAAAAACTTCGCAGCATCTGACAACACATAATTCTTCTTCCAAACACGCTGACCCACAACAAAGTTGGGTACCCTTGTACGCAGATTATACTGAACTACGTTTTTCTCTCCTGCCACCTCTAACCTTCTCTTCACATCAGCATAGAGCTTCCGGAAACCTTCGTTCTTACTTTCAGCTGCAGTTTGTACACCATTCTCTGCAGATAACAAAACTGGGTCGGAGTAATCTTTTCCTGATAAACACATATTCCTACCAAAATTAACAAAGAAAGGAGACATCCTGGTTGTCTCATGGGTTGCAGTACGAATCGCGCAGGCAAGTTTATGTATTTGTTCGTCCCACTTCCTGTGGTTGTCTTTCACATAACAACATAACATGGTTTTTAACGTACGATTCGTCCTTTCTGTTGGATTTGCTCTGGGGTGATAGTACGAATTATACTGAATTTTAACCTGATAACTCTCAGCAAAACGCTTAAACTCGTTACTTTTGTACTGAGGGCCATTATCACAAAGTATCAAACGGGGTACTCCGAAGACCATAAATACTTGCTCCTCAAGATGCTTGACCACTGCTTGAGTAGGAGCTGTTCGCATTGGAAAAACTAAGGAAAACTTACTCAAATAGTCCGTAACGACGAGAATCCAGCAATTACCCTTTGTCGAACGAGGTAAAGGTCCACATAAATCTGTTGAGATAATTTCCCAAGGACGAGTTGGTTTTGGGTGAGATATCATCTGATCAGATACACCTTGTGTATCACCTTTATGAGCTGCACAGACAAAGCATTTCTTTACAAAAGTTGCCACGTCCTGGCGCATTTTTGGCCAATAATATTTTTCTGCCAGTCTGTGGAAGGTTTTATACACACCCATATGCCCTGCGGTAGGAGGATCGTGAGCTTCTCCAATAATTCTACGCCTATGATCTTTGGGGACTACCTCTTTCCAATATTCGTTAGATGGTGAAAGTTGAGGGTATTCTTGTTTGACATATTTATACAACTTATTATCAGTGTATCTCCAATTCATAAATTTTAACGGTGATTCTACGACCCTCTTTACCATCTTTTGGTACCATCGATCTTTAATTGCGGTTGAAACGTCTCTGGGCTGCGAAATTGTATCAATCATGGGTACTGCACGAGACAACATGTCCGGGACAACTAAATCTTTCCCTTTCCGATGAATTACTTCAAAATCATATTGCTGCAGTTTTACAGACCAACGAGCAAGTCTTCCACTGGGCTCTTTTAAGCTATGAAGCCATTTTAAGCTAAAATGATCTGTTATGACCTTAAATGAGATCCCCTCAATATAAGGCCGGAGCTTCTCTATCGCCCAAACCAATGCCAAACATTCTCGCTCGGTGGTCGTGTAAACACGTTCTTGCTTAGTCAAAGACGAGCAAATGACTTTGTCTCTTCAGGATAAGGTTGCGTTAAACATGCTCCTATTCCATATCCTGAGGCGTCTGTTTGAATGACAAATTCCTTGGTGTAATCTGGACATGTAAGAATCGGTGCAGTCACTAAAAGTTCCTTAATCTTAATAAATGCCTTTTCGCAGTCTGGAGTCCAATCGAACTTTTGATTTTTCTTAGTTAGAGCTGTAATCGGAGCTATTAACGCTGAAAAATTCTCTATGAAACGTCTATACCAGGATATTGTACCTACAACTCTACGAACTTCTCTGACAGTTCTTGGCCTCTGGAGCTCTAACATGGCTTTAATTTTATTAGGGTCAACTCGGATGCCTCGACGGTCCACTACGAAACCTAAATAAGTCATTTCTGGCCTACACAGTTGGCATTTTTCCCAACTTACCGTTATCTTTGCATTCTGCAATCTTCGTAGGACTTCCTCAAGAATTCTAAGATGTTCAGAAAAGCTCTGTGTGACAATTACGAGGTCATCGAGATATACGTACACGTAGGGGTCTAAATCGTTTCCTATGATGCTATCTATGACTCTCTGCCAAGTTGCAGGTGCATTATGAAGACCAAATGGTAAACGCTTAAATTGGAAGAGACCTCGTCGACAGATGAATGCTGTTAGTGGCTTCGATGATTCTTCCATTGGTACTTGCCAATAAGCGCTTTTGATATCTAAAGTTGACAAGTATTTAGCATCTTTCAACTTGTCAAGAGTCTCGGATACGAGTGGTAAAGGATAACTATCACGCGCCGTCACTGAGTTCAATTTGCGGTAGTCTACACAGAAACGATATTTCTTTGTGTTTTTCTTTTGTACCATTACCACTGGCGAAGCCCATGAACTACTACTACGTTCTATCACATCCATTTTCAGCATTTCGTCGATTTCGTCATCCATAATCCTATAGGTAGGTGGTAGACGCTTTTTACTCATTGGGCGTCGACCGGTGAGATACCACCATGCCAGAAGTGAGTAGCGCTAAGTGGTATCACCACGTTCCGCTACTGCGCTGGCAGTCCGGTTCCAACAATGAGTAACAGATAGCATGATGGCGCCTCCAGGATCAAAATATTCCGGAGGTAAAATACCCGACCACTCGGATCTCCGGGCGTCGGGTGATCCTGGGGGTCCTTCATGCAAAGATATTAAAAGAAGACCAAAAACTCAACTCAGAATTGATTTTAGCAATATAAGAGGATTAAGTACCAACATGAATTCAGTTCACCAACATCTTGAAGAACAAAGACCTGACATGCTTGTTCTCACTGAAACTAAAATCAGTTCTGCAACACCTACTGTGAAATATCTTTATCCCGGCTATGACCTACATCACCGATTTCGACATAATTTTGGGATCTGTGTGTACATTAAAAATGACCTTTCGAGAGGAGAAGCTAGAACCAGCGAACCTCGATATCATATGGCTGAAATTCACCTCAAAGGCATCGACCAAGTTCATTTGCTGCCTCTACCGACCGCCAAGTAACACCGAGTATCAAAACTTTTTTGCGACATTATCCGAAAACTGTGATAGTATACAATCTAACTATCCACATGCGGAAATTGTTTTTTTAGGCGATTTCAACGTCCACAATATACCCTGGCTAAAACACCACAACAAAACAGATAATGAAGGCAGGGAAGCAGAAGCTTTTGCCATAAGTTGTGATCTAACGCAGCTTGTCGATGAACCTACCCGTATCTCAGAAAGGGGTGAATTTGCAGCGCTTTTAGACTTGTTCCTAACTACAAATCCTGACTCGTACACAATTCAAGTAGATCCCCCACTTGGTTCATCCGATCATAAACTTATAAGAACAAAGTGCGAAATGTTCATACTTGTTGGCTTGGCGGTACTTCCTCGTAAAATGTGGCACTATAAATCGGCAAAATGGAATGACCTTAAACAGTTTTACCTGGATTTTCCATGGCAAGAGGTTTGCTTTAAAACAGCTGATCCCACTATTTGCTGTAATGAAATAACAAAAGTAATCTTATCTGGAATGGATGCATATATCCCACATACAATAAAACGCAGAGAAAATGCAAAACCTTGGTTCAACAGCCAGTGTCAAACGGCTGTACAGAAAAAACACAGAGCATATAACCTTTGGAAACGACAACAAACCGCTCAAAACCACACAAAATTTGTAGAAGCCAGAAATAGTTGCAAAATTACTATTGACGCCGCCAAAGAAACATACAATCAAAGAATAAAAAACAGGTTGCTGAATTGTCCAAGTAGTTCTAGGTCCTTTTGGTCTCTTGCAAAAGCCGTTGGATCAAACTTCACCAAGTCATCCATACCACCACTTACAGATAAAAGTACTCACTTAGCCACAACATCAGAGGAAAAAGCCAATATGCTGGCCAAAATCTTTTCCTCCAACTCAAACCTAACAGTGCCAAATGGAAAAACTCCACCGTTCATTGAAAGGGTTTCCCACAGTATGCCAGAGGTACCCTTTTTTCACAGAGAAATACGAAAATCCCTTAAAAAGTTGGATACAAACAAAGCAATGGGTCCAGATGGCATTCCCGCGATAGTACTCAAAAATTGTGCTAGCGAACTCACCCCAACTTTCGCAAAATTATTCAATTTATCTTATAGGCAAGGAATATATCCATCATCATGGAAGTCTGCCGCAGTACAACCCATTCCAAAGAAAGGAAAAAAGACAGATCCGTTAAACTATAGACCAATTGCTCTACTTCCGGTGATATCAAAAGTAATGGAAAGAGTTGTGAACAATCACCTAACCAAGTACTTGGAAAAGTACAAAATTATCAACGACAAGCAATACGGATTTCGAAAATATAGGTCAACTGGCGATTTACTTACATACGTCACTCACTTATGGCAAAAAGCGATTGAGTTGCGAGGTGAAACAAGAACAATTGCCTTAGATATATCTAAAGCATTCGATAAAGTCTGGCATGAAAATCTGCTCAACAAGCTCAAAGCAACGGGATTGTCGCCGAGACTTTGCACTTGGTTTGAAAGTTACCTTGGAGATAGATCCATTTATGTTGCACTGGATGGCCGGAACTCCAACTCTTACCAAATAAATGCTGGTGTGCCACAGGGAGCAATCCTTTCGCCAACACTTTTTCTGATTTACATAAATGACCTCATAGATAAAACAGTAAATCCACTTTATTGCTTTGCAGATGATGGCAATGTAGTCTCCTCAGTCATACCACCCACATGTCTCTCCGCACGTGAATTCCATTACCTTCGACTAACTGAAATATCACAGATAAATAACGACTTGGAGATAATAGAGGACTGGGGCAACAAAAACCTTGTACAGTTCAACGCGCAGAAAACCCAAGCAGCCCTGTTTTCAAAAAAGACCAGCACCGGTGAGCCAAACATCATGCTATCTGGAAGTGCTGTCGCATTGCAGAGCCAGTTGAACATCTTAGGAGTCACTGCAGAGACCAACATGTCTTGGCACAGTCACGTGGCAGATATAGCTAAAAGGGCGTCCCAAAAGCTTGGGGTGCTATTTCGTACATGACATCTGTATACACCAAGCCAACTGCTGACACTCTACAAAGCCCAGATTCGACCAACTATGGAGTACTGCTCACATATATGGAGTGCGGCACCCAAACATAACTTAATGCTTTTGAATACCGTGCAAAAACGAGCTATCAAGCTGATCAATGACCCCGCACTTACCCGTAGCTTGGATAGTCTCGAACATCGAAGAACTGTGGGCGATATATCTCTCTTCTACAGGTATTATCACAGAAAATACTCTGAAGAGTTGGCACGTATGATCCCCCCGGGAGTAGCACCTACTAGGCGAACACGTCAAACAGACGGTAACCATCAATTTATTGTCAAAATAGAGGCACCAAGAACCTCATTATATCAGAATTCATATCTCTGGAGAACAGCATCGCTGTGGAATAAACTCCCTGCGACAGTTTTCCCTGCAGGTTACAACCTGAACCGTTTCAAAACCAACACACACCAATATTTCCGCGCACTTGCCGCTTCTCGAGCGTGATAGGGATCTCCTTGCGAGTGCGCATACCCGTAAAAAAAAAAATTAAAAAAAAATAAGTTTCTGAATGACCGGTGAGACCTTATATGAACGTTGTCTTATCGGTGCTGCATCTGTTGTAATCTTATGCTCTACCCTGTCTGTACATCCCAGTGAGTCACCCATAATAGTCTTATATTTAACGACCAATTTCTCTAGTCGTTCTGATTCATAAGGTGTAAGAGTTGTTTGTTGGTCTGATGTTTCTAAAGAACAAATCACATCTTTATTATCGGCAAAGTGCCACTCATTAGTACTTAAGTTCGGTACTATACCCATCGAAATCCAAAAATCTAATCCCAAAATCAAAGTGTGTGGCAACTCAGGAACGACGACGACCTCTATTAACCTAAATTTATCCTGAACTCGCATAGGAAGCTGCACTGTCCTAATACTACTCGTGGTTTGACCATTTGCCACAATACAACTCGTCTTCTTCGTCGTATCAAGTGAAAAACCAAACCTCTCGATGATTGACCAACCATGATTCCCTAAAAAGGTACGTGAGGCCCCGGAATCCAACAAACCTAATAACTTATTTCCGAGTACATCCACTTCTAAATAAGGCCTTTCATCTTTCCGAGCATGACTTATCACATAATCTAAGACGTACGTTAGCCTATCGGTCGATGCTTGTTCAGGCTGACTCGAAGGTCGACCGCCTACGAGCGCCTGGGTCCGTTTCCCTGACGATTACAATTACGACATTCTCTGACTGTTACCCCTGCCTGACCACACGAAAAACATTGCTTACCTCTAGGTAATGCGCACCCGATCGCCATGTGCCCTGTTTGGTTCCATCTATAACAAACAACGTCCCTATTCGCCCTACTAGATCCAACACCGTCATAATCCTGGCTGTGGTGGTTGTCCATCTCTGTCATTTACACTAGACTGACCACTAGCTGGTTGTTGTCTCTCTCTATCAGCCCTAGCAGAGAAACTGCTTGCTGGCTGCTGCCTATTTCTGTCGAATCTATTAGCAGGATGATTTAAATTCTGTTGGTTCGATGTCCCGGCACCTGATATTTGAATTGCATCAACCCCTGTTGGGAAATCGTCACTGTCGCTCTCTACGTCAACGTAGGCTATGTCAGGTTCGATTGATTGGTTTCTTCTAGGTGTAAAATTTTCTTCCTCTAAACCATATCTCTGGTCTATTCTACACAGATCCTTCAAATGTGATAGGCTATTGACCTCAGTAGCAATCAACCCATTCTTATAGGTGTCTGCTATATTTCTGAAGACGATAGCTAATTTTGCCTCTTCAGAAACAGGACAGCCAAGTCTTTGGAAGTATGTGTTCATGACAGCAATATAGGTCCCTATAGACTCTCCAGGGCCTTGTTTACGTTTTTGTATTTCCTTCAATAGCTTCTCGCCATATGAAGAAGGAAGATATTCTGCCATGAACCTTTGTTCCAGCTGTTCCCATGTATGGACTTCTCTACGTAAAAAGTATAAGCTGACTTTTCAAAAAGATCAATGCCCGAATTCAGTAAAACCTTTTTGCTGACTCCTCTAGCCTGACTCAACTCGTCCACTCTCTCGAAAAATGCGGTGACGGAGATTGGTCCCCTCACACCTGTAAACTTTAAGTTCCACTTATGCGGAGATACAGGTGCAACGTGATATGAAGTACCAGGATCACTTGACATTGGTACTCGCGACGAACACGAAAATGGTCGTGACTGAGCAATTGGTGCAATGCTACTTTGGAGGGCAGCTAGACTCAAAGGAACGGTAGACGGTTGTTGATAATGAAAAGCTGATGCACCGTCATTCTGGATCGGCATAGGGAGTGGTGCTTGTACTGATGTTTGAGTTGGGTTCGTAAGCACTTGCATTTGCAATGGAGCAATGACCGACGGTTGATTTGTGGGCGGTTTAGCTGTTCTTTGTGTGCTCGAGTGCTGTGGTTGCGGGAGTTGAGACTGGCTGGGAATGTTGCCAACATTTGTCGAGTGATCTGAGCTTCGACTTGTTGATTGGGTTTCAGATGCTTCATCATCATCTGAGGTAACGCCAACTCTTAGTAAATCTGTTGCTTGGCTCTGCTATCTCCCAATCAAACTCAAGGTTTCCGCAACCAGTATGCCTTTTGTTTGACTTTCTTCGAAGTTGGACGGATTCATGTTGTTAATCCTGGCTAACACGTGTTCCAACCTTACAGCGATTTTCCTAAACTCTCCCCCTTTACTCGTACCAGAGAACTTCTCTACCAGCGGTACCAGACTATCAAGCTTCTTCATGCAGCTAAAAGCATCCTGGCCAAATTTAAAGGGATACAGAGGGTATCTCATACTTCCATCAGTCCTTTCTCTCTGTCTAATCAATATGAGCTGTTGCTTCATCTCTTCCACATATCCAATGGCTATGCCTCTCCATGTTAATTCGTAGATTAACTCGTCCTTGACTAAGTACCTTATGTCAGACAACCGACTCAAAGAAATAGCCATGGTGCCTTTTATATTCAAACTTTAAACTTTAATTAAAACTGTTAATTATACCTCCCAATTATAAAAACTAAACCACGCAATAACAAACACAAAGTTCACTTTAAACGCACTAGTGAAAATCACTATAAATTTTCTCACAAATGTAGAAAATATAAAATTAAATACGGGCAGACGCGAACGAAATCGAAGAACACCGGAGCAGTAAGAAAATAAAATTTATTTGCATTTAAAAATGTAATCATAGTTTATATTAAGTATTTGTACAACCAACTATGACGTCCAACCTTGCAGAGAGAAATAACTACTTAAATCCTAAATTAGAATTAACAAGTAGCCATAAAAAAAAAGTTAAAAAATAAAAGAGAGACAAGAGTTTTGGCAGTGTTTAGGTCTTATGTTCCACTCCTGCGTGAGTAAAACCAAAAAAAAAAATAATTGCGCTTATCCTAGCTGAACTGGATTAAAATTAAAGTTAAGTGATGTTTGTTTACCTCAGCAACCGAATAGGTAAATTTATCCCTAAATGGAACGTACAACAGACTACCTATAACAAAAAAATCCCAAAGCTGTTGTACACAGTTAACGCTAGGGTATACTCCTGCTATTGCAGAACGGCTCCACTAATAAACTCCTAAAAAAAAACCCAAATCGCCGTATACAATGATTTTTCTAAAAAGAAAAAATCAAAACCCAATTTAACCTGCTTACCTACTCTCAGTTTACACGAAACATGCATTGCTTAAGGCCACATCATCCCTTAATATATAAGTGAACGCAATAAACATCGGAACAGATGTTCGTGTTATAGAAATCGTAAAATATGCTCAATTAAAAAAAATCCGCTCTCTGAAATTGCGTCGAATGAGACTAGTAAGGATGTTGTGTGTAATTAAATTTTTTTTTTTTAAATTACCGATGGTATAAAAAAAAATTATACAAATAACGTCTTGGTAGGACTGCAACTCTCTAATAATCGTTAAAATGAAATTCCCAAAATTTTAACTAAATTGATGCATCAACCCATGGTCAAAAAGACCCTAGGATCGAACCGAAAGGTGTCCAAAAAAAAAATTTTTTTTTAAATTTTTTGGTGTCGACCACAGTAGCCCAATAATAAAAAATTAATCAGTGGCTCACTAAAATTTTCAAAATATTACTCTACCCTAATAGGTGGTTTGGAGTAGGGGGAAAAAATTAAAACAAATGATGATAGGTTGTTAAAACGCGAGGGTTCGAAATGAAATTATATTTTAATTCAAAAAAAAATATTTAAATAAACTGGTAAAACCATTGTAGGGCAAGGTACTACTATGCACCAAAAAGAAAATTTTCCAACAAGAAAATCAAGTTTCCTTACTTAAAAAAAATATTTAAAAGAAATATTAAAAAAATATATTTTCAAAAAAAAATTAAAAACGTTTAAGTGGGGTTGCAGCTCCTATTAACGATTTTAAAAGAATTAAAATAAAATTAGCACTAGAAAAATCTTAATAGAGTTATGTCATGCAACAGTTTTTGTTATTTTCCTTTAAAAACAGTTGTAGATTTCTTTCCTCTCCCAAAACTGTGTGAATGTAAAAAGTGAATGAGCTAGAAAAATTAATTTATTATCCGGAAGAAAAAATTTGTTGGAAATTAAATTTACTTAAAAATCATAAGGTTAAAAAAATCGTAATTGCAAAAAAACAATCAGTTTAGGAAAAGAAAAAAAAATATTTATGTTCCAAAAAAAACAACCGATGTTAGTGTATTTGTTTAAAATTATTACTTAAGGAAATAAGCAACGTCAGTACTTATTTACTGTACCACTATAATGTGAAGAACCTTTGCACTCAACTCCGTAAAGAATTATCTTGTGTGCACTTTCAAAAAAACAAATATGAAAACAATTTCAAGGTTCACCTATAAGAACGTTGTAAAACTAAATCTGCCTACTCAAGTGTCTTTACACACAACATCTAATCAAAAAATTTTTTTACTGCTTAATGCATTCTCAGATCCTTATTCCTGGTGTTCACGAGATCTAAAATTAAGTTGGGCCCTTTCCACAACTATTAGTCAAAGCAAAATTACCAAATGTCCAAGGGCTAATGAGACCCTATCACTGACAAATGACATTTTGAAATGAAACAGTTGGGAATAATCCTACGTAAAAACCAGACAACAAAAATCAAGACCCAAAAACTATTACATTCATTTTAAAAGAGCATAATAAAACTCCCGGCCCCAATTAAACTTTTGTTATATCAACAAGACTCGGCCTAAAACCAAAAAAAACTTTTTATTAGACATTTCCCCTATTTCCTAAGTATAATGTCAATAAACCCAAAAACTTGTGATTTCCATTCCAAACCCATCTGGACCCTATATATTTTTCAAACGGTTAAACGCCCACAGGCGAAACAATATCTTATTTCAAAGAAAGGTGAGGATATTTTGAAGCACCCTGTGAAAATAGGACACTATTATGGAAAATTGTTCAGATCAGTGTTCTTACTAATTTTTAACCTAAATATATCTAGTTCCCTCATGTGCATGTTACTATTTTAATTACTATCATAATTAAATAGATCACAAAATTTGTCTTTTTCCGCAAGTCTGCAAGGTCCTGGAAGATGTGAGACTCAGCCTGTAGGCCAAATTTGGATGTATTTTAATTTAGCGAAAACCGAAGTTGCGAAATCCTAAAAAGATTAGCAGGAAGTCCTCGTTCCTCGATTTCTACACTCCGAACCAAACATTTCTTCCATTTCCACCCAGCTCGCGAGAGAAATAAAACCCTAATTATTGCAATATAAAAGGTAGCTAGGTCCTTTACACCCTGTACAACTATCAGATTTTAAAAAAATAGATGCCCTCATCAATGTTTAGTCGCCTAAAGGAAAACCTATTGTTTTTAACTTTATTCTTAGGTTGAAATCATTAAAAAAAAAAACCAATGATCTTAAATTTATTGTTTAACCTGAACACTTTCCCATTTATTCCACAAAAGTGTATTGTAATTTAAAAATTTGCTTCATTTTTTGAGGTCACCAGTATGAAATTATTTTAAAATTAAAAAAAAATGAAATCAAAAAAAAATTATTTCCCAATTGTCCACAACTTCCAAGTTTTCATCCCTAAATACCTAGGTACTTTCTCAGTCTAACACCATCCATCGTTATCCAACATAACGCTTTAATTTCAGAAGCAACAAAACGAAGATTAAGTGAAAAAGCTAAGCAAGAAAGTTGGAAGTTGCTTTACAATGGGCGCAGATGTAAGGCCCCTTTAAGTACACGCCACTGTCCTGAAATGCAAACTAACGAAAAAACTGAAGACTAGCATATCCGCCGTCAAACAACATTTGGCATGAAATTAAAATAATTTCATATCATACCAGTATCCTCCAAAAACAAAACGTTTGTATATAAGACCCAAACACCTAACCAATAAATCTTGTTATTTAAAATTATGATTTGGAAGTAAAAGATTTATTTATTCCTGCCTGATCAACTAAGACAAAAAAAAAGTTCCCCTTTTGTAACTCAAGAAGTTCCCGTTTGGTCCCCTAAAAAAATATAACCTGTCTGGTCACCCTTTAAAACTACGACCACTATACAAACCGTTTAGACCAAACAAGAATTCGAGAAGTTATGTTTACCGAGAAAAAATAATCTTTTTAAGAAAAATTAAATTATTTAAAAAAGTAGTAAAATTTTGAAATATTTTTACCAATTACCCCCGCCTAGCATTTATATTTAGTTGAAAGTCTCTCTTAAATTCACTGACCAGTTTCACGGCCTCACAATGACATTACTGAACTTTACAAATGAACTAAAAAAAATATAAAAAAAAACTTATATCTATATCTGTCTCAGTTAAACATTTCTTTTGTGGTATTATATCTAGTTGGGCTTCAAATTCATTTTCTCTGTATTCAATCCGGAGCAGGCAAAACTTCTCAAGGCTGAACGGAGAAAAAAATACAGAAAAAAGTAATTGTGAACCAGAAAAACTTTAATTGATAGAAATACCCATAGGTCATTTTTAAAAAAAGTGCACTCCAAAGCCCAACGCTGTATTTTCAACCAAAAAAATTTGACCAGTCACAAAAACACAACTAGACAACTAAACTGGCAACCAAAGACCTAAAAAAACTTCTCCGAAAAAAATACCCCAAAAAAAATGTTAACTGGACCTCTGGCGTTGATGTTCAGCCAATATGTTGCTCTAGGAATTTTAGCCTTGTGTTCCCTAAACTTCCGAGCTAACTATAAGTAGTAGTAGTAGTAGTACCCTCCTCTGACCCGATGTAACTGAGTGACGTAAGGTGTTAAATGCCATCAACAGTTACCACCAAAAAACAAGAAAAGAAAATGACAAAGCAAAATAAACTCATTTTCCTTTTCTTTCATTACTAATTAATACTTTCAACTAAACAAAGCTACCAGCTGTTAAGCTATATTTACTTTAAAAGAACTCAGCCAAGAAAAATTTGTGTGAAACCCTGTAAAAATATTGTGGTGATATCCCACAAAAAATTTAAATCACCCAAAAAATAACTTGTTGACCTAAATAAATTGACTGCACGAAAAAATAATCGGTGAAACAATTTCTATCTTATCACAAGCAGGAAATAATAACATATTAGTAGTGGGCAACCTGCAAAAAAAAATTGTTAGAAAAAAACACACTACCTATGTCATATATTTAAAACATAAAAAGACCATGTCTGGAGGTCCATCCACCTGTAAATCAAAAAAAAAAATTAAAGTAAATTTACATTACTGTGTTAAATTAAAACGTGTTTTTCCTACAAAAAAAACTTTAAAGAATTAAGAACATGATTTGGACGCTGTTGAATAAAAACTTCCATGCTTTTTATCCACTTATTATTCCTTAATAAATAAAAATGAATATTTTATTTTCCAAGAAAAAACTTGTGAGGATAAACTAACAAAAAAACTATGAGAATCACTAAAACAACAAAACGAGTTCCAAATCAATGTTCAAATATTACCAAAAAATATTTAAAAATTGTTATTTCCAACAACCAATGGTCTTGTTTTTTATTTAAAAAAAATGATTGGTTATCAAAAAACACCGACAGCCACTGAAAGCTTTTAACCTGGCTTTGGCTGTAACACAGAAAAAAAATAAAAAAAATTCCAAAAAAAATTCAAAAAACTTTTTTCTTTTTTCCAAATTTAAAAAAATCAAAAAAAATTACATCAGATGTTAAAAGAAACTAGCCAAAACTCACGTAGGGCGCCAATTTGTGGCCTATTAGAATGCGTTGGGTGACATTTGTGGCAGCTTAAAGACGTTGCCGCCATTTTGTGACACTGTAATTAGAATAATGACAATTTGCCAACTTGTGACACAACAAAACCACTGAATAATTAAACAAATATCTGGAAGCAGAACTGTATTTTCCAGCTAGGTAAAACATTGATATGCCCGGTAACTTTTATACAGTGGAGAAGGGGGGGGTTCAGAAATAAGAAAATTTTAAGTGCGCCACAGTGTTTAATACCAATGTTTTACAAAGAAGATCTTAAATAACATACAGTTCAACCCAAACGTTGTAGCCAAACAATGAAATTCTACCTACTTCCGAGGCTTCCAGAGTATTTGTGTAATTAAAAAACCAAAAAAAAATTGACTAATAGACAAAATAAAATTCTAAAAGATTGAATTACGATGACAAAACTAGGAGCACTTTACAGGTAGATGGACTCCTTTAACAGGTCATAGTGTACCTACATCTGAGTCAGTAGTGTGAGACTCAGTTATATAAACGATTGAAAAAAATAAATATACTTCCAAAATTATTCTGTCATAGGGGAGATCTGGACCAAATATCTGCTGTCATCATTCTACATTGGGTAGAATGAGACAGACAGCAACCCAGTCCGAGATCCACCCCATGAGGTAAAACAGTGTAAAGAAACCGCTAAAAAAATATAACCTCATCTCTCTTTTGTCTCTGCAAAGTTGGTTCATTGGATTGAATAACACAAAGATTTAGTTCATCTTGTATAATTTAATGGTAAAATCAAATAAAATTACCGGAAACATAAAAAAATAAATGAAATGGATGAAAACAAGGGCCAAAATAGCAAAGCACTTTAAATTTCACAGAAAAATTATCTTAAATATACCGCAAAATTGGGGCTATGACGTCATACCTTTATCTTGCGTTCACAAGAAGTGTTAAAATTAAACTGTGCAAAATTATATATGGAAAGATTATGTCTAAATGATATTGTGAGAATTATATATGAAAAAATTATAGTTAAGGCTTGCTCCTACCTTGGTCCTTCAATTATTTAATAATTATTGGTGTTTTATTTAGTAAACCTGGAAGTGTTGTTGGTTTTCCGACATACTCCTGCCACTGCTGTTCTGGCTTGTTGTTTTCAGCAAGGTGCAAACATTGATCAAAAAACGAATCAAGATAAAGTAAAACAAACCTTTCTTAAAAGATTAAACATTGTGCTGAAAACGAAACTGAACTCAAAAAACAAAATTCAGGCAATTAACACATGGGCAATCCCAGTTGCAGCATATACGTTTGGGGTGATTGGTTGGACACAGACAGATATGCAGGCGCTGGACCGGCTTCTACGTACCACTCTTACAAAACACCGAATGCATCACCCTAATTCAGCACTAGAGAGGCTGTATTTGCCGCGAAAGGAGGGGGGCAGGGGACTCATCTGCTTGGAACAACTATGCACCAACGAAACATCAAAGCTACACAAATACTTTACAGGCAAAACCTTACCATTCTTTTGTAGTCTGGTACAAATTGACGCGAACTATTCTGTCCTGAATCTTGCGGAGCAGCGACCTGATGGATCCTTGCCCGAGCGTAAAACCCTGTGGAAAATGAAATGTTTCAGTTTCCTGGAATTCGTCTATTTTGTACGAAGTTCCCCTACACCGAGTAATTTAATCAAGAACCCCATGTCGACTCAATAAAGTAAAGTAGATTTAAACAGATGAACTAAACTAATCCTAACGTACCTTTCCCAGGGTTACAAGGCTACACCCGGCTTCCCACCAGCGTCCAGCACAACTGTCGATGGAATGGACAGGCTGTAGACAAAGGAGAAAAACAATATATAGTTCTTATCCAAAACGTGGTCTTAAAAAAAATAAAAAAAACTCCAAAAATTCCCCATGTCTCTTGTCGAAAAGTACATTTCACACGAAAAACAATTACAATTTGGGAGGAAAATATTATCTTAAAGAGTCCTCAAATAATCAAAAAAATTAAAAAAATAAAATTGAACTTACCGCTCTTATTTCCCGTACAAATGGCGTAGGCCGACTTAAATCTCCCTCAAAAGGGTGTGAGCATCACTCTAGATTTCGCCTAAACACGACGGACTCACTCTTCACAGTCTCTGAGACAGAACCTGCGGTTTCTGCAGTGCCACTAACCACAAAGAATGGCGATCCCAGTGACCTGTTGCCGACCCAGCCAAAATTCGTTAGCAAAGAGACCAGGCACTTTGTCGAGAACACCAAAAAAATTAACTGGCCGGAAACCGCTTTGTAAATGTGGTGGGGACAGTAAAACACACAGTACCAACCTATTTTTCCCGGTTAAATTCAAATAAGGATGCAAACCTATTTATAAAAAACTTTCTCGTCAAAAAAATCACTAAATCCGGTTTGCAACCCTGGAGGAAAAGACCCGCGGTTTTCAAACTAACCAATGAGGAAATACACCAATATTTCCATACCGGTATATAGGGGGCAGCACCGACCAAGGGGATAGGAAATACGTAAAACGCACACTGAGGTGTTGTCGGATCTACTGCCACGGTTGGAATTTTTATAACAAGGACGTCGAGACACCCTCCATACATAGACCGAACATTTGCCTACCGGACCCCTGCCGACATAGCAAGTAGGAGGAAAATAACCAGACGGACTATAAGAAGCTCAGCATTGAAACCATCAACTGTAAAATCAATTACTGGAGATCAGAGCTTGCATCAAACCCAGGAATATTCAAACACTCAACCAATTCCCATATGAGTAAAGCTATACTGAGTGTAGAATTTAGTTGTATTTTAGTTACAGTCTTAGTCAAAAGTTTCCTTTGCTCTTTATAAATATTTTCTCTAAGATTCATATGGTTTGACGCCATTTTTGTAAAACATTTCTACATTAATAAAGTTGTTTCTGAACCTGAACCTAAAAATACACACTGAACTACTGCTTAAACTCGGCACAAGAGTGTTCAGATGTTAACTCACACGATTTCGTTTATTCTTTTAGTCTTGTTTTTTATCCCTCGTTTATCTCCCATTTACAAAAGTGCATAACTCGTATTTATTTTATCTTCTCCTCATGAAATTAATAAAGATATCAAAGGGGCGGAGCCTCGGTTGTTCCTGGTCGACCCAAATATGTTTTCGTACTATCAAAACTAGCTAATCCGTGAATAATATGAGGTTCGGATTGTCCCAATATCCTCGAAAATAAACATAAGCGAATGAACTGTTCATCTAAATGTTTCCTTCCTGTTACTGAAACCATTTGTGATGCGGCAACGCCGCCATTCCCCAGCAGAACAGCTGTTTATTTTCGTGAACGTCAAAGAAAACCACAAAATTCCCCAGATAAACAAAACAATCAAAAGTTTCAATGTGATTTCCCGAAACCTGTGATCCCGAATTCCAACCACGATGTCCAGATAATACGGTGTGCGTAGTGTCCACAGTAATTCGATGGAATGTCTCCTTTATAAGGTAACTTTTTGGACACTATATAACCTCCAAACCTAGCTCTATAAAATACCCTTAATTTGTGTACAGAAAGACGAGTCGAAGAGCCTTGATTATTTACCTAAATAAACAAATATGTAACGTTGCCTTAAACGTAAAAATGACACGTTACATGGTAAATATCAACTTTAGACTTTTGGTTTTTGCCATTACTTTTAGGCATTTTAAAAAAGTTTTATAGGAAGGCTTAAAGGTAAACTTAATTCTTTTGTATTTATAGTTACCCATAGCTGCATATTAAATATTATTTAAATAGGCGGCCATATAAAACCTTGTTTCCTTAAGGGTTCTAACAGAAGTAATTAAATACTTTCGTGTTTTAGTTTTTTCAGGTACTTCTAGTAAAAATAATAGATATACCTAGGTACAGATTGGTACCTACCTATTGCAAGATTGATTATTTAAAGCACAATAATTAATAATTGTTGAGCTTCCGTCATCCTAGGTAGGGCACCCAGGCCTAGATAAGGTGTGATGTTTAAACGGTCAATATAAGTGGTTTCCCTCCAACCTGCAGTCACAACGGATATCATTGCACCGGCTCTCTTGATTGTGTGCAAATTGCACGATAAAAAACATTTAAAAGTGTTGAATTAGATATCTTTAAAAAACAAATACAAAAAAATTAAGTGAGGTTATGTTGACTATGTTTGAGGGTGCAAACGTAAGTTGGGTTGAGTTTAGGTTGGCTGGTTCACCACTTACACCACTCATTCGAGAAATACCCAATATTTTGAGATAAGAAATTGAAAAACGTAATTGTAAAGTTTATTGAAAGGAAATCAGTAAAAACGATGCATATAAAATATCTAAAGTGCACCTACCTTAGTTTTCATCTAGTTGCAGTCGTTTTGGTCGCTTGGAAGATAGGAAAAACGGGAAATATGTAGCACTCACGGCGTTTCTTGTGCCTTCTTCACGGTTTCCCGATTGCGACTCCACGCACAGACTCGCGCGTGTCTCGGTGCGGGGATAAGTCATATGCATATACCCCGCGATATTTGAAATGAAAAATAATATTAAAATATAAAAGTAGCCAAAAGCTGGCAAATAATTCTTGCACCAACATTTTCCGGCCACCAAAACACGTGTGTTTTTAGTAAGGATACGAAAAAAAAACTATATTTAAATAGCCAAATCGTGCAAGTATGCACGAAAATTTACCTTAATTCTAGTAAATTATAAAAAGGAAAAAAAATTATATATAAAGAAAAGAAAAAAATAAAAAATTTTGAGCAAAATTTCGAAAAATTTACTTGTGTTCTACCTCCGGCAGGGGCAGGACACATAACTTGACCACCGGTCTTCGATAAGTACCAGTGGCGGTTTCTACTGTCACATCGCGAGTAAGCCCATCAGCACCTGGATGTAGCGCTACAACACGTCCGAGTGACCACTGCATAGGTGGTTTTTGCTCATTCTTAATAACGACTAAAGTGTTGACTTTTATGTCATAGTATTTCTCAGTCCACTTAACACGTTGTTGAAGTGTGTTTAAATATTCTAAACGCTACTTTTTCCAAAAGTCAGCTTGAAGTCTTTGGACAAGCTGCCAGCGAGACAAAGTGTTAAGCTTGAGGTCGGAAAAATCAGGTTCTGGTATAGAATTTAAAGGCTCCAATGTTAGAAAATGACCTGGTGTCAGCGGAATGAGGTCATTTGGATCTAGACTTTGAGCATAGAAAGGTCTACTATTGAGTAAAGCCTCAACTTGAAACAAGAAGGTAGTAAATTCCTCATATGTAAGGCGCTGCTCGCCTACAACACGTTTGAGGTGAGCCTTGGTGGATTTTACTCCAGCCTCGGCTAAACCGTTTAAGTGAGGACTTCCAGGGCTAGAAAAATGCCACGAAATGCTTAAGCTTTCACATGCTTCCTTTGAGTAGGTTTGAAGTAACCTATCTGCACCGACAAAGGCGGTACCGTTATCAGAATAAACGTGTGATATCCTTCCACGTCTGGAGACAAACCTTTTAAAGGCCGCAAGAAACGTATCTGTTGAAAGATCGGAAGTTAATTCTAAATGCACTGCTTTGGTTGCAGCACAAACGCAAACAAGAATATAGCCTTTATAAAGTTTGGCACCTCGGTGTCTTGACATTAAGATATCAAACGGTCCGCAATAGTCCACGGCAACATGGGAAAATGGTTTTAACTGGGAAATCCTTTGAGGAGGTAAATCTCCCATAAATTGCACAGCTGGTTTTGGATGAAGTCTGAAGCATAAGATACAATGAGAAACTACCTTTTCAATAGCGTATCGAGCAGACAGCACCCAAAATTGCTGCCTTAGCAGATAATGTAGGGTTTTGAGACCTGGATGAAAGTATTTTGAATGTGTATATTCGATAATTATTGCAGTAAGCCGGTGTGAACGTGGCAAGAGCAACGGATGCTTAGCATAATAAGAAAGTTCAGAAGCATGCTTAATGCGACCGCCTACTCGGAGACAGTCTTGTTGGTCCAGGAATAATGAAAGTTTACGAAAGGGCTTTGGAAGCAACTTGTTTGTTTTAAATTTTGAAAGAAGATCTGAAAATACTGTACGTTGGACATGGCGGACAAGAACAATCATGGAATTCTGCAGTTCCTTTTCCGTTACCAAATGATCTGAGTAATAGATTTTCGAAATTGGTCTAAGCGTGTAGGAAATGATTCGTTGTATTTTCGTGAGAGAAGAATGTTTATTCAAGAGAACATCGATCTCATGTGGGTCTGACATGACCGTGAGAAATGTCTTGCGTTCTTCCAAATCATCACTGTCGCAAAGATCTGGACAATGAAAGCCATTAGACCATTCCTCTCGTGGAAGGCTTAGAAAGGGTGGACCTTTCCACCACATGTCATGGTGAACAAGTTGGTTAGGTGTAAGTCCACGAGAAGCACAATCCGCTGGGTTTTCAGCAGACGGAACATAGTGCCATACATGAGGGGGTAAAGTTTCTTGGATTTTGCAAACACGATTAGCGACGAATGTAACCCATCTATGGGGAGAATCAGATAACCAGCGCAAGACCACTTGTGAGTCAGACCACGCCCAAATTTCATTAAACACCAAAGGTTCAGCGTAACTTGCTTGAATGAAAGAGATAAGAACACACAGTAGGATAGCGCCCAAGAGTTCCAGTCTTGGGAGACTAACCGTTTTAAGTGGTGCAACTTTAGATTTTGCCATAACAAGAAAAGTAAACAGACCGCCAGAAGATGCTTCAATACGAAGGTAGACTGTGGCTGCATAACCAACCATTGAAGCGTCGGAAAATCCGTGTAATTCTATGCGAGTAGGTTTGTCTATTGTAAGACGTCTAGGTAAATGAAGATTAGAAAGTTCGGGAAGCTCCATGCGAAACTGATTCCAAATATTTATGATATGAAGGGACGGAAGAGAGTTCCACTCTATTTTTTCCTTCCATAAATCTTGCATCAGATGCTTGGCCAGTAAGGACACTGGAGAACAGAAACTTAACGGGTCAAATATTTTCATTATTCGAGAAAGGATTCCACGTTTAGTGCAAGGGTTATCGTCAGGTATAACAAGATATGTAAATGAATCTGTCACTGGATTCCATTGGAGACCAAGCACCTTGACAAAATTAGGCTCTGCTTTGTCGAAAGAAATAGACATTTGTGTGTCCGTCTCTGAAAATGATGAAATAAGTTCTGGTTTGTTACTTGCTCATTTTATGAGCTCGAAACCGCCACGACGTAATAGTGAAATGAGTTCTTGCTGTAGATCTATGGCCGAAACTACGGAATTGTGGCCGCTTAAAACGTCATCGACGTAGACGTCTTTTAACAAAACTCTAGAAGCATTAGGAAAGTTTTTAGACTCTAATCTAGCCAATTCCTGTAGAGTACGTATAGCCAAGTAGGGTGATGATTTAAGACCATAGACAACAGTTCTGAGAGAGTAGGTTTGAATGGGATCGGTTTCAGAGAATCTCCATAAGATATTCTGATATCGTGTGTGCTCAGGTGTGACAAGAATTTGTCGAAACATTTTAACAACATCTGCAGTAAACACTACAGCATGATATCGGAATTTCAGAAGTATTTCGCGGATATCAGATTGAAGTTTAGCACCTGCGCACAATGTATCATTTAAAGATAAACCCCTAGGACCCTTTTGTGAAGCATCAAAAACGCAGCGAATTTTTCCCCTATTGAAAACACTATGGTGGGGAATGAAATATGAACAGTCTAAGATTTCTTTGGAACTAGGTGTAGGGACTGGAATCATGTGATTTGATAATATGTATTCCTTCATGAAGTCTTTGTATGCTTCATAATGCACAGGGTCTTTAAGAAGTCGGAATTCGAGCGATTTAAACCTTTTTACAGCAATAGGATTACGAGATACTGTGTCCGAAAAGATTTTTTCACATAGCATATCTTCAGGGCTGCTGTGAACTTTATGTGGGACTTCTTCTATTTCCCAAAATTTCTCTAAACAAACTTCTAAGGGCGTTTCTAAAGATGTATAACAGCTAACGACTGTACTTGGCTTGGATTGAGTCGAAGCGTCTACCTTACCAATCAAGACGTAACCGAAAACACTGTTAAAAGCGCTAGCTTGCCCTTTTTGACCATGGATGACTCCATTTCTTAAAATCTGAGGAAATAATTCACAACCGAGTAAAATATCTATGGGGCTAGGTATGTTGAAAGTTTGGTCTGAAAGTTTAATGTTCCGAATATCATCCCATTGACTGGAATCTATAGAAACAGAGGTAATATTGAAACATAATTGAGGAAAGACTAAAGCCTCAAACTGAAAAGTAGGATCTATTCTTCCCTGCGGTCGAATAATGCAATTAGTTTTGCCTTTGGTAGTCGAAGATGCCTTTTGATTTAGACCTTGAATGGAAATTGAAAATTGTTGTCTGGGGAGACCTAGTCTATTAAGGCATTTTTCCGAAATGAAATTGGCTTCAGATGCTAGCAAAATCCGCACGGGTTGGTAATTTCCTCTAGAATCCAAAATGTCAGCTACCACTGTTGAAAGTTGAAAAGTAGATTGATTGGGAATAGTTGTGGCGTGACAATTTGTTGAGGAAGTACCTTGTGAAACAGAAAGAAAGTGTGGATTTTCCTGAGTACAAGTATTTGTACCCTGCTGAGCACGTGTATTGTTCTGACGGGGGTGGGGGCACAGTAAACTGTGGTGTTTAAGGCCACACCCTCTGCAGCTATAAGAAGAAGAACAATTCCTTGTTTGATGAGAAAAATGCATGCAATTTTCACATAAGTTAATTTGTCTTACATAGGAAAGCCTTTCTTCTGAATTTTTATTTAGGAAATCGGGACATCTGGCTAGGACATGATTGGACTGGCACAAATGACATTTGACATTTGCATTGAACGGTTTATTTGGTTGAATTGGATTGTATAAAACTGTAGTATTGAAAGATGAAGTTGATGTATTTTTAGGATAATTATTGTGACTAAAGTTCCGCTGATTATTATTCAGGGGCTTAGCATGATTTGAACTAGAGGGGGCTTACTAAATGGCTGCGTATGTTGGACAGACTCCAAGGCTATACAGTGATTTTCGATATAGCTGTACAAGTGAGTGTAAGAAGGAATGTCGACTTGGCTTTTCTCTCTGCTATAATATAGCTCAAACTCTGTGCGAAGCTTAACGTCCAACTTGGAAAGCAATTGATTAAATGTAAGAAAGTCCCACTCTGTCGTAGGAAAACCGAGTTCCGTCAAAATAGCTAAGTTCTCGGAAAAGGTGTCTAACATAAAACGGAGCTCTTTCGCAGAACTGGTTTTTACCCAAACGGAATTCATAGCATTTAGAGCAGTCGTAGCTATGAGACGCTTATTTTGATATCTCTTGACTAGAGCCTCATATGCAATATGATAATTGCTGTCAGATAACGGAATTGTTTTTACCAGACTAAGTGCTTCGTTAGTCACTGAACTACGTAAGTGCTGAAACTTTTCTATATCGCTCAAGTCGCTATGATGAATCATGACCTTATAGA
This sequence comes from Aspidapion aeneum, assembly GCA_963576565.1. Lineage (NCBI taxonomy): Eukaryota > Metazoa > Arthropoda > Insecta > Coleoptera > Brentidae > Aspidapion > Aspidapion aeneum. The sequence goes on from OY755039.1 coordinate 116,117,750, forward strand.
GGTCAAACCAATGTTGCCAATTCTTATAGTTGCCATCGAAACTAGCCAACTTGGGTAAAGGAAATCTTGAATTTGACCTAGGGCTATTGGCAGAAGTATTTAGTGAAACGAAATTAGTATTGCTGGCTCGAAAAATATCATAATAAATGTCACGACATTCATAAAAAAGTAAATCAAATCTTTTTCTTATGAGTCCCAACTCCTCGAGGGATCCGATGATTTGGTTATGAGACTCGTAAAACTTTTGATGACATTCATCATTATCCTCGTACCTAGATTTGAAGAGGAACTGGAACGAAGAGTCTGCCTTCGCCAGTTTCGCGACCTCATTCGATTCGGTTATTTGATTTACACAAATAGCACGCTTGTCTAGCAATGTCTTTTTTGGTTTTGACATTTTGATTTTGAAAATTACCTTTTTTAAAAACCAAAGATTTGTTAAAACTTCTAAAACGCTTTTTTTATTAAGGTTGTTTGTACTAACTATCCTCTGATATTACCAATTACCAAACTAGTAAAGAAAAAAGTTTTGTGTTGAATGAGTCTCGATCCCATGCCCTGCGGATCACGAGTCGAGCGCTATATACCGTATGCTATACGGGCTGTTTATAAAATTATCGGAGTCCGCGGTCAAGTATGTCGACCTATGCCGGCAGTGTAACCCAAGTCAAGTAATTCAAACAGCACGCGCGTCGCAGCTAACAATACTGTATTGGTCGACTATACCTTTTAATTCCTTAGGTATATTCGATATTCGATATATAACTCACCCGAGTTGATATTTTTAACACATGTGACTTAAGAAAATACGAAAAATCTCGCCAAAAACTGAAAATTAAGGAAATTTCTAAGTTTGAAAAGTTACAGGATGACTCCTGAAAATGTAAACTGAAAGGAACCGGTTAGAAGGACCATCCAATGAGGGTGCAAACGTAAGTTGGGTTGAGTTTAGGTTGGCTGGTTCACCACTTACACCACTCATTCGAGAAATACCCAATATTTTGAGATATGAAATTGAAGAACGTAATTGTAAAGTTTATTGAAAAGAAATCAGTAAAAACGATGCATATAAAATATCTAAAGTGCACCTACCTAAGTTTTCATCTAGTTGCAGTCATTTTGGTCGCTTGGAAGATAGGAAAAACGGGAAAATTGTAGCACTCACGGCGTTTCTTGTGCCTTCTTCACGGTTTCCCGATTGCGACTCCTCGCGCAGACTCGCGCGTGTCTCGGTGCGGGGATAAGTCATATGCATATACCCCGCGATATTTGAAATGAAAAATAATATTAAAATATAAAAGTAGCCAAAAGCTGGCAAATAATTCTTGCACCAACAATGTTTACTCTCTCTTTTTTATTGGTTTCATAAGGGCACTCAAAAATCCTCGAAGCCTCATGATGTCAAGTTTTAAGCTATTTTTTGTTTTTATCATGAAATATGTTGAAAATATGTAAAAAAATCTAAGGCCTGGGTGCGCCCATGTGAATAGTGTAAATTAATTTTTTTTATTTTAAATATTTGTTATTTTGTTATCAAAAAACGATTAAAAAGCATTTTTAAGCCGGCGCGCTTGTTTTGGTAGCTTTTAAGATACGATTTTATCAGAAAAATAAGTCTGGCAGGCAATTTGATGATCAACAAAACGACAAACTCCTCATATATAGGTATATTTTTATGTGATAAAATAATTTTGGGACTCTGACATTTTTGGCAATTTTGTGACCTAAATTATTTTATATAGCCATTTTGAATCTAAAATGTCGCTAAAGCTTTTATAGGAAAAATTCTTTACTCTAAAGGTATAATTGAATTCAACAGAATCGCCAGGATACCAAATTACCAATTCTAGTTTTATAATAGGATAGAGGACGTTTCTGAGTTGCTTTTAGAACCTGGCATAATAGCTTTAGGCTCTAAAAGTTTCTATACTGGTGGAACCGCTAGAGGGCGAAGCTAGAGTTTATTTCTTTTGGTTTTATAGTGAGTTTAATACATAGGTTGCCACCACCAATTGGGGAGTCCCATTTAGGAGGTCTAAGGGGTATATAAGGGTAATGGGAACGTGCTAGCGACCAAACATTGAAACTAATGGTTTTAAGGAAAGGCGCTGGCAACCTTTTAGTTTCTGCTATAAATAAAGATATGTTACTTGGGTTGGGGGCTAAGGGTGAGCAGGGTTGTATGGGACAGGCGGGCAACCGGGTGGACCGGTACAATTTAGGGCCGGTTGGGCGGCAGGCCCGATGTACCTATTCCAAATTAATAATATTTATTTTTGTATATTTGACAAACGAACTAATTAAAACATTAAACATTTAAATTTAAAAAATCTATGTAGTAACTCCAGGCCTGCGTTAATCGTCTGATTGTTACAGTTACTTTTATATTAAAAAAGGTATAATGTATCAAGGAGATACTGTGATAATGGCACTAACTTATTAATATCTTTTTACAATACCAATAGCCAGAAGAAAAAATCGGGAGATTAATAAAATGTAATAAAAATATTGTCCAATTTTTTTCTTATTTGTGTTGCTGTTGTGAAATCTCTTTTAACACACTTTGTTGACTATTTTGGTGGGGATTGATCCTCCTGATCTCCCCCTTCGGTACGACCTTGCCAATATCTCATATCATAGTTGCGAAAGATCATTTTTAAAAAAAAATTGCAGCATCAAGTTCATTAGAGACTTATTGGAAGTGAAATAAGGTCTAGTCGTAATAATGCTAACAGTATATTGACATCTACGCTTGCGCACTTGCGCCATAAAATAAGACAGACCTTAAGAAAGCTTGTTCTAGACTTTATTAGTGCAAAATAAAAGTAAAAGACTTATTGGAAGTGAAATAAGGTCTGGCACGAATAATGCTACATTATATTGACATATACGCTTGCGCAATTGCGCCGTAAAATAAGGTCGACTTGACTAAAGCTTTTGCTAGACTTTATTAGAACACGAATAAAGTTATGCACTTATTTGTGTAACTTGGCCATACGGTCGGAGAGCGGGCATGCGAGGAAAACTTTGCGCTGTTGCCAATGCTACCTGTGAGTATGGAATTATAGGATTGAAATATTTTAGGCGGGTTTTTAGAGGTCGGCATCTTCGTCTCTTAAATTACGTAACGCTTTTTGACGTTGCTATTTGTTATAGAAATGTGCTTTTTGTACTACTGTAATGTTTGTTGGCAATAAAAGATATTCTATTCTATTCAAGGGGTGAAGGGGATGTGTGTTATGTGTGGTACCTAGGCTGGGTCTTGGGTCGAGATGGTCCCATTTAAAAATGAACAAAATCCACCGAACACAAGCCAAATACAAGGGTGGGTGTAGACTTCAAAAATTAGAGTTTATGTGAAAATATAGCGTGTGTGGTATCAAACGAAAGGTAATCGAGTCTGGAGGTAAACAAAATAGATTTTTGTTAAAAAAAAGGGTGGGGGCAGATTAAAAAAAATTAGAGTTTACGTAAAAATATGGCTTGTGTGGTATCAAACGAAAGGTAATTTAGTCTGGAGTTGAATAAAATATATTTCAGTTTTTAGTTATATTAGCTCACACGTACACTATAACTATAGTACCTAGTGTGAGCTTAGGGGCACATATATTGGCAGAGTATTAGAGTATATTTGAAAACGTATATTTCGTTAAATGTTTCTTACGAGTTTAGAATCACTTAAATTAAAAGTTAAAACTATCTAGACTTAAGAAATATTTATGCTTAAAATAAATGAAAAAAAGACAACATTAGTATGTACTGCCGATTCGGCCACACTTTTTAAGTACTTACAAGTATATACAGGGTGTCCCATAACTTAGGGGCCTTAGTGCAGCAGGTAATGGACGAGATTATTTCCGATAAAAAAGTTTATATAACATGGGGGTCAACACACATGGGAGTGAAGGGGAGAAGGGTTTTGCAAAAAAAGAAAATCTGTCCCAGCCAACTAAATGCCCAGCTAATTGTGATTCAAACTCTCTTTTTTTGGATAAAATTACAAGTTGGGGAGAGACAGGCTGTCAAAATAACCTCGAAAAATGTATAAAAAATAATAATTAAGATTTTTAAAAAATTTTTGCTTACTGATTCTTTTAAAAAATATCAATAATATTTTATTATTATGTCTCCCTAGAGACGTCATTTTCTTAACAAAAAATGTTTTTTCTAAAAAAAATTGACCGCATAATTTTTTTAAAAAATATTTTTATTTAAAATTATTGCTTTTGGTCTACTACACGACTTTACTTAATTTCATATTTTTTCTGCGTTTTTTAAAAAAGTTATTACCAAAAAAGGTAAAAAAATTGACGACTTCGATGCTCTGTATCTCGACAAAGACTGAGTTCTGACCCATGCATTATATGAACTTTTCTATCAGACATGACCTCCTCTATCACCTGTTGGCATATGGCCCCTAAGTTATAAGACACCCTGTATAGTAATTTTGCGCCGAAACCTGGAGATTAAAATGTATTATGAAATTGACAATCAGTGCTATATCTTGAAATCCCTTGCAACCCGTTATACCGCCCCAAGTACCTTTGCGATTTGTACAGAGAAATTCTCGCTCGACCTCCTCGTTTCTACTTTGTAAGTTAGGGATTGCAAAGGGTTTTAATAGATGGCGCTAATAGTCAAGCCGTAAATATTTTACCTCTAGCTTTCGGCGTAAATTAACTTTATATACTTGTTGCAAAAAGTTAGCAAAGAGTGTAGCGGGACGGGTACATACTTACTAATCTTATGTGACTTATCTATGCAACTATTAAAACAATTTTTTTTTTAAATTTTTTCCAAAAATATATTTTTTTAATTATCTTCACTGTCCTCCTTTTGGAAGATCGAAATTGGTGTAAACCTAACCTTGGCCAATTAATCGAAAACGTATTTTAACCTGTTCAGGCACGTCCAGGTTAGGACACGGTTTCGATCAAATGACCAAGGTTAGGTCAACACCAATTTGGCCGTCCCAAATCAAATTGAGGACAGGAGAGCTATAATTTTATTTTATTCAATAAATTCCAAAAAAAAATTGGCAACGTCGCGGTGCCGTGTCCATAGACGCTCTTCTCGTTTCTTACGGCGGTTTCTTGAAGTTTGTCAGCTGAGCTGTACCTTTTTTCAACTAACCATTTATCAGTCCATGTTTTTGGTGTTCTCTGTTTGTTTTCTTTGAGGGTGCGATCATGATTAACGCCGTGTGCACAAAATACAGTCAGCATCTTTTTATTTAAGACAATGACAGTTTTACTTTTAATAGGGCTGTCTAACAAAACATATCATCCAATCCAAGATGTCTTCCATAGGATAAACAAACGGATTTTCTATAAGCCGTAATGTTAACAAAAACGTAAATTTTACAAAAACGACAAGAGCTTTAGTCTCAAAAATTATTCAGTTTTAAGACGAATCCTTTGCGCATATGGCAAAAATGCGTTTTTCTTAAAAATATTAAACTAAAGGGAGTAAATCTGAAATAAAAGGGACCATGTTTTCTTTAAAAAACTAGGTTATGTTTTTGTTTATTTTGTTTTTTTTTTAACTTTTTTTCTAGTTTTTCTTACTTATTTTAAATTATTACATGGGCGCACCAAGGGGGCGGGGGCGGTGGGCTCGGGGCCCGGACCCCCCAAACCACATATTTTCCATATATTTCATGAATAAAGAAAAAAATAGCATAAAGTACATCATGAGACCTCTGGGGGCCCCCCAATGGTATCGGGCCCCCAAAGGTTTCGGGTCCCCTCAAGACATATTTCTGGGTGCACCACTGATTAATATGATTCATTGAATATGAAGTTTTTTGACCAATGAATCAATGAACTATCAGCCCAAGGTAGGGGAAAGTGGATAAGTAGTTCTATTCGAAGAGCTCATTTCAAGGCTCACTTAACAGAGAAGAAATTGAAATAGACTAAACTTTCTCTAAACATTTCTCATCAGATTCAGGTTTTCTATTAGGACCATTTGTAATATGTTTATTTAAAAATAAATAAGTAAACATTATATAAAAAAAAACTTGCAAAATTAAAATACAGTTTTTCCTTGTCATTGGCCTCACACACCATACATCACCATACGTTTTTCCATGAATTATAATACATAGGGCTTAAGTACAGTCAAACTTAAGGCTCATTAGCTCACAACAGTACTGTTCAAATTTTACAACAGGGCCAGAGAGGACATGACAGGACCCAATATTCTCTGTTGTATTACTACTGTTACTATTACTTTTATTACTGTTTTTTTGTAACAATATTCGCTCAATTATGTATCTAAAAGTTTACGTAAATAAATATATACTCTACTACAATTGGGTATAACAGAATATGACAGGACTCATCAGGACTTAAAGTTTTTTTGATAGAAATTGAAACAAAAATCTGAGAGAACTTAACCTCAGATGTACCGTAAGCACTTAAGCGCGATCATGCGTTTAATCGCGATTAGGTCTTTGTTGCTCACATACAAAACAACAAAGAGGGAGAATGGATTAGCAAAGCCTTGTTACGGTGCATCTGAGGGTTATTTGTTTTGCTTGTGGTCGTCAAAGTCAACAAAGATAACTTTTTTGGTCATCTATTTTTTGATGCCATAAAAAATTTTTTGCTGAGAACAGTACTGTAGAAATTTCACAACAGGACTTGTAATAGGTCCGGTCGGATGCTATACAAATTTTACGGTGTACAAGTTGTTAGCTCCCGCTAAATTTCGCGGTTGTTTATATATATTTTTAAAAACACACAACTGTATGAAGGACAAAGCGCATTCCGTGTATTTGGACATGCGCACCAACAACCAGTGAGATCCTTGTCAATCGCCTAGAGAAAAAGGCGTGTTAATTTCGTTCTCTAACTATTTTCAAATATCTACACCTGAAAGTGCTCGATTTTTGTGTACTGAAGCATAGAACTAGAAACTTCAACCCTTCAGCTACGTGGTGACATCATTAGATCCATCAGGGGCCCCTTGGAAGTGGAGAATTTGGCTGCAAAAGTGGTGAGTGTCTGATTACCGTTGTGTGCCACCAATATTTTTCCTATGGACGTTTAGATTATTTCGTAATTTCATATCAATATTTATGTTTGTTCGCGCTATCATTAATTAAAATTTATACAGTCCACTGCATTTAACGTTTTTCTAACCGTGGACTAACATAAAGTGTTCCTTTCGAGCCGAATTATTTTTAAATAATAAATCCATACGACGGTATTAATAATTATTTACCTAATCTGTGGCCAAGCCAAACAACGGCCTTGAATTTTCGCATCGCATCGAAAGTCGTCGGTGTGGTATGCACAGGACACGTGTCTAGAGCGTGGTCATTCAGTAAACAAAGCGAGTAGGAATCAAAACAGACAAAACAAAGGTTCAGTGGTGTACCATATCATTTCGATATTTAAAACAATTTTCATCAATTGCGATAAATTAGTGCATATTTTCGACAATTCGTCATTTTTCTATTTCAGAAGCATTAATTTAGCGTTAATTGTATATTTACCGACAATTTCGTCATTTCAAAGGTAAAATCATGTCTGTCAAAAAAGCCGTACAAAAACGCAAGGGTTTTTTATCTGCGATCACCGAGTGTTATGTGTTGTCAAAGACCGCGGAAAAGGATGAAAGAGCGAGAAACGAGTTTCAAGTGAGGTATTCCGATTTGGATGAAACCTTCGATAAATGCATGCTGGCGCATAATGACGTCATTATGTTGATAGACGACAAGGACGACGAGGAGTTTAAAACGCAGGATGCGATCCTTTCAGAAGCTCGTAAATATTTTTATGCGTGTAAGGGGGTTTACTCTAAAATATTTCCGGTTGAGGCCCCATCTTTTTCGGGATCATATGTTCGACAAAACGAATCTGAAACTCCAAAACTCAAAGAGTTAGGTATTCCCATATTCCGAGGTGATAAAAAATTATGGCCAAGCTTTTTCGATCTTTTTAATAACATTATAGATCAAAATCAAAGTCTAAGTAACGTTCGAAAACTTCAATATTTCTTTTCATATCTCGAGGATGAGCCTTTAAAATTGATATCAGGGATTAGCTTATCTGATCAAAATTATAAAATTGCTTATGACAAATTAGTCAATAGATATCAAAACAAGCGAGACCTCGCAAATGATGCTTTAAGCTCAATTATGAACTCCACCTTAAAAAACGAGTCAGCTAAAGAATTGCGTAATTTAATTGACACATTTTCTGAATCCCTAGAAATTTTAAAATCACTTAGCTTTGACGTTGACAGTTGGGACTTCATTATTTTTTTCATTTTATTAGAAAAATTGGATATTCCGACGCGTTCAAATTTCGAAATGAGTCACGCCAATACTAATAACGAAATTCCCACTTTTCAGTCACTTTTTCAATTTCTAGAAAAAAGATGTAAAGTTTTGGAATCACTTCCTCAATCAACAGCACCCAAAAAGGTGCCTATCTATCAAAAATCAAATTCTATGCAAAATCAGTCTGGGCAAAAGCCTACCTATCAAAATTCAAATTCTATGCGAAGTCAGTTTGGGCAAAAGCCTACCTATAAATCATCCAATTCGCCTTTTATAGGACTGGCTGGCACCTCAACTAATTCAAGTACGGGAATAAAATGTTTCCGGTGTAATCAAGGTCACGTGCTTTCGAAATGTCAAACATTTCTTGATCTCTCACCTATCGATCGCCTATCTTTCGTCAAACAGAAAAAATTATGTCTAGCGTGTTTTCATCCCTTGCATAATGTAGATACGTGCAAATCAAAATATTCATGCAGGACTTGCAATAGTAAAAGGCACCACACTTTAACTCATATCTTAGAAACTAATCAAGAGTCTGGAAGCCAAGATACTAGTCCTGTCATTCACACACCACCTGTCAATAATCTTCATGTGTCATTAAATGCCTCAGGACCTTCAGGTACCTTTCTTTTATGCACCGCCATAATAGATGTTATGGACGGTTGCGGAAATTTTCAACCTGTAAGGGCACTGCTTGATTCTGGATCACAGACAGGATTCATCAGTGAAAAGTGTATTCAGCGTCTGAATCTTCCTAGGCGAAGTTACACCACTGATATATTCGGATTAAATCAGATGTCTTCTTTTACTTCCAAGGGGCTCGTTCAATGTCACATTAAGCCACAAGGACAAGTCACTCCTTTACTTAATTTCGAAGCAATTGTTGTTCCACAACTATGTTCCAATATGCCTACATTCTCTTTGAACGATAATCAGTGGAAACACTTGCAAAACCTTAAACTTGCCGACCCATCTTATTTCAAATCTAGACCTGTGGACCTGGTTATTGGTTTCGAGCTATTCGCACAGATATTCAAGGAGGGCAGGGTTCTTGGACAGGTAGGGCAGCCTTCAGCCCTTGAAACTATCTTTGGCTGGGTCGTCATGGGAAAGGTTGACGAAGTAGGTAGTCTTACGGACCGAACCAGTTGTTTTTTAACGAGTCATTCACCTCCTTTAGAGGTCATTCTCCCTAGGTTTTGGGAAATCGAACATTTGCCTAAAAAACAAATCTTATCAAAGGAAGAAAAACAGGCAGAATCAATTTTTACTGCTAGTGTAGTACGGCAACCGAGCGGTAGATTCATGGTAGATCTTCCGTTTAAAGACAAAATAAACCCTGACCTAGGAAATACTTATCTGCAAGCTTATCGTAGATTTTTACTTCTAGAAAATAGATTAATCAAAAATCCTGATCTGTACACTGCCTATTTAAGTTTCATGCAAGACTATATCGATTCTAATCAAATGAGTTTAGTTTTATCTAGTCAACCAAAGGTCGACGTGTCATGTTTTTTAGCACATCATTGCGTACTAAAGCCGGAAAGCTTAAGTACAAAATTAAGGGTAGTCTGGGATTGTTCGGCAGTCACCCCAAAAAATATTAGTCTCAATGACACATTGTTATCTGGACCGAAACTTCAAAAGGATATTGCTTCTTTACTCCTTACGTTTCGTCTTAATCCTATTGCCTACATTGCTGACATCAAACAGATGTTCCGTCAAGTCCTTATCAATCCTTATCGCCGTCCTTATCAAAGGATATTGTGGAGGTTTTCTCCACAGGACCCACTTTCAGTGTGGGAACTTTCTACTGTCACTTTTGGCATGACATGCTCACCTTTTCTAGCCATGCGTACCTTAAATGAGCTGGCAGAGAGAGAAAAGGAACGTTTTCCTATGGCTAGTACTGTTCTAAAAACGTCAATCTATATCGACGATATCTTGGGAACTAGCCCTTCGCTTTCTGAAGCTCTCTCCCTTCAAACAGAACTCAATGATTTGTTGAAGTCGGGAGGGTTTGAACTTAAAAAATGGGCAAGCAATTGTCCTGAGTTATTGGCAACATTGCCAGAGTCCGATCGTCAAATGCCTCTCTCTTTCGACAAGGAGGAACCCCACTTTATCAAAGTTTTAGGACTTCAATGGCATCCAAAAAACGACATTTTTTCTTATCAATGCCGAATGAAGGACAAACCCCCAACCAAACATTCTATTTTATCTATCATAGGGACAATCTTCGATCCCTTAGGTTTTCTTTGTCCCTTGTTGCTACAAGCAAAATTTATTTTGCAACAGTTGTGGATATCGAAAATAGGCTGGGACGAAGAACCAGATTCTTCTATCATCGACTCTTGGAACAAACTTCGTTCTGAATTCCCGCTTCTTTCCAATTTTCAATTACCCCGACAAATCAAACTGTCAAAAACCAATACCTGTCAAATCATCGGCTTCTGTGACGCTTCAATTCGAGGCTACGCAGGCGTCGTATATTTTCGTGTAGAAGAGGAAAACAATATATCTGTTTCTCTCCTATCTGCAAAATCTAGGGTCGCGCCTATAAAGTCACAAACTTTGGCTAGGCTAGAACTCCTAGGCGCATTTCTTTTAAGCGAATTAATTGACTTCGTTTTATCTAGCTATGAGGGAAAAATAACTTTTACAAATATCGTTACTTTCTGCGATTCGCAAGTCGTATTGCACTGGCTTTCATCCCCTCCTCATCGCTGGCAAACCTTTGTTGGAAATCGAGTCAGTAGAATCCAAGGAAATCATTCCCTCAAACTCGTGGCGCTACATTCCTTCTGCTTTGAATGCAGCCGATATTGCGTCACGAGGGGCCACCCCTTCACAGCTCATGTCACATGACATGTGGTGGAACGCACCGTCGTTTTTGTGGTCTCCCGAAAACGAATGGCCCGATTTTCATAAACCAAAAATGCCGATTGATTTCGGAGATATTAATCTGGAGGAAAAGCCAAAAGTCTGTTGCAATGCGATAATTGATGTCAACTTCTTAGATCAGCTTCTTATCAAATATTCCTCTATATCAAAAATTCAACGTATCATTTGTTATGTCCTTCGAATAGTTAACCTTTTTCAAAACCATTCCTATCAAAAACCCACTAAGCCGCCGGACCAAAAAGTTATTTTTGAGAATATTGTTTGTCCTACCACCGGTGAGATGCAAAGTGCGTTACACCTTCTTATCAAACGCGTGCAAGGTTCTTGTTTTTCTGAGCTTTTTTCCGCGTTATCTAAGGATAAACCAATACCGAAACCTTTGCGAAAACTTTCACCTTTTCTTGATGAGAATAATATCATTAGAGTCGGTGGCAGATTACAAAAATCTGACCTTTTGTCTTATTCTGCAAAACACCCCGTCTTACTTTCGAGTGACCATCGTTTAACTACTCTTCTTATCGAGTCCGCTCATCGACAATATCTTCATCCTGGGTTTAAAACATTACATAATCTGCTTTTACAGCAATTTTGGATATTATCTGCCAGACGGGCAATTCAAAGAACCATATCCAAGTGCTTGCAATGTTTTAGAATCAACCCTAAACCCTATAGACCGCCCATAATGAGTTCACTTCCCGCTCATCGAATCAATCAACTAAAACCTTTTTCGAGTGTAGCTATCGACTTTTGTGGACCTTTCTTTGTGATTCCTCATCGTTACCGTGGTTGTAAAGCTTTTAAATAGTATGTCTGTGTGTTTGTCTGTACGGCCACACATTGCGTGCATTTGGAATTAACCATGGAACTGTCCACCGAAGGGTTCGTAGGTGCATTCCATCGATTCATTTCCAGACGCGGAAGCGTGACGCAATGCTGGTCAGATCAAGGCAGTAATTTTATAGGGTTTCGTAACCAATTACTGGATTACGCAAGAAGTGCTGCCACCAGACTTTCTATTCGTTGGCATCTGGGACCTCCTCTCAGTCCACATTTCAATGGCCTGGCAGAAGCTGGCGTTAAAAGTTTTAAAACTCACTTTGTACGAGTTGTCAGCGACCAGAAGTTGTCTATCATGGAGATGTCCACCCTTACCTGTCGCATAGAAGCCGTACTGAATAGTCGCCCTTTATCTCCTGCCTCTTCAGACCCACACGATCTTCAACCTCTTACCCCTGGGCATTTTTTGACACTTGAACCCCTTAATTCAGAAATTCCGGAGTCAGATTTGTCCGAGGTTCCCCTAAATCGGCTCTCGAGATGGCAACTAATCCAAAAACTACATAATGATTTTTGGAAACGGTATTCTATCGAGTATTTGCATACGCTACAACAGCGACACAAATGGGCTGATTCGTCCCCAAATATCAAGTTAAATGATTTGGTTATCATAACAAGTGATCACATTCAATCGCCTTTGAAATGGCCGGTCGGTCGGGTCATCGAACTGCATCCCGGCGGGGACGGTCAGGTGCGTGTTGCGACGGTAAAAACGGTTACCGGTGTTTATAAGCGGCCAGTTGTAAAACTGTGCCTCTTGCCAAATTAAAAGTAATTTTAATTTTCTACCTTTTACCGGGTATTACAATAGGTTTTTTATTTTTAATTTTTTTTGAATTTTTTGTTTGTTTGTTTTGCCTTTTTTCGGGATTTCGTTATATCTAAATAAACTTACGATACTTATCTGTTTTCATTCATTTATATTTATCGGTCGATTCTTTTTCTTATATCTATATCTGTCCGGTTGAGATTCTAAATTTGTGTGTTTTGGAGGGCAGTTATGTTAGCTCCCGCTAAATTTCGCGGTTGTTTATATATATTTTTAAAAACACACAACTGTATGAAGGACAAAGCGCATTCCGCGTATTTGGACATGCGCACCAACAACCAGTGAGATCCTTGTCAATCGCCTAGAGAAAAAGGCGTGTTAATTTCGTTCTCCAACTATTTTCAAATATCTACACCTGAAAGTGCTCGATTTTTGTGTACTGAAGCATAGAACTAGAAACTTCAACCCTTCAGCTACGTGGTGACATCATTAGATCCATCAGGGGCCCCTTGGAAGTGGAGAATTTGGCTGCAAAAGTGGTGAGTGCATTTGTCTGATTACCGTTGTGTGCCACCAATATTTTTCCTATGGACGTTTAGATTATTTCGTAATTTCATATCAATATTTATGTTTGTTCGCGCTATCATTAATTAAAATTTATACAGTCCACTGCATTTAACGTTTTTCTAACCGTGGACTAACACAAGTTATAGAAAAAGTCCAGCTTCAGGTGTCAAAAAGCATGGAAATAATGGAAAATTTGCACCAAAATAGTTTAAGATAAAAAGAGGTTTGAGTTAGGGAGATTGTCAAATTGACCAGTTTATTCTACTAACTGTTTTGAGGTCTGTAAAATAAATATTTATTAAAGAAAAAGAAACTTTGATGATACAGGGCTCCACTGGACACTATACAGGACGCTACACTACCAAGAATTTATTTAAGAGTTCTGTAGGATGGTGTACAAATTTGGTTCAGCTCATTACCCACACTTTAACCTCATACCGTTTTCCTTTTCTTTTTTCTCTGGACCCTTTTTTCAACCATCATTTTTAACAATTTTCAACTGTTTTGAAACAATAATCCATTCAGGAGGGACCCAGTCAGGATCATTGCTTTATTCTAGTTTTGAAAGTTGCTTGCCTAGAATAGTAAAAAAATCATAGAGAAATATTTCGTACAGTTTAACATTTAACATGTTACACTTCTGCAAAAGGTCCACTCGAGCACAAAAAAAAGATCCCAATAGAAAATGTTGCCAAAATGGCAGTTACATATTTATCCAAAACAAAGCTGACAAAAAACTTTCGAATATTTCAATTTTTCCTCTGTTAAGTCAGGTAATAGAGCACTTATCCACTTTCTTTGAGCTGATACCTAGTTCATTTAAATCAGGATGATCTTTTAAGGTCAAAATACTTGGCATTCCATCAAAACTAACATTTTCAAGATCTCCATAGCTGCACAGTTCATAACAGCACAGAAACTAATAATAATGATTCAAACTGAGTAAAAAACTGAAAAAAGTTTAAAAAACAAAAGTAAATAAAAACATAACCTGACTTTTTGAACAAAACATGGTCCCTTTTATTTAAGATTTACTGCCTTTAATTGATTTTTTTAAAGAAAAACGCAACTTTCTTAAGGGTCAATACTTAAAACAGCATCTTTGTTGTAAATTAAATCGTTTCCCTTTTTTTTTAAAATTACGTTTTTGTTAACATTGCAGCTTATGGGACATCGCTTTGTTTGTCCTATGGCAACCATTGAACAGCTGATCGTGACAGTTCGTTAGACAAGCTAATTTTATACCAACATGACATATCTATTTAATTTTTGAAATATTTCTGGTTAGGAAATATGTTTATATCATGTCAAAGTCTCAAAAGTATAACTGCGTATGGCAAGGACAATATATAATAAGGACGGAACCCCATTATTAGAAGCCAAGTTTTTTACTAAACTTTAATTTGATTAATAATAGTTATCAATATTATATGTCCATATTATGTCCAAACAATTACAAAAGGAACCTCTTTATTGTTACGAAATTCTATGTGATTCTATTACATTTCTTGGTCCCTTCAAAGAATAACATAAATTGGGTTAATTTTTTAAACCTGTGTTATTAGCGGGAAACTCCTTTCGATTGAAATACGCCAATAAAAAATACAAAATTGACAAATGACAGACAGAAGACGTCCGGTGAACTCCCGGCGCGTCTGTTTAAAATTCACACGGTAAAGGATCAGGCATACCTCTTATGGGATTTCTGTAATCCGTCAAACTTCATGACATTTTGGTATGTTGTAGAAACCTTTCTTATCAAAAGTTTTTATGGGCCCAACTCAAATTAATGACCAGTTTTTGAAATACAGGCTGTTCAAGTGATAATGTCCAAGAAGCATAATGGCTCTTTAGACGGGATTTCCAAACATATACGCAATGTTAGTATTACATATATATATATATATATATATATATATATATATATATATATACAATTTATTTATTATTTTCAATATTATTTTCAATCTGTACCTTTAAAACATTATCTACAGAGTGTTTAACTAAATATTAGTCGAAAGTGTTAATAAGAAACATGCGTTAGTGTGTTTTAGATTAAATCTTTCGTATCAAAAGTTCTTATGTGCCAACTTAAATGAATGACCAGTTTTTAAAATACAGGGTATTGCAAGTGGTAATGTCCTAGAAGCATTATAGCTCTTTAGACGGGGTTTCCAAACACTTACGCAATGTTACTATTTCAATTGTTTACGATTCATTTATTATTTTCAATCTGTACCTTTAAACCATTGTCTATAGGGTGCTTGAACAAATATTAGTCAAAAGTTTTAATAAGTAACGAGCATTATAGCTTTTTACAGAGCACGGCACAGATGCACAAAATGCTTAAATATTTTTTAAAAGTATTTCAAAAATGATATTTGCCACACTCTGTAATAAATTTAATACTTACTAAGTCAAGAATTATTAAAAAACTAATAAATAATCTATATGTAATAGTAACATTTCGTTTATGTTTGGAAAACCCGTCGTCTAAAGAGCTATTATGTTTCTTAAACATTATCACTTTCAATAATCTGTATTTCAAAAACTGGAAATTAATTTATGTTTGGCCCATGAGAACTTCTGATGAGCAAGGTTTGATCTACAGCATACTATAGCTTGTTTCTCATTAAAACATTCGACTAATATTTACTTAAACACCCTGTAGATAATGTTTTAAAGGTACAGATTAAAAATAATAAATAAATCGTAAATATATGTTGTAGTAACATTGCGTTTATGTTTGGAAAACCCATCTCAAGAGCTATTATGCTTCTTGGACATTATTACTTTCAACACCCTGTATTTCAAAACTGGTCAATAATTTAAGTAAAGCCCATGAGAACTTTTGATGAGCAAGGTTTTATCTACAACATACTAAAGCTTGTTTCTCATTAAAACTTTCGACTAATATTTACTTAAACACCCTATAGAAAATGTTTTAAAGGAACAGATTTAAAATAGAAAATAAATCGTAAATATATGTAATAGTAACATTGCGTATATGTTTGGAAAACCCCTCTAAAATGTTATTATGCTTCTTGGACATTATCATCTTCAATACCCTGTATTTCAAAAACTGGTCATTAATTGGAGTTGGGCCCATAAGAACTTTTGATCAGAAACGTTCAGTCTATAACATGTCAAAATTTCGTGAAGTTAGACGGATTACAGAAATCCCATAAGAGGCGTATGGTATGAACGCACTCCGGATGGGGACGACCGTCTTAAAAGCGCGTTCCAATAACTCTTTTTTCCGACCGCTTTTAAGGTCAAGCACTATTGAAATAAAGTCGTTGCCGTATTAATGCTAACCTTACTTTGGACTTTCCAATAAGTCTCTATTATTAAAAAAGTCGTTACCGTATGAAAAAATTAGCATACCTGCTCTGCCCCCGGTAGTTAAAAGGGCGCAAGTGACGAAAGTGTGGTTCGGAAAAAAACGACTTCAAAGTTTTAATTGTTCATAAGGCAGTACTACAGTTACTGCTATATGTTTTTTTAAAGTTTTTTTTTAAGTTTTATTACATAGGATATGATGGAAAATCCGTCGAGACCAAAAACCTAAATTCTAAAAAAAATTACTTGCAGCCTTTTAACTAAAGGGGGCAGTGCAGTGTGTATGTTGAAATTAGACATTAATTATGTTAATAGGTACTTAGTGTTTAATATAGGCATACAGAATATAAAACTTTACAAAAATATCTAGAGCAGTATCACAGATATTAATAAAAAAGAAGATTTTCTGAAAGTCTTTAAACACCTTGTATCTCATCAGTTAGGATGTTTAGGACATGCATACATATGTTTATATGAAGTTTTTTTTCTCAAAATGCGAATTACATCCTTTAAAATTAGCATGTTATTTAATAACAAAACCTCCATAATATCAAAAACAAAAATAACACAATATGGCTTTTCTTTGCAGTAAAATTTTTGTGCCGAAGCGAGGGCCGAATAAAAAAAAATTGCCAGGGCCGGTTTGTTTGAGCCCATCCAACCCCGAGGGTGAGCCACAAAGTTTTGATGCCAATATAATGCGAAAAATACTAATGCATGATGGAGGAGGGGTTGAGATTACTTAACAGCTAAACATGAATTAATTAATTGAAATACCTATAAAATAACTACTGGAAAATTGAAGGCAATTCTTTTTTAAATAATTTGTTTTCGGAAAAAATGGTGCCGCAGATTTCAATGAAAGAAATCGCTTGTGGAAAAAAGTACACACGGAAAAAAGCGCACAGAGGAAAAACTTAACTTAAACAATAATAACTCAGGCAAATAAACTAAAACAAAGTGGTCTCTACATACACCCCCACAATTTCGAATAAATTATAAAAACTTATAGAAGTCTAACATCAATTATCAAGTTCTGCTTGGACAATAGCAATGTTAGAGATGCAAGTCTAACATGTAGCAGGACCACCTTTCGGAAGGAGTGTAAAAGCGTGGGTCCACCGTGTATACTTGCTACGCAGTATAAAGTTCCAAAAAAATAGGTTTTCCAAAAAAAATTAACCGTAAAAAATAACATTTATTCTAAACTTTTTACTAAACACACTAACATACTTCTAAACAAACACAGTTTTGTATGTATCTATTTTGGTTGAAAATGCACATAGAAGTTGACACAAAAACGCGTCTATATAATATGTTAACTTGGCTTTATAAACGTAGTCGGGAAAGTGCTATTCTGTGAGGCCCATTTTTGACGAACATAACTTAATTGTTCAAAAATTTTCCTATGTTAAATAATTGCCATAAATAGGTATGCATATTTAAATATATTATGTAAATATGTATTTATTAAAACCGTAGTTTAGTTGGAATGTTGCAAATAAAATTTGATTGTTATATTTATTCGTATCATATCATAGGTAATACAGGGGCACAAAGGGGGGCTTAGCTCCCTCGAGCTTTTATTGGGGTCAAATTAACTCTACATATAAGTCACTAAAAATTCCCGCCTCGGCTCTTTTCAAACTATACAAAAGTTTTTCATTTTCATTTTGCGCGAAAATGTCTAGCGTCCGTGAATCCTTTTGACCAAAAATATTCTACTCTGGCGCCTATATTGTAATACAAATAACTAAGCTCTCTCAATTTTTTACCTGGGGCGACATTAGTTTCGTCATATCGGCAAAATGTTTTTCACAACGAAATTTTTTCTGAAAAGTATTTGAAGTTTACATTTTTGCCGGCCGCGCAGTTGTTTTGAATTTTGCAGCAGCTTTTTTATATTGCAAACATTGTCTTGTGAGGCCCATTTTTGACGAAAAGAACTTAATTGTTCAAAAGTTTTCTTCGCTTTATCTACAAAAAGTCTTCCGCGACGCCATTTCTTCCGAAAAATAATTAATTAAAAAAAACAAATTTTTTTGTACATTTTTTATATTGCAATTATCTCCTTTATCTATGTTAAGCCGTTTCACAGCCCCTTCTAATATATTCAAAAAAATTCTAGACAAATAATGTTAGTCCACGGTTAGAAAAACGTTAAAGGCAATGGACTGTAAATATTTTAATTAATGAAATCGCGAACCAACATAAATATTGATATGAAATTACGAAATAATCAAAACGTCCATAGGTAAAATATTGGTGGCACACAACGGTAATCAGAACAAATGCACTCACCAGTTTTGCAGCCAAATTCTCCGCTTCCAAGGGGCCCCCGAATGGATCTAATGATGTCACCACGTAGCTGAAGGGTTGAAGTTTCTAGTTCTATGCTTCAGTACACAAAAATCGAGCACTTTCAGGTGTAGATATTTGAAATAGTTGGAGAACGAAATTAACACGCCATTTTCTCTAGGCGATTGACAAGGATCTCACTGGTTGTTGGTGCGCATGTCCAAATACGCGGAATGCGCTTTGTCCTTCATACAGTTGTGTGTTTTTAAAAATATATATAAACAACCGCGAAATTTAGCGGGAGCTAACATAACTGCCCTCCAAAACACACAATTTTAGAATCTCAACCGGACAGATATAGATATAAGAAAAAGAATCGACCGATAAATATAAATGAATGAAAATAGATAAGTATCGTAAGTTTATTTAGAGATAACGAAATCCCGAAAAAAGGCAAAACAAACAAACAAAAAATTCAAAAAAAAATTAAAAATAAAAAAAACCTATTGTAATACCCGGTAAAAGGTAGAAAATTAAAATTACTTTTAATTTTGCAAGAGGCACAGTTTTACAACTGGCCGCTTATAAACACCGGAAACCGTTTGTACCGTCGCAACACGCACCTGACCGTCCCCGCCGGGATGCAGTTCGATGACCCGACCGGCCGGCCATTTCAAAGGCGATTGAATGTGATCACTTGCTATGATAACCAAATCATTTAATTTGATATTTGGGGACGAATCAGCCCACTTGTGTCGCTGTTGTAGCGTATGCAAATACTCTATAGAATACCGTTTCCAAAAATCATTATGTAGTTTTTGGATTAGTTGCCATCTCGAGAGCCGATTTAGGGGAACCTCGGACAAATCTGACTCCGGAATTTCTGAATTAAGGGGTTCAAATGTCAAAAAATGCCCAGGGGTAAGAGGTTGAAGATCGTGTGGGTCCGAAGAGGCAGGAGATAAAGGGCGACTATTAAGTACGGCTTCTATGCGACAGGTAAGGGTGGACATCTCCATGATAGACAACTTCTGGTCGCCGACAACTCGTACAAAGTGAGTTTTAAAACTTTTAACGCCAGCTTCTGCCAGGCCATTGAAATGTGGACTGAGAGGAGGTCCCAGATGCCAACGAATAGAAAGTCTGGTGGCAGCACTTCTTGCGTAATCCAGTAATTGGTTACGAAACCCTATAAAATTACTGCCTTGATCTGACCAGCATTGCGTCACGCTTCCGCGTCTGGAAATGCATCGATCGAATGCACCAACGAACCCTTCGGTGGACAGTTCCATGGTTAATTCCAAATGCACGCAATGTGTGGCCGTACAGACAAACACACAGACATACGATTTGAAAGCTTTACAACCACGGTAACGATGAGGAATCACAAAGAAAGGTCCACAAAAGTCGATAGCTACACTCGAAAAAGGTTTAAGTTGATTGATTCGATGAGCGGGAAGTGAACTCATTATGGGCGGTCTATAGGGTTTAGGGTTGATTCTAAAACATTGCAAGCACTTGGATATGGTTCTTTGAATTGCCCGTCTGGCAGATAATATCCAAAATTGCTGTAAAAGCAGATTATGTAATGTTTTAAACCCAGGATGAAGATATTGTCGATGAGCGGACTCGTAAGAAGAGTAGTTAAACGATGGTCACTCGAAAGTAAGACGGGGTGTTTTGCAGAATAAGACAAAAGGTCAGATTTTTGTAATCTGCCACCGACTCTAATGATATTATTCTCATCAAGAAAAGGTGAAAGTTTTCGCAAATGTTTCGGTATTGGTTTATCCTTAGATAACGCGGAAAAAAGCTCAGAAAAACAAGAACCTTGAACGCGTTTGATAAGAAGGTGTAACGCACTTTGCATCTCACCGGTGGTAGGAAAAACAATATTCTCAAAAATAACTTTTTGGTCCGGCGGCTTAGTGGGTTTTTGATAGGAATGGTTTTGAAAAAGGTTAACTATTCGAAGGACATAACAAATGATACGTTGAATTTTGGATATAGATGAATATTTGATAAGAAGCTGATCTAAGAAGTTGACATCAATTATCGCATTGCAACAGACTTTTGGCTTTTCCTCCAGATTAATATCTCCGAAATCAATCGGCATTTTTGATTTATGAAAATCGGGCCATTCGTTTTCGGGAGACCACAAAAACGACGGTGCGTTCCACCACATGTCATGTGACATGAGCTGTGAAGGGGTGGCCCCTCGTGACGCAATATCGGCTGCATTCAAAGCAGAAGGAATGTAGCGCCACGAGTTTGAGGGAATGATTTCTTGGATTCTACTGACTCGATTTCCAACAAAGGTTTGCCAGCGATTAGGAAGGGATGAAAGCCAGTGCAATACGACTTGCGAATCGCAGAAAGTAACGATATTTGTAAAAGTTATTTTTCCTTCATAGCTAGATAAAACGAAGTCAATTAATTCGCTTAAAAGAAATGCGCCTAGGAGTTCTAGCCTAGCCAAAGTTTGTGACTTTATAGGCGCGACCCTAGATTTTGCAGATATGAGAGAAACAGATATATTATTTTCCTCTTCTACACGAAAATATACGACGCCTGCGTAGCCTCGAATTGAAGCGTCACAGAAGCCGATGATTTGACAGGTATTGGTTTTTGACAGTTTGATTTGTCGGGGTAATTGAAAATTGGAAAGGAGCGGGAATTCAGAACGAAGTTTGTTCCAAGAGTCGATGATAGAAGAATCTGGTTCTTCGTCCCAGCCTATTTTCGATATCCACAACTGTTGCAAAATAAATTTTGCTTGTAGCAACAAGGGACAAAGAAAACCTAAGGGATCGAAGATTGTCCCTCTGATAGATAAAATAGAACGTTTGGTTGGGGGTTTGTCCTTCATTCGGCATTGATAAGAAAAAATTTCGTTTTTTGGATGCCATTGAAGTCCTAAAACTTTGATAAAGTGGGGTTCCTCCTTGTCGAAAGAGAGAGGCATTTGACGATCGGACTCTGGCAATGTTGCCAATAACTCAGGACAATTGCTTGCCCATTTTTTAAGTTCAAATCCTCCCGACTTCAACAAATCATTGAGTTCTGTTTGAAGGAAGAGAGCTTCAGAAAGCGAAGGGCTAGTTCCCAAGATATCGTCGATATAGATTGACGTTTTTAGAACAGTACTAGCCATAGGAAAACGTTCCTTTTCTCTCTCTGCCAGCTTATTTAAGGTACGCATGGCTAGAAAAGGTGAGCATGTCATGCCAAAAGTGACAGTAGAAAGTTCCCACACTGAAAGTGGGTCCTGTGGAGAAAACCTCCACAATATCCTTTGATAAGGACGGTGATAAGGATTGATAAGGACTTGACGGAACATCTGTTTGATGTCAGCAATATAGGCAATAGGATTAAGACGAAACCTAAAGAGTAAAGAAGTAATATCCTTTTGAAGTTTCGGTCCAGATAACAATGTGTCATTGAGACTAATATTTTTTGGGGTGACTGCCGAACAATCCCAGACTACCCTTAATTTTGTACTTAAGCTTTCCGGCTTTAGTATGCAATGATGTGCTAAAAAACACGACACGTCGACCTTTGGTTGACTAGATAAAACTAAACTTGAATAGGCAGTGTACAGATCAGGATTTTTGATTAATCTATTTTCTAGAAGTAAAAATCTACGATAAGCTTGCCGATAAGTATTTCCTAGGTCAGGGTTTATTTTGTCTTTAAACGGAAGATCTACCATGAATCTACCGCTCGGTTGCCGTACTACACTAGCAGTAAAAATTGATTCTGCCTGTTTTTCTTCCTTTGATAAGATTTGTTTTTTAGGCAAATGTTCGATTTCCCAAAACCTAGGGAGAATGACCTCTAAAGGAGGTGAATGACTCGTTAAAAAACAACTGGTTCGTTCCGTAAGACTACCTACTTCGTCAACCTTTCCCATGACGACCCAGCCAAAGATAGTTTCAAGGGCTGAAGGCTGCCCTACCTGTCCAAGAACCCTGCCGTCCTTGAATATCTGTGCGAATAGCTCGCAACCAATAACCAGGTCCACAGGTCTAGATTTGAAATAAGATGGGTCGGCAAGTTTAAGGTTTTGCAAGTGTTTCCACTGATTATCGTTCAAAGAGAATGTAGGCATATTGGAACATAGTTGTGGAACCACAATTGCTTCGAAATTAAGTAAAGGAGTGACTTGTCCTTGTGGCTTAATGTGACATTGAACGAGCCCTTTGGAAGTAAAAGAAGACATCTGATTTAATCCGAATATTTCAGTGGTGTAACTTCGCCTAGGAAGATTAAGACGCTGAATACACTTTTCACTGATGAATCCTGTCTGTGATCCAGAATCAAGCAGTGCCCTTACAGGTTGAAAATTTCCGCAACCGTCCATAATATCTATTATGGCGGTGCATAAAAGAAAGGTACCTGAAGGTCCTGAGGTATTTAATGACACATGAAGATTATTGACAGGTGGTGTGTGAATGACAGGACTAGTATCTTGGCTTCCAGACTCTTTATTAGTTTCTAAGATATGAGTTAAAGTGTGGTGCCTTTTACTATTGCAAGTCCTGCATGAATGTTTTGATTTGCACGTCTCTACCCCATGCGAGGGATGAAAACACGCTAGACATAATTTTTTCTGCTTGACGAAAGATAGGCGATCGATAGGTGAGAGGTCAAGAAATGTTTGACATTTCGAAAGCACGTGACCTTGATTACACCGGAGACATTTTATTCCCGTACTTGAATTAGTTGAGGTGCCAGCCAGTCCTATAAAAGGCAAATTGGATGATTTATAGGTAGGCTTTTGCCCAAACTGATTTTGCATAGAATTTGAATTTTGATAGGTAGGCTTTTGCCCAAACTGATTTTGCATAGAATTTGATTTTTGATAGGTAGGCACCTTTTTGGGTGCTGTTGATTGAGGAAGTGATTCCAAAACTTTACATCTTTTTTCTAGAAATTGAAAAAGTGACTGAAAAGTGGGAATTTCGGTATTAGTATTGGCGTGACTCATTTCGAAATTTGAACGCGTCGGAATATCCAATTTTTCTTACAAAATGAAAAAAATAATAAAGTCCCAACTGTCAACGTCAAAACTAAGTGATTTTAAAATTTCTAGGGATTCTGAAAAGGTGTCAATTAAATTACGCAATTCTTTAGCTGACTCGTTTTTTAAGGTAGAGTTCATAATTGTGCTTAAAGCATTATTTGCGAGGTCTCGCTTGTTTTGATATCTATTGACTAATTTGTCGTAAGCAATTTTATAATTTTGATCAGATAAGCTAATCCCTGATATCAATTTTAAAGGCTCATCCTCGAGATATGAAAATAAATATTGAAGTTTTCGGACGTTACTTAGACTGATTTTGATCTATAATGTTATTAAAAAGATCGAAAAAGCTTGGCCATAATTTTTTATCACCTCGAAATATGGGAATACCTAACTCTTTGAGTTTTGGAGTTTCGTTTTGTCGAACATATGATCCCGAAAAGGATGGGGCCTCAACCGGAAATATTTTAGAGTAATTATATATTTATTTATATTATTTATTTATTTATATTTACACGCATAAAAATATTTACGAGCTTCTGAAAGGATCGCATCCTGCGTTTTAAACTCCTCATCGTCCGAGTCGTCTATCAACATAATGACGTCATTATGCGCCAGCATGCATTTATCGAAGGTTTCATCCAAATCGGAATACCTCACTTGAAACTCGTTTCTCGCTCTTTCATCCTTTTCCGCGTTCTGTGACAACACATAACACTCGGTGATCGCAGATAAAAAACCCTTGCGTTTTTGCGCGGCTTTTTTGACAGACATGATTTTACCTTTGAAATGACGAAATTGTCGGTAAATATACAATTAACGCTAAATTAATGCTTCTGAAATAGAAAAATGACGAATTGTCGAAAATATGCACTAATTTATCGCAATTGATGAAAATTGTTTTAAATATCGAAATGATATGGTACACCACTGAACGTTTGTTTTGTTTGTTTTGATTCCTACTCGCTTTGTTTACTGAATGGCCACGCGCTAGACACGTGTCCTGCACCCACCACACCGACGACTTTCTCGACTCGACGTTTTAAATACGATGCGGCCTTGAACCGCCCTGTTATTATTCGGCTTGCAAATAATTATTAATACCGTCGTATGGATTTATTATTTAAAATAATTCGGTCGAAGGAGCACTTTATGTTAGTCCACGGTTAGAAAAACGTTAAATGCAATGGACTGTATAAATTTTAATTAATGATAGCGCGAACAAACATAAATATCAATATCAAAACGTCCATAGGTAAAATATTGGTGGCACACAACGGTAATCAGAACAAATGCACTCACCAGTTTTGCAGCCAAATTCTCCGCTTCCAAGGGGCCCCCGAATGGATCTAATGATGTCACCACGTAGCTGAAGGGTTGAAGTTTCTAGTTCTATGCTTCAGTACACAAAAATCGAGCACTTTCAGGTGTAGATATTTGAAATAGTTGGAGAACGAAATTAATACGCCATTTTCTCTAGGCGATTGACAAGGATCTCACTGGTTGTTGGTGCGCATGTCCAAATACGCGGAATGCGCTTTGTCCTTCATACAGTTTTGTGTTTTTAAAAATATATATAAACAACCGCGAAATTTAGCGGGAGCTAACAAATAATATGAATTATACAGGGTGTCTCTAAAAGATCTGTACAAAATCTTAGCACATACTCCTGAGGTCAAAATAAGTCGATTTAATGCAAATTACCTTAGTCCAAAATTGCTCCGTTTCAGAGATACAGGGTGGTCAGTTTAAAAATTAAAAATCGATTTTGCCGAAAAGCAACAAACTTGAATAAAGCTTTGAGAACAATAGTCAGTAGAAAACTGGCCGTTGCGATGACATTTTGCCAGTCACTCTAGTAAAATAGTCATTCAAAATAATTTCAGTATTCCGTTGCGGCATCGAACACTAAAAACGGAAATATCTCGAAAACAACTTACTTTAGCGCATGTTAACAAGAGTAGCTTTTTGGCTTAAAAAGATTCAGGAAAATATTTTCTTAACAAAAAAAGTTTAAAGTTATACTGAGAAAAAAGTTATAGTCATTTTAAACCATAAAAAGAGCATTGTGAAGCGCCCTCTAACAGCCACAGTGAAAAAGTGTCCATATTTAGGTTTCGCATCCCAAAAAACCCCGAGTACCAATTTTTAAAGTAATGCGTTGAGAAATTTTAATAAAATCGATTTTTAATTTTTAAATTCACCACCCTGTATCATTGAAATGGAGCAATTTCTGACTAAGGTAAGTTGCTTTAAATCGATTTATTTTGACCTCAGGAATATGTGCTAAGATTTTGTACAGACCTTTTAGAGACACCCTGTATATATTATATAATAAACAAGAATAGTACCTAAAGCCTGGACACATTTTAAATCCCAATGCAAAAATGCTTTAGCCTGAGAGTAGGTTTCCTTTTAACCTCCGATGAATTGAGAAATATCATATTATATTAGTATCTTAAAACTTAGATTGAAAGTAGGTTTTTATTCTCTAAAGTGCATAAAACGAATTCCAGATCCCAGAGTAAAGAAATGTTTGTGTTTAAATGAGGGACAGCAGTTGCCTGAGGCATAGATAAGATACGCCCCTGCGGACATCATTCGTACACCAACTCTTGGATATGATCCTGCAAAATAAAATGAATGAACATAACTTTCATTTTTCATTTGACATTGACCCATCAAAATCTAGATTTTAGAAGATGAACAAATCGTCTTCAAATTATATCATGCGCCCACATTGTACAACCAAATATTTGGTAATTCTGACAATGTCACGTGCACGCAGTGCTGTACGTACTACGTACCTATTAACCGCAGCCCACGAGAAAGACCGGCCCGGGCGCGGAAATATCACGTGACCATAGGAGGGTCACAGAAGGACGCCGCCCGGCCAGCTGTCATTATAAACCATGTGTTTTCAGTTTTGGAATGTTTGTTTACGTCGATTTTTTTTTAATTCGGGCACGAATTTTATGTGAATTTTATCAAATTTATTAAAATAACGCAGCCCACGAAAAAGACTTTAGTGGGCTGCATTAAAATAATTAATGGCTAATGAGTAACTTATAAACAAAATACCAATAAGATAAACAATGCCGCGAACGTGTAATTAGTGTTGTTCCTTGTCGGTCCAACTATAACACTAAAACCTAATATGTGTCAACTTTTAATTTGCCAGTGGATAAACAAGTGCATAAAATTTGGTTGCGAAAAATTCCTAATGATTTAAGTAATTTAAAACGTCCACAAGTTTGCATCAAACATTTTCCTAACGAGCAGGTTATATGGTTTGATAAGTGTGTTTTAAATGGAGAGCTAAAAAATTTTAAAAGACAAAAGCCCAAATTAACAGAAAATGCTGTACCTACGATTTTTGAAAATGTCCCGAAATAACTAAGTAGATTACCTGTATCTACTGTTTGATAAGCTGATGTCGAGAGGCAACAAATGGAAACTGCAATACAAGAAATCAAAAGTTTTATCAAATATTGACAACTTTTCAAAATTTTATTGTTCTAATACTAAAATAAACAAAAATTGGATTTTCACCCAAGAACGTGACACAGTCTGTCTGTGCCTGATGACATTTTTGAACAACAATCCATCACTGTTAGCATCTCTAGTTGTTGAGGGAGATTTGTCATTTTTTGTGAATGTTAACAATGTGTCCATTCCAAAAAACAAACTGCCAAAAAAGCAGGAGTTTTAGTTTTGGACTGCACCGATACACTTGAAGTGCTAATGCAGTTTATTGAAATGAAAGTTGCAAACGGGAAAGAGGTGGTAAAAGATAAGAACTTGGATAAGATTGATCAAGTAATAGACATCCTTAGTGACATTTTCGATAGTGAGAGTGAAAAACGTGTTCAATTGTCATTTCTTATTGAACAATTAGGTCTCTTGAAAAGGTAACCTGAGAATCGAAGATATGGTGGATACACTTTAATGTTGGCTTCATCTTTGTTTATCCAGTCATCCAGTGAATACACGTCAATTTACAATTCTAAGGTAATATGTCTTCCGCACCCTCGCAATATTAAAAAACTGATTTGTAAAATATTGTTAACAGATAGTAATCTCTCTGGTAGTGTGAAATAATTAAAAAGTAAGATTCAGCTTTAAAAGAACATGAGTTGGTAGTTAACTTACACATTAATTAAATATATATTAAACTTTGTGCTAGGTAATTTTTCAAAAAATTATTAACGACCACTACATTCAGTTCATTGAATGTGAAAACCATCTCACTTATTCACAAAATCACTTCTTTCTTTTTAATAAATTATTGTGAAATATTTTATATTGAAAATTTTTCTTCAGATAACTCTAGCGAGTGTTTTTGTGGAGAA
Organism: Aspidapion aeneum; assembly: GCA_963576565.1. Taxonomy (NCBI): domain Eukaryota; kingdom Metazoa; phylum Arthropoda; class Insecta; order Coleoptera; family Brentidae; genus Aspidapion; species Aspidapion aeneum. The sequence goes on from OY755039.1 coordinate 116,146,141, forward strand.
AAACTATTATCAAAGCTTGAAAAAATTAGTTTAAGGGCATGTAAAGTTTTTTAAATAATTGTATTAAAAAGCACAATGATTTAGTGTCTGCTAATAAATCTTTGAATAAGAACTCAGACAAAGATAATAGGGACTTATTGGAATAAAACCAGACCTAATTTAAAAATCGACCCTATAGTGACATATTTACATATAAAAAGCAGCTGCTCTGCTTCAAAATTCGGTCTTTGTGTATTTAAAAACCGGATTTATTAGTGTCGGTATTTATTAAATGGAAGTTAGCGACTGTATTATTAAATTTGGCTTTGATATGTCAATTTTGAGAGGTCAGCTGTTAGTTTTCTGTGCAAATGTGTCAGAATAAAGTCGAGTCTAGAATAAAGTCACGTTTTATTCCAATAAGTCCAGTGGCGGATCCAGGGGGGGGGGCACTAGGGGCACTTGCCCCACCCGAGAATTTTTTGAATATACAAAAAATGAGTCAAAAGTAAGGTTTTTGCTAATAAAAATTCAAAATAAATATTGTACTTTTTATTTCTGACTAATTTCAACAGAGAATTTCACCTAAAGTGCCCCCCCCCCCGAGAAGCACCTCTGGATCCGCCCTTGAATAAGTCTCTATTGACACTCAAAGAAAACTTAAAATACTAAAAGCTTAGGTTTGATATGTCCAATTTTAAAAGACTTGTATAGATTTGAAGTAACTAACGATATTATGTACCTAATATATGTACCTGAAGATATTAGAGTGCAAATTTTGTATATTTTTTATATTGTAGATTCAGTTCTTTAATCCATAATAAACACATATATCAACAAAATATTTTTTTCAATTTATATATGAGAAATTTTGTCAATTTATTTAAATTAGGTAAAAACACATATTATATTAAGCAATACAATAAGAATCCTGGAACTCCTAGGATCACGTGACCGCCGACTTGTTTATAACGCGCCATGGCCGGTCTTTATCGTTGGCTGCGCTATTAACTCCCCTAATATATAACTTTTGTTAAATAACTTAACGTTTAGTAGAAACCACAGGTAGAGACTAAAGAGTAATATAAGACAAGAAGTCACGACCAGCGCCGAGAGTGTGCGGCGGTTAGTATATTAACTCTATATTTCAACAAGTCGCCAGGCTCCCTGTTTTCGTACTTGAAGGATGTGACCATTCCCATCACATGTTTTGGCCAATCGTCACATGATATACGAAAGGACCTCCATTAGCCAAAGCGTGTGATGTGGATGATCTCATCGTTCGGGTACGAGAATAGAGCCCCAGGCTATATATATAGAGTGGCGACTTTAAGTAATCCTTAATTTTTAAGAGCCGCTTCATTAGCTGACACAAAAATTAAATTTAAAGCAGAAGCAAATGTGACAAACACAGATGACAAAGTCAAATACATGTCAAATATAACAAGGCGGGTAATTTGAATTAAAAATAAGAAATTTTAAATCTTGAACATTTTAAACTTTTAATCATCTTGCATCCTTACAAAAGCTTGGTAGAATATCAGGATGGTGTCTAAGAATATTTCACTAAAATTTCGCGGAAATCTGTAGTGCCATTTTGAAAATATCATAAAAAACGGCTGACCTCCCATAAGACCCAATGTCAGCCCCTCGAGAACAGCTGCTTTTTTGAGGGTCGTGGACTCTATTTTTTTGTTGGCCTTGAGTTGATATCACTCACCAGGGCTATCAAAATGGACGGGCCACGATCCTCCACTTTGTTGACGTCACATCCGGGGCTGATTTTTTTTTGATGGTCACGTTACGACACAGCTGATTGTCTTTAAAATATTGAAGTTGGAATGACGGTTCATGGATATTTGATTTTTTTTAAATAAAGCCGTTTTTGAGATTGTTTTTACTTTATTCTGGCAGAACAATTTTTTTTAAATGTATAGTAAGCCCTAATTTTTCCTAGCCGCTTCATAAGCTCACACAAAACTTAAGTTTAAAGCAGAAGCGAATGTGACAATCACATATGACAAAGTCAAATACATGTCAAATATAACAGTTGGCATGTGGTACATGGCGGGTAATTTGAATTCAAAATAAGGAATGCTAAATCTTGAAGATTTTAACCTTATAATCATGTTGCTTCCTTACAAACCTTTGGTGGAATATCGGGATGGTGTCTGAGAATATTTTACTGAAATTTTGCGGAAATCTGTAGTGCCATTTTGAAAGTATCATAAAAAAACGTCTGACCTCCCATAAGACCCAATGTAAAATTCAGCCCCGGGAGAACAGCTGATTTTTTCAGGGTCGTGGCCTCTATTTTTGTGTTGGCCTTGCACTCACCGCTGAATTATTTTAGCGAAACGCCAGTGTACTTGAAAAGTAAATAACATAACCAAAAAATGTGTCTTTCAGTGACTTTGATGGTCTTGTTTATTTCTTTAAAATAAGTCATACATACATGGTCTCTACCTTCAGCGGGGTAATATTTGGTTTTTTGGAAAAAAACAAAAACAGGTAAACTGAGTTTTGTTACAGGCTTTTTACCTTGCTCCTCCAAGAATTTTTTTTGCTAATTTCAATTAAAATATCAAAAAGTATAATTCTAAATTTTTACTTTTGTTATCTTATTTGAAGCTGTTAAAAAAAAGGAAACAGCAGTATAATTTTGTTTGATATACGTCAATTAAAATTTCAAATTTTTTTTTACTTTTTAGGATTAAATGACGTCGCACAAATAACATGGGCGTTGGGCTTCGGTAGAATGCTTTAAGACTTACTTATGTCACAGACGAGATTCTCCCATACAACGTTTAAATGGGACAAATCTTCCAATAGGCTCCAGGTACCTTGGAGTTTACATCCAAAGTTTGCAATTTGACAATGTTTTTATAATAAAAATTAACAAATATTCCAAAACATTTCGACAAATTTTTTATTTTGGTCATTTGCAAAAGTAGAATTAGTTACCTTAACACTGGGTGCGATAGGTTGTCAAATAATTTTTTTTTTGGAAATGTAATGACCCGTGATCCCCGGTATTTACATACATATTAAAGGTACTTATTTGAAAAATGCTTTACTATTAGCAACCTTAAAGGTCTACTATACAGTATATAACCATTTGCCAAAATAAACTTTTGTCGAAATTATTTGACATATTGGTTTGTTTTTGATATCACAACATTGTGAAATTCCAAATTTTAGATGGTTTGGCTCAATTAAACGTTTTATAGGAGGATCTCCTCTATAACATAAGTCTAAAAGCATTCCTCCGAAGCCCAACGCCCATGTAATTTGTGCGACGTCATTTGCGAATTTTTACAACCCTTAACTTGTGTTAATTTTATATCGCTCAGAATTTCTTAATTTTGTAACGATTAAATTAAGTACAATATAAAGTGACACAGCAATTTATATTGTTGAAAAATGTAAACCCTATGCTACGCCACTGCATCGGACAGGAAAACACTTTAAAAACAGACAGCGATGACCAAGTTGAGGTAATAATTTTTATTTGTCAACCAACAGCTTGTAACCTGAATTTCACCAATCGAATCGACAAATATTAGTTAAAAGATTATATAACTGAAGATTTAAAAAACCGTCATAAAAATTCAGCGCCGCGCTTCAATGAAGCAATTTGAAATACTTTTGCTTTCAGTGCGCCCATTATGTGATAAGAAAGTGATTGTTTTATAGTGGCTTACGGAAAATCAGGCCCTACGTGTGTGTAAATCCCTTTGTTTGATACTTATACAGGCCACTACTTACACTACTTGGTGTGCAGTCAGGTGTGACGGCCCGCCCCCTTTTTTATCCTAAAAGACGCTTGTTTCCCTTAAGGAGTGGTTTCTATATATTTGGTATGTCCGTGCTTGGTTGACTGAATTCTTTATTCTGCATTGTAAACGCAGCTTCAATAAACTTTCGTTTTCGCCAGTGCGACTCCTTATGCAAAACTTTAGCTTCTGACCATTGAATCATGTGATCATATGACCATGAATGATCCCCTAAACCGGATTTTTCAATATCCCCTAACTGGGTACTTTTTACATGTTCATTTACTCCGTAACTCTCCTCTAATGGGTTCGTCTCTTTCGCCAGTGGTAGCAAAGCAAAGTGGTTTGAGGACCATGCGATCAACACAGCAAAAGTCAAGCCAAAACTATGACTACGATACACGGTTGACACATTTATTATATGACCGGAAAATGATGACGAACTGCAGAATTTTCTACACCATCTGAACGGTATTCAACCAACAATCAAATGCACAATGGAAATTGAAAACAATTCGGCCTTACCTTTTTTGGATGTTCTTGTCAAACGAATAGACAGAAACATTCAAAACACTGTATGTATATAGGAAACCTACACACACGCGAGACAGTACCTAAATTTTAAGTCTAATCATTCTACAAAACAAGGAGTTATAAGAAGCTTGTATTTAAGAGGCGTAAATATTTTTAGTAATAATAAAGAATTAACCACAAAAATTAACAACATTAAAAAGGACTTACCACAGAATGGTTATTCCGAGGAATTAATAAGTTCAACGATCTCTAAAATTAAAAATAAACCAAATGTAGCAAATTCTCAAAATAATAATCCGTGTTATTAAAATTCCATATGTTCAAGGGATTTCAGAAACATAAGTCGAATACCCAAGAACTATAATATAAAAACAGTATTTTCATCGGGAAATATGACAAGGAGTTTTGTAACAAAAACAAAACCAGAAAATCCCTCAAATAATAAGGAATGTATTTACCAAATCCCGTGTGAGTGTACTAAATCATATGTAGGCGGAACGAAACTCCCTCTTCAGGTTAGAGTAAATGAACATCTAAAAAGTGACCAATTAGGAGATATTGAAAAATCCGGCTTAGCGGATCATGCATAGTCAAGTGATCACAGGATTCAGTGGTCAGATATCATGGGGTCTTGCCCCCCCCCCAAGACTAATTTCTGGGTACGCTAGTGTGAAAAACATTTTGTCATTTTTTTTTAACGGGCCTGTGCCCCCCTGGCCCTCCTGTAGATCCGCCTATGCTCCCCTTAGGATATTCTGGATCTGCCACTGCCTGTCTTGCTACCTCGGTGAGTTTCATACATTATGACTTAATTAAGAAACCAACATTATTATTTGTTTGCACAGTGCATTCAAAAAATAAAAATTCAATTTATTTTACCTTTTTGTTATTGTTTTTAGAGAAAAATACACTATTTAATACAGAATAAAAGTCATATTATTTATAAATATTTACAAACGAATTATTCATGTATGTTTATAGGTAAATTTTAATAGCCGGATTTCTACGCAGCACGCCGCAAAGTGGTTCAAGCCTATAAAAAAAGTACCTTGATTCAAACTAAATAAATTTAGAAAAATAAATCTTTATTTTTATAAAGGATAGTGCTTTTTTTAAATTTACATTACTCACAGAGAAATAGTAAGCCAAACTTGGGATTTTGTTTCATTTACAATTTTTTCTGTTAACTTAAGGTGTGTTTAACTCTGAATACCTTAAAGTAATTTAAAATGGTTTTTATTTCTGAAAAGAAGAAGAACAACGCTTTTTATTTCATTAAAAAAAATTTATTAAGTTTGGCGACACTTAAGTTGAAAATTTATAAAAAACTAAAACCTATACTTTATTTTTTTTTTTAAATTGTCTGGAGCAAAAACTGTCTTGCCACAACTTGTCTCAAATAACTGCTACTTATAACGTTTTATTATCTAGGATCTGCTCTTTATAGCCACACCAAATTCGGCTGCTTGTTTGTGCTCTTTTGGCATTTATTACCTTAAAGCTGAAAAAAGCCACGCAAATCTAATCAATCACCCTGTACCTCGCAAACGTGAAAATTGAGTAGGTACCACAGTATACTAATTATTTAATTCGTCTATGGTAGGTACTGTGTTATTGAACAAAATACCTATTTGATTATTTAACAAATAATGGAATATTTCGCAGACTTTTACATACCAGGTGTCACTTACGTGGGAAAAGTAGTATTTTTTCGTATAAAAAGAGCATAGTATGTATAGGCCTCCCAAATTCAACGCTTTTGAGGACTTTAGGTCTTTCTAGGGGAAATTTTTCATTTTTACAAGCTTTTATATTTAGCTTCAGATGTTCTTCTGTCTAACTATCTATCTAACTATCTATCAAATCTTGTGAAGCGTTTTTGACCCACTTCCCATTATCCGATTTGGATAAAATTTGGTATACACATAGTGGTCCGATGATAATACAACAATAAGAAAAAAATATCCTCCCACCCCTACCCCCACCCCCTTCCATAGAAAAATTTGTTTTTAACACACTTCCCGTTATCCGATTTGGATGAAATTTTGGTACCTCTGCATTTTTCTGATAGATTGATTTTTGCGAATAGTGATATTTAATTGATACGGATATCTTATCGTGCTAACATCGTCAAAATTTCCATCAGTCGGCCATCGCTTTTATTATTATGATAATATTAGAATGTTAGAAAATTATTTTTTAATTTTTATTGCATTTTATAAAAAAAAAAATTTTTACCAATTTATTATATCTTATTTTCGGTATATATTTCTCAATTGCGCACCCAGCCCTTTTGTTTTTATTTTTATTAACAATATTTTTAATTTACAATTATGTATGTTGAATATGTTTATTATTATGTATTCAGTTAATAGTGGGTATATTGATTTTTACTTAAAATTTGAGTTCGGTTCGGTTCTTTTTAATATTTGTATGAAATACAAGTTTTTTTAAAATAAAGCTATGTAAACTTTAATACAACTGCACTAAAAATGTTATAAATTAAGCAATATACTCAAAATATTGCCAGTGAAGTAAATTTACAATATTTTTTTTCTTGGCGTTGAGGCTACCATTAAACAGGTAACAATTTATGCTCAGAACGAGATTTGAGTATATAAATGCTATAAGAATGCCGGAAAATGATTTTTGGTTTAAAATATTTTGGTCAAATAGGTATGTATTATTGCTTACAAAAACTGTGTGCAAATTTTCAAAAAAATCGGTCAAATAATTTCGAAGATAAATATTTTTTTCCGAAAATGGTCAATTTTCCACCAGTGCGCGCCGACGCGGTATGTGACCTTATAAAAGAAGTTAGAAGCGAGTTGACGTTTTACGAATTTACCGAGTTTTAGGTGGGGCAGTTAGACAAAGGGTTACTAAAACGCGAATAATTTTTTTTGCGATATAGTTGTGGATTTCAATCACACAAAAAAGTTGGTACAAGCTAACAGTTTACAATCTGAAATTAGTTTAGATTTCGGGTCTATATTTTCTTAGGCTCTTGTTTAATTGTAGCAAAGTGTTTGGTAAATTTGGGTCTTGATTCGACACACATTTAATTGATTTATTCGGATGCAATAATCATTTAAAACCATTGTTTTTTATATTATATGAATGAAAGTTATGATGTGCACGCAACTTCGGTGTTCCAAGGTGTTGATGACTCTATTTTGGCAAGCAATAATAAACCCCTCGGTTTCAGACTTTAATGCACCTGACCTTAGGAATGCAAAGTTTAGCTTTTTGGATAAGCCAGTGTTTTCAATGGTTTTATAGAAAACACTTATCCAGATGTAGACGCATTCAATACCTCTGCACTTTTTAAGGTGGTTTTAAGCCTTTGGCTGGTCAACAAGTTTACGTACTCGCGTGCGTTAATGCAATTACTTTACCGCACGCCGTGCGGTAAAGTTACTTTACCGGACGCGCACCACTTGGAAACCTTAGCAACGCGACAATAAGACAGCTTTAATATTTATTTACATTTCAATTTCGTCGTAATTATAGGTATAGATCTCTCCGGCATCCAGCGATGCTCCCATATACAAGTTGCATGTCCTTATTATTATTATTATTAATAGGGACTTATTGGAATAAAACCTGACTTTATTTTAGAGTCGACTTTATTTTGACACATTTACACAGAAAACTAACAGCTGACCTCTCAAAATTGACATACCAAATCCATATTTAATAATAAACACGCTAACTTTTATTTAATAAATACCGACACTAATAAATCCGGTTTTTAAATACACAAAAGCCGAATTTTGAAGCAGAGCAGCTGCTTTTTATATGCAAATCTGTCACCATAGGGTCGATGTTTAAATAAGGTCAGGTTTTATTCCAATAAGTGTCGAATATTATTCTTATTAGATAGTTTAAGTTGTGCTACGTATTTTTACGTAAGCATGAGATTTGACAGATACGCAAGCGCACTTCGTCACACCGTCGTCAAGGTCACGTTAGGAGCTTACGTATTTACGTTAGCTTACGGCAGTCTACGGACACCTTAACGTTAACAAAATATAGAATTGGTTGATTGACCGATCGAAAAATGAGGCCTAGACGATAATTTCCGCTTCCAGTACAAACGATTCTTTGCAAATATATTCCTACTGTAGTTGAAAAGACAAAAAACAAACAAACAATCAAAAAAACACAGTGCCGAATTCCATATTCTCTGCTATTAGTAGACTTGTTATGGCAACGTAAAAACATTCAACTTAAACTCAAATTTGGAACAAAACGTAGAGCGCTTAACGTGCAGTTTTACGTAAAAATGCGTAGCACAACTTAAACTATCTATTAACTTTATTTTGCTGAGACGGCCAACTGAGAAAATTCTTGAAGGTGACTCCTAAAAATGTGAGCTGACACAAAAATCTTTCGAGCTTCGGCCTGACTAAACTAAGCTGGCGATTTAGGGGACAATGTTGCCATTTACTTGCAAACACATTTATTAAGTTATAAAAAAAATAGCCGGTTACTAATTGCTTAACCCTACTTTTTTCATCTCGTAATTTATAAGGCAAAAAAAGTACTTAAGAGTAAGTAACCGTCAAATTTGTTTCTGTAAAAAATATGTCTGAAAGTTAATGACAACATTGTCCCGTAAATCGACAGCTTGGTTTAGACAGGCCGAATCTCAAAAGATTTCTGCGCCAGCGCACATTCTTAAGAATCTCCTTCAAGAATTTTTCCAGAGGCAAAATAAAGCTATGTACGAAAATTCAATCACTTAAAATATAGACCGGTGTGCTGTGAACTAATTCGCATATAACCTTAGAGTAAAATTATTACTGTAAGCTAAAGATCGAGAGATTAGTATTAAATTAATATAATAACAATTATTACTTATTAGGTGATTAGATCTTGGACCCTCGTGAGTTTAAGCTTTCAAGCTACCCACGGAAAAATATGAGAAAAACAAAAGACTCCTTTTTACCCTATTAGCCACGAAACTGTTTGATTTTTAAATTCGCGGGTACTTAATTTCACGCTTGTTAGTATTATTTGGCTTAAAACTTCCACTGATTGACGCTCATGTGTCTGATCACGGGTAAAAACGCAATAAGCGTTGATCTGGCCTGAAAGGCAAAAGAGCTGTCGTAGGTCACGGATTAGTTTGTTTCTTTTTATTTGTAATCGATCTTTTCATTGATCGATATGTATAGCAGTTTATATTCGCCTGCTGTTGTTCTGGTTTCTCTCGTATCTCGGTAGATGGCGCTTCTTGCGAGAGTTTTCTCACTATTTACATAGGATTAGAGACAAAACCGTCTAATTAACTTCGCAAGAGTGTCACATTGACCAAGCAGTGTTCTGAGGAGTCCTTAAGGACGAAACAGTTAACTGTCAACATTTATTAGGTGTCCATTAGATCTTGGACCCCCGTGAGGTTAAGCTTTGAAGCTACCCACCGAAAAATGTGAGAGAAACAAAAAACTCCTTTTTACCCGATTAGCCTCGAAACTTGTTTGATTAGTAAAATTAATACTAAACATTGCAAAGAGAAACAGAGAGGACTTTCCAGAAACTTCAGCAAAGCAAAGTAGTTTTCTTAATTTAAAAAAAATGGATTTTTGAAAGACGTTGTATTCTGTAGAGAAAAAGAGAGAGAGAAAGAAAAAGGAGGCATCGCGAGGGTTGTTCGCATGTCGTGTGCCATGCAAGCCTGTGCATTGCATTAATTAATTGAAAAAATTCTGTCAAACTAGGTGATAACTGCAAACTAGCAAATATAAAAAAATCAAGATTAACTAGAAAAAGTTTAGATCTTACAGAAAGCAGTATATCTTTTAACGAATATTTAGAAAAAAAGATTAAATGCTACGAAAAAAAGGAATTCTGATTTTTGCTAGTTACCGTATCAGTTGTACCTAAGTAGCCATGTAGTAAAACGAAAACTATGTGCAACGTTTAAAAACTCTTCCATTTTTCTTATAAACATTTGAAGTAATAGTCGAATTGAACTGATAAAAATAAACTTTTATTTCAAAGTTTAAAAGTGTTTTTGTGTTTTTTATTATCAGTCGTAAGTTTTAATAAAATAATAAAAATATTTTGAATAAAAGTTGAAAAATTTTTTGTGTTGCAGTTAATTATCTATTAGCTTGGTAGGTAAGTAATTTTTCAAGACTTTTGCGAAATTTTGCCTACCCCGCTTTCATTAGCACAACACGTCACTGGCAGGATCACTGATAATAATTTGTTCTGCAAAATTTTTTAAAAAGAAATTTGCGTTTGAGCATTTGCTTTTTTTTATTTGACAAAGAAATAGGTTTTATGTCAGCGAGGTCGGGCCTCCCTAAAACCACTCTTTTCAACCTTACTTTAATAAGCTGTCTGCTTTTTTTGGTCGTTTATTACACCAGGGCATATACCCGCACCCCGAAAAAATAAACCAAATACCCAAATCTACCAAAATCAGATAAGGAATCCATAAAAATGCGCCAAATATAGGGATATTTTTGCCACATTATTCTTGAACGCGAGTCACCCACTTTTTTAATTATTATTGTGTAAATTCATCGGAAAAGCGCAGAATTTCAACGAACTTTAAAACCTGCTAAATACAATTGTTGATTAAATAATTATTCGTATCTGAAACAACGCGGTGTTGCCAAAAAATGCACTGTTTCGATTTATTCTACGAATATGTGAAAAATAAGAGGACATTAAAAAAGTAGCCGAGTGTACAATTATAATAGCGAATATTGTTATTTCTGTCCGTTTAAAAGATGAGACCCAAGCCCGCTTTTCCAACTTTTGTCACGAATTTCGTCTGAAAAAATAATATTTGACACCAAATGCAAATATTTAATTTGCAACTTGTGCAAATACACATAAAAACGTCTAAATTTCTCATATAACGTAATTCTACATAATATAATACCTAATAATAGTAGGGTGTTTTTACTCTGCACATTTGCGGTTATCGATATACCACGCAGTAGGGATCTGTCACGCCGTTATCTTTAATAATTATAACGGTCGCGGTTATTTACGGACGTTTAGCGGCGACTTTATCCAGTGTGCAAAACCTTGTAACATTAACATTTCATTAACAGACTTTTGTTACTTTGTGACGTCATTAACTTACACAGCAATTTTACATCACCGCCATGTGAAATGTCCCCCTTCTGTTACGTAACACTGTGACAATCCAGTTTTGTAATAATATATGAAACCACCATGCAACTTCCTTTTGTTACATAGAAATGTCTTTATTACACAGATACATTGTTTTAACAATCAAGTGGTATGCTATATTTAACAACTATACGGCAACATGCTTTTATGTCATTTTTAGGATAAGAGGTCAAGGTCACTTTAAAAAAAAAATCTAGTATTAACTACCCAGATAACACAAGGACATCTTAAAGATGTCCATTCTAAAACGTAAGAGACATCTTAAGAATGTCACATAATCATATTTAAGGAAAAATATATTAAAGAATTTCTTTCCATATCTATTTTCAATCATTACAGATACAGAAGTAGTAGTAGTAGTAGTAGTGGGGGTTGACCCGCAGGTCTGACAAGTAGGCCATAGTAGGCCCTTTTTGCCATGCCCGAAGTCTGTCCATTAACCCACTCTCTGCACTTCCCTTTGATGGTCGGGTAACTCATTGGGCCTTCCTGTTCTCTTTACAAAGTCCAGTAAGTCTGCCCATTTGAGCATGTGCAATTCTTCCTCGCTCAGAGTTGGCGCTCTGAGTGCCTGTTGTCTCATCCTTGCGTAGGTCTTGCATTCTGCCACGAGGTGTCTTATTGTCTCTTATTCCTGTCCACAGGCTGAGCAGGTAGGGTCATTCTCCACTCCTATACGTGTCATGTGCCTCCTCAACCGGTTATGTCCGGTTAGAGTACCTATCAGCAGTCCGAGGTCTTTTTGTGTCCGTCCCAGCAGCCATCTAATCCTGCTCGCTTTTGGACGGTCTACGAATACTCTGGTCTATCTGCAACCCGTTCCTGTTTCCCAGCGGTTTAATAGCGCGTCCTGGGCCCATTTGTTGAGTCCGCTTTGCACTTGTCTTTTTGTCACGCCCAAAAGTGGCTCCGGTCCTACATAGTCCCACCTTCCGTTGCCTGGTACCCCCGTGTGTCCCGGAACCCAAACCAGCGTCACCCGTTTGCCATCGCTTAGGGTCTCCAGCGCCTCTGCCCATTCTTCCACCAAGCCGTCAGCAATCTTGGGTGCGTTTAGCGCCTTCAGGGTGGCTTGACTGTCAGAGCATATATATAAGCTATCCTACCTTCGCTGTTCCGAACCTTTTCTAGGGTTCCCGCCATTATTGTGGCGTAAACTTCTGCTTGAAAAACAGTAGTTGCTCACCGAGCGAGTAGCTCTTCTGAACTTCTAGTTTTTCCACGTATACTCCCGCTCCTGTGGTTTGCCTCTCTGATAGTTTGGATCCATCAGTGTAGCAAACTAAAGCGCTCTCCTCAAACATCATTTCCTCTCTCTGCCACGCTTCCCTGTCTGGGATGTGGATTTTGTACCTCTTCTCGAGCCTCCAAGGTGCGTGTGCTCTGCTGACCGTCATTGACGTGAGGGGGATTTCTCTAATTGTCAGCTTTTCTATAGCTAGATGACCAGCTGTTTCCCCCCTACCTCTCCACTGACCCGTAGGTAGGTCCCCATCGCCTCCCTCTTGATCTAAGTTGGTAGCGATGGTAGTCCCAGAATTATCTCTAGGGCCAGGATCGGGGTAGTTCTCATAGCTCCGGTTATGCCTCTACACATCAGCCCCTGTAGGCTTCTGAGTTTTAGGGATGTGGTCGTTTTCTCCACTGCCGGCCACCAGACTATGGATTCGTATTGGATCCTCGGTCTCAGTATTGCCGTGTACATCCAGTGGAGGGTCCTGGGGGATAGTCCCCAGGTCCTGACGACTACCCGTCGTAGCTGCTACATTGTTGCCTGGACCTTTACGATCATATTGGTAACATGTGGCGTCCAGGTGAGTCCGCTATCAAGAATGACACCCAGGTACTTCAGCTTTGGTACTAAGAGGGGTCTTCGATTTTTCTCTTTCTGGTGAACAGTATCATCTCTGTTTTACCTGGGTTAACAGAGAGTCCATTTTTTTGGCACCAGTCCTCTATGATGCGAACAGCCATTTGCATTCTACTGCAGACAACGTTAAGGAAGCGACCAACCACTTCCACCACGCCATCATCTGCACAGGCATAGGCGTCGAATCCGTTCTCTGACAAGCGCTTCAGTAAGGTGTCCATAATAATCAGGCACCACAGGTGGGGCGACAGGCAACTGCCTTGTGGGCACCCTCCCGTGACCCTAATCCTGACCGTTGACTCCCCCAATGTAGCTTGTATTGCTCGTTGATTTAGTGCAGATCTTACCCATTCAATAATGGGGGTTTCTGCCCCCCTCTCTTGAAGGGCGGATGTTATCATCTGCACTTTGGCCTTGTCAAAAGCCCATTCTATGTCAAAGAATACCGCAAGTGCGTATTGCTTGAATTGAAGAGCCTTCTCTGCCTTATGCACAAATGCATGTATGGCCGAGTCAGTTGACTTGCCCTCCATGTAGGCATGCTGATTTCTGTGGAATGGGTTGTTTGCCAAGACTCCTCCTAGAAGGTGTCGGTCAACCATCTTCTCCATTGCCTTCATCATAAAAGATGTCAGACTTATGGGCCGGTAGGATTTGGCTGCTGTGTAGTCTCTTCTCCCCGCCTTAGGGATAAAGACTACGGTTGCCTTTCTCCATGTTGGAGGTGCATAGCCCAACGCTATGCTCGCTTTAAAGATTCCTCTCATGTACGGCAGGAGAACCTTGAGCCCTTTCTGCAATAGAGCCGGAAACAGCCCGTCCGGCCCTGGTGACTGGTATGGGCTGAACTCGTTGATCGCCCAGGTTATGGAGGCGTCCGTAACGACTTTATCTGCCAGTTCCCAGTCGGGTTCAACCCTAAACTGTGGTCCGGCGACGGACAGATACAGAATATAAAATATGTCATATCTTTTAAGAAAACTTAAAAAGAAATTAGATCAATTACCCACTTCTTAAGCCTGACATTCGCTATAGTACCACAAAGTATATAGCGTCAGAATATATTCTTTGTGGTACCCGAGAAGAGCAGTGTTTGCTCTTCTCGGATAGTACCAAAAAGATCGCTGGCCCTAACGCATCCAAACCAATTTCTGTTTTCTTTGGTTTTCGAAGTTCAAGTTCTGCCGTCCAAAACGAAAACTTTTAACTGCATTTTTATGCGTAATCGAGATAATCCCCTTTAGTGAGAATTCTGAAGTTGCGCTTTAATGCAAAAATGTCATTTTGACAGTTACAATAAATCTATGTAGTTTTTGAGTTTTGAAACAAACTGATCAACTAGAAGTTCAAATGCCAACAATTTAATTTTCAATGTTTTGCAGTTACTACCTATTTCACTTTGGACCGCAGAGTTCTTTGCGGGACTTCGATGCGTAACGTTTATACCTTTGATTTTTAACTTGTTTTACATAATAACGTTTTAGAACTTGTTACGGATAATGATAAGTGTAAAAAAGTGTAGTGTTGCTTTTTTACCCTATTGTTTTGTCTGCTAGACACCAATTTCTTAAATTTGCACATTGAGCGAGAGTAGGTAACTAACAAGTTAAAATATTTTTTGATCTCGGTCAAGTTTTTTTACAAATATTTCCGGAGAACGTGAAAAAGGTCTGTTTACCAGTTTTAGTATCTACTCAACGTTCTAAACCTGACAACAACGTGATTTTATTTAAATGTTTGTTTTCAACTTATTATGTGTTGTGTGTGAAAAAAATACATTGTCAAGGTCAACTTGGTTACTCTAATAGCATTAGGCAGGGGAGTAGCAAGGAGGGTTAGGGAATTAGTTTAAAATTTTTGTACGTTGGCAACCGAACCTTACCGTTGTCTACTTTTTTTAAGTAATTACGTTTTTCTAGCTAATAAAAGCTTTATGTTTAAATATTTTGTGTTTCAAACAAAAAGTTTGCTCGACTTTTGGCAAAACTCAATTTCTTCGAAAACCTTTTTACAAAATATTTCTGTAAAAAAACAAGAGGGATTTCGAAAAACACTCTGACCATATTTAACTAACCTATTTTTTGCGACAGAAACACGGCTTCTTTTTTTTATAAAAATAAATTATTATAGTTTTTCACAATTATATAACAAAAAATATTTTGGAAAAATATTTTAAACATAGTTTGTCAAATTGTTTTTTTTTTAATAGTAAATAATAATTGTTCAGAATTATTCGGCACTTTTTATTCGTAAGCAGCGCCCGCCCCTGGTTAGTAGGTAATTTTATTTAGCAAACTTATTAAATTGTACATAGGTAATAAATTTTTTTCATGCATTTTCCACCAAATAAATACCTAATATCATTACTACAGGGTAATAGAAATTGAGTAACCGACTAAAACTAATAACCTCAAAAACGGCTTATCCAAATATTGACATATAAAACAACATATAATCATGTATATTTTTTACATCAAATAGGGACACTTTTTGTCTTTCTCTTGATATGTTTGTAGCACCCACCTCCTTTGAGGGGTAAATTTTACCCTCATATGTACCCCGACATGTTGAATAGGGTTGAGTGGTTACCTTGTTTTAAAGGTCTCTTAAATGTCTTTATAATCGGGTAAAATTTTCACAATCTATCCATTCGATTTTGAGATATTTGCCTTCAAAGTTATCACGGCGCGATAAAAACGTTTTGTTACGTAGGTTTAGTTATACCTACCTACCTTGCTTTCTCAAAACAAAATCTAAGGGCACGGAAGTGCCTCGCCAAGTTCGCGCGACGGCATTGCCATCATTTCTTGAAACATTTCAGCCGATATTTGACCTATCTAAAACTCTACTTCGGAATGAGCTACTAATCTCAAACTTTGCACGGTCGTAAACATTCTTCGTGTTAACAACCCCTCCAAGTTTTATGGGATTCCATTGAGTAGTAAAGTAGTTACGAAAATTAAAAAAACGTTGAAATTGCCACTCACTCACTCACTCACTCATGTATAGATCATCCAAATTCTACTGTACTTCCAGACATGCTACAAAGCTGAATTTGGCAGACTGATAGAAATGGGTGGCGGAACAAAGATCGAAAGACAAAAGATCGAATACAAAAGATCGAAAAACCAAAGATCGAAAAGGCAAAAGATCGAAAATACAAAACATCGAAAAACAAAAGATCGAAAGACAAAAGATCGAAAATACAGAAGATCGAAAAACAAAAGATCGAAAGGTAAAAGATCGAAAATACAAAAGATCGAAAAACAAAAATCGAAAAACAAAAGATCGAAAATACAGAAGATCGAAAGTACAAAAGATCGAAAGACAAAAGATCAAAAGGCAAAAAATCAAAAAATAAAATATCAGAAGACAAAAGATCGAAAAAAAATCGCAAGTAAATAAGATCGAAATATACAAAATGACGAGTATCATCGCAAAGTATAGTATACTTTGTGGCATCATGTTTGCTTAGTATATTCACATTAACAGTTTAGGCAAGGTCAGGTAAGGTAAAATTACCTAACCGTTAAATAAACCAATGGCTTGCCATACTTAACACAAATCATATAGTTCGTTAAAGGGGTTTCTTTTTCAATCATATTTTTTCAAAAAAAAAACTTTCCTGATTTCTTTCCCGGGATCCTAGAGGGTTTGTAAACGAACCGAACCAAACCTAACCGAACCAAACCAAACCAAACCAAACCGAACCGAACCGAACCGAACCGAACCGAACCGAACCGAACCGAACCGAACCGAACCGAACCGAACCGAACCGAACCGAACCGAACCGAACCGAACCGAACCGAACCGAACCGAACCGAACCGAACCGAACCGAACCGAACCGAACCGAACCGAACCGAACCGAACCGAACCGAACCGAACCGAACCGAACCGAACCGAACCGAACCGAACCGAACCGAACCGAACCGAACCGAACCGAACCGAACCGAACCGAACCGAACCGAACCGAACCGAACCGAACCGAACCGAACCGAACCGAACCGAACCGAACCGAACCGAACCGAACCGAACCGAACCGAACCGAACCGAACCGAACCGAACCGAACCGAACCGAACCGAACCGAACCGAACCGAACCGAACCGAACCGAACCGAACCGAACCGAACCGAACCGAACCGAACCGAACCGAACCGAACCGAACCGAACCGAACCGAACCGAACCGAACCGAACCGAACCGAACCGAACCGAACCGAACCGAACCGAACCGAACCGAACCGAACCGAACCGAACCGAACCGAACCGAACCGAACCGAACCGAACCGAACCGAACCGAACCGAACCGAACCGAACCGAACCGAAACTAACCGAACCGAACCGAACCGAACCGAACCGAACCGAACCGAACCGAACCGAACCGAACCGAACCGAACCGAACCGAACCGAACCGAACCGAACCGAACCGAACCGAACCGAACCGAACCGAACCGAACCGAACCGAACCGAACCGAACCGAACCGAACCGAACCGAACCGAACCGAACCGAACCGAACCGAACCGAACCGAACCGAACCGAACCGAACCGAACCGAACCGAACCGAACCGAACCGAACCGAACCGAACCGAACCGAACCGAACCGAACCGAACCGAACCGAACCGAACCGAACCGAACCGAACCGAACCGAACCGAACCGAACCGAACCGAACCGAAACGAACCGAACCGAGCCGAGCCGAGCCGAGCCGAGCCGAGCCGAGCCGAGCCGAGCCGAGCCGAGCCGAGCCGAGCCGAGCCGAGCCGAGCCGAGCCGAGCCGAGCCGAGCCGAGCCGAGCCGAGCCGAGCCGAGCCGAGCCGAGCCGAGCCGAACCGAACCGAACCGAACCGAACCGAACCGAACCGAACCGAACCGAACCGAACCGAACCGAACCGAACCGAACCGAACCGAACCGAACCGAACCGAACCGAACCGAACCGAACCGAACCGAACCGAACCGAACCGAACCGAACCGAACCTAACCGAACCGAACCGAACAGAACCGAACCGAACCGAACCGAACCGAACCAAACCGGTTCAGTTTGTTTCGGTTTGGTTTTAACCGAACCGAAAAACATGTCACGAAAGTTTTTTGTTATATATTAGAAAGAGACCCCATAGTCGAACCGGTTGGTTCGGTTCGGTTTAGTTATACACCCTCTAAAATCCCGGAAAAGCAATCAGGAGAGTTTTTTTTTGAAAAAAACTATGTAATAGCGATATTTTGAAACGCGCTATTTTTAGACGCGCTATTTTGATACGCGCTATTTTGATTTTTCGTGTTTCGATCTTTTGTACTTTCGATCTTCTGTACTTTCGATCTTTTGTCTTTCGACCTTTTGTTTTTCGACCTTTTGTATTTTCGATCTTTTGCATTTTCGATCTTTTGTTTTTCGATCTTTTGTTTTGCGATCTTTTGTAGTGTCAATCTTTTGTTTTTCGATCTTTTGTAGTTTCGATCTTTTGTCTTTTCGACCTTTTGTATTTCGATCTTTTGTCTTTTCGATCTTTTGTTTTTCGATCTTTTGTATTCGATCTTTTGTCTTTCGATCTTTTGTCTTTCGATCTTTGTTCCGCCACCCGATAGAAATTATGACCAAACCCCTGGAAAAAAAACCTCAAAATTCTAATTTACTCCCCTCCCTATACATGTAAAGTTATGTAAAAGAAATGGTAGAGAGCTGAGCTTTGGCAGACTTATAGGAACTATGACAAAACTATAGGAAAAAATTAAAACATCCCAGAATTCTAATTTACTTCCCTTCCCTATACATGTAAAATTATGTAAAATTAACATTGCCGACTTCCAGAAACGCTAGAGAGCTGAGCTTTTTAAGACTGAAAGGCACCATGATAAAACTATGAGAAAAAATTGCTTGTCTCCACTATAAATGTAAATTTATATAAAAGTAACATTGCCCACTGCCAGAAACGCTAGAGAGCTGAGCTTTGGAAGGCTGAAAGGACCTATGGTGAAACCATAAGAAAATATAAAAAATCCTTAACATGAGACATACTACTTTAAAACTTAAATATTATCCAAATCATTTAAAACAGGAGTGAAATCATAACAAAAACATTTCATGTAAAAAAAGCCAAGTACGCGAAAGTGGTATTCCGTAAAAAGGATTGAGATAAAAGTAAAGCCAAGTTCTCCACCCTATAAAAAAAATGGATAAAAATGGATAAAAAAAAATGAGTCCATTTTCTATCCGCTTTTTGAAATCCTTTTTCTGACCTCTGGGGGATAGAAAGTGTTAAGTATTAAAATGGATAACAAATTTTTAATTCATTTCAATACAGATCCTGGCATACAAAATAAATCCATTTTGAAACATTCTATCCTTTTTTATACACTTTTTGGCATTTAAAGTAAATCCATTTCAATACACTTTTTGGCATTCAAAAGGAATCCATTTCTATGTCATTAAGGGGATTTATTTTTAATCCCCTTTAATCCATAAAATCTTTAACCTTTTGAATCCCCTTTTAAGAATAGAGAATGAATACATTTTAATACCTTCGAGATCTACATTTTCAATCCTTTCTTATCCAAAAGAAGGATTTCAAAAAGCGTCCATTCCATCCATTTCAATACACTTTGTGGCATTAAAAAGGAATCCCTTTCTATCTCATTAAGGGTTTTTATTTTTAATCCCCTGCAATCCATAAACTACTTATCTTTTTAAATCCCATTTTAAGTATGCAGAATGAATACATTTTAATACCTCCTAGATCTACATTTTCAATCCTTTCTTATCCAAAAAAAGGATTTGAAAAGGCGTATTAAATTGGCATTAAAAAGTATACAAACATTTCATCCATTTTAATATACTTTGTGACATTCAAAAGGAATCCATTTCTATCCCATTAAGGGTTGTTATTTTGAATTCTCTTCAATCCATAAACTATTTATCCTTTTAAGTCCCCTTTTAAGTATACAGAATTAATACATTTTAATACCTCCAAAATTCACATTTTCAATTCTTTCTTATGCGAAAAAAGGATTTGAAATGGCGTGTTAAATTGTCATTAAAAAGTATATAAACATTCCATCCATTTCAATACACTATTTGGCATTCAAAAGGAATCCATTTCTATGTCATTAAGGGGATTTATTTTTAATCCCCTTTAATCCATAAAATCTTTAACGTTTTGAATCCCCTTTCAAGAATAGAGAATGAATACATTTTAATACCTTCGAGATCTACATTTTCAATCCTTTCTTATCCAAAAAAAGGATTTCAAAAAGCGTATGCAATTAGCATTAAAAAGTACATAAACATTCCATCCATTTCAACACACTTTGTGGCATCCAAAAGGAATCCCTTTCTATCTCTGTAAGGGTTTTTATTTTTAATCCACTGCAATCCATAAATGTCCTTATCCTTTTAAATAACCTTTTAAGTATGCAGAATGAATATATTTTAATACCTCCTAAATCTACATTTTCAACCCTTTCTTATTCAAAAAAAGGATTTGAAAAGGCGTATTAAATTGGCATTCAAAAGTATACAAACATTTCATCCATTTCAACACACTTTGTGGAATTCAAAAGGAATTCCTTTCTATCTCATTAAGGGGTTTTATTTTTAGTCCCCTCCAATCCATAAACTACTTATCTTTTTAAATCCCCTTTTAAGTATGCAGAATGAATACATTTTAATACCTCCTAGATCCACATTTTCAATCCTTTCTTATCCAAAAAAGGATTTGAAAAGGCGTATTAAATTGGCATTTAAAAGTATACACACATTTCATCCATTTCAATACACTTTGTGACATTCAAAAGGAATCAATTTCTATCCCATTAAGGGTTTTTATTTTGAATTCTCTCCAATCCATAAACTATTTATCCTTTTAAGTCCCTTTTTAAGTATACAGAATTAATACATTTTAATACCTCCGAAATTCTCATTTTCAATTCTTTCTTCTTCAAAAAAAGGATTTGAAAAGACATATTAAATTGTCATTAAAAAGTATAAAAATATTCCATCCATTTCAATACACTTTTTGGCATTCAAAATGCATCCATTTCTATGTCATTAAGGGTTTTATGTTTAATCCCCTTTAATTCATAAAATCTTTAACCTTTTGAATCCCCTTTCAAGAATACTGAATGAATATATTTTAATACCTTCAAGATCTACATTTTTAATCCTTTCTTATCCAAAAAAAGGATTTCAAAAAGCGTATGCAATTAGCATTAAAAAGTATATAAACATTCCATCCATTTCAATACAGTTTGTGGCATTCAAAAGGAATCCCTTTCTGTTTCATTAAGGGTTTTTATTTTTAATCCCCTCCAATCCATAAATTACTTATTCTTTCAAATTCCCTTTTAAGTATGCAGAATGAATACATTTTAATACCTCCTAGATCTATATTTTGAATTCTCTCCAATCCATAAACTATTTTTCATTTTAAGTCCCTTTTTAAGTATACAGAATTAATACATTTTAATACCTCCCAAATTCACATTTTCAATTCTTTCTTATCCAAAAAAAGGATTTGAAAAGATGTATTAAATTGTCATTAAAAAGTATATGAACATTTTATCAATTTCAATACACTTTGTGTCATTCAAAAATAATCCATTTCTATACCATTAAGGGTTTTTTTAATACCCTCCAATCCATTAAATAATTATCCTTTTGAATCCCCTTTCAAGTATACAGAATAAATACATTTTAATACCTCCGAAATTTACATTTTTCCCATATGCACAAAACTGAATAATTTTTGAGACTCAATCTCTTGTTGTTTTTATACAATTTACGTTTTTGTTAACATTATGGCTTATGAGAAATCAGTTTGTTTGCATCATCATCATATGTTTTGCTAGACAGCCCTATAAGTACCTAGTTAAACAAAAAAAAAATAATAATAACACCAACCAAATACCTAACCTAGAAAAATGTTTCCATTTATAGATTGGCAATACCTCCAAAAAACTTTTGTTCTTATTTCTTCTATCCTACCCATGTATACAATTTATACAGGGGGTACCATAATTAGCAGACAACCTCAATATATTAGAAACTAGCAGTTTTCAAAAAACTGTTAAACAGGAGATTTTTACGGTTAATTCTTAACTGTTAAATTTCTCTGGATTAAGTTTAAAGCTTCTCTCAAAACTCTCCTTTTAAACATTTTTCTAACTGCTAGTTTCCAATTTATATATAAGTATACATATTATATAGTTTCTTATTTATATTCTGCTATTTATGGTGCAAAAAATAATAAAGAAGAGGACAGATTCAAATTAATTCATAATTTATATTCACTTAGCTGAAAAACATCCTTAGCAAAACGGCACCATAAATACTATCCTTGATTTAAAATCCATATAAGCACTATCCTTGAAGCTGAGCCACAATAGACCCGATAGTAGTCGCAGTAGAAGGGCTCCAAGGCCCACTCACATATGAATCATGAATCATCCTTGAACCTCTACCAAATGGAAAAAATGGTCTCATATAACGCGTACTGTGAGAGGAAGTTCACTGGAATGTCCCTATTAAAACAAAACTTATGACTTGACTTGTTCTAAGCTAATGTTTTAAGCAATAATCACCTACCAAAAGTCTCTAGCTCACTGAGAAGTATAAAAAATATCTTTTGCAAGATTTAAAAAAAAGTTAGGTAAAGATTCAAGTTAAAAGAAAACTTTTTGATATAATTTTTCTTAAAATTTATTAAATAAAAAAAAAATAAAAAATGCTTTTATATAAAACACTCCAGAACTAAAATAATATTTGTATTTGTCAACTAATTTATGGTAAAATTGACTGCTAAGAACCTTTCTGATTTCTCTTAAGGCCGCTGCAAATATTTGCAAGCAAAAAATTTCGGTCAAATTTTTGCCTGCAAAAAATCTTCTTTTCGTTTGACATAGTGCATGGCCATGCATTGATTCCCCAGAATCTAGGGCAAAATTCCCCAGTTTGCATGCAAGTACAGTTTGCATGCAAAAAAATGGCACCGGACCGATAAAAATGGATTGCCTGCAACAATCAGCTGGATTTGTACTGCGCATGCTCCTGGGCAAAATTTCATGCATTTGGCTGCAAATTTTATTGTCATGCACCATGTCAAGCGGCCTTTATACATCTTAGTTTATAAATGAGCACTTAACTACCCTCCTTTCTAAGTAGGCGCCTTATAGAACAAACTGATTCGAAATGAAATTTAAAACAACGTACCTGGCCAAACTGATCTGGCAATCCAAAAAACACAAGCAAAGACCAAATTGAAAACCCAAGAAAAAGGAAAACTGAAAAACATTCAATTTCTATCTATCTATTTTTGGGTTCTTGGCTTTACCCTGTCTTTGGGTAATTAGCCAGCTGTTGGTGGTTGAGATTGGGGTAGTCTGGCTCTCTAGGCCACCCAAACTCAGTTTCTTTTTTTTTTTTGCTCTTTGACTCTTCTAATCAGCTTCAAATCCTCTCTTTTAGTTTTGTAGATGTTTCTCTTCCCATTTGATAACTTTGTAGTTATGTTGTGTTTCTTCTTAATGCTTTTCAGTGTTTCTTGCTTGTTTTGTATATGTGTATATCTATTTCACTGCAAATTTTTAAACTGGGATTGGGAGTGGGATTCACGGGAAACATTCAATTTCATTGATTTTAGCACGCAAATATTGACATAACCACAGATTAGGTAAATAAGGACGTAAAGTCACCCAACCAATATGAATAACACTACCATGTCTATGGTGTATTCAAAGAGGAGCCGCTCAAAAATTATTAAAATAAAATTTGAAAAAGTGACACTATTTTTAAAGGATTCCTAATGGCTCCCCCCGATGCGAAGATTTTTTTTTGGTATTTTCCACATATTTCATAATAAAAACATAAAATACGGCAGTGGCGTATATAGAAAAAGTTTCGGGGGGGGGCCCAACACAGTTTTGGGACCTCTGGTATAAAATAGCGCAGGACAAAATAGCGTGGACAAAATGGCGCAGGACAAAATAGCGCAGGACAAAATAGCGCAACACAAAATAGTGCAGGACAAAATAGCGCAGGACAAAATGGCGCAGGACAAAATAGCGCATGTCAAAATAGCGCACGTCATAAATCCCAAGTCGATTTGCCCTGTCCAGCCGAAGTGGGACACTAACCTAACCTATCCTCGGCCCCTGGTCCACTTCGGCTGGTGCAGTTTGAGTGATAAGGTTAGGCCTTCACTGTATATTAAACTAACCAAGTAGGGTTAGGTTATTTTTTTGAGATCTGCGCTATTTTGTACTGCGCTATTTTGTCCCGGGCTATTTTGTCCCGCGCTATTTTGTTCTGCGCTATTTTGTCTTGCGCTATTTTGTCCTGCGCTATTTTGTCCCGCGCTATTTTGTCCGCGCTATTTTGTCCTGCGCTATTTTGTACCAGAGCCGTTTTTGGGGGGGGGGAGGGGGCGAGACCCCATGAGGCCGTAGTTTATGCTATTTTATGTTTGTATTCATGAAATATGTGGAAAATATCTAAAAAAAATCTTAGCTACGGGGGGGGGGGGGGGGCGGGCCCCCCCTCATATACGCCCAAAACTGTCTCGGGCCCACCCCGAAGCTTTTTTCTATATACGCCACTGATTATGACCAAATTAGGAACCCTGGAACGCCACAAATAGTCAGAAAAATCGGTTATAAATTTCTTAAACAGTTTGACACGCAATCACATCGTTGATTGAAAAAGTTATTCAATCAAAATTTGTAAAAATGATCTCGGCTGTGACGTCATAATTTTGAGAACAAATCGCCCAGCTATAAGAATTTAAGCAATTTTCAACAGGTATTTAATTATCATTTAAATTTAGAATTTTTAGAATATTCTTTACACAAGGACCTATACTTAAAATTACCAATTCTCTAAAAAGCAATATTTTTGTACAGTTTTATTATTCAAAAATGTTTAAAGAATATTGTAGTGTTTTTGTAGAATGTATTCATGGCATGAATATTATTAAAATATATGTGTATTTTCTAGTGCATTCCGGAATATTCTTAGCATGTTAATCTCAGAATATTCTTGGCACGTTCATAACTGGTATATACTTTGGATCTACTAAAGTGAAACATTCTCACATGGTATATTGTCACGAATAGGGGGGCCGGGGCTGGTTACAGTTAGTTCCGCGAGGCGACGCCCCGCCCCGCAGTATTTAGTTCTTCCGAGTCTCTGTCAGAAAAAAGCCCGGAAATATGTATTGTATATAATAATAATTATTGTTAAGTTCCTTTTTAATTATTTGGGAAATATTGGTTTGACTTTATGTTAAGCGCCCTTCGTGACATGGCTGTCTCTAATATCTTAAGGAATAGGGCATTTAATTAAGTTAACGTGTAAACGACAACATGTGGGAGAGGTAGAAAAAATAATTATAGAAATTTATAAGTCAAAAATGAAATGTAAAAAGTAAGGTAATAATAGTTAAAATTTTTAAGTAGTAGACTAAGGTGACCAAAAATTTTTTTTCTCGTAGTTAAGTATTGTTGGCTAAAAGGAGGCAACACCCACGGCCAACGATGGAGGCAAAATCGGGGGCGATTTTTAAGTAAAGGGGGGGGGGGTGTCACGAAGGGCGCTTAACATATAGTCAAACCAATATTTCCCAAATAATTAAAAAGGAACTTAATAATAATTATTATTATATTTATTAACTTTTTGGGACAACCTATAAGTCGATATAAATCGATTGACGTCAATAACTATTATTGCAATTTGGCAGAAATAGTTTATAAATAGGCGGACAATACATATTTCCGGGCTTTTTTTTGACAGGGACTCGGGAGAACTAAATACCGCGGGGCGAGGCGTCGCCTCGCGGAACTAATGTTTCGGCTTTTTTCCCTATAACGAACGTTTCTAGGGGTTCCTAGATAACCAGCCGGCCGCAAATCCTGTTGTCTCCAGGTAACTCCGGGTGTCGCCCCCATAGCCAACTCACCAAAATTTGTTGTATCAGTTATCGGTTCTTAGTTTTATAATACATCTTTTAACCCCCTACAGGTGTTATTTAATCTGCATCCCTTAGTTTTAAACAAATATCTCCGTCGGCTCGAATCGAAATAACTCCGTTAGATCAATTCGACCGGCGCGGTATCATTTAAACAAATTGTTAATAATGAATAGTATTGGGGTTGTAAGGTAGTGGCTGGTAATTAACGACCGGGCAATACTTGTAGCCAGCCCCGGCCCCCCTATTCGTGACAGTATGCCAAGAATATGGTATGCTGATTCCTAAAAGAAGATCCTTTACAGTATATTCATCGCATATACTTGGGATGTGAATCTTCTTTTCAAAATATGCTAAGCATATCACTAAAAGAATATTCTTTAAAGTACCTAAAAAGCATATACAAAGCATTTGAATGTTCTTTCAATGCTATGTGGGAAATAATGAATTCATAAAAAGTCATTTAAATGAATTGTTTTATAGTGTATTAGTATGTATTCAGATGTATTAAAAATGAATCCTTGTATGTTTACTCGGTTGTATTGAGAAAGGAAGAAATTAAAAAGTATTCATTGGTATAAATAATGATTACATAAAAAGGTATTTAATTGGATTGTTTTAAAGAGTATAAATATGTATTCGAATATATAGAAAATGAATACCTGAAAAGTTAATTCAATTGTATTGATAAAGGAAGGTATTGAAAAGTATTCAACGGTATAAATAATGAATTCATAAAAAGTCATTTAAATGGATTGTTTTATAGGGTATTAGTATGTATTCAGATGTATTAAAAATGAATCTTTTTATGTTTATTCGGTTGTATTGAGATGAAGGAAGGAATTAAAAAGTATTCATTGGTATAAATAATGATTACATAAAAAGGTATTTAATTGTTTTGCTTTAAAGAGTATAAATATGTATTCAAATACATAGAAAATGAATACTTGAAAAGTGCATTTAATTGTATTGATAAAGAAAGGTATTGAAAAGTATTCAACGGGATAAATAATGAATTCATAAAAAGTGATTTAAATGGATTGTTCTATAGCGTATTAGTATGTATTCAAATGTATTAGAAATGAATCCTTCTATGTTTATTCGGTTGCATTGAGAAAGGACGGAATTAAAAAGTATTCATTGGTATAAATATTGATTACATAAAAAGGTATTTAATTGGATTGCTGTAAAGAGTATAAATATGTATTCAAATATATAGAAAATGAATACTTGAAAAGTTCATTCAATTGTATTAATAAAGGAAGGTATTAAAAAGTATTCAACGGTATAAATAATGAATTCATAAAAACTCATTTAAATGATGAGCATGAAGTTAGCGAAGCACCCATCGCAGATCGAATCGTGACTAGGTGGATAATTTGCCGTTAATTAGTCGTGAATTAGTTGTGGAAAAATTAATTTTGTCGCTTTTATTTTTGACCGTTTTTGAGGGTGCTTCGCTAACTTCATATGAAGTTAGCGAAGCACCCTCGTAAAAATGGCTTTTATCAAAATCGAATATGGTGGATAATTTGCCGCTAATTAGTCGTTAATTAGTTGTTAAAAAATTAATTTTGTCGCTCTTATTTTTGACCGTTTTTTGAGTGCTTCGCTTAATTCATATAAAGTTAAAATAAAGAGACACCCAAAAAACACTCAAAACTAAACGCGACAAAATTAATTTTTCCACAACTAATTAACGACTAATTAGTGGCAAATTATCCACCATATTCGATTTCGATACGTCATGTCTAGAGCCATTTTCACGAAGGTGCTTCGCTAACTTCATATAAAGTTAGCAAAGCACCCTCAAAAACGGTCAAAAATAAGAGCGACAAAATTAATTTTTCAACAACTAATTCACGACTAATTAGCGGAAAATTATCCACCATATTCGATTTTGATAAAAGCCATTTTTACGAGGGTGCTTCGCTAACTTCATATGAAGTTAGCGAAGCACCCAAAAAAAAGGTCAAAAATAAGAGCGACAAAATTAATTTTTCCACAACTAATTCACGACTAATTAGCGGCAAATTATCCACCATATTCGATTTTTATAATAGCCATTTTTACGAGGGTGCTTCGCTAACTTCATATGAAGTTAGCGAAGCACCCAAAAAAAGGGTCAAAAATAAGAGCGACAAAATTAATTTTTCCACAACTAATTCACGACTAATTAACGGCAAATTATCCACCTAGTAGCGATTCGGTTCGGTTGGGTGCCAAAATATGAAGTTAGCGAAGCACCCAAAAAAACGGTCAAAAATAAGACCGACAAAATTAATTTTTCCACAACTAATTCACGACTAATTAGCGGCAAATTATCCACCATATTCGATTTTGATAAAAGCCATTTTTACGAGGGTGCTTCGCTAACTTTATATGAAGTTAGCGAAGCACCCAAAAAAAGGGTCAAAAATAAGAGCGACAAAATTAATTTTTCCACAACTAATTCACGACTTATTAGCGGCAAATTATCCACCATATTCGATTTTTATAATAGCCATTTTTACGAGGGTGCTTCGCTAACTTCATATGAAGTTAGCGAAGCACCCTCAAAAACGGTCAAAAATAAGAGCGACAAAATTAATTTTTCCACAACTAATTCACGACTAATCAACGGCAAATTATCCACCTAGTAGCGATTCGATTGCGATGGGTGCCAAAATATGAAGTTAGCGAAGCACCCAAAAAAAGGGTCAAAAATAAGAGCAACAAAATTAATTTTTCCACAACTAATTCACGACTAATTAGCGGCAAATTATCCACCATATTCGATTTTGATAAAAGCCATTTTTACGAAGGTGCTTGGCTAACTTCATATGAAGTTAGCGAAGCACCCTCAAAAACGGTCAAAAATAAGAGCGACAAAATTAATTTTTCCACAACTAATTCACGACTAATTAACGGCAAATTATCCACCTAGTCACGACTCGATCTGCGATGGGTGCTTCGCTAACTTCATGCTCATATTTAAATGGATTGTTCTATAGCGTATTAGTATGTATTCAAATGTATTAAAAATGAATCCTTCTATGTTTAATCGGTTGTATTGAGAAGGAAAGGAATTAAAAAGTATTCATTTGTATAAATAATGATTACATAAAAAGGTAATTAATTGGATTGCTTTAAAGGGTATAAATATGTATTCAAATATATAGAAAATGAATACTTGAAAAGTTCATTCAATTGTATTGATAAAGGAAAGTATTGAAAAGTATTCAACGGGATAAATAATGAATTCATAAAAAGTCATTTAAATGGATTGTTCTATAGCGTATTAGTATGTATTCAAATGTATTAAAAATGAATCCTTGTATGTTTATTCGGTTGTATTGAGAAAGGAAGGAATTAAAAATTATTCATTGGTATAAATAATGATTACATAAAAAGGTATTTAATTGGATTGCTTTA
This sequence comes from Aspidapion aeneum, assembly GCA_963576565.1. Taxonomy (NCBI): domain Eukaryota; kingdom Metazoa; phylum Arthropoda; class Insecta; order Coleoptera; family Brentidae; genus Aspidapion; species Aspidapion aeneum. Next base: position 116,175,830 of record OY755039.1, read on the forward strand.
TAGAGTATAAATATGTATTCAAATATATAGAAAGTGAATACTTGAAAAGTTCATTCAATTGTATTGATAAAGGAAGGTATTGAAAAGTATTCAACGGGATAAATAATGAATTCATAAAAAGTCATTTAAATGGATTGTTCTATAGCGTATCAGTATGTATTCAAATGTATTAAAATTGAATCCTTCTATGTTTATTCGGTTGCATTGAGAAAGGAAGGAATTAACAAGTATTCATTGGTATAAATAATGATTACATAAAAAGGTATTTAATTGGATTGTTTTAAAGAGTATAAATATGTATTTAAATATATAGAAAATGAATACCTGAAAAGTTCATTCAATTGTATTGATAAAGGAAGGTATTGAAAAGTATTCAACGGTATAAATAATGAATTCATAAAAAGTCATTTAAATGGATTGTTTTATAGCGTATTAGATGTATTAAAAATGAATCCTTTTATGTTTATTCGGTTGTATTGAGAAAGGAAGGAATTAAAAAGTATTCATTGGTATAAATAATGATTACATAAAAAAGTATTTAATTGGATTGCTTCAAAGAGTATGAATATGTATTCAAATATATAGAAAATGAATACTTGAAAAGTTCATTCAATTGTATTGATAAAGGAAGGTATTGAAAAGTATTCAACGGTATAAATAATGAATTCATAAAAAGTCATTTAAATGGATTGTTTTATAGAGTATTAGTATGTATTCAAATCTATTAAAAATGAATTCTTTTATGTTTATTCGGTTGTATTGAGAAAGGAAGGAATTAAAAAGTATTCATTGGTATAAATAATGATTACATAAAAAGGTATTTAATTGGATTGCTTTAAAGTGGATAAATATGTATTCAAATATATAGAAAATGAATACTTGAAAAGTCATTCAATTGTATTGATAAAGGAAGCTATTGAAAAGTATTCAACGGTATAAATAATGAATTCATAAAAAGTCATTTAAATGGATAGGTTTCAAAAGATATTGAGAAGTATTTAAATGTATAAAAAATGAATTCAGAATTTGGTATATACATGTAACCAAAACAGTTTTGGATAAAAAAGTATTGGTTGGAATAAATTCTGAATACCTATCCTCTGCTCAGGGAATTGAGCAGGATACATAGTTATTAAAAGGTATAAAGGTATAAAAACTGAATACTTTTTAATGCCATTGAATCCATTATTTTTTATAGGGCAATACAAATTTCAAAATGAAAGGTTCTTACTAGTTTAGAAATAATTTTCTAAACTTGACTATTGACGGCTGCACATGACTCTTAGGCACAGTGCTAAATTGAACATAAAGAAGTTTGGCTGGAATAGCAAAGTTTAGAAAAACATTTCTAAACTAGTAAGAACCTTTCATTTTGAAATTTGTATTGGAGAACTTATATTTAGTTTTATCTCAATTCTTTTTGCGGAATACCACTTTCACGTACTTGGCTTTTTTTTTCATGCAATGTTTTTGTTATGATATAAAAACACGTCGTTTTCGTTTTTATTGAAGTAATTCGTTGTATTTTGTACTGATTATATTATTATATTGATTATTTTATTATTTATCAAAAAAAAATTATAATATAATCATTAACATATTAATAATACGTTAATGAATATAATATAATTATATTATTATTTAAAATTTAACTTTCGAAGGAGGTGCTTGCTAAAAAATATTCAAGAGAGCAGGACCGCGTAATGGGTGGAGGTGAGGTTTGAAGTTTCAAATATTTTGATAATTTTTTATGAATTTCAATAAACTTTTTAAAACTATTTTTAAAATTCTAAAAATGTTTCAAAATTGTTTCAGCTGTGTTCCATAACTTAGGAGCCATAGTCAAGCAGGTCATAGAGAAGGTTATTTCTGATAAAAAGTTTATATAACATGGGGGTCGATCAAAACTCATCTGTTTTTAAGATATATGATTTTTAAAGTTAGAGGAGTAAGGAAAAAAAGTTTTGCATAACAAAATTGTAACAGTCAAATGAATACTTAGCTATAATTATTGTGATCCAAAAAAACTATAATTTCCTTTTTTGATTAGATTACATGTTAAGGAGATAAAGGATGTCAAAATGACCTCCACAAATGTATAAAAATCTTTACCAAATTTTAATTTTTGCTTATTAATTTTTTAAAATCATATTTTATTAATATCTCTCCCTAGAAACTTATTTTGATTAAATATCAAGAGAAACATAAAAAGTTTGTTTCAAAAAAATAGTTTTTTGTCCTGTAGAAAATTGACCGCATAATATTTTTATCCCCACTTATTGTTCTTATTCTAATGCACGACTTTTAAAAAATTATTATCAAATAAAAAAAAAATTAAATAAAAAAAACATCCAACTGCTGCTTGTACCTACTAGTCGCATATATATAATATTCCAATACCGACGGTAACTGCCAATTCATGATGCAAACATGAGGACCTTGAAGTCTTTAAGCAAAAAAGACCTGATTGGTTGCTTTCCAAGATATATGCATAATATTTCCATATAGTTTGTATTATTGCAATACCTACGGTACCTTACGATGCAGAACGCAAACATATTTGAAATAGCAATATCAATGGGTATAAGTCCATCCTTTTTGCGGTCCTTAAGATAAAATGTCCTGATTGGTTATACTTTTACGCATGAATATTATTTTATTCTTGTATTCGTTACGTCAAGTCATCGGCGTACAGTTGACAAAAAATCTATCTATGTAAATTTGGTATCTGTGCATTTTTCGTACCTTTATGTTATTATTTATTTTTAAATGTTTGCATCAAACGCCAACCATTGTATAAAAAGGTAACAGGAAGTATTGGAATATTACGTATATGACTAGTCGCAGTTGGGTAGAAAATTGATAATTATTCCTATAACGCAACGTACGACATGCTTCCACTTTTAGTTTTGATGCCCAAAGCGCACTTACGAAATTATACAGTTTTGTGTTTTTATCAGGTTACTGGGTAATTTTGTATCCAACTACGACTAGTAGATACAAGTAGATTTACCAGATGAGTGTTTTTTTTATTTATTCATTTTTTATTTCCAACTTTTAGGTTTAATTCTTAATCAGCCATTCATTTAACCAAATGAAGGTACCTAATTATTACCTAAATCCTGCATTTGTATCAAACATTGAACTATGCCCAAACGGTAGATAGGTGCGTTTTTACAAACATTGAGTGATGGTGCGGAGGGGAGAGGGAGGAGGGAACTAGTAAAATGATGTTGAAAAAAATCTTAAAGCGTGTGCAGAAGGAATTTTTGAAATCGCTCTATAGTTGAGAAAGTTATAGCTTTAACTATTACGAATAAGGGGGGCCGGGAGGAGAGAGAGAGAAAGGGAGGAGGATACTAGTAAAATGGTGTTGAAAAAAAAATCTTAAAGCGTGCGAAGAAATAATTTTTTTGAAGACGGTGCGGGCAATGACAGGAGGGGAAATGGGTGGAAGCAGGGAGAACTATAAAGGAATGACAGCAAATTAGAGGACATTTGCAATGGGTGATCAAAGGAATTTTATTAAAATCGCCTGAAATTTAGGTAATTTCTATGCCATAAAGCCTACATCATGTGACGAAATGGCGTCTGACGACCACCATATTGATTTCTGTTTAAAAAAATATAGCCTATAGCACCTGAACCAAACCGAACCAAACCGGTTCAGTTTGTTTCGGTTTGGTTTTAACCGAACCGAAAAACATGTCAGGAAAGTTTTTTGTTATATATTAGAAAGAGACCCCATAGTCGAACCGGTTGGTTCAGTTCGGTTTAGTTATACACCCTCTAAAATCCCGGAAAAGCAATCAGGAAAGTTTTTTTTTGAAACAAACTATGTAATAGCGATATTTTGAAACGCGCTATTTTTAGACGCGCTATTTTGATGTTTCGATCTTTTGTACTTTCGATCTTCGGTACTTTCGATCTTTTGTCTTTCGACCTTTTGTTTTTCGATCTTTTGTATTTTCGATCTTTTGCATTTTCGATATTTTGTTTTTCGATCCTTTGTTTTTCGATCTTTTGTAGTGTCGATCTTTTGTTTTTCGATCTTTTGTAGTTTCGATCTTTTGTCTTTTCGACCTTTTGTATTTCGATCTTTTGTCTTTTCGATCTTTTGTTTTTCGATCTTTTGTATTCGATCTTTTGTCTTTTGTCTTTCGATCTTTGTTCCGCCACCCGATAGAAATTATGACCAAACCCCTGGAAAAAAAAAACCTCAAAATTCTAATTTACTCCCCTTCCCTATACATGTAAAGTTATGTAAAAGAAATGGTAGAGAGCTGAGCTTTGGCAGACTTATAGGATTTATCACAAAACTATAGGAAAAAATTAAAACATCCCAAAATTCTAATTTACTTCCCTTCCCTATACATGTAAAATTATGTAAAATTAACATTGCCGACTTCCAGAAACGCTAGAGAGCTGAGCTTTTTAAGACTGAAAGGCACCATGATAAAACTATGGGAAAAAATTTTAATTTGCTTGTCTCCACTATAAATGTAAATTTATATAAAAGTAACATTGCCCACTGCCAGAAACGCTAGGGAGCTGAGCTTTGGAAGGCTGAAAGGACCTATGGTGAAACCATAAAAAAATATAAAAAATCCTGAACATTTTTAATGAGACATTGCAAAAGTTTTAAACAATATTCCGCATATTTTACTACTTTAAAACTTAAATATTATCCAAATCTTTTAAAACAGGAGTGAAATCATAACAAAAACATTTCATGTAAAAAAAGCCAAGTACGCGAAAGTGGTATTCCGTAAAAAGAATTGAGATAAAAGTAAAGCCAAGTTCTCCAATACAAATTTCAAAATAAAAGGTTCTTACTAGCTTAGAAATAATTTTCTAAACTTGACTATTCACGGCTGCACATGACTCTTAGGCACAGTGCTAAATTGAACCTAAAGAAGTTTGGCTGGAATAGCAAAGTTTAGAAAAACATTTCTAACCTAGTAAGAACCTTTCATTTTGAAATTTGTATTGGAGAACTTATCTTTAGTTTTATCTCAATTCTTTTTACGGAATACCACTTTCACGTACTTGGCTTTTTTTTTTCATGAAATGTTTTTGTTATGATATAAAAATTCTTGAAACACGTCGTTTTCGTTTTTATTGAAGGAATTCGTTGTATTTTGTACTGATTATATTATTATATTGATTATTTTATTATATATCAAAAAAAAATTATAATATAATCATTAACATATTAATAATACGTTAATGAATATAATATAATTAAATTATTATTAAATTGCGGGTACGGGTAGACCTCGTCAGATGTCTATCAGGGGAAATGAATCGACTCCTGCCCTCCGTAGATTCCAGGTACTCTCCGACCCGGAGAGTTAGCACCTGTCTAGGGTCCCTTTCCCAGGGTTACGGGAGAAGACCACATCGATATGAAAGGCGGAGAGAATGGACCTCGGTACGGTGATCATAGCGTAGGTGGCAACCCTTTCTTTTAGGGATAGTATAAAAGACAGCTGTTGCCTTACAGTATGGCGTTGGCTCGTCAAAGGTTAGAGGAGAAAAACCTTGATTAAAAATCCTGGCCCTCCAAGTAGGGGGTTGAGGCATTAGACTGGTTCTCTAATACTAGTAAAACAAAGCAATTACCAAAAAGCCTAAACAAAGCCTCGGAGCAATAGATGGAAATTCTCAAAGACGAAAAAAGCAAAGACAAAGGACTATGAATATAGCTACATGGAACGTACAGGGAGTGAATCAAAAGTTGGACCTTATTGCAACCGAAGTGCAGAATTGTAAGATCGATATCATTGCACTTACAGAGACAAAAAAGAAAGGAACAGGTACAAATAGTGTCGGCAATTTCGTCCATATATTCACTGGAGTCCCAAAAGAAAGAAGAGCAGCCAGAGGGGTATCCTTATTAATAAAGAAAAACCTAAAAAATAAGATTACCGACTACGATTGCATTAGTGAAAACATACTTCGAGTGAACATGAAGATGCTAGGTCAAAATATAAGCATAATAGCAGTCTACGCACCATCAGATGACGAAAAAGTAGCTACAAAACAACTGTTCTTTGACCAACTTGATGAGACTATCACCAAAATCGGTAATACCAGAGAAATAATTATGCTTGGCGATTTTAATAGCCAAACTGGTAGACAAACCCAGAGCAAAGTGATAGGACCATTTGGAGAAGAAGTAACAAATGATAATGGCTTGAGACTGATGCAATTGTGTGAAACCCACAACCTAAAAATAAATAATGGTTTTTTTAGGCATAAGGATATTCATCGATATACCTGGACTCAGCCAACAAGAAATCTTAAATCAATCATTGACTATGCTATAGGTGGACAACACTCGCAATTAAAGTGGTATGATGTGCGAGCACTTCGTGGTATTACCTGTGGATCTGACCACCATCTGGTAAAAGCAAAAATATTATTCCCTTTCAGAAAAACACATAAGGACGAAAGTATTGAAGAAAATGAAAACCTAGAATGCATCGAAGACAATCAAAAATACAACTTTAGAAGTCTAGAAATCGAAAGTACTCAAAGATTGTATCAGAACCGATTAGATAAAAAATTAATAAACACAGAACACTCATTTGAAGAGATATATACAAACATAATAAAAAGCTTGAAGGAAGCAAGCATCGAAGCTGTTGGATACCAAGATATTAGAAATAGCAGGAAGATGTGGTGGACGGAAAAAATACAGGAAATGGTCAAAGAGAAAAAACGCACATACTTGAAATGGCTCAGTACTAAAGAACAAAGAGACCTAGAAATCTACAGGGAAACCAAAAGACAGCTGAGAAATTTGATACGCACAGAAAAAAATAAACTGTTCGAGCGCAAATGCCACGATATCAATACACACGTAGGAGGTAGGCAGAGTTCTGAAGTATGGAAATTCATTTCTACAGTAAAAAACCCAACAAAAGAAAAAGTAAACATCCAGATCATCAAACCAGAACAATGGACAGAACACTACAAGGGACTGCTGCAGGAAACGAGAACCGAATATCTGGCAGCCTCTCCGAGGAGAGACATAGAAGTACACGAAAAGGAAGTAATCATCGAAAAAGAAATGATATAAAATAGTATTAAAAAGCTTAAATCCGGAAAAGCTAGCGGACCTGGAGGAATATATGCTGAAATGCTCAAATATGGATCAGAGAACCTTATCGAAAATCTCACATATATTATCAATCAATGCATAAACGGACATCCAGTACCTGATGATTGGAAAATTGCATTTATATCCTCAATACATAAAAAAGGAAACAAGCTGGATTGCAACAATTACAGAGGAATTTCAGTAACTAGTACTCTCAGTAGATTGTACGGTAGGATTCTTAGAGATCTAATAGAGAAGGATTTTCATGAACAAGAAGAAGAAGAACAAAGTGGGTTTCGTGCAGGCAGACCTTGTAGTGATAATGTTTTTTGTCTTAAACAAGTAATTGAGAAAAGGAGCGCCAGAAATATAGAGACTCATGTTACCTTTGTGGACCTACAAAAAGCATATGATACCGTTCCAGTAGAAAAACTATGGACAGTGCTAGAGCAGACTAATATCAATCATACATAAATAAAAGCGATAAAAGAACTATACAAAGGGTCAAAATCTAAAATTAAAATTGGAAATCGACTTTCAAAAGAATTCCTGGTAACAAAAAGCTTAAGACAGGGATGTTGTATTTCTCCAACTCTTTTTAAAATATATATCGCAGTAGCTCTAAAAAACTGGAAACGGAAAGTGCACGGCATGGGAATACAACTTAACGACCGATTTACCATATACACACTACAGTTTGCTGACGACCAAGTAATTGTAGCTAATGATAAAGAGGACATGGAGTATATGATGAGAAAGTTAATGGAAGAATACCAAAAGTGGGGATTAACAGTGAACGTGGACAAGACACAGTACTTATGTATTGGAAACGAATCCAGTGAGTTAGAACTAGACAATGGACAAGTAATATCTCCATGCAATGAGTATGTATACTTGGGTGTCACATTTGATAAGACAGGAACAGACTGTAAAGAACTGGAAAAAAGAATAGTAAAAGCAAAAAAGGTTATTGGATGTCTTAACAGTATTTTATGGAGCAGAGAGATAAAAAAGAATGTAAAATTTAACATATATGAAACAATGGTGAAAAGCACGCTGTTGTATGGAATAGAGACTTGTCGCGTAACAGAAAAATACAAAACAAAAATGGAAAGTGTCGAAATGGATGCAATAAGAAGATCAATGAGAATATCAAGAACAGATCACATAAGAAATGAGATCATAAAAGAAAGAATGGGAATCGAAGGGAGCATAACGGATGACATCACTAAAAGACAACTGATATGGTACGGCCATGTATAACGGATGAACGACGAAAGATTACCAAAGCAGGTCCTAGAATGGCAACCAATAGGGCGCAGAAAAAGAGGGCGTCCTAAACTAGAATGGCAACAGTCAATCCAAAGATCAATGAGTCAAAAAAATCTGACAGAAGATGATTGTCAGGATCGAAGGAGGTGGAGAATAGGCGTCGGACAACGTAGAAAAACGTTCTAAACCGACTAAATAAAAAAAATAATATTTAAAATTTAACTTTCGAAGGAGGTGCTTGCTAAAAAATATTCAACAGAGCAGGATCGCGTAATGGGTGGAGGTGAGGTTTGAAGTTTCAAATATTTTGATAATTTTTTATGAATTTCAATAAACTTTTTAAAACTATTTTAAAATTCTAAAAATGTTTCAAAATTGTTTCAGCTGTGTTCCATAACTTAGGAGCCATAGTCAAGCAGGTCATAGAGGAGGTTATTTCTGATAAAAAGTTTATATAACATGGGGGTCGATCAAAACTCATCTGTTTTTAAGATATATGATTTTTAAAGTTAGAGGAGTAAGGAAAAAAAGTTTTGCATAACAAAATTGTAACAGTAAAATGAATACTTATAATTATTGTGATCCAAAAAACTATAATTTCCTTTTTTGATTAAATTACATGTTAAGGAGATAAAGGATGTCAAAATGACCTCCACAAATGTATAAAAATCTTTACCAAATTTAAATTTTTGCTTATTAATTTTTTAAAAATTTTTCAATCATATTTTATTAATATCTCTCCGTAGAAACTTATTTTGATTAAATATCAAGAGAAACATAAAAAGTTTGTTTCACAAAAATAGTTTTTTGTCCTGTAGAAAATTGACCGCATAATATTTTTATCCCCACTTATTGTTCTTATTGTAATGCATGACTTTTAAAAAATTATTATCAAATAAAAAAAAAATTAAATAAAAAAAACATCCAACTGCTGCTTGTACCTACTAGTCGCATATATATAATATTCCAATACCCACGGTAACTGCCAATTCATGATGCAAACATGAGGACCTTGAAGTCTTTAAGCAAAAAAGACGTGATTGGTTGCTTTCAAAGATATATGCATAATATTTCCATATAGTTTGTAGTATTGCAATACCTACGGCACCTTACGATGCAGAACGCAAACATATTTGAAATAGCAATATCAATGGGTATAAGTCCATCCTTTTTGCGGTCCTTAAGATAAAATGTCCTGATTGGGTATACTTTTACGCTAGGGGGCTAAAATTTAATTTCAGTTGTTCTTATTTACTTTTAAATTTCAAATTTTACAATAATACTTTACTGCCTTTTAGTCCTTTTGTGGTGATAGTAGTTTAAGTTAATTTAAATTAAATGTATATTTTATTTTTTATACCACAATAAACAAATTCTATTCTATTCTATTCTATTTTACGCATGAATATTATTTTATTCTTGTATTCGTTACGTCAAATCATCGGCGTACAGTTGACAAAAAATCTATCTATGTAAATTTGGTATCTGTGCATTTTTCGTACCTTTATTTTTAAATGTTTGCATGAAACGCCAACCATTGTATAAAAAGGTAACAGGAAGTATTGGAATATTACGCATATGACCAGTCGCAGTTGGGTACAAAATTGATAATTATTCCTATAACGCAACGTACGACATGCTTCCACTTTTAGTTTTGATGCCCAAAGCGCACTTACGAAATTATACAGTTTTGTGTTTTTATCAGGTTACTGGGTAATTTTGTATCCAACTACGACTAGTAGATACAAGTAGATTTATCAGATGAGTGTTTTTTTATTTATTTATTTTTTATTTCCAACTTTTAGGTTTACTTCTTAATCAGCCATTCATTTAACCAAATGAAGGTACCTAATTATTACCTACATCCTGCATTTGTATCAATCATTGAACTATGCCCAAACGGTAGATAGGTGCGATTTTACAAACATTGAGTGATGGTGCGGAGGGGAGAGGGAGCAGGGAACTAGTAAAATGATGTTGAAAAAAATCTTAAAGCGTGTGCAGAAAGAATTTTTGAAATCGGTCTATAGTTGAGAAAGTTAAAGCTTTAACTATTACGAATAAGGGGGGCCGGGAGGAGAGAGAGAGAGAGAAAGGGAGGGGGATACTAGTAAAATGGTGTTGAAAAAAAATCTTAAAGCGTGCGAAGAAAGAATGTTTTTGAAGACGGTGCGGGCAATGACAGGAGGGGAAATGGGTGGAAGCAGGGAGAACTATAAAGGAATGACAGCAAATTAGAGGACATTTGCAATGGGTGATCAAAGGAATTTTATTAAAATCGCCTGAAATTTAGGTAATTTCTATGCCATAAAGCCTACATCATGTGACGAAATGGCGTCTGACGACCACCATATTGATTTCTGTTTAAAAAAATATAGCCTATAGCACCTTCGTGATCAGTAGCAATTCAACGACACCTCTTTTGTCAAAATCGGTTCAGCCGTTAAGCCTCCAGCGCGACACAAACATACATATTTACGTACATACATATCCCAAACGAAAAACATTACCCTTTCTCTCGCCGTACTGTAGTTGGGTAAAAAGTGTAAAAATCGCCAACTTGGATGCTCTGTATCTCAAGAAAGTTGCCCTGTAACAATAGGTACCATTCTAAATATAAATACTTCTTATTTTATTATAATTTTTGCATGCGTTAAAACTTTTCTTTGAATGATTTCCCTGTGCGCTGTTTTAATATATGCGCTTTTTTAGTGTGCGCTTTTTCTGTGCAGCGTTTTCTCTTCTGGAAATATTTCCTTTTCGCTTTTTCCTGTCCGTATATTTACGGTCACCGTTTCATCATTACCCCTCCTCCCCTCGAATTTAGTTCCAAAACCGCCCTTGGTTCCAGCTGCACGGTGTACTAAACGTTTATATTTGTAAATGCGTTGTATTGCGCGAGCATTAGATTCTTAATACTCTTTGTACTGTTTTATAACCAGTCCGATATCCTGCTGGAACAGCGCTATATATCATGGATCTTTCTATGATTGGAGGTGTATGGTTTATTATTTTATATAGAAACATTGGATTTTTAAAAACACATTTTTACGAAACACAAACGAATCTATTAACATATTATGCAGATGATATTCCAAAGTCAACATGGGCAACCTTCGAATAAATGTTTAAATTTGTAATTTGCCCTTACACAATTTTCTACATTTTTTTTCCAATGTACAGAATCATTGGAACTCTTTTTTATTACGTAGGTAAATATACATCTATGGGAACCATAGAAGTCAAATATAGATATAATTCAATATCTATGCTTAAGCATGGTTAATTCTTCCTATCTAAATTAACGCATACAGAATATAAAAATACTGTAATTTGACAGCGTAGGGGAAAGCGGTCTAGCCCCGCCCAGAAGGGAATATTGAGAGTAAGTCCAGTAAATATCGAAAAAATAAAAATGTAGATACATCAAATTCAAGGGTTATTTGTATAGATCATATAGTATTGTTGATTTCTTCATATATATATATATATATATATATATATATATATATATATATATATATATTTTTTTTTTTTTTAACTGTCAGGCTTCTTAATATGTGAATATCGGGCAAGTAATTAAAAATATTTAGGTTTTTGCTTTATTTAATAAAGTCTAAGTTCTAAAAAAATGCGTTCGCCCCCCCCCCCTGGCCCTCTATACGACACGCCACTGAAACTTACTACTTTAGAACAATTTTTATTTCCGATACTGTTGAAGATTTTAAGGAAGTAGAATGGCAAGACGATGTTATTAAGTGTGATGCTGATGACAGCGAACTAGTGAAGAGTGTAGTGTTTCAAGAATGAGATTTTTGTTGTACAAATTTGACCTTATTTCTGTATATTTGTTTGAAGAATAACTCCTGATTTGTGTTCTGTATAAGCCTTCTGCATTTTCCGGTGTTTTGGTATGATTTTATAAATAAATATTTTCTTTTTTCTTATTTTTTAATATTTCATATATTTCCATATATTTCCAATGTTTCAGGAAATATTTCCGAAAAGATATTTCTGGAAATTTTACAACACTACCCCTGCCTTATCCTCTAAATCCGCCACCAATAATGACTTATTTTTAGTATAGGCGGTCTTACCCGAAATCATGGGTGGCATTACCAGAGCTATGGCGTTACACTCCCTTTCGGATAATGTGTAAGATTTCTTAAAGGTAGATATTTTCTAGATTTCTGGTATAAAACAAAATAGAGATTGGTTGCAGTGATAATATAGGTTGATTAGTTTTCTAGAAGCGTTTATGTAGAACAAAACGTTTGTTTTGACAAGAGCTCGTTTTGCATAGGTGCGAAGGGCGAGCCCGCTTTCCCTTAGTTGGCCTAGGCCTGATTAATAGATTTACTTGTTGCTGTTAGATAACACCATATAGCCTACTTACTTTATGATAATAACCATGAAGTAATAACATAGGAAGAGAAATATAAATAAAAATTCTTATTTTGAAAAAGGGATTTTCTTCTTCTGTTACTAAAAACAAATTCTGAAAAAACAATAACTGCAGTTTGCTTTATATTAATAAATGTGTGTAGACCACTTTATCTAATCTCTGAAAGAGGGGCCCCCACAAATTCCAAAATATATTGAATTTTAACACACAGAATCTGGTCAGGCTCTAAAACAATTCGCCTCCACCGGCTAGCCGAGAAATTCTCAGGGTATTAACTTGACCAAGTCATCCAACTGATCTTTTTAACTCTTCTTTCCCACTGTCAAAGGTATGATAACTCAAATTAGACGTCAACGTCTGAAAGCATGAGATTACCTTTTCGTGTGTTAAAATTTCTGATCGTAAAATGGGCGATTGCGAATATAATTATCAAATACCAAATTGCAAATAACCCAAGGACCCAAAACTATAAACAACAAGTGAAATTAAAGAAAGAAAACTAAGAAAAAAGTTTTCTGATAGCCGGCCTTTTTGGAGGATTAGGCATAGAATGGTGAGAAACCAATAAAAAATGAGCCACAATAGACCCACTTGTGGTCGCAGTGGAGAGGCTACAGGGCCCACTCATATATGAATCATCATCACATCTATATTTTAGCAACCATGTTCACGCACAAGCGTTTTCCTTTAGTTTTAAGTTTTCTCCAAGTTTTAATTCCCTCCCGTGTATTTTCTTGTTACCCGCAATTGTCTAAATATATTTAGGTACATTGAACGCAATGCGCAGGATCAAGAAGACTTTTAGCATATCCCCTTTCTAAAAAGGTAATAATTTTCCGTTCTTTCTTACTTTCAACAAAAGTGACAACATTGTGTGTGGTATTTTAAACTAAAGCTAACCTACACTCAATTTGGTAATGGTGATGCTGTGAGCAGGGCGTTGCAGAAAAGAACCAAGAAAATCGACTCGGTAAGTGGCCTAGAAATAAACAGTTGTAGATTTCCCTAAACGAACCTATGGCATAATTTTCACCCTTCCTTTCTGACCAATGTTACGCAGTTGATTCCTTCCAGACAGTCCACTCTCCCTACCTGCTGCGTGAACAAACTATATCAGCTATATTTTACTAAAACTTGGTAAAAGGGCAGATATTTAACACTAATCAGATTTAACTTCTTTTAAGTAGTAAAGTTACATATTTTAAGTAAAATGGCAGTTTTGCTATACAAATTGGTTGTGCCAGTATTTTTAGGGCAGAAAATACCTGTGAAAGATAGTCATGCTGATTATCAGTAAATATGGTGTTGTTTATTAGGGGAAAGGGAAGCAAATTGGGATACTTAATTTTATAGGCTTCTTCTATTAAATAATAGCCATTGCGTTCGTCATTTGGAATCAAGTTGGCTAGATATGTTATCTTTATATTTTAATTTTTAATTTAAGCGATTTAGAACTCAATCACTCTCTTAGTTTTATTTTTTTTAAAAGTTGACTTTGTACCATTTTGCCCCACTTACGGGTTGTGTAATTTAGAATCAATATTTTTGTAACACAAGTTTTATTTATTAAAATACTAACCAAGAATAAAATACCTATTTAAAAAATAAAAAGTTGTAATAAAATATACATTTTAGTATTTTCAAAATGTATAATTAATTCCAGCGTTCTAGTCGTCGCTATCGACTCTCCTACACGAATTTTGCGCCCATTTTTTGCAAAGACAACATAAAATACAACTTTCACCAAAAAATTTTTTTTTAAAAATTTGGGCCAAAATGGGGTTAGGTTACTAGGTATAACAAGGTACCCCGTTTTGCCCCAAACCACCAGTTAAATTCAAATAAACATCATACACAGTAAAAGGCTAATTTTACGGGCAACGCGTTTAATTATCAATAATACATAAATTCACTAAATGTTCAATGTAAACGAAATTTTGAAAAATCTGTAAAAAATGTACTTGTCGTAAGAAAATGCGCAAACTATTTTTACAATAAACATTAAATTACATGTTGATCAAAAAAGAACTTAAGCTCAGCCGACCGACACCAATCATATTGCAGAGAGTTGAACATGTCATGTCTTTAGCTAAAACTGCGGTATCCCGTTTTACCCCCGTACTCGATTGTGCCCCCAGTTTCCCTACGTATGCATATCTAACAATTACATAACTAAAGAATAATACCAAAAATTATTATTCATTATTAAGAATTATTAAATTTAAAAAAATGCAAATCTTCGTTTATTTAAATCAAAAATTCTTAATAAAAAATTGTCTTAACAGAAAAAAAAAATTATTTTCATTCAAGAAACTTATTTCTAGATATAAGCCAATTTGATTTTCTTGCAACGAATTAAATGTATTTTATAATGATAGAGATAGTTTGACAGTTACTCTGTTTATACACGTCTAGTAAAGCGCTTTTATGTAAGGACGGTTTGAAAATATTGAACACCATTAAAACCGTTTATAACCACCATTAAAACCATTTTAAGTACTAAAATGGATTTTATTTTAAACCGCTTTTAGGCGCGTATTAACGTAGTAAGTGAATACAATGTTCGGAGAAAATTTTAATTTGTTGCATAAGAAAGCAGTTTTTGTTTTAAACCAATGCAATTTGATTATTTTTGATGTTGTTTTTTTCTGTGTAATGTAGTACCTGCTAAACCAGATCATACCGTAACGAGTATCCACTAAAATATGCGATAGCAAACAACAATTTCGCATTTATTAGTTCGCTAAAAACGGATTGCAACCACTCTCCCAGAAGAAATTATTTTTATTTTAGAAAAAGTGTTTTGCGGCCTCGTGTCCCCAGCAGTAAGAGTGCATCGACACTTAGGTGATCCGTGCTATAGTGCTTTCAATGCTGTTATTCACATGTAATATACGCACACACGCATATGATATCTGTGTTAATTTACATCGAATTTGATAAATTAATCATGAAAAGGCAGGCAATTCCAGCATCTCTAGAAATTTTAAATTTAAAAAACAATAGGTGAAAGGTGGTCAAAATGGGGTACCCAACAAACATTTAAAGTTGTAACGACGAAACGCCAACTAGAAAGAATTTCTTAAAAGTAACCGCAACGTACTCCCGCTACGTCTCAGTATACCCTACAGCGACGTTATAATTCCCTAAGTGGGGAACCAATTTCTGGTTGTAACTACTAGGCCAAGTGTTTAAAGTCACTGTAGTAACAACTACACTACTACGTCGTAGCCAGGTATCTACTACGTCGAAGAGGCTGTTTTTTTCCGTAATGGCATCAAAGTTGCGATGTAGTTGCAAATAATATAATCGTTTCTTTTTGGTAGAATTGTAACACAATATGGTGGACACAACAGTAAACAGACTCGCTTAGTTTTTTTGTTTGGTTATGGTTATAATATGAACTATGTTATCCAAAAGTGTGAGAATTTACGAGCAGAGGATCAAAATTCGAGTGCGACGCAAAGTTTTTTGTATAACATGCATTATATATATTGCAAAAAACCGGTGCGCCCGTAAAATTGAGCCGTTTTCTGGTAGCTGATGGAATTTTTGTGTTGTGATTTTGGAGGTTATGTTTTCAAAATCGACAGTTAACTCCAACAAATGGTGCTTAAGAAGAGCATTTTTGGTAAGCTTCAACTAATTTGTTTATAAAATAGTATGGCTCTTTAATATGAGCTCATAAAACGACAACAAAAATAATAAATTTTCTTTCTTACATAAAAACATGGCGTCCCAAACTATATTCCCTGATAGTCGAAAAGGTTACTTGAAAGTAGTTGCGGCTTTAAAGTTGATCCAAAAAGTTATTTTGTCTACATTGTTACAGCAGATGTTACTATGATGACACAAACTTTTGTGGTAAAAATTAAAGTTATAATGTAGTTGTCGGATACACTTGTTTGGGACTCCAATGAAGCTTAACTTTCTAGTGGTAATTAAGTAGGATATAAAAGTCAGGGCGACTACGAAATAACGACTAAAAAGAAAGTAAAACTTTAGCAACGTCCTATTGTGGTAGAGAAGACTATCAGAATCGACTATCAAGAAACAATCCTATGAAGTAGTTTAGAGGGTCGTTTTTACGAAACATCTACTATTTCCTGATACTAAATAGTTGTTAGAACTAAAAAGTAACAAATTTTGGTTGGGATCACCACATTTCTACTATAAGAAAGTAGCAAAGCCTTTAGAACATGTAGCCGCTACTATAAATGTTAGTTGGGTACAGGGGTAAAACAGGGTACCGCAGTTTTAGATAAACTGCGCAAGAATAAAATCTTGTAATAACAGATGTTTTAACCCCATGCCTGGTTCAACTCTCTGCAATATGATTGGTGCCAGTCGGATGAGCTTAAGTTGGTTTTTGCTCAACATGTGATGTGCGCTGTTTACTGTAAAAATGGCTCTGGTTCAAAATAGCGCAGGACAAAATAGCGCAGGACTAAATAGCGCAGGACAATATAGCGCAGGACAAAATGGCGCAGGACAAAATAGCGCAGGACAAAATAGCGCACGATAAAAAATCCCAAGTCGATTTGCCGATTTGCCCTGTCCAGCTGAAGTGGACCAGGAGCCGAAGATAGGTTAGGTTAGTATCCCAACCTAACCCGGTTAGGTTTTTTTACAAAAAAAACTTGCCTGAACCGATCAGGTAAGTTTTTTTTTTGTAAAAAAACCTAACCGGGTCAGGTTGGGATACTAACCTATCCTCGGCCCCTGGTCCACTTCGGCTGGGGTAATTTGATTGATAAGGTTAGGCCTTCACTATCCTGACCCGGTTAGGTTTTTTTACAAAAAAAAACTTGCCTGAACAGATCAGGTAAGTTTTTTTTGTAAAAAAAACTAACCGGGTCAGGTTGGGATACTAACCTAACCTATACTCGGCCCCTGGTCCACTTCGGCTGGGGTAATTTGATTGATAAGGTTAGGCCTTCATTATTTCAGTAATGCGCTATTTTAGTAATGCGCTTTTAAGGCTTGCGCTGTTTTGGTCATGCACTATTTTTACCTGCGCGATTTAGTCCGCGCGATTTGAACCTGCGCTATTTTGTACCACTACCGTAAGAATAATAATAACATAAACAAAACTAGCCTAATCAGGTCAGGTAAGGTCTGCAGGTTAGGTTTTAATATATTAGGCCCAACCTAACCAAGACAGGTTAGTTTATTTTTTCGTATACTAACTTAATCAGGTCAGGTTAGGTCTGCAGGTAAGGTTTTAGTATATTAAACTAACCAAGTAAGGTTAGGTTATTTTGTTAGTATCTTTTGAGATCTGCGCTATTTTGCGCTATTTTGTCCTGCGCTATTTTGTCCAGCGCTATTTTGTCCTGCGCTATTTTGTCCTGCGCTGTTTTGTCCTGCGCTATTTTGTCCTGCGCTATTTTGTCCCGCGCTATTTTGTACCAGAGCCGTAAAAATAGTTTGTTCATTTTGTGCTGGTAAGTACATTTTATACAGACTTTTCAAAATTTTGATTACATTGAACTATTAGTGGGTTTATGTATATTATTTATAATTAAACGCGTTGCCCTTAGAATTGGCCTTTTACTGTGTATGATTTTTGTTTGAATTTAACTGGTGGTTTGGTGCAAAACGGGGTTTTTTCTTGGGGGTATAGTTTTTGCAAAGTTGAACAAAGATAAAAGCCGACCATCGGCATATCCTTTAAAGAAAGTGACATGGGCGGCCGTAGATATACTCATGAAAATTATTTCATTTAATTATGGCGTAAACTAAAGAAATAAAAATAGATAATAAAACTTTCTATTCCCACACCTACAGAAACGACACTGATTTATTTTCTAACTCTGCATATTGCCGACTAAAGGGGTCGCGAAACAAACACCTGAAAGCAATTAAAAGCGTATCTCAAAGAAATCTGCCAATCAGGTGCCGTCCATCCAACTGGCCTCGGTCGGTCGGAAAACAAATACTTTGTCGTCGGACCGCAAAGAGCCGCGCCTTTTCTCTGTCGGTAGAGTTGAAATTAAACCAGGAAGATTTTATATGTATCTGGATAACTTTTGAAGGGCAGAATGAAGCAAAATTTCATGAAATCGATAGAACCCCGTATTAGGAGTTATTCAGGTGACTTTGCAAAAACTATAAAACCTTGTTATATCTACCATTTTGCACCAAAAAATGTTTTTAAATTTTTTTTTGGTCTTATCACTGAAAGTTATATTTTATGTTGTCTTTGCAAAAAATGGGCACAATATTCGTGTAGAAGAGTCGACAGCGATTACTAGTACGCTGTCGCTGTTTTTTATCAAAACTTTTTATTTTTTAAAAAAGTATTTTAATCTTAGTTAGTATTTTAATAAATAAAACTTGTCTTACAAAAATATTGATTCTAAATTTCACAACCGCCCCGCCCGTTGTGCCAGATATAGGTCTCCATTTTATCCCGCATGCGTGCCAAAGTCAACTTTTTACAAAAATAAAAATAAAAGTATGATGGAGTTCCAAATCGCTTAAACTGAAAATTAAAACATAAAGATAACATATCTAGCCAACCTAATTCGAAATGAAGAAAGAAAGAAGTCTATAAAATTAAGTACTCCATATTGCCCCCTTTGCCCTACTTCAGCTGCATCAAAACTACCAGTGGGGTTCATACTATTTAGTGCCTACCATGGATAAAATTAAAAACATTTTTTTTCATATCATCACAATTTAAATAACTTACCTTATGGCATATTCAACAAAAATATTCAGCATTTTTTCATTAATTTTTATTTTAAAGATTGTGTAAGATATATTTTGATTAATTGCATATGCTGCATTATCGCGGAAATTCTCATCAATTTTTTTCCTAATAGATGCTGCGCCTTATTCGATTCTCAAAAGACGTTGTAATCTGCAGACCGCTGGCGCTGAAAGAATGAGAGAGAAAGAACAAGGGGGCATCGCGTGAATTGTTCGCATGCTGTGTGCTATGCACGCCTGTGGCAACCAGGTGGTATCTGCAAACTAACAATTATGTGGATATTCGAGTTTAACTAGAAAAAGTTTACACAATATAAAATAATTCGAGATTAATTACTATCAAAAAAAGTCTTTTCGATTTTTTATATTATCCCGATTTCATAATTATTATATACCTATAATTAGTTTGCTAGTTTTTCTTCAAAGATTTTGGCCGATTATGATATAGAGTTGATTCGGGAGTTTGATTGGGACTTGTATAAGTTGTATCTAAGTGGCAAAGTAGTGAAAGCGAAACCTCTGTTCGACGTTTAAAAACAATTCCATTTTTAAACCATTGTAAGTAACTTCACAGAACCTTGCTGTCTGTGTGTCTGTCTATCAAATCTTGCGATTCATTGTTGACATACTTCCCGGGAACCAATAGAAATACGAACATTCGGTTTTCAGATTTATGAATTCATCTGGTGACAATAAAATTTTATAAACAAAAGTCGGAATTTAGGGGTGGGTGAAGAGTGTAAAGGGGACAAAGTCAGAAGTTTGAAATGCAAACAGATAGGAACATGCGGTTTTCCGATTTATGGTTTGTTCTGGTTACAATATAATTTTATGAACAAAAATCGGAGGTAGGAGGTAGGTCAGTAGTTTAAAGGGCGTAAAATTCATAACTTTGTAATGAAAACAGATACAAACATGCGGTTTTTATATTTATGATTTGATCAGGTGAGAATATAATTACATATATAACAAAAACAAGGGTCATCACAATTCCATTTTTAAACGATAGGCAGGGCTAAGTGAGGAGTGTAAAAGAGCTAAGAAATACGGGGGTGGGCGAGGGTAAAAATTTAGAACTAGGAACAAAAACAGACTGGTGACAATAAAATTTTACGATCAAAAGTCGGAAGTAAGGGGTAGATGAAGAGTGTAAAGGGGGTAAATTCAGAAGTTTGAAATCCAAACAGATACGAACATACGGTTTTTCGATTTATGACTTGTGCTGGTGACAATACAATTTTATGAAAATAATGGTAAAACTTGATGGACTTAGGATTGAAAAATTAGATTGTACAAAACTGATCGGAAAGAAACCTTGTAATAATGAGGCATTGCTAGAAATGGAAAGGTTGCGACATCCTGCAATTTGTTTCTTTTTCCTTTTTGTTTAAGAATAAAAACGATTTTATATCGAGTTTAAAAATATATAATATGCCACGTACGCTATTGTTAAATCTAGATTGCAGTAACCCGAAATCTGCCAAATTATTTTTTACTTTGCAGTGCAATTTTCTAATAAAATCGTTTAACTTAAACAAAATTATTTAATTTATTCTTAAAAAATTGAACTGTGTTAAGTTTTATTAAAGTAATAAAAATTTCAATGAAAGTTTATAGATTTTTTGTGCTGCAGTGATCTCACTTTTTAAGACTTATTTTTAAGAGAATTTTCGCCTAACCTGCTTTGACTAGCACTGCACGCCACTAAAAACCACGGTGGATAGAATAGACCGCTGTTCGGATCTTATAAATATATGTCAAATTTTCACGACACTGGTGGTCCAGCTGATTTTTGTAAACAAAAGTTAGATATGATATGAACAACTGAATGGAAAGAATGAAAGTCCTGCCTTCTTTAATATGTATTTATTTGCCTACGCGTTTCGATTATTTAAATCATCTTCAGGGCAAGTAAAATGTAAATAAAAAATGACAATAATATAGAATTCTTATAACTAGATAAAAAATGTACTACTTACAGCTGCACGCATGAGGGGTTCCTGTAAAGAATTTAAAAAAGTTAAAAAATCTGTAAGTTTATTTATACTACCTTGCCAACCAATTTTTTATCTAGTTATAAGAATTCTATCTTATTGTCATTATTTATTTACCGTTTACTTGCCCTGAAGATGATTTAAATAATCGAAACGCGTAGGCAAATAAATAAATATTAAAGAAGGCAGGACTTTCATTCTTTCCATTCAGTTACCATGAACCTTCTTGAGAGTAGTCTTGATTTTAATGATATGAACAACTAATATTTTTTGAATTTTTTAAAAACTAAGGCAATTTTCCTACTATTTTTTAGTATATTTTTATAAAATAATATTTTTCAGACATACCAGTCGTTATTTTTTTTAGCCCGCTTTATTTCTCTTTACACAAAAATTAAAATTCGAAGAAAATAATGTGTTTGTTTCAGCTTCAAAAATAATCCGCTGACCTACATCTTTGTTTCCTTCCCAAGTCCTCGGTTCACCTTTGATACTAAACGATCACATTCAGTTTGACTTGTAGTTTAAGTTTTGTGTAACAAAAAATAAAGCGGGCTAAAAAAAATAACGACAATAAGGCTAGAAAATTATATTTTATAAGGATGAACCAGAAAACAGTGGGAAAATTCCCTTAGTTTTCAAAAAATTCCCCCACTCCCTAGAAAAATAATATATTATGTACTCTTAGATATTAACCCGGATCCGAGCTTGAAAACTATACGTTTGGCCAAAAAAGGCACAAAATCTGAAAAGACTCCGTTTTCCTATTGGCAAACTTTTTGAGAACTTCTTCCTAAACCCACTCAAACCTTGATTTTTTAGGTTTTCTTCAATTTCTCGCAAAATAACCTGTGTAGCAAAAATGGCAAAAACACTTTTTCGTGGAGAATACAATCCCCTTTCCATCGATGTATTGGTCGATAAGGTGACGAGAAGAAAGTAGCTCTTCCGTAAAGTCCGTAAATTGGGTTTAGTTTTAAAAAACGGGTTTATTATGGGTTTTATAATATTTTCTCGAAAACTATACTCCTTGAGAAAAATGTGTAGTACGTAGAAAATAAAATTTATGTCATAATGAAGACTCCAAAATCATTTTTAATTTTCCTTTAACGAACCCCATTTACAGACGTCGCTGGAGAGTATGTTATAAGTCAAACCGAAACGACTTCATTAAAAAAGAAATTGTCCTGCTAAAATAAAGTCTGTTATATATTTTTTTTCAGATAAAGCTTACTTTCTGAGAAAATTATATAAAACCAAAAATGGTTTATTTTGTGATTTTTAAAAATTTATTTTGGGGGCGCCCCTATACTTTTAATTATGAAACTAATCCGACATTGTTATGCAGTATTCAAAAGGAAATTTTATTTTCTAAACTGATTTGGAACAAAAAATTTAAATAAGATTCTGAAGGAAAAACTTTTTAAAAAGCACACTAGCGAAAGTTTTTGTTTATGTGGGTTAGGACAGTTTACAACTAGAATGACGTAATGCTTAAGCCTAAGCCTACTACTACTAAAAAAAACGCTCATTTTCCTGTACCTGATATTATTTTTGACAATTACAAAGATGATGATTTGATAACATAATCAAGAATATTTTCCTATAGTAGCTGTTGAGTTGCGCTCAAGATCCTCGCAGGATCCATCTTTACGTATCGATCCGCGGTCAGGCCCCTCCCCAGGATTTATTTCTTCTTCTTCTTATTTATAATGATCATGAGCAACGAATTTGATAACCTAGTCAAAAACATTTTCTTATAGTACTATTAATAAATGTAAGAAAGCTCAATTTCCTGTACCTGATATTATTTTTGGCTTTTGCAAAGATGTATGAAACTTATACATCCTTGGCATTTGCTAGGCTGTTGAGTTTAATTTAGATAATGACCCTGAGCAACGAATTTGATAACATAATCAAGAACATATTTTTATAGTACTATTAGTAAGTGTAAAAAAGCTCAGTTTCCTGTACCTGATATTATTTTTGGCGTTTTCAAAGATGTATGAATGTTATACATCCTTGGCAATTGCTAGGCTGTTGAGTTTAATTTTGATAATTACTTTGATTATTAACCATTGATAATGACCACGAGCAATGAATTTGATAACATAGTCAAGAACATTTTCTTATAGTACTATTAATAAATGTAAAAAAGCTTATTTTCCTGTACCTAATATTATATTTGGCATTTGCAAATATGTTTGAAAGTTATACATCCTTGGCATTTGCTAGGCGGTTAAGATTAATTTTGATAATGATCATGAGCAACGAATTTGATAACATAGTCAGAACATTTTCTTATAGTACTATTAGTAAATGTATAAAAAAAAGCTCATTTTCCTCTAGCTGATGTTATTTTTGGCATTTTGCTAGGCTGTTGAGTTTAATTTTGTAAATGTAAAAAAGCTCATTTTCCTGTACCTGATATTATTTTTGGCATTTGCAAAGATGTATGGAAGTTATACATCCTTGGCATTTGCTAGGCTGTTGAGATTAATTTTGATAATGATCATGAACGATCATAGCCAAGAACATTTTCTTATAATACTATTCGTAAATGTAAAAAAGCTCATTTTCCTGTACCTCATGGGTGCACCCAGGGGGGCCCCGGAGCCCGGCCCCCCCCGAAGCCTTAGATTTTTTACATATTTTCGACATATTTCAGAAAAAAACACAAAAAATAGCTTAAAATTCGACATCATGAGGCTTCGCCCCCCCCAAGAGGCCTTGGCCCCCCCAAGACATATTCCTGGGTGCGCCACTGTGTACCTGATATTACTTCTGGCATTTGCAGTGACGTATGAAAGTTATACATCCTTGGCATTTGATAGGCTGTTGAGTTTAATTTTGATAATGATCATCAATATCATTTTTTATAATACTATTCGTAAATGTAAAAACGCTCATTTTCCTGTACCTGATATGATTTCTGGCATTTGCAGAGATGTATGAAAGTTATACATCCTTAGCATTTGCTAGGCTATTGAGTTTAATTTTGATAATGATCTTGGGCACTGAATTTGATAACATAGCCAAGAACATTTTCTTATAATACTATTAGTAAATGTAAAAAAGTTCATTTTCCTGTGCCTAAAATTATATTTGGCATTTGCAAAGATGTATGAAAGTTATACATCCTTGGCATTTGCTAGGCTGTTGAGTTTAATTTTGATAATGATCATGAGCAACTAATTTGATAACATGGTCGAGAACTTTTTATTATAGTACTACTATAAATCTACACAATAGTGAAATTTAAAGTGGACGTAAATATAATCCCACATAAATACAACATGCCACTAGTCTAGTATAATTCTTAATAACGATAATAATATGGTATAGAGAAGTAACCCACATGTGAAATAACAATAAAAGCGAAATTAAAATGGTCCTTTTGTTCAGAAGATACCAATGCATTAAAAAACACATCAAATCATAGGTACAGACAATAGAATAAAAATATTTCATTATAGAAATAATATTATAATAACTCTTTACATTATTGTTAAATTTGACTTTGAAATATATTTTTTTTGAATTATGGAAAAACCGGACATAATGAGCACTGGCAGCAACTTCAACCTCTCAGCAACTGAATTCCTTTGCCATGTCGGCATAGGGTTTCTTGGGCAAACTTTGAAACGCTCGCAGTGAGCCGACAAAGGGAATTTGGTTGCAGTTAAAGTTGCAGCTCGCGTCATCTATTGGCGCGCTTATTGTAGGGGAACGTCCTTAAATTACGTAACGCAAAAATTCAGGATTTTTGACCAACCCCCACCCCCCCCCCCCTCGTAACGCATTTTCAAGAAAAAACAAATTAAAATACATTAAGTGTAACGCAAGGCCAAATCCCCCCTCTACCCCTAGATGGTTACGTAATTGAAGGACAGTCACTAGGCATAAGCACACCCAGGGGGGGGGAAGGGCTCGCCCCCCTAAGGCTAAGAATTTTTTAGATATTTTCCACATATAGTCAACAAGCATGATTATGCTGTTATGACTTTTTTACGTTTATTGTCCATTTTTAATGTAATTTTCTGTTTGAATTTGAATTTGAATAAACGTAGGTATTATTATTATTATATTTTACAAAAATAGCACCAAATACGGCATTACGGGGTCTCGCTGATGATGAACCCTCCCCCCCCCCCCAATACATATTCCTGGATGCGCTACTGTGTAGGTGCAAATGTTTACTTATTAGTTCAAAAATCACATTTTGGCCTTTTTAATATTTAGAAATAACCAAACGTTTAAAATAACGCTTCGAGCGGTTTTCGAAGCGCACACAAACAGATTTATATTTGTTCGTGAACGTCGTTGTGAGAGGTTCGTTTTTATCTATGTGCGCTTGTCGTGTAACCAAATAAACACTGCGATTCGTGAGATTGATAAAAACAAGACGCTAGCCCTACCAAGTCCACTTTGAATCCTTGACTTCGCATGCGCAGATCTACCAATATCATTTACCTCATGTATTAGAATAGATGAACAGGGTGATTTTCACTTGAATGATTCTAACCACATGAAAATAAAAGGTTTCAAAAACCTAACCTAACGAAACCTAATCCAATCTAACCGAACCGAACCAAAGCAAACTAAACCAATAATTTTTTTCAAAAAAAAACTTTCCTGACTTCCCACCCGGGATCCTAGAGGATGTGAATCCGAACCGGACCGTACCGAACCGAACCTATCCAAACCTAACCATACCCAACTAAACCTAATTAGCAGTGTTGTTGTGTTTGGTTAGGTTAGGTTTGGTTCGGCTTAGTTAAGTTCGGTTCGGTTCGGTTTGGTTTGGTTCGGATTCACATCCTCTAGGATCCCGGGTAGGAAGTTAGGAAAGTTTTTTTTTGAAAAAAATTATTGGTTCAGTTTGCTTTGGTTCGGTTCGGTTAGATTTGATTAGGTTTCGTAAGGTCAGGTTTTTGAAACTTTCTATTTTCATGTGGTTAGAATCATTCAAGTGAAAATCACCCTGTATTCATCTATTCTAATACATGAGGTAAATAATATTGGTAGATCTGCGCATGCGAAGTCAAGGATTCAAAGTGGACTTGGTAGGGCTAGCGTCTTGTTTGATAAAAAGCTAAAACATTGAACCGTTACTGTAACAGTTGCATTCCATGGTCGTACGGCGCGAGGACACGACGGAGGCAACCCTGTCCCTCTGTAATTTAGTCGACATCTTCGTAAAAACGGACCCCTCTACGGTTAAAACCCTTTTTCCATATGCGTGCCAACCCGGATTCAAAAATGAATTTGCACTTGTTTTCAGCCAGCGTGCCCGCACCCGAAAATGTTTATTTTGTTTTATTAGTTTGCAACTTGTAGCACAGAAAAACTTATCGGAAGCTAGTTTTCTAGTATCTAACTAACTATCTATCAAATCTTGTGAAGCGTTTTTGACACACTTCCCATTATCCGATTTGGATGAAATTTGGTACACACATAGTGGTCCCATGACAATACAACATTAAGAAAAATGTGTTTTTGACACACTTCCTGTAGCACTCCGATGGCTCAGATTGGGTTTTGGTAGATACAGTGGACTATAATTAACATTGGCGCAAAAAATTCATTTAACTAGAGAAAGTAACTAATTTAAAATTGTAGGTTAAATTTGAAAGAGAAATAAAATTGTGATATAGCCTCATGGAGAGGGACTTACCGCTGTTGCCTTCCAAAGTGCAAGGTGTACACCCTTCCATAAGAGCTATGTGACTTGAAGTTCCAACAGGATGATGGCACGATAATTTTAATTAGTTGCGGTATTTTAAAGTGAATTTCAACTATTTTTTAAATTTAAATTTTAAGGTTGTCGTTTTCTAGACATGGCGACGCGCAGCACACTTTGTCTGTCTCTGGTTCCTGCGCTTGCAGTTTTTTCGCACATGCGCACAGCACTTCACCCTCTATAGGAAACCATATCACTATATTTAAAATTTTATGGATATGTGAAAAACACGATAGAGGACGCTTGTAGTGCCAAAGTATATAAAAATAAAGAAATAAGAAATAAAATGATAATTCTTAAATTTAGAATACAAATTACATTTTTTGCGTTTAATTCTCGCATTTTAATGCAATTTTGCTTTAGGTAAATTTTACAATAACTAATAGTTGACCCATTTACTTAGGATTAATATAAATTTAAGACTAATAATTTTATGTTCAAGACAAAATTTTAGTCCATGAAAAATAGGAAAAAATAAAAGTAAAATTCAAAAATAAAAGAAAAATAAAGAGGATTTTTATGGAAACCGAACATATTGCCGGCCGAAAATGCTTAAAGTATCAAGTGGCAAAGGACATAGCTTTGAGATTGGTCTCTTTAACACCGAGTCACTTGTCTTGACATTAGCAACTCGATTTACACCGTCTTTACCCGGAAAAATTTCAATTATTCTACCGAGCTGCCATTTTAGCGGGGGTATAAAATCATTCTTGATTATTACCAAACGACCAACTTCTGGAGTACAAGTGGGGTCCAGCCACTTGCTCCTTTGTTGAAGTGTATGTAAATATTCTTGCTGCCAGCGTCCCCAGAAATCCTGATGGATTCTTTGAAGTAGCTGCCAACGAGTTAATCTATTAATTTTGACATCTGTTAAGTCAACGTCAGGAAGAGCTGTCAACGGTTCCAATGATAAAAAATGACCTGGTGTCAAAACAGAAATGTCATTTGGATCCGAGGAAATTTCAGTTAGCGGTCGAGAGTTCATAATAGCTTCAATCTGACAGGTGACTGTATATAACTCTTCATATGTTAAAATTTGTAAACCAATGGTTCGAAATAAATGTTTTTTGACAGTTTTAATCCCAGACTCCCAAAGACCTCCAAAATTGGGACTGTGACTTGGAATAAAATGCCATTTAATTGGACGAGAACAATCAATCTGTAACAACTGTCTATTTGCCGAAACTAGGGTAGTTCCATTATCAGAATACATATCAGTTACGTAATTTCTACGAGCCACAAACCTACGCATTGCTGCGATAAAAGCATCGGCTGTCAAATCACTGACTATTTCGATATGTACCGCTTTCGTACTCATACAAACGAATAAGCAAATATATGATTTTAAAGTACGTGGGGCACCGCGGGTTCGGTTCATTAAAATAGGAATGGGGCCACCTAAATCTACTCTCGTATGCAAAAATGCTCTGAGTTGAGAAACTCGTAAAACGGAAGTGAACCCATTGGGGGTTGTACCGATTTAGGGGATAATTTAAAACAGGGGATGCATTTGGCTAAAACTTGACGAATTTTGCGTTTTGCCGCAATTATCCAATAATTTTGGCTTAGTAAAAAATGTACTGTTCTTAATCCAGCATGTAAAAATTTTAAATGAAAATGTTCGATAATTAAATAAGTAATTCTACTATCGCGGGGTAATAGAATTGGAAATTTTTTGTCATAAGAGAGAGAAGAATTGTGCAATCTTCCACCGACGCGTAATAAATTTTGGTCATCTAAAAATAGATTTAATTTTTGCATCTGTTTAGATAATTTTATATTATTTTTAAGAGAATTTATTTCTTCCGAAAAATAGATCGATTGTTCGTTTTTTATTAATAAATAAAGTGCGGTTTGAATTTCTTGAAACGTTAAAAAGTTTCAAAAATTATACTTTTATTTAGAAATTTTTTATTTATAAAACGTAAAATATACGCTAAAATTCTACAAAGTTTAGTAAAAGATGAGTTTTTATTAATAAGCGAAGTTAAAAAATTTAAGTTTGGGGTTTGCGTTGCAATTAAAGTTAAGTTTTTATTAGCTTTTTCTTCATTTAAAGTTTCAGAAGTGTCTTTTATTTCCAAGGTTATAGGCCAGTAGTCATAATGTAATTTTAAAAATTGGGGACCTTGAAAAAATAATTTATTATAAGTTCACTAGGATAGAGACCTCTTGAAGCTACATCAGCGGGATTCTGAGAAGTGGAAATATAATGCCAATTTTTAGGAGATACTTTTTCATGAATTTGCGTGACTCTATTTTGTACATAGGTTTTCCACATAGATGTCCATTTTTAATCCACGATAAAGCTACTTGAGAAACACTCCATGCGAATATTTGGTGAATTTTAAGTCTGTTTTCAAAACTATGAAGAATAAATTGAATTAAATCAGCTAATATATTACAAGCGGCTAACTCGAGTCGTGCAATACTTGTAAATTTTATAGGGGCGACTTTAGTTTTTGAGCATAAAAAATAAATAAAAATGTTATTTTTATAAATTACGCGTAAATAAACAATAGCTGCGTACGCTTTATTTGAAGCGTCTGAAAAACCGATTAATTCGTATTGAGCGTTTCCAGAAAAAATATTGATAAAGCGGGATAAGCGAAATTCTTTTAAAAGTGGTAATTCTAACCTATAGCGTTCCCAGAGGCTACTTATCGCTATGGGAGCATCTTCGTCCCAGTCCAATCCAGATTTCCAAAATTCCTGGATTAGGCATTTAATTAAAATAGTAACTGGCGACAACCAATCAAGGGGATCATAAATTTTAAAAATTTCTGAAAGGATATTGCGTTTCGTGCAACTACGATTTAGAGGCTCTACTGAGTATGAAAAATAGTCTGAACAGGGTTGCCATCTAAGTCCTAAAATTTTTGTAGTTTCTTCTATATCAAGAGAAAGAGCTTTAGGGTTAATATCGGATTCTGGCAAGTGCTCTAAAACAGTTTTATTGTTGCTAGCCCATTTATGTAATTTAAATTATGCTTTTTGTCCTCGGTTAGCTGCTGTAAGACTCTTAAAGCTAAAAAAGGAGCGGGGGTAGTACCATATGTAACGGTTTTTAAATTATATTCTTTTATAGGTTCGGTAGGACTAAACCTCCATAAGATTTTTTGATAATTTTGACGATGCGGGGCTATTAAAATGCCTCGAAACATTTTAGAAATATCGCAACAAAGAGCGACCTCATTTAATCTAAAATTTATTAAAATAGAACAAATGTCCTTTTGTAATTTGGGACCGGCGTAAAGCGTGTCATTTAAGGAAATTCTTTCAGTATTTGTTTGGGATACTGCGCTTGCGTTAAAAACTACTCTGAGTTTTGTGGTTAAACTTTCAGGTCTTTCAATATGGTGGTGGGGGATATAGTAACTTTTTTCCGTAAACTGTTCCTCCGGGTTAGAAATTAATTCCATGTGACCTAAGTCTAAGTATTCTTGCATAAAGTCCGAATATTTTTGATTGGTTTCCGGTGTTTTAATTAAGCGGTTTTCGAGAGATAAAAATCTTTTTAATGCAAGTTGGCGACTATTTGGAAAACTTGGTTCACTATTTTCGCAAAAGGGTAAAGTCACGACGTAACGCCCTGTATTATCACGAAAAGTAGTATTTTTAAATATTTTTTCACATGCTTCGTCAGCCGGGGAAAGAATAGGTTTAATTTCCGGTATATTTTCAGTTTCCCAAAATTTCGATAGTGAATCATTAAGTTGATTATTTGAAATTTAATTTGGCATAAAAGGGATACCGAAGCGAGGGGCGAGTTTGTGTTACCAATTTGTGCCATTAAAATGTACCCAAAAATTGAGTTTAATGCGATAGGCTCATTTATATTACCTACAATACGACCATCTCTAAGAATATAAGGGAAAATATCGACTCCAAGTAAAACGTCGATTGCTCCCGGTCTATAGAAATAAGGGTCCGCGAGATTTATATTTTTTATAATTCCCATTTGACTAATATTTATGTCATTTAAGGGAAGCGAAGAACAAATTTGAGGTAAAATAACTGCACTCTGTACTGATAAGGTCAGTTCAGATTGATTGCAAGGGCGAATGATCATATCAATAGATCCTAATTTTGATTGCATACTGGTCTCACCAATTCCAAAGACTTCAGTTTCAATATTAAAGCGGGGTAGGCCTAGTTTGTTGGCACATTTTAAAGATACAAAAGACAGATGCGATGCGGAATCTAAAACTCCACGAATAGTTTGATAATTACCTCTTATATCTTTTATTTGAAAAAGAGCGGTAGAAAGCAAAGTACTAGAGTTACTGTAACTTTGTGTAGAGTAGCAAGCACCTTGATTTTGAGTTTGCGAAGAGGATGAGTTACTAATTTCATTTCTTTCCTGCCGAAACGAATTAATTTGTTGGCTATTTACCGGCAAATCTGCATTATTATTTTCTTGCCGTTGAGACGAGGATTCGTTTACATGGCGTAAGTCAAAATGAACTGAACTATGATGCCTTTTTAGGCAAAATCGACAATTAATAGTGCCTTTGCATTGGTAGGTTTTATGACAATTAGAGGTACAGTTTACGCACCATCGTTTTGCTTTTAATAAATTAAATCTTTGTTGAGGCGTTTTATTTAAATAATCAGGACAAAAAGTCAAATTATGAGTATTCGAATTGCATAAGGAACAATTATTGTGAGAATTCTGCTGCGCGGTAAAAAATGCACGAGGCGTTTGGCGGGTATTATAGTTATTTTGCGGTTTTTGAGTTATATGGGGCGGTTTTGTAAATTTGGGCTTCATAGAAAATTGCGTACTGGATGTACTGGCGGCATTAACTACAAAAAGCGAGCTACAATGTTGATCCAAAAAATTATAGATTGATTTATATGAAGGTATTTCGGTAGGCTTACCATGAAAAACTTCAAATCGCGTTTGAATCGAACAATCAATAGATTTCAACAACTTTTGGGCTAAGACAAAGTCCCAAAAATCTGGTTGCAAACCAACAGTTTTTAAAGCTTCAATATTTTTTGTGAATATATCAAGCAAATTTCTTAGAGCTACGGAGTCATCAGAGTTTACTTTAGGGCAATTTTCGATAGCATTCCAATAATTTTGGGCTAAAATGCGATCATTTTTATACCTTTTTACAAGATTATTGAAAACAATAGGATAGTTTGCATCCGAAACTGGTAATTGCGTAACTAATTCCTTTGGAGGACCATCTAAATAAGTAACTAAAAGCGAGTATTTTTGTATATTTGCAATATGCGGATTATCATGAATCATTGTTTTAAAAAGATCATAAAAGGTAGGGAAATCATTGACATTGCCAGTGAATTTTTCAATGTCAATTTTCGGTAAACTTGGAAAATAATCAGGGGTTTGTGAACCTCCTGGAGAGTAGGGGTTAAAAGTAAGTCGGCGACTTCCACCTTGCGAAGGCGGCGCAGTGTTTTCTGCTTGAAACAACTTATCATAGATTTCTTTGACTTGAGCAACATTTGTTTGAAATTAATGAAGATGCTCGATACAAGTCTTAACTTGTTCCTGATCCTGGTAAATTTCATTTAATAAAGCGGTGTGCTTTTTAAGGTATTCCTCTTGGACGTTGTCAAGCTCTTCGTAACGAATCTTAAAGTTAAGATGTTTGGTTGCATCAGTTTTAGCCAATTTAGCTACCGTTAAAATTTCATTTAAATTTGAATCTTCGATGTCACGAAAGACTTTAATTTTCTTTACCTTTTCAGACATTATTTTGTAATAAATTAGGCAAAGTAAACAAAATCAAAATTGGTAGATTAAATATTTAAAAAAATTTAAATCGATTTAAAATAACCGTATGTAACCGTAGCCTCTTACATATAGGCACGCAAACTACAGCGAAAAGAAAAAACAAATAAACATGTAGGTATTTATTTGCGCGTTATAAATTAGGAAATAAAAACTTATATTCCGAAATTACCTACACACAGATATATCTTTCAAAAATACAAAGATAAACTTTTTGCATTTACATACACATAGCGACCCAAGACTCCAATCTCGAATATATGTCCTTGCGTTTTTTATAAAATTTGCGAGATGTAGGTATAGGTCTCCTAATACAAATTCATAGGTACCTATTTTATTTACCTATATTATAATTTTAATTTATTAATGGCGTCTCTTTCTTACTTTCACACTACTAGCGTTTGCTCTCACTCTAGCGAAAATTAATTTTTTGAAATTTGAAAAAGAAAATCAAAATGGAAATCAAAATCCGGCAATCAAGGTGATCAAAATATGTAGCACTCCGATGGCTCAGATTGGGTTTTGGTAGATACAGTGGACTATAATTAACATTGGCGCAAAAAATTCATTTAACTAGAGAAAGTAACTAATTTAAAATTGTAGGTTAAATTTGAAAGAGAAATAAAATTGTGATATAGCCTCATGGAGAGGGACTTACCGCTGTTTTGAAGTTCCAAAGTGCAAGGTGTACACCTTTCCATAAGAGCTATGTGACTTGAAGTTCCAACAGGATGATGGCACGATAATTTTAATTATTTGCGGTATTTTAAAGTGAATTTTCACTATTTTTTAAATTTAAATTTTAAGGTTGTCGTTTTCTAGACATGGCGACGCGCAGCACACTTTGTCTGTCTCTGGTTCCTGCGCTTGCAGTTTTTTCGCACATGCGCACAGCACTTCACCCTCTATAGAAAACCATATCACTATATTTTAAATTTTATGGATATGTGAAAAACACGATAGAGGACGCTTGTAGTGCCAAAGTATATAAAAATAAAGAAATAAGAAATAAAATGATAATTCTTAAATTTAGAATAGAAATTACATTTTTTGCGTTTAATTCTCGCATTTTAATGCAATTTTGCTTTAGGTAAATTTTATAATAACTAATAGTTGACCCATTTAATTAGGATTAATATAAATTTAAGACTAATACTTTTATGTTCAAGACAAAATTTTAGTCCATGAAAAATAGGAAAAAATAAAAGTAAAATTCAAAAATAAAAGAAAAATAAAGAGGTTTTTTATGGAAACCGAACACTTCCCGTTATCCGACTTGGATGAAATTTGGTATACAGATAGTGATCCGATGACAATACAATATTAAGAAAAAAATGTCCTCTCAACCCTACCCCCACCCCCTTCCACAAAAAAATTTGTTTTTGACACACATCCCGTCATCCGATTTGAATGAAATTTGGTATACATATAGTGATCCGATGACAATACAATATTAAGAAAAAAATATCCTCCCACCCCTACCCCCACCCCTTTTCATAGAAAAATGAGTTTTTAACACACTTCCCATTATCCGATTAGGATGAAATTTGGTATTCACATAGTGGTCCGATGACAATACAACAATAAAAAAATATATCCTTCCACCCCTACCCCCACCCCCTTCCATAAAAAATGCGTTTTTGACACCCTTCCCATTATCCGATTTGGATGAAATTTGGTATACATATAGTGGTCTGATGACAATACAACATTGAAAAAAAAATCCTACCACTCCTACCCCCACCCCCATCTATAGAAAAATGCGATTTTGACATACTTCCCATTATCCGATTTGGATGAAATTTGGTATACATATAGTGGTCCGATGACAATACCACAATAATGAAAAAATGTCCTCCCACCCCTCCCCCCTCCCGCTTCCATAAAAAATGCGTTTTTGACACACTTCACTTGTCATGGCAATACAGCCCAAACAAAAAATATATTTCTACCTCTACCCCCACCCTCTCCTTCCCCCAATAGAAAAATGAGTTTCCAAACAACTCAAGATCAGAGATTTCATTATAATCTTGAATAAACTCTTCTGTTCTGTTATTGAACAAATATTTTCATTTGATAGAGTAGATAGCTGAGACTAAAAAGTAGAAAATAAATTGGTAAAAAAATTATTAAAGTCACAAGCTTTTATAAAATGCTCTAAAAATTAAAAAATAATTTTCTAACATTCTAATATTATCATAATAATAAAAGCGATGGCCGCAAATCAAAGCATAAGTTAATCTAAATTTGTGATCCAAACACTTAAAGAATATTCAACATAGCAGGTCATCAAAGATATGTTTGATGTGCCGCAATGTTATGCCATTTCCATACCTATGTCAGAGAAATGCTGGGGTATCTTAGGTCGGGGTGGGTGGGTTTGGTACCTCTGCATTTTTCTGCTAGATTGATTCTTGCAAATAGTGATATTTAATTGATACGGATATCTTATCGTGCTAACATCGTCAAAATTTCCATCAGTCGGCCATCGCTTTCATTATTATGATAATATTAGAATGTTAGAAAATTATTTTTTAATTTTTAGTGCATTTTATAAAAGCTTGTGACTTAAAAACATTTTTTTACCAATTTATTCTGTACTATAGACATTAGGGACTTATTGGAATAAAACCTGACTTTATTTTAGAGTCGACTTCCTTGTGACACATTTACACAGAAAACAGCTGACCTCTCAAAATTGACATACCAAAGCCAAATTTAATAATGAAGATGCTAAGTTTCATTTAATAAATACCGACACTAATAAATCCGGTTTTTAAATAGACAAAGGCCGAATTTTGAAAGAGAGCAGCAGCTTTTTATATGTAATATAGGGTCGATTTTAAAATAAGGTCAGGTTTTATTCCAATAATTGTGTAATGATTCAGCAGAAACACAATTTAGGATTTCCATTGTCTTTATTTATTTTAAACACGACGCGACGTTTCGGTTAGTCAGTATCTCTAACCGTTTTGAAGTGTAACGCGATAACTCAAAATCAATAATTATATTTTAGCCATTTAACGGTCAACGTTTTGAGAAGGTTTATAATATTATAATATATATATTAAAACCAAATATTTTTAGTCAATATCTATGTTTCCTAGTTTAATCAAAAAATTTATTTAGTTTTATTTTCGTCCTTTTAATAAAAAATAAAATTCAAAATTCAAACTTTTTATCCTTTTTACATAAAGATTTTTTATCCTTTTTACATACAAAACCTCAAAAACCACTTTGTTTTTTTTTATTAGTTTTTTTAATTAAATAGTTTGGCACTTGAATTTATCCTTTAGCTTTTGAAAAAACCCTCTTGTGCCAAAATAGGGCCATCATTTTTTCCTAAATAATTAAGCATTCACACATTGAAAACTTCATGTTCAAAAAAAATAAATCATCTCTAACACCCAGAAAAACTCTTATCTATACGCGCCTGCTGGCGCCATTTTTTAAAATTATTTAAATACAGATCAATGAAATATATATCTTTTTTAGTGCTGCTTAGAAACAGTGTGACTTCATCCGTCTAAAATGTTTAAAAATTATATAACTTTTAAAGCAAAAAACATATTGAAATTCAACGTTGGATAAAATGTCTTGCAACCATTTTTGTAATAACTAAAAAAATACTGTCAGCACTTTGGTTTTTGAGATATTGAAAAGAAACGCAAAATTCAATTTTAAGGCAATATTTTTCACCAAACATGAACTATTTCTTCAATTTAATTATCTTTTAGTTGGGAAGGTATTATGTACATCCGTTATACTCCGTTTATGTGTTTTAATCCAGGATTAACATTATTTGAAGTAAGTTCACAAGATAAACAGTCTTAACGAAAAAGGTTCACGGGCAATTCCTCAGAGGTAAATGTAGCTGATCTCTCTTCAGTAAAGACCATGTTTCATCTTTCTTTTTCATATACACACATCATCATTTCATCCCTTCCATTTTATGGTTATCCTCTGGATGAATGAGGCCTAATGAAACCGAAACGCAGCGTCCCACACAGGCGGATTTCACGAAAAAGCTGGTCAAAACCTAAGATCCATTTAGAGCCCCCTAAAATTGCATATAGTTATAAAAAAGTATATGATTTATTGATTAAAAAAGATAAAGAAGAAAAATTCTTTAAGTACCCCGCACAAAAAAATAAAATTTTGAATTATACTAATTATAAAATGCTTCCTAAAAAATCGTTGAAATCAGGCTGTCAATTTTAATAATTGCAGAGCTTCATGAAAAAATGTTTTAACCAACATGTAGGTATGTAAATTCGCAATTGCATAAAACAATGTGATATTTTTGCAAAAAAAAGTTAATTGAACTTTTTCTGTTTTTCCCGACTTTCGTTATCAATAAAGTATATTGTCGATCAAGAGAAAAAACTGTTCCTAGAAAATACAATTTTGCTAGTTCCAACGGCATTCAAGAGAAGTCAATTTCTTTAACAATGTAATGTGTACAGTAAATTTTCACCCAACTTGTTGAAGTAAAGAAAATTAGATAATACACAATATACATACACAAATAACTTTAAAGCTTACATACCATATGATTAAAACTTCAACAGTTAGGAAATATAATTTTTCCCATTAATTCTATTTTACTTTGAAGAATGACACTATTACAGAATTTTATTAATGATATTTTAAGTAAGTACTATTTTAGCTTCATAAAATTGGTAAAGTAACTCATAATTTTTTACTAGGTAAGGCATCAGATAAATTTAAAGCAGATTGCAGTAAGTATAAATTGGTAATTTAAACAATCAAGTGGTTTTACTACTTAATATTAAAAAAGGTTTTCTATGTAACAATCAGGGTATCAAGTAAAAGGAATATATCATGGTTGGTCCGATGAAACCTATTATGTGACATTTTTTTCAAAAATAAGATGTTTGCATAATCAATTAGCCCTAGTCATAAAAGATATTCTATAAAAAATTCTGTGCAAAAAAATTTAATATTAATGTTGCTTAGAGCAAGAATATAAACGGATTTGTACTGCTCATAATGGGCATCATAGACAGTTTTTTGTCCCTCCTTTAAAATTTCATTTTGAACACAAAGCAGTTTTTATTAAACCAACGACGATATATGTAGATTAAAACAAAGTTTTTGGTTCTAAAACAAGTTATTACTTAACAGTAGCATACACTATTTTACCTGAAAATTTCATAAAATTCGGTTAAGCGGCTTAGGAGCTATTGTGGGCAGAACAGATATACACACACCTAAATACACACAGAGACACACGGAGAGGCGTCACGATAAAATTGCTAAAATACAATACACCAAAATAACATATTTTCAGCGTTATCTCAATTTTTTTTGTTGTCGAAAATAATACCTTCTCTACCCAGTGCTGCGCGGGCTGGGAAAGTAAAAATTAAATTAGAATACATGTGACAAAATAAGTATACTTTTGGTTTACAAAAACCATTGATATTAAAGCTAAGAAAACTTATTTATTAATTTCTGCATATTATGTACGTATTTCTCACTGGACAATTTTCTATATACACAAAAAAGAAATTTTAACTTTTTTACTCGATCCGCATAACTCCGCAGCTGAAACTGACTTTGTTCATTAGAAAACATATGCATGCACTTAATAGGACCAAAATAGTCAATAAAGTTGGATGAAGTTGAAACAATTAGTCAAGTTCTATTTCAGAAAATGAAAATTTAAAAAGTTTTCTGCAACGGTTGCTTTACACCGGTTTAAAATATTACCAATAAAATAAAAAAACCATGTTAAATATGTACAATAAATAGCTACATACCTCCAGATTCAAAATCCATGTTTAAAAAAATTATTTTTGATTATAGGCGCAAGTTTTAAAAGGACTTTTTAACCATCAACTTTTGTAAATTTAAATAACGCAAATAACATAAAAAATTAAATGGAAGTTTCATCTGTCATTACTATGGCAATTGTTTTTCAAATTAGGCGTGACATGGTCATGGCCTAGCATGATCATCAGTGATTGCACTAATAGCAATTTTACAATTAAACAGGGCTTTTTAGTATTTAGGAGTTATGGCCAGCTTTTTCTTAAAACCCGCCTGTGTGCGTCCCCGAGCTTCCTTTGCCTCTGAGGAATTGCTCGTGAAACTTTTTAATTAACATTATAATTGATAAAGGGACACAAATGACAGGATGCAAAATTGTCAATTTTTACAGCATTTTTGGTTAATAGCGTTTTTGAAACGTTCGATGTCAGCAAAAATTAAGCGACAAGCTAGAAATTAACATTTTGGGCAATTCCCAACACAAAACGCAAATTTTCAAAAATTCTGTTCTCTTTGTTTCTTTCTAGCCCCCCCCCCCCCAAAATCTTTTCCTGGATAAGGACCTGTGGTCTGCTACCTAATAAGTACGCGGTTTTAGCCGCACAAGTCCGACGCTATTGGACGGGTCCAATGTTTGTCAATATGTGACACCCCCTAGGTTAAAAATTAGTTGCACCACTGGTGTGGACTGGGTAGGTGTACCATCATGTTAATCTTGCCGAGATATCCCTACGCAGCACGAGCAAACCATAAACAATTAATAAAAGCACTTCTTTGTTCACTTTCGCTCTCGACGACTATGTAAGAAAACTTTCTTCGTTTTGAAAGTGGAACGGCTTGGCTAGTTCACTTTCTTCCATCGTCTTCCGACTAATGCGCAACAGCGATAGACGTATTATGTAACAATAAGAGAAAAAGAGACAACACGTGGGAGCTAGTGAAATCAGGAAATGATACGGAGCGAAACGAGTAGTTGTGATAATATGCGGTTATTAATTTTTATTGTATCGGAACCACCTTTCATGCAAATTTTTATATTGTTTGTGTTTTTAAGAGTTGGTTTATTTGTACCAAATGGGATTTTCCTTTATGAAATCTTTTAATTTCAGGTGAATGAACGTAAGAATTTACCCAATAGATAGTTTTTGGTCGTGCCAAGTTTGGACCCGATAACTTCGCCGACAACGATAACTTAAACGATATTTGACAGTTCGAAAGAGCCTTTTTGGTACCGTTTTCAGTCGACGCCGAAGCGACGTACGGTGCGTCGTTTGGTGAACCCGGTTCCCAACTACGAGTTTCTCGAGCGTGCCCGCGCACACGCCAAATGACTGTCATAACATTTCATATTGAGATCATGTGACGCGTGAGGGGGCACCCACGAGAAAATCGTAGGTGGAAACACATCTGCACTTGCAACAATTAAGTTGATAAATATGCGCTTATACCCTGAGTTGCCCAAAAAGTGCAGGAAGAGTAGCACGTCATAAGTTGATTAAAGATATAATAAAACGCTCAATTACATCTGCGGAAATTCCATGCGTCCATACTTGAACCACCGGGTATTTGCACAAATGATGGCAAACGTGTTTTTTTATTACCCTGGGAGAATGCTAAAGCAATGTTATGGGATGCTTGTATGTAAAATTACAATTAATTATCTTTTATAATCCCCCCGATTTTTTTTTCTGGGTATGGCACTGTTTGCAGCACGATTGCAATTCAAAATCCATTGGAAGTTCGAGAGATGTTTTCCTTAAGGGGACAAACTTCGACCGAAAACTTACCATTTGACAACACTGATATCGCATTTTTTGGCCAAATCTTTGTTCTAATAGAAATAGAAAACGAGAAAGCGGAACGCGTCGAAATTTGAGGGGTAGTCTTTTAAAGCATTTTTAACAACCGTATCTTAGCAGTTTTTTGCAAAATCATTTTATTCAAAAAATATAAAAAAAGTTATGGCTAAAACACAACAAATATTGCAAAACAATGTTTGGCATTTCAGTAGCCTAGTTATGTTATAGAAAACTGTAGTGAAATTGTTTCGATTCTTGTATTTTTTGAAAATGTACAAAAGAAAATCAAAAATCTAACAAGATACGTTTGAAGATTTTTAAAAAATCTTGCATATGAACAAAAATAATGTTTCAACTAGTTTTTTATAAAAGAGATCTATTAGGATTTACAAAGGCGTGTTCAATTTTATATTTGCTGCAGGACACCAAATCAGACAAGAGCCATCAACCTTCTGACTAAAGCGCCACCCCCATATACCGAGGCAAGTCAATTCGATTGAGAAAATTTAACTAAGATCACGTGACCCGGATTTTCACATTATTTTCAGATATTTTGAATAAATAAAATGTCGTTTAATATAAGTTAAATGATTATAAGAAGGTATTTAAAGACATACAATTTTTTCTATTTACAAAACATTTTTTAAGGGCTGGCCATAGCGTAACAAACAAAATCACGGGATTACGAACCAATTTATAAGATAGTTTTTGATAATTAGTATATTGCTCAGTTAACAGAAGCTTGTGGTTAACTTCGCTGAAAATAAAGCCCTTTTCATTTATTTATTTATTTATTACATAGCAAGAGAAGAAAGTGACAAATTTCACACGAGCGTGAGAAAGTTACTTTCTGTCGAGTTATGGAGCTATTTTTCACACGGACACTGTTGAACTATACTAATTTTTGTAAAAATTGCTGTTTAATTTTGCGTAAATCAAATGAAACTGCTTTTCCGCACATGTATGGGAAAGTAGTTTGTAACACATGTGCGAAAAAGTATTGTGACAGTTAAACACTTTCCATACATGTGCCGAAGTACTGAAAGTACTTGTCACACATGTGCGAAAAAATTTCTGCACACGCATGAAATTTAATGTTTTCTGAGGATGCAAATCGTGTAAAATCCAACACCTTTATATGTGGTCGCAGGAAATAGTAATTTACCTAACCAGTGCGGAAGACGCACTAAACACATTCGTTAAGTATGTAGGTACAATATTTTTTCTACGAGGTTGTGGAAACAAAAGTAAAGTACTACAATAAAAACAACTCATTTATTATATTTAATTTACAATGATTGCCGAATCTTTACTTCTTATCCTGTGCAGCATCTGTGTATCAGGAGATTTTCGTTTTCATCTTCTGGATCAATGATATCGGAAGGTCTTTAAATATATTTTGCTAGATATATTTGGAGGCAGGCTCATAGGAACATTATGTGTTCCATCCTATTGTGGCTAAGTCTTCTTCGGGATTATCAGTATTTTCTATCACAGTAAATAAACACTTTTTTTCTATTTTTATTTATAAGATGAAATGTCAGCCCCTGGTTTTTGACAAAAATATAGGCTTTGTTATTTACTTTATTCTTTTATTTTTTCTGTTGCTATTGGAAAACTAGCCGCCCACTTGTGTTTTTGGGCAAAAATTAACGTCAGTGTCAAACTCAAAATGTCTTGTTTTTGTCATCCCTAAAATTTTAGTAAGGCCCACAATTTAGAAACCGAATAGGTGTC
Source organism: Aspidapion aeneum (assembly GCA_963576565.1). Lineage (NCBI taxonomy): Eukaryota > Metazoa > Arthropoda > Insecta > Coleoptera > Brentidae > Aspidapion > Aspidapion aeneum. The sequence goes on from OY755039.1 coordinate 116,218,171, forward strand.
CCTAGGACTCTAATATGTAGTGCCACCTATTGACTGATATTTAAATATTTTGCCTTGTTGTCATTTGCGTAAAAAATTAGCTGAATCGAATTTGTCGCCTTAAACCTCCAATGAGGTCATCTGCTCACACATAGAAAAAAGCAAATTTGTGCTATAGAACAAAAGCTCTGTCAACTCATGCGCCTTAACTCACAATGCTCACACGTTTGGCATAATTTGCCACTTCTTCTCTCTAACTTATACCCACTACCAAACTACCAAAGATCAAAATGTGATTTTTACCTTCCTAGCCCGCGCAGAAATGGCTAGAAAAGGTATTATTGCCGACGAAAAAACATTTTTTGAGATAACGCCGAAAATGTGTTTTATTTAGGTGTATTTTGACCTATCATAGCAATATCGTGATGTCTTTGTGTGTGTGTGTGTGTATGTCTATCAACACGATAGCTCCTAAACCGCTGAACATAGTTTCATAAAATTTTCAAGTAAAATAGTGTTTGGCACTCTAACGAGCTGATTAGGTTTTGATCAAAATCCATTAATGCTAATGACAGTTTTTTTGACAATTAATGTATAAAAAAATGCTATCTTTTTAACGGAACCTTTTAATTTTGCCCAATAATTTGTGTTATAACCCAATACTTCGTAGGAGGTATAGTTTCTGAGATATTTACAAAAAACTGTTTTCAAGGCTTCACTTGAAGTGTGCTACTAGGTTCATTTATTTAAATACTCCAGCCGAGCCGATCGATAAAATAGCAAAACATTTTTTGCCATGTGTACAGCGTGTCCCATTTTCGATGGGATTAAATGGGAAACTCGGTTATTATTAAAGATATCGATTTTCTGACTGCACCTTACCTTGCTCCTTTTTGGAGCCCTTAAAAACGGTGTAATCAGATTTTTGCTATACCCCGTGGTTTCGCTAATTGAAAAAATTGCATTTTAATTAATTCCTTGTATCTCGCTTATTTTGCAAGATATTTTTATTCTGTAAAAACCTTTCTATGGCAACTTTTTTAGAGCAAAATAATGAGGTTGTCAATTTTTTTAAATATTTTTTATTTTTTGAGATATGGTATTTATCATAAAAAAATTAAATACGGACCTGGATTTTTTTTATTACTAATTTGATTGGTTCCATGCTTTTATTACCTTAAAATGATAAAACTTTAATATTTTTTTGATTTAAGGTTAAAAAAAACTATTTAATATTTGAAAAAAAAAATTATAGTCCGAACCTGGAAATTTCCAACGTAATTATAAATTAAAAACTGCAAGACACACTAGTTGAACGATTTTTAGTTTATCTGTTTTGAAATGATAATTAAAAGATTTATAAATAAAGTAAAAAACGTTAAAAAGTTACAAAAATAATATCATACTAATTATTTGATGGTAGCACAGCAGGTCGTGAAATTTACAAAACAAAAGCATGGAACTGACATTGTCATTTTACTTGTCATTTTTGTGAATGACTTACAATAAATTTAAACTAGCTAGAAATCGACCATATCCAGATTTTGAAAAATGTGATATGTTTGACTGCTTCATTCGAGCAACAAAATCCCAATATTTAAATGGCAGAAATATTTTTATGCAAAATGCGTTAAGAAAAATTACTCAAAAATGCCAACAATGTCTCACACATAATGGTAATCAGAAAAATTAGTTATTTTTTGTAATTTGTTTTTTTTTGTATTTTTCGTAGATTTTGTTTCAAATAAATCTGTAAATTAACGTAAAACCATTTTAATATGCTAAGTATCAAAACAGTTAAACTAAAAATTGTTTAACTAGCAATTTTTAATATATATTTATGTTGGAAATTTCCAGGTTCGAACTAATTTTTTTTAAAATATTAAATATTTTTTCTTACCTTAAAACAAGAATTTTTTAAATTTTTATTATTTCATGATAATACTAGCATGAAACCAATCAAAATAGTAATAAAAAAAATCCAGGTCCGTATTTATTTTTTTTATGATAAATACCAAACAATATTTTAAAAAGTTGACAACGTCATTATTTTCTTTTAAAAAAGTTGCCATGAAAAGGTTTTTACAGAATAAAAATATCTCGCAAAATAAGCGAGATACAAGGGATTATTAAAAATACAATTTTTTCAAAAACTCCCTGTATTAGCGAAATTACGGGGTGTAGCAAAAATCTGATTACGCCATTTTTAAGGGCTCAAAAAAAGAGCACGGTAAGGTGCAATCAGAAAATCAATATATTTAATAATATCCGAGTTTCCGATTTAATCCCATCGAAAATGGGACACGCTGTACTACTTGGTATTTTAGGCAATTACTGATACTTATTTGCTTTTCTACACAATATACTAAACTAATTCCATAATTCTACACCCGTTACAATCAACTTTTTACCAAAGGTCAGCTAAAAACACTATACTATAAACTACAAAACAATGCATACATGTAGCTAAAAAACCCATAATATAGGATACTTATACTCATACGCAGGAAAAAAACCTAATCCCCGCTTTGGTGATGTCAATTTTTTTTTAAATAGTGTGTAGTTATATTTTTACAACAAGAACTGCGTTAATATTTCTCAATTTTTTTAATTGAATTCCTTAAATTGCATTGCATTTATATTTATTTATATTACTAGTATGGTATATATAAGCTTCGTTACATTAACGAGTGGGAATTGTTATGAAAACCATCTGATAACTGTTAAAAGGTTATCTAAAAAATTATAGAAATTAACTGTACATTATTAAGTAAAAATGTTAAAAAGCAAAGGTGTAACCGTTACGAATCGAAGCCTGGCAACCAACTCTACCGTCCAAAGCGAATTGAGAGTTATTAGAAAAAAAAACTGACTTATGGCCATTTTAAACTTCCAGTTAATAAAATTGTCTCCTCAAAACTTTAAACCATGTTATAAATTCATTGTAACTGTCAAAATAAAAGTCTAACATTTGAATGCAACTACAGAATTCTTACTTTCAAGGGGAGTATCCTAGTTTCGTGTAAAATGCAGTTACAACCATTTCATTTAGGGCCAGCGGTACCACAAGAATTCTTTGTGGCGGTACGTGCACAAAGTTATTTGTATTAAAACGACGACTAACGAAAACTATTTTAACGGCTCTACTATCGTCTCAAAACTAACTATTTTTTGAAACTTGGGTGTCTCCTGACTATGAAAATATATCTTGGCCTCCCCCCCTCTCGGTTATGCCCCCTTAACCCCTTTTCAATCCCTTAAAATTGATTCGTCAATATCTCAGTAACCAGCAGTGATAGAACAAAAAAATTTTCACTGTTGTTTGTGTAGTAATCTCTAGATTATATGATGTATAAACACTCTGTTGCATATCTCGAAAACTAAACAAGATATTAAAAAAAATATGTATTTTCAAAAAACCAATTTTTGACTATTTTTCATTATATTTTCTAAACCAGACCAGATACGAAAATGTTTGTACAAATATTTTTCCAGCGTTTTCGTTCTTTTCAAAAAGGTATATATCTATGGGGTTTTGTTAACCCCAATCCCATATGATTAAGTCATTAAGATATATGGCAAAATCGAGCCTACTCTACATTTAAGGTATTTTGTCGCAATTTAGGGTGCCTCCTAATAATAAAAATCTATCTTGAACGCCTACCCCTCTAGTTATTCCCCCCCTTACCCCCCATAAATATTTGAATTTAAATCTAGCATATCTCGGCAACGGCAAGAGATAGAACAATTTTTTTCCACTGTTGTATGTCTATTGACAAGTAGATTGTGTAGTATATTTGCATTATTTGCATATCTATAAAAACTAAACAAGATGTAAAATAAAACAAATGCTTTTTCAAGTTCTAAACTTTTTTAAAATTTTATTTTTGCCCATATTTTGTAAACTAAAGTAGAAAAAACTTTAAATAAATGTTTTTCTGTTGATTTCGCTCTTTTCAAAAAGATATGTAGGAATAAGTTTTGGCAACGCAACTACTAACATCGCCGTTTGATTGGTGCTAAAACGCAAAAGCATATACGTATATGAGTAGGTAAGTAAAATTCAACTTCGACAGGGTGATTTCTGTGACCATAAAACTTCTTCTAAGACATAACTTTTACCCTCTCACATTTTCTCCCTCCCCTACAGACCCACCCCACCATTATCCATGATCGAAAAAATTAATAAGCTAGGTAGGTTTGACTTAATATTTAATAGATAAATTTTATTGCTGGTGTTGCTGCCGCTCTGACTCTTAAGCATTATGAGATATTCAAGATGGCGGTCGATCTTTTAATCTTTTAATTTGGAGGCCATTTTTAAAGATGGCGGCCAAACGACAATGAGTTCGACCACGTGACCAAACTTTTTTTATACTGCTATGAGTGCTTAACAAAGCCCCGCAGTCAAACTGAGCGCACATATTAGGCCACACGTGACAGGAGCCAGCGCCTAGACTAACTAGAAAAATGTCAAAAATTTCGAGAAGAGGATCAGCTAGGATTTATATGAATATGGCTCTGAAGTCAGGAAAGAGTCCATATTCAAAATGTGCAATTAGTTTTTGGAACCATTTTTATGTAACCTATACTTCATTCAGGCACACTGTGACAAGCTTTTATTTAACTTCACCTGTATGTATGTATGTGGGTATGTATGTAATCAAATCTTGCAACTCATTTTTGAAGAACTTCCAAACATCCGATTGACTTCAAATTTCGCATAGCGTCTTAGTTCCGATGACAATACAATAACAGGGTTTCATCGGGTACCTACCTCCCCCCTAACGTGGGGGGTGGAGAGGGGGTAAAACTTTAGTTTGTCCGATTACAACCAAAATTGGTATCTGGGGGTTTTTGGAGATGAGAATTACGAATTTTTGATCAGATTACAAAAATTCAATATTTTTTTTTTAATTTGTCAAAAACACTGTGTTTATTGTATTACAATCTAGTCAGTAAGACTAATTAGCAATTTTGTTTTAACTTAATTTACTAGAAAAGTCAAATTTAAACTTAGGGTTTACTCAACAGTTCTCCCCGCTTTGTTTAGTCTGTAACTCACAATTGTGTTGTGTTTGTAGCATTATTTTGTTTTATATAATTGACTTAGTTTACTAGCTCAAACTGCTTCACTCTTTTTAGTCTTCGAACTAGCATAGTATTGTCTAGAAGCTTCCACATTCACATGCCGTTGGAGCCTATCTTCATGGCTTTTTGCGTACTTTTTTATAGTCTCTGCTACAGTTTCGATTTTTAGATCTCGATGAAGGTCACTATTTCGAACATACCAAGGTGCATTCACAATGTTTCTTAATACTTTATTTTGAAATCTCTGTAAAACTAGAATGTTACTCTTTTTAGCATAACCCCATAGTTGAATACCATATGCCCATACTGGTTTCAGTATTTGTCTATAAAGCAGTAACTTAATATGAATTGTTAAATTGGACTTCCTTCCAATTAGCCAGTTCATTTTTCTAAACCTTCTCTCAAGTTCTTCTTTTCTTTTCTTAACATGTGCTTTCCAGCGCAATTTGGCATCAAGTGTTATACCGAGATATTTTGCCTGATTTGAATATGGTACGGGAATGTTGTTAATTGTTATTTGTATGTGATTTATATTTTTGTTTGTAAAATCAACATGAATTGATTTAGTTTCATTTAATTTTATTCGCCACATTATGGTCCAACTGTGAACTTCGGTGACTTCATCCTGAAGTTTTTCTATGCATTTTTCAATAGATTTTTCTACCGTCAATAAACCAGTATCATCTGCAAATGTTGCTAAGTGACAATTTTCTGGCTTTGGGATATCGCAAGTGAATAATAAGTATAGATAAGGGCCTAGTACGCTACCCTGGGGCACGCCTGCTTCAATTTCTCTTAAATTTGAGTATGAGTCTTCCTGTTTTACTCTAAAATGTCTATCAGATATGTATGATTCCAAAATATCCGAATATTGTTTTGGCAGAAACCGTTTTAGTTTAAAAGTAAGGCCTTCATGCCACACTTTGTCAAATGCTTGTACTACATCTAGAAAAGCTGCAGAACAAACTTTTCCCTCTTCTAGTGCTTTTTCTATTATATTAGTAATTCTATGTACTTGATCTATCGTGGAATGCTTGTCTCGAAAACCAAATTGATGAGATGGAATAATTTCTTGTCTTTCTATGATGGGTTTTATTCTTTTAAGCAATAATTTCTCATAGAGCTTGGATATAATTGGCAGCAAAGATATTGGCCTGTAAGATGACACGTCATGGAGTGGTTTTCCCGGTTTTGGGATCATGATAACTTCTGCAACTTTCCACAGTTTAGGTACATACCTAATCAAATCAAATCATCAAATCAAATTATGCTTTATTGTCAAAAAACTAGAGTTTTACAGACAAAGCAAAAAATGGTCCTTAATTGTAAATATAAGATAAACACGTGCTTACAAGTCTAAGTTGAGGTACAGAATAGTCATTTAAAATAGTGTAACAGTCTATAAATTTCGCGATATATATATATTTTTTTAAATATTTCTCCTATGCAAATATGCTCTCTTTCCACCTATCACACCTATTCACTTACTATTATCGAAATACAACGAAATTCTTTGACCATTAAATTAAAATATGTTAAAATATGTTAAAACATGTTAAAATATCTTAAAATACGTAAAAACATGTTAAAATATGTCAAATCATGTTAAAATATGTTAAAACGTCAAAATATGTTAAAAATAAAATATGTTAAAGTTAGATATAAAACACAAGTAACAACAAACAGAACAATCTGATACATACACAAGTAAAATAAAAAAATTTAAATGATTAAATATATTTGTCAATTATCCTATAACTGGTCCTCGAAAAATTCATTAAGACTATAATATGCCTTCTCCAATAGCAAATCTTTTACCTTAACCCTAAATATTTTTTCCGAGTGAATGCTTTTCAGTCTATTTGGAAGCTTATTAAAAATTTTAATACTGCGGTAGATTATCGAGTTTTGGGTTAATTGAGACCTAGGAATAGGCAGTGGTATGCTGTTATATTCTTGACTTCTTGTTTGGTAGGTTTGTTCAAATGTGTGATTTTTAAATTTTTTATAAATCAGCATCACTGTTTCTAGTATAAAAAGGCAACAAAGAGTTAATATTTTTTATCTCATAAACAAAGGCCTACAATGGTCTCTGATTTTTGCTCCGCAAATATATCTGATGCATCTTTTTTGAATTATAGGGGTCAATTCTTTACATTTCAAAAAATTTGACGAAATTTGAAAAAATGTGACATAATCTGGCGCTTAAGATTTCTCGTTTAAAAGGCAATTTTAAACTTAAAAACTTACCTAAAAGGCCATTTCCCACTTTTTGATAGATGTAGCTTCACGATATAATATATTTTTTTTAATTAAAAACGACTAATTTATTAAAAAATTTTAATTTAAAAATTGTAAATAAATTCAAAGCAGATAACCATTAACCACACAAACTGAAATGTCAGATTTCGTCACATTTCGTCACATTTCTTTCAAATTTATGAGTCCTATACGTTTTCTTTATGAGGTCAGCTAAGTTTACTTTCTTTCTTTGTTTTTCACGGTAAAATTAACAAAGAGGGACTAACTGCATGTCGTGGAAGGGTCGCTACAAAATTAGCTCTACGCTGTTGCCACCGTTATATTTGAACGGATTTTTAAGGGAATGTCAAATTATTTCTTTAAAATCTGCCAGAAAAATCTGACTAAGTGGGATACTGGTCAAATTATTGAAGTGGTGATTATTTTTTTACTTTTCTTATCAAAGCTAGGCACGTATATAGTTTTTTATTCTGGGGGGTCCTCCCATATAGAAACTGCTGTTATTCAGTGACGGCCCATGAATTTTTGGATAGGGTAATCAGAAATACTTGCTACAGTCGCCGCCGGCGGAAGATTACAGGGGTGCTACGAACAATTTTCGTCTAAAAGACGTTACTGTTGGGTTTATAAGGATAAAAATAAATATTAAAATAAAAATAAATGTAGATTCTATTGGAAACTGTGTGTGCGAATGAAGAAGAATTACAAAATGTCGAAATTACAAAATATCGAAATTACAAAATGTCAAAAAAAATATATCGAAATGCGAAATAAAACCTAATAACATATTACGATCTGGTCAGGTTAGATTCAGTGTAATTAGGTAACTAGAAACGGTTAGTTTTTTTTTATAATTTTCACCTAACCAGGTCAGGTTAGATTTTAAACCTGACCTGGTTAGGTTATTATACAAAACAAACTAACCTGATCTGGTCAAGTTAGTTTTTTTGAAATTATAATTACCAAACCGGATTAGGTTTGCTTTTTTTTTATTTCGTATACCAATCTAACCCGATCTGGTTAGGTTTTATTTTCTGTCTTTTAAATTTTTCAACTATTAGTATTTTTGTTTCTTCGACATTTTGTGTTTCGATGTTTCGTCCGTCGCCCCTTCAATTGATCGCAAACTTATCATTACCTGTCCATACACGCCCCTTTTCCACCAAAAAAAAAGTGTCCAATGGACCGGTTAGGTCACGTTTTCGATCAATTAACCAGAGTTGAATTAACAGGTTAGAATAAGTTTGCCATCAATCGACAAAGGTGAGGTTTGGTTTGATAAAGAAAAATGCAAAATTTGCTTTTTGTATTAGGAAATGCACGAAATGTGATGACATCGAACCTTTTAGAAAAGCTATCGTCCAAAAAAGTCGGCAAAAAATTTTGCACCCTGTCAATTGTGTACCTTTATCAATATTAATGTTAATCCCGGAATAAAATACACAAACAAAAAATAACGGGTTTAAAACCTTAGATACTATAATTAAAATATATTGAAATTGAAGAAATAGTTAAAAAGCTAAAGAATAAATTCCAGTGCAAAATTATTTACTCTGTAGGTTCATTGAATAGCTACCTAATTTGAAAAAGTAATAAAAAAAATAAAATAGTTTTTAAGGTTTTGATTATAACAAATATAATAAGGGTAAAAAAAAATTGAATTTGTTTTTTTTTTAACTTATAAAAATAAAACCAAGTAAAAATTTTCACTAAACTTGCAGACAAAGTGACTAATTATTTAAATTATTTGGTTTTATTTTTAAAAGAACTATGAATAAAGACAGACAGCCATTTTGATTTTTTTGGCCCAAACTTATTTTGAGCAAAAATAAAAAGGTTTTTTTTGACGGTCCCCAATAGCCTTCCTACCTATGAGTGGCTAAAAAATAAGTCAGCCAAGCATCCTTTTTCATTCAAATTTATTTTAAAATCAAGTTCAAAAACACGACAAAGAAAAACAATTTTTTAGCAGCTGCTCAAATCTTGGATTGATTTTGCAGTCAAGTCAAGTAATATTATTTAAAACACACAAATGTTTATGAATAAAATTATGAGATTTAGAAAACAAAATTTTTTTCCACTCTCCATGCATTTAGGTATAAAAAAATACCTTTAAGATTTAAATTTTTTAGAAAACAAAATACTTAACCAAACTTTAGTTTGAGCATGTTTTCAGCTATTATAAGCAAACGTCTCAAAAATCAGAATCAATTCCGCCGTAAAAAATGCGAATTATCCATATCTCTACTATTATTATCACTACTAAATGTTTGATTACTTTTTATTCCTAAAAATATCGGGGGGAAATTGATCCCCCCTTAGGTACCACCTTGCACGTTACGTTGTAAGAGTTTTTCGTAAAAATATTTTAACAACATATTTAAAAAGTGAATCCAACTTGTGAACGGTACCTTTATTGGTTTCACTTGGAAACAATGAATTGGCAACATAGTATTTCGTAACTGACAGTCCCCTTGGTGATCTTTGACTGACAGTTGTCAAATTTGCCAGATAGAAAAACCGTTGTATGATGGGGTGCTCGGAAAAATACAATTTATCAAGAACTTGTGGATTATCAGTAGCCGAGTTTCAAGGTAGGTTTTAGATTAAATTTTCCCGCATATTTTAAATTTTTGGGGTTTTCATAATTTCCTAAGTTGGCCCATTACCGTGTGGTGTAAGACGTTTTACACAAAGCTGAAATTGCAGTGTTGTCAAGATTTACACCTAAATTCTGTTGTTTCAAATTTCCTCAGATTATTTCAAATTATTTCAAATTTTGAAGAATTGCCCCCCATAAACACAGATCTGAACAAATACTGACTGCAATTCCCCCAAAAGGCTATTCCATAGCGCAAATGAGAATCAACAAGGGCGTAATAAGTTGTTTTGGCCATTTCACAACCAAGTTCGAAAAATGTTTGTCTAACGGCGTAACTACCTATCGATATTTTTTTATTAAGATAGGGAATATGCGAGGAGAATTTTAACCTATTGTCTATATACATTCCTAAAAATTTAGTATTTTCATCCTGAGTTATTCTTTGGTTGGAAACAGTTAGGTCATCAAAAGAAAATTTAAAACTGAGGACTTTTGTTTTATCTATGTTAAAACAGAGAAAGTTTGCATCACACCACTCTGTCCTCTTGCACTATTTCTTTTAATATTGTTTCGTTTTTATGATGCCATAAAATTGTAGTGTCGTCAGCAAAAAGTGTTAGAGTACCCCTTATACCTATTAAAGTTAAGTCGTTAATATATAACAAAAATAACAGTGGGCCCAAAACAGAACCTTGAGGCACACCAAAGTTAATTTTGGATAAAGAAGAGACACAACCACCATTTCCGGAATGGGACAACTGGGCGCCGCCAACTCGGCGCCGCCAACTGGGCGCCGCCAACTGGGCGCCGCCAACTGGGCGCCGGGCCAACTGGGCGCCGGGCCAACTCGGCGCCGCCAACTGGGCGCCGGCCAACTCGGCGCCGGACTAAAAAAATTTTTTTTGACAAATTGTGTAGATGAAAAATAAAATATATTATTTATATAAAAACATCTTTAAAAAATCCTACGCAATTTTTTACAAGCTTTTATTTAGCTTCAGATGTTCTGTCTAACTAACTATCTATCAAATCTTGTGAAGCGTTTTTGACACACTTCCCATTATCCGATTTGGATGAAATTTGGTACACACGTAGTGGTCCCATGACAATACAACATTAACAAAAAAATATCCAAACAACTCCTACCCCCACCCCTTCTATAGAAAAATGTGTTTTTGACACACTTCCCGTTATCCGATTTGGATAAAATTTGGTATACACATAGTGGTCCGATGATAATACAACAATAAGAAAAATGTGTTTTTCTATAGAAAAATGTGTTTTTGACCCCTTCTATAGAAAAATGTGTTTTTGACACACTTCCCGTTATCCGATTTGGATAAAATTTGGTATACACATAGTGGTCCGATAATAATACAACAATAAGAAAAAAATATCCTCCCACCCCTACCCCCCCCTCCTTCCATAGAAAAATTTGTTTTTGACACACATCCCGTTATCCGATTTGGATGAAATTTGGTATACATATATAATAAAAAAATATCCTCCCACCTCTACCCCCACCCCCTTTCATAGAAAAATGAGTTTTTGACACACTTCCCATTATCCGATTTGGATGAAACTTGGTATTCACATAGTGGTCTGATGACAATACAACATTAAGAAAAAAATATCCTCCCACCCCTACCCCCACCCCTTCTATAGAAAAATGTGTTTTTGACACACTTCCCGTTATCCGATTTGGATAAAATTTGGTATACACATAGTGGTCCGATGATAATACAACAATAAAAAAAAAATATCCTCCCACCCCTACCCCCACCCCCTTCCCTAGAAAAATTTGTTTTTGACACACATCCCGTTATCCGATTTGGATGAAATTTGGTATACATATCGTGATCCGATGACAATATAATATTAAGAAAAAAATATCCTCCCACCTCTACCCCCACCCCCTTTCATAGAAAAATGAGTTTTTTACACACTTCCCATTATCCGATTTGGATGAAATTTGGTATTCACATAGTGGTCCGATGACAATACAACATTAAAAAAAATATCCTTTCGCCCCTACCCCCACCCCCTTCCATGGAAAATGCGTTTTTGACACCCTTCCCATTATCCGATTTGGATGAAATTTGGTATACATATAGTGGTCCAATGACAATACAACATTGAAAAAAAAAATCCTACCACTCCTACCCCCACCCTCATCTATAGAAAAATGCGTTTTTGACACACTTACCATTATCCGATTTGGATGAAACTTGGTATTCACATAGTGGTCTGATGACAATATAACATTAAGAAAAAATAACCTCCCACCCCTACCCCCACCCCTTCTATAGAAAAATGTGTTTTTGACACACTTCCCGTTATCCGATTTGGATAAAATTTGGTATACACATAGTGGTCCGATGATAATACAACAATAAGAAAAAAATATCCACCTACCCGTACCCCCACCCCTTCTATAGAAAAATGTGTTTTTGACACACTTCCCGTTATCCGATATGGATAAAATTTGGTATACACATAGTGGTCCGATGATAATACAACAATAATAAAAAAATATCCTCCCACCCCTACCCCCACCCCCTTCCATAGAAAAATTTGTTTTTGACACACATCCCGTTAACCGATTTGGATGAGATTTGGTATACATATAGTGATCCGATGTCAATATAATATTAAGAAAAAAATATCCTCCCACCTCTACCCCCCACCCACTTTCATAGAAAAATTAATTTTTGACACACTTCCCATTATCCGATTTGGATGAAACTTGGTATTCACATAGTGGTCTGATGACAATACAACATTTAAAAAAATATCCTCCCACCCCTACCCCCATCCCCTTCCATGGAAAATGCGTTTTTGACACCCTTCCCATTATCCGATTTGGATGAAATTTGATATACATATAGTGGTCCAATGACAATACAACATTGAAAAAAAAATCCTACCACTCCTACCCCACCCTCATCTATAGAAAAATGCGTTTTTGACACACTTTCCATTATCCGATTTGGATGAAATTTGGTATACATATAGTGGTCCGATGACAATACAATATTAAGAAAAAATATCCTCCCACCTCTACCCCCACCCCCTTTCATAGAAAAATGAGTTTTTAACACACTTCCCATTATCCGATTTAGATGATTTTTTTAAAAAGAGTAAAAAAAGGATATTTTTTTCTTATTGTTGTATTATCATCAGACCACTATGTGTATACCAAATTTTATCCAAATCGGATAACGGGAAGTGTGTCAAAAACACATTTTTCTATAGAAGGGGTGGGGGGTAGGGGTGGGAGGTTATTTTTTTTAAATGTTGTATTGTCATTAGACCACTATGTGAATACCAAGTTTCATCCAAATCGGATAATGGGAAGTGTGTCAAAAATTAATTTTTCTATGAAAGTGGGTGGGGGTAGAGGTGGGAGGATATTTTTTTCTTAATATTATATTGTCATCGGGTCACTATATGTATACCAAATTTCATCCAAATCGGATAATGGGAAGTGTATCAAAAACGCATTTTTCTATAGATGAGGGTGGGGGTAGGAGTGGTAGGATTTTTTTTTTCAATGTTGTATTGTCATCGGACCACTATATATATACCAAGTTTCATCCAAATCGGATAATGGGAAGGGTGTCAAAAACTCATTTTCTATGGAAGGGGGTGGGGGTAGGGGTGGGAGGATATTTTTTTAATGTTGTATTATCATCGGACCACTATGTAAATACCAAATTTCATCCAAATCGGATTATGGGAAGTGTGTCAAAAACACATTTTTCTATAGAAGGGGTGGGGGTAGGGGTGGGAGGTTATTTTTTCTTAATGTTGTATTGTCATTAGACCACTATATGTATACCAAATTTCATCCAAATCGGATAATGGGAAGTGTATCAAAAACGCATTTTTCTATAGATGAGGGTGGGGGTAGGAGTGGTAGGATTTTTTTTTCAATGTTGTATTGTCATCGGACCACTATATGTATACCAAGTTTCATCTAAATCGGATAATGGGAAGGGTGTCAAAAACTCATTTTCTATGGAAGGGGGTGGGGGTAGGGGTGGGAGGATATTTTTTTAATGTTGTATTATCATCGGACCACTATGTAAATACCAAATTTCATCCAAATCGGATTATGGGAAGTGTGTCAAAAACACATTTTTCTATAGAAGGGGTGGGGGTAGGGGTGGGAGGTTATTTTTTCTTAATGTTGTATTGTCATCAGACCACTATGTGAATACCAAGTTTCATCCAAATCGGATAATGGGAAGTGTGTCAAAAATTAATTTTTCTATGAAAGTGGGTGGGGGTAGAGGTGGGAGGATATTTTTTTCTTAATATTATATTGTCATGGGATCACTATATGTAGACCAAATTTCATCCAAATCGGATAACGGGATGTGTGTCAAAAACAAATTTTTCTATGGAAGGGGGTGGGGGTAGGGGTGGGAGGATATTTTTTTCTTATTGTTGTATTATCATCAGACCACTATGTGTATACCAAATTTTATCCAAATCGGATAACGGGAAGTGTGTCAAAAACACATTTTTCTATAGAAGGGGTGGGGGTAGGGGTGGGAGGATATTTTTTTCTTATTGTTGTATTATCGTCGGACCACTATGTGTATACCAAATTTTATCCAAATCGGATAACGGGAAGTGTGTCAAAAACACATTTTTCTATAGAAGGGGTGGGGGTAGGGGTGGTAGGATATTTTTTCTTAATGTTGTATTGTCATGGGACCACTACGTGTGTACCAAATTTCATCCAAATCGGATAATGGGAAGTGTGTTATAAACGCTTCACAAGATTTGATAGATAGTTAGTTAGTAAAGGATTTTTTAAAGATGTTTTTATATAAATAAAATATTTTATTTTTCATCTACACATTCTATCAAAAAAAAAATTTTTAGTCCGGCGCCGAGTTGGCCGGCGCCCAGTTGGCGGCGCCGAGTTGGCCCGGCGCCCAGTTGGCCCGGCGCCCAGTTGGCGGCGCCGAGTTGGCGGCGCCCAGTTGGCGGCGCCGAGTTGGCGGCGCCCAGTTGTCCTAGACCGCACCATTTCGAACCATCTGATATCTTCCAGTCAAGTATGAGTGAAAAAAACGCTGCGAGACTCCTCTAAACCCATACCTCTCCAACTTTTTTAAAAGCAGGTCGTGACTGACACAGTCGAAGGCCTTTTGAAAGTCGCAGAATACTGCAGCTGCAGCTTCTTTATCATTAAGTCTAAAATATAGACTTTCCAAAAAAGAGAACAAAGCATCGTTAGTACTCCTTCCGCTCTGGAAACCAAATTGATTAGTGCTAAGGATACTATGTTTTTTAAGAAAATTGGTCATTCTAACCTTTACCAGTTTTTCAATAATTTTAGATAGAGTATCCAACAGTGAGATAGGTCTGAAATTAGTGGGCTCGTCAAATGATCCCGATTTATGAAGAGGAACAACTACGGCTATTTTGAGGACATCTGGAAATTCACCCTTTAAGAAACATGAGTTGATAGCAACAACAAGAGCATCCAACGTTCTGTTATCCAAATTTTGAAAAATTTTTATGTTCATTTCATCTTGACCGGAAGAATAAACGTTTTTTATTTCATTTATTGTGTTTTTTAATTCCAATCTATCTGTGATGCCTAGATTAAAGTTTTCATTGATAACGATGTTATTTAAGTTATCCATAGGATTGATTACTGGTCTTAATTCGGCTGTAAGTTTTTGGGCAACAGTGCAATAAAATTGATTTAAAACATTGACATCGATATTTGCTGATTGTTTGGAAGAATTATTTTTGCCTCTAAAGTCATTGACTATTGCCCAAGCTTCCTTAGCTTTATTTTTCGCATTTGATATTTTGTTTGAGTAAAAGTTTCTTTTAGCGACCCTTATAATTTTTTTGTACAATTTGCGATATTTTTTGTAATAGTTAGTTATAAAATTATTATTAATATGCTTGCAGATTTTATGCAAGGAGCGCAGATTTTGACTTGAAGTTTTGATTCCTTTAGTCATCCAAGATTTTTTCTTATTACGTGATCTCATTCTCACCAATGGAAAGCAACTATTAGACAGTGTTTGAAGAAATGAATGAAAGGAATCGACAGGTTTGTCCGACACCAGCACAGAATGCCAATCAACCATTGTCAATTTTTCTCTAAAATTTTGAAAGTTTCTTCCCGAAAAAATTCTTTTAAGTTGGGCTGGAGTTTTTTTAGTTTGGGTTCTAAGAGGAACGCTTGCTAGTAAAGCTTCGTGGTCGGAAAGATCTGTCGAAATAACAACACACTCACTGCCATCCCCATCGAAGTTAGTACAAAAATAATCGATAGTCGTCGCTGTTACATTTGTTATTCTAGTTGGAGATTGAACTAACATATTTAAACCATATGACGTAAGTAAATTTTGTAAATTTTGGTTTGATGTCGAAGATTCGTTACCAAAGTCAATGTTAAAGTCTCCACCCAGAATAACTTTGCTATTTTTAGGTAGATCAAGTAATACAGTTTCAAGATCTATGAGGAAATTTTCTACATTGGAATCTGGAGATCTGTAAACGCACAAAATATATAAATTGTATTTTTTACCTAAGGCGACCGATAACTCAAATTCGCCATCTTTACATAAATGGTCGTACTTGTCGATTACTTCCAATTGGTTCAACTGAGAGAAGTATTCACTTATGAAAATCGCTGTTCCCCCAAAACCCTTATTTACTGTTCTACAATACTGAGAGACACAAAAGTAACCTGGAATATTACATGGCTCCAAAGGGTTTAGCCAGTGCTCAGTTATCAACATTATCTCCGGATTTTGTTGACACTCAAGAAACACGCACAATTCATCAACTTTATTACGCAACGAGTGAATGTTAAGCACTAAAGCCATCACACTAAAGTTTTTTGGATTTAAGATATCGTTGTGGTTTCCCGAGAAGGATTCACTAAAAAATTTGATTGTTCTGCATTAAAAACGTCAACACGATCCACACCAGTAAGATCAATAAAAGATACGGAAGATCGAACTGAAGACGCATCTTGATCAAAGTCGGTTAAATTATTATCAATTAGAGGTATTTGTTTTAAAGACGAGAATTTATCTGTCGACTTAAAAACACTAACTGCATTAAACAAAAGCATAGAAATTTTTGATAAACCCTTACTATTGAGAAAAATGCTCCTTGATACATAATCAGAGTATCGTAGTTTATCATATAGGTCAAAATAGTCAATACTTATTGAGAATTGTCGTAGTTTAGAAGTGTAGGCGATGAGTTGATTGTTGACCACTTGAACGTTTTTATAAGGTGTACCGTCTTCGTGTTTAGCAGGAATAGTACATAATAATAGGTTGGTATAAAAACAATGATTTGCCAATTTGGTTATTTCATTTAGTTTAATATTATGATTGTTGATTCCTGCCAGTACTATCACAAAATCATTGCTTGTAAGGTTTTTAAAATGTGAACTCTCACTTGTTACGCTGCTAAACAAGGCATTAGGTTTACATATTAGTTGAACATTAAAAAGATGTGAGAATCGATGTGCTAGATGTGGGTATAGGTATTTCCCATATTCATCTGTAAGAAATATAATTTTGTTTTTCTTTACTTTATTACTGAGGATTTTGTTTTTTATAATTTCACCATTATTATTTGTTGTATTGTATACCTTATCTAAACTATTACTTTTTTTGTTGTTATCATTAACTATTGAACTGTCATTATCATTGTTTATTTTTGCTTCAACGTTAGATTGTTTTTCCTGTTCAAAATTTTTGTTTTCATAGGTAACATCACATTGTATTATGGCATCCTTCAATTGAATATCCCTGCTTTCAAATTTTTTATTTCTAAGTAAATAAAGCTGATGTTGTGCCTCTTTATAATCTTTAATGTATACTTCGTTGTCCAATGTTAAAGCTTTTATTGTGTTTAACATGTCATTTTTAATAGTAATTATTTCCTGCAATTCATTCTCTAACTTAGAATTCATTAGGTTGCATTCTTCGATCCGCCCATATAGTTCTTTTATCTTTATTGTCAACGTCATGTTTTCCTTATTTAGTGCATACATATTAGCCTTCCGCTCATCAAGTTCGACGTTTTGTCTTTTAATTTCTTTCTGAAAATTTTCTTCCGCTGCAAATACTTCATCTTCGAAGTCCATGGTACATCTTTTTTTTCTTTTTAAGCAATCTTCAATTTCATCCTTTTCAAGCTTTAATTTTTGATATTCTTCAGTCAAGTCATTACGTTATTATTTTTATCTATAACTTCACCCTCAAGTCTTTCCATTTCTGTCCTTAGGGTCCTATTTTCAACTTCAAATTTATCTAGCTGCTTAATAATTGTCCCGGACTTTTCTTGTGCACATTCACCACAAAAATAAGGCACTTTGCGTGATACAGTCTGTATAAAGCGAACTTCCGTAGTCCCCCATTTTTCACATTTTCTACATAATATAGTTTTGCAACCATCACACGGATAACCAAACAAATCGTCATTTCCATCTTTAATTCTAAAAACACAATCTGAAAGGCACTTAGAGCATATGCCAGTGGTTGGTAATTTTTGAGACATGGTCCCTAAATATTTTAAGTTTAATTTGTAATCCCAGTAATTTTTGCTTAAAAGCGGGTGCTGTCCATTGTTTATAAGTGCAAAGGCGGTACGAAAGTAGCACCTACAACTGCTATACATAGGTACAATCGATAGTAGTGACCGCCGCGCTCGGTTAAACCGATAGGTTCTGCGAGGAAAACTCGTACGCTACTTTTGAGGCTAAGGTTCGCGCGTTTGTGATAGACCAGACACTTTTTTTATTTATTTGAACTGATAAAGTATTTAAATAATAGATTTTTAGCAATAATACTTCACTTAAGTTCACCAGCTATATTGCAAAAGCTTCTCTAATCACAGATATTACATCACCGATAGTTTTTAAAATTTTATTATATTTTAAACTCACTAATAAAGACGAAAAACTAACACTACTTTAATTTTGTGTTGACAGGTTCAGTGCCCGCTCTACTACCTAAAGGACGAGTTAATTAGGTTGCATAGTTTTACGATAGCTTTTCTGGGGAGTTGTTTTATGACTACCCCGTTAATAAGATCATACCCTGGGGCTTTTTTCGAATTAATATTTTTGATTTCTGTTAATATTTCTTTTGGTGATGTAAGCTTAATATGGTCTTCGATTTGATGGGGTTCATTTAATTGAAAGTTTTCATCCGGTATTTCGTGGGGCTGAAATGTTTTTTCTAAATGACTTGCAAAAATATCTGCTTTTTCTTTGTTACTCCTTGCCCACTGGTTGTTAGATTTTCGTATAGGTGGAATTTGGATAATTGGTATTTTAAAATCTTTGGTTGCTTTCCAAAGGGAATAGTCGGTATTTTTATCATCTGTAAGTTCATTAAGAAAATGGTTAATAGATTCATTTTTTATTACTAGAATTTCTCGCCAAATGCGCTGCGTCATGTTGTTGAGATTTGTTTTGTCCCGAGGATCACGGCTTTGCTACCACTTTCTTCTTAGTTTCCTTTCTTCCAATATAAGGTCTCTAATTTCCTTTGGATAGTTTCTTCCTTTAAAAATTCTCTTTAGTTTTGGACTGTTTTCCCAAGCTGCTTGTTGAATATTTGTAACAAAATATTCAACTTCTTTATCGATTTGTTCTGGCGTTTGCAATGGTACTGATAGGTTTATTTTTTCTGACAGACTTTGTTTAAAACTAATCCAGTCAGTCAGTTTATTAACTAGTGAGATATTTGCTTCTTTCTTTATTATGTTTTTACTAAGAGTTAGAATAATAGGTGAATGATCTGAGTGTAAATCAAAACTTTCTTCTATATCTACAAAACTTAAAGATATATTTTTTACTATAAAAAAATCAATTAGATCTGGAATTTTACCTGGATCTGTTGGATAGTATGTGGGCTTACCAGTTGATATTGACTCACATTGATATTCACTAATAGCTTGCAAAAGTTCTTTTCCTTTAGAATTCGTCAGTCTAGATCCCCAGTAGGTATTTTTTGCATCATTAAAGTCACCTCCAATTATAAAACGGTTTCCTAATTTTCTGAAAAAATTAAGATATTGATTTTTCTTTAGTAAGTGCCTTGGTGGTATATAGACAGCAATTATGACTAGTGTATATGTTTTGGTTTTTACACTTACTAATGTAGCTTGAATCTCTATGGTTTTATATCTCCTCATAGTGTGATATATTTTCTTTAATTATTACAGCACTTCCCCCTTGTGCAGTATTGCTAGGGTGAGTTGTATGATACACTTTATAACCCTTAAATTTAATGTGAGACTGGTTAGTGAAATGCGTTTCTGACACAAGACAGACGTCAATTTTTTTCTATGTCTAGAATAACTTGCAAGTATTGCTGATGTTGCAAGAGACCATTGGCATTCCAAGCTAGAATTCTAAGATTACTGCCATTTTGAGGCATATTGGTAGCTCCGTTATTGCTACTTTCTAGTTTAGTTAATCGCTCATCAAGTTTGTTCAATGTCTCCAAAATTAATTGTAGTGTTTGTTCCATAGTATTTTGACTACTGATATTAATATCAGGTATAGTAGCTGACTAGAGTTTTGTGTGACTGTGTTTCTTGTCTGTTGGGTTTTCTATTTGTACTCCCGTTTGGTGTGAGATTCGGTTTCTTAGGTTTATTTTTCAATTTTTGTATTTCTTTTGCAACAAGGCATCCTCTGTAGTTAGCAGGATGCTTGCCTCCACAGTGAATGCATTTTGGCTCAGATTCTTTTGGTTTGGGGCAATCTACAGTAAGATGTTTCCCAGTGCATTTTACACAACGTGGTTCTTTAGCGCAATATTTTTGCGTGTGTCCATAAGATTGACATCTTTTGCATTGAGGGACTAATTTTGAGGTTTTTAGTTCTTTTATTTCCACTTCAATCCCAAGGATACTGGAAATTTCAAAAATTTTGTTGATATCTTCATCGTGGCTAAATGTGAGCATAAACATGTTAAGAGGTTGTCTTGTTCTCCATTTCAGTTTGTTGCTGCCTTAAAACCTTTTTTTGTAGATCAGCTACAATTTTTTGTGGGTCACATGAGATGATGATTGATGATGATTCATATATGAGTGGGCCTTGCAGCCCTTCCACTGCGACCACTAGTGGGTCTATTGTGGCTCACTTTTGAGTGGTTTCTCACCACTGTATGCCTAATCCTCCAAAAAGGTTAGCTATCAGTTTGGGTGAGACACTGTTCAGATCTTCTGAATCAATCTGAGGTTTACCGAAAGTGTTTTGACGTAAACGTGCAATAGCCGGACATTCGCACAGTACATGTCTAACTGTTTCATCATCCTCCATACAGAGTCTACACTCGGTCTCTTCTGTTATTCCCATTCTGTGCATGGGTACTCTTAGTCGGCAGTGACCCGTAAGAAGTCCTGTCACTATACGGATCTCATGTCTGGTAAGTCCAATGATATCTCTGGCTCTCTTCTGACAAGGTCCTTTAATGAACTCTTTAGAGTGAGCCAGTTATATTCATCCAGTATTGTTGGAAGCTGTCCTCCATCCATCCCAATATGGTTAATTTAGCAGCATTGTATTATATGCCCAGGGCTGGTTCGGGGCCGAAAAATTCGGCAGATGCCGCTTCCCTTGCTGCCTGGTCCGCGGCCTCATTTCCCTCGTGCCCAGAATGCCCTGGTATCCATACTAATGACACCTTATTAGCGCTACCAAGCGTATTCAGCGAGTCTCTGCAGTTCCTCACGGTTCTCGATGAGACCGTGTAGGAATCAAGCGCTTTTAAGGCTGCTTGACTGTCGGAGAAGATTTTTATTGTCCTGTTGGTCCATTCGTGGTCACATGAGAAGTGAAGCCTATTCGCGATTACTCTAATTGGCCTTATTTGTTTGTTTTCGTATGAGTGCCATTGATAATTTATTTCATTAAGCATTTTAGTAACCAGCCGATAGCTGTCTGCGTCTTGTACATTTATTTTCGTTATTTAAAACTTTTATTTTTTTAACTCCTTGTATGATATTTAACTTTTCATAAATATCATTAAAATTATTTACGCCATTTACCATAATCGGTGGAGGTAATGGAGCTTTTTTAACCTTAGTAGGGGGTTCTTCATTTTGTGTTTTATTGGAGGGCTCTCCAGTGCCCGAGCTTTTTTGCGGTGGTGAGAATGAATTATCCATTCGACGTTTTTTCCAACCTTTTCCTTTTTGTGTGATCCACTCAGTTTCTCTTGCTAGATCGTCCTCATCAGTAATGTAGTCCATGTCAGACTCTTCTCTTTTAGTGACTAAATTTGCAAATTTTTTTTGCATACTTTCCAGTTGACTTCGGAGATAATCCACTTGTACACTAAGTGAATTTTTTTCGTTTTGGGATTTTTTCCATTTGCTATATAAAACTTCTTTATTTTGTGTTCTAGCATGGCTACCCTGAGATAATTCGGCATTATCCATTTTTTCTTGATTTTGTTTGGGCTTTTCGCTAATTTTTAAAACAAGCTTCACAGGTGATGGTACACTTTTTTTGCTTTTAAACATGATATATTATTTATAATAAACATTGTTTATAGATATTCAACACAGATTTTTCGCGCGCGGTTTATTATAAACAAGACAAACCTCGAGTTGACCTCGTTAGCACTATTACGCAGGTACGATGCAATACAACCGTACCGAACTGCGATCGAACGAATACTGATATTCAATATGGCGGATTCAAAATGGACGATTTAATGTCAAGTTTTTCTGATTACTTTCAACTGACTTCCACGTATCTGATTGACTTCAAATTTCGCATACCGTTATAGTTTCGATGACAATCCAATAATGTGGTATCACTGATTGCCTACCTAACCCCTAACATGGAGGGCGGAGAGGGGGTAAAATTTTAGTTTCTCGGATTTCCACCAAAATTGATATCTGGGGGTTTTTGAGGATGAGAATTACGAATTTTTGATCAGATTACAACAATTCAATATAACGGATTCAAAATGGACTATTTAATGTCAAGTTTTTCTGATTACTTTCAACTGACTTCCACGTAGCTCAAGCTTATGTCGTCTTGAGCCTTATCAAATCGTTGTACGGCCTTCTCATCGAAGACTTAGACATTTCAAAATTGACAGGAAAGACTCCCTGCAATATCGATGCGCTAGCTGAAGTGCATAGACTTAGACAAATCTAAAAATTAAAAAATAAATTTAGAAAAAAAACTTTTTGAAAACAAGGTTTTATAAAATGGGCTAAAAAGCATAATATAATTTTTTCAATGTTCTGATATCATACTAATAAAAGCGATAAAAAATAAAATTATTTTATGCATTTTTAGTCCATTTTATGGACTGGCAGCCTATATTCCATTCATTTATAACTGAGTCATGATAAATCTACCTATTAAAACATTCACCACCAAAAATATAAAACAATGTGTCCAACAAAAATAAAGCAACTGTTGCCTACCCACTATAACCAGACGTAACTAGGGATCGATTTTCATAGACTAGACCATGCAGTGTTATTTTTTTTTCAACAGAAGTGATTCGTGTCAATGAAATACTTGTGTTGTGTTACGAATATTCTTCTAATACTTTTAAGAAACAAAAATTCAAGTATTTGTCCCTTTGCAATCATGTGATTGGAAAAAAAGTAAATTATTTTTATTCTTTTTTATTGTGACTATTTAGTAAGCTGGCATCGCACACAGGCGGATTTCACGAAAAAGCTGGTCAAAACCTAAGATCCATTTACAGCCCCCTAAAATTGCATATAGTAATAAACAAATATATGATTTATTGTTTAAAAAAGATAAAGAAGAAAAATTCTTTAAGGACCCCGCACAAAAAAATAAAATTTGGAACTTTACTAATTAATTAAAATGCTTCCTAAAAAATCGTTGAAACCAGAATTTTGGCTGTATACATTTATAGAAGATATTGCAATATTTGATTTTAATAATTGCATAGCTCCATGAAAAAATGTTTTAACCAGCATGTAGGTATGTAAAATTCGCAATTGCATAAAACAATGTGATATTTGCATAAAACAAGTTAATTGAACTTTTTCTGTTTTTTCCGACTTTCGTTATAAATGAAGTATATTGTCTAGCAAGAAAAATACTCTGCCAATATATGGGCCCCTAAGCTCACACAATGTACTATAGTTATAGTGTACGTGTGAGCTAATATAACTAAAAAAATAAATATATTTTATTCAACTTCAGACTCAATTACCTTTCGTTTGATACCACACAAGCCATATTTTGGTTTGAACTCTAATTTTGAAAAAAAAATACCCACACCCTTTTTAAAAAAATATATAAAATGTATTTTGTTTAACTCCAGATTCAATTACCTTTCGTTTGATATGACACACGCCATATTTTCCCTTAAAATCTAATTTTTCAAATCTACTCCCACCCTTTTTTTTAAATAAACTAAAATGCATTCTGTTTAATTTAAGACTTAATTACGTTTCGTTTGATATCACACACGCCATATTTTCACATATACTCTATTTTTTTTAATCTACCCCCATCCTTTTATTTGGCTTGCGCCGAACAGATATACACACACCTCAATACACCACACAGACACACACACGGACAGACGTCACGATAAAATCTGATGGCGCCCGCGGATGGTGACGCGGCAGACGCGGACGCGAAAAAGTGCAAATACTGTAAATCCGGTATTGATAAAGTGTGTTATAAGTGTACTTCATGTAATTCTTGTTATCACCAATCGTGTGCGTTAAGAATCACGGGGCTAGTAGTCACCAGTGGTAGTAAAAATCAAATAAATTGTGCAACATGTGCCAAGGTCGTTCGTGACACCGATATAAACAAAGCCATTAATGAAGCTCTTTCCTTAAAAGAAGCTGAAATAAATAACCTAAAATTTCAATTAAAAGCATATGAAGATGAGAAGACCGGGCATCTTCAGTTCCAGGATGAACTTCAAGAGAAAATAAGTGCATTAGAACAAAATCAAGTAAAACAAACACCTGTTACACAAAATGGCGAAAATAGTGACAACAGCCTTTTAAAAATGGAATTAAAAAGCGTCAGAAGTGAATATGATATTTCTAGGAAGCTGCTCACATCATTAGAGTACACAGTCGAACTCCAAAAGAGCGTGATTTCAAGCTACAAAGAAAAATTAGGCGAAAATGGTAGCCCTGGACAAGTGGTTCATCATAACGTAAATATTGCCCCCCTGCCTCCACCCATAGGCCGACAACCATTTTCCGGCACGCAGAATGACGTGAGTAACGTATTAAACAGAGCGCCCTGCCACATTGCCAGTGCTCCAACCACAAATTATTGGCCAACGAAAATAAATCCACCAAACTACAGCGCAAGTATGAGCAGTAGTTCGAGCGCACAAATAGAAAACAGACCGGGTAGCTCGGGAGCACAAAAACATACAGCTGTTACTGACAGAAATTTCTATAATAAAAACCAAAACAACCAACTACAAGAAAACCAAAATCAAAATTTTATTAGTTCAAAGGTCGTAAATGCTGCCTTGATGGAGGCGCAAACTTACAGCACAATGCAAAGCATCCAACACCTAGGTGCAACAAACGATAAGCAAGCTGAAGAAGGCCAGTGGTCTAGTGTTCAGAGAAAAAGGCGAAGAAGGTGTGTAGTGGGGGATAATGGGTCAGAAATGGAAGGGGTCCCTAAATTTGTCGCTCTTCATGTAACTAGGCTTCATCCAAATACAAAGCCTAACGACTTAAAAAACATGTTGATGAAACAATTTCCGGAGGTGACATGTGAGCAACATCCATCCAAACAGCCCACTTTATACTCTTCGATGAAAGTTACAATTAGGCAAGATAATTTTCGCAATGCATGGAAAAAAGAAATATGGCCAAGTGGTGCATATGTTTCTCGATTTTTTCAGAAGAGGAGGAATTTGGTACAGACAGGGGAGCCATTTCCTCAGACACCATAAATAAACTACAAAAACCAGTTAGTTCACATAATTCAAATAACAATCTCTGTAACATCTACTATCAGAATGTACGTGGTTTAAGGACAAAAACTGAAACTTTTTATACAAACCTATTATCTGAAGATTTTGATGTTGTGGCACTGACTGAAACCTGGCTGTGCGATGGAATTTTTACACCAGAACTGGTTGACAATAGATATACCGTAATTAGAAGAGACCGAGATTCAGCCACTAGGGGAGGTGGTGTTTTATTAGCTTTTAAGAAAAAATTTTTATTTGAAATTTTGGATGTTAGTGATTGTAATATTGAATGTATCTTTGTCAAATTGAAATTTAGAAAATTTAATGTAATTGTCTCTGTTGCATATTTTAAACCAAATGCAAACTTAGAAGAGTATAATAGCTATTTTAATCAATTTGAAGGTCTCATATGTGATGAACTTACCAAAGTATTAATATTAGGTGATTTTAATCTTCCTTTCTTTAATGTATGTGATAATGAAAAAAACAATTTACTTAATGAGTTCCTTATTTTAAATAATTTAAAACAAATTAATAACATTAAAAATTTTAGAGATAGATGCCTGGACTTGATTCTGGCTAACATGGAGGTATCGACAATTATAAGATCAGATTTCCCACTAGTTTTAGAAGATCCTTATCATCCTGCACTTATATTTAATATACCAATAAAGGATAAAATTGAAAACTGCTTATCCAAACAGTATGTATATGATTTTTCAAAAGGTAATTACACTCTTCTATGCAATCTTGTTAAAAACTATGATTGGTCAGAACTTTTCTTAATCACTAATGTGGAAGTCAGTCTTAATCTTTTCTATAAAAATATGTATGACTTTTTGGAGAAATCAATTCCAAAGAGACAAATTAAAAGTTCTTTTAGTAAACCTCGTTATCCTCTCTGGTACTCTATAGATCTGATTCGTAAGATTAGAGAAAAAAACAGAATTCATAAAATTACTTCAAGGAAGTGTGCTAATTCAGAAACACAAAACTACTTTAATGTGCTAAGAAAAGAAATTAAGTTTCAAACACAAGAAGAATACAAAATATATAAAAACAATGTAGAAGTAAATCTTAACTCTGATCCCAGTTCTTTTTGGCAATTTCTACAGTCTAAAAATAAAAATAAAGGGATACCAGGGGAAATGAAACTAAATGATAAATTGTATACAAGCTCTAAAGACATCGCCACTGCTTTTGCTCAACATTTTAAGTCGGTGTTTGAAACATCTAATGATGTCAATAAGGACAGAAACCTTAACTTTAATGGTTGCACTTTTCACTTCTCACATGTATTGGAGAGTAAAGTTATAAATAGTATTAAACAACTGAAACCAAAAAAATCAACAGGACCAGATCAAATTCCTGCTTATATTTTTAAAGGGTTAGCTGAATTCATAGCTAAACCACTTCAACATATTTTTAACTTATCTATTAAATGCAAACATTTTCCTAATGCCTTAAAAAATTCCCAAATTACACCTGTGTTTAAAAATGGGCATAAAAATGAAATTAAAAACTACAGGCCAATTAGTCTAATTAACATACTGGCTAAAATATATGAAACAATTTTGTTTGATGATCTCTCTGACTTTTTAAAACCTAAATTTTCTAAGTTTCAGCATGGGTTTTTAGAGGATAGGTCAACTGTAACAAACCTTTCAATTCTGGCTGAGATGGCATCGGAAGCTATTGCAAGTAAAAGTCAGTTGGATGTGATATACACAGACTGTGAAAAGGCCTTTGACAAAGTTGATCATGACTTGCTTCTTGGCAGGCTTGTGGAGCTTGGAATTGGTGAGGATGCATACCTTCTTATAAAATCATACCTTGCAAATAGAGTTCAAAAAGTAAAAGTCGGTTCAACTAGTTCTGATACCTTTGTTGCAACCTCAGGTGTGCCACAGGGTAGTAAACTAGGTCCATTATTTTTCTTGTGTTTTATAAATACCTTACCAGACTGCCTTATTGACTCTATAGGACTTCTTTTTGCGGATGATTTCAAGCTCTGCAGGATTGTCAGGGAGCAGGAAGATTGTGAGAAACTTCAACGCGATTTGGGCAAGATAAACAATTGGTTTAAAAAAAATAGAATGTCACTAAATGTCAATAAATGTTCAATTGTTAGTTTTACTCGAAAAACCAACCCAATAATAAATTTATATAAAATTGGCAATTCTGAGCTAAATCGACAAACGCAAGTTAAGGATTTGGGAATTCACTTTCAGCCCAACATGAAATTTAACAAACATTTTGCTTATATTGTTAATAAAGCTATTAAATCACTTGGATTTGTAATTAGGAATAGTAAAGGTTTCAAAATAAGTACAATTATTAACTTATATAATTCTCTAGTGAGACCACACCTAGAGTATGCCTCACAAATTTGGCTGCCTTTAGAGTTTGTACATATTGATGAAATTGAAAAAGTGCAAAAGAAGTTTTTGCGATACCTCTATGTTGTTAGAAACAATGTCTATCCTTTTAAAGTCTCATACAACAGTATGCTCTCAAGCTTTAATATGAAATCTCTGGTAGAAAGAAGGAAAAACCAAGCTGTGATATTTCTGTATTATATATTAAATAACATAAAATATAAGAATAGCTATTTAATTAACTATATTCACATAAATGTGCCAAAGATTAATTTAAGGCTACATCAAGCCAACCAAAAACTTTTTAGCACTAACTATAGTAGTTTATCATCATTCAGTCGCCTAATGATTGTGACCAATCAGGTACTAAATGAGACACATATTGATATTTTCAACATATCTTTAAAAAAACTAAAAGCTAATTTAGATAGTAGGTAATTTGTAATTATATTTTTTTTCCTATTTGTAGGTAGTCTTAAGACTTTACATGTAATAACCGTCTTGGTGTTTGTAAAGTATACAATAAATAAATAAATAAATAAAAAATGGCTAAGATACAATACACCAAAATAACATATTTTCAGTGTTATCTCAATTTTTTTTGTTGTCGAAAATAAGACCTTTTCTAGCCATTGCTGCGCGAGCTAGAAAGGTAAAAATGAAATCAGAATACATGTAACATAATAATTATACTTTTGGTTTACAAAAACCATTGTTATTAAAGCTAAGAAAACTTATTTATTAATTTACGCATATTATGTACGTATTTCTTACTGGACAATTTTCTATATACACAAAAAGAAATTTTAACTTTTTTACTCGATCCGCATAACTCCGCAGCTGAAACTGACTTTGTTACTTAGAAAACATATGCATGCACTTAATAGGACCAAAAATGTCAATAAAGTTGGATGAAGTTGAAACATTTAGTCAAATTCTATTTCAAAAAATGAAAATTTAAAAAGTTTTCTGCAACGGTTGCTTTAAACCGGTTTAAAATATTACCAATAAAATAAAAAACTATGTTAAATATGTACAATAAATAGCTACATACCTCCAGATTCAAAATCCATGTTTTAAAAGGGCTTTTTAACCATCAACTTTTGTAAATTTAAGTAACGCAAATAACATAAAAAAATAAATGGAAGTTTCATCGGTCATTACTATGGCAATTGTTTTTCAAATTAGGCGTGACATGGTCACGGCCTAGCATGATCACCAGTGATAGTGCAATCACTGGTGATCATGCTAGGCAATTTTACAATTAAACAGGGCTTTTTAGTGTTTAGGGGTTATGGCCAGCTTTTTCTTAAAATCTGCCTATGTACATGGGTAAAGAATTTAGGGGCAGATAACCCCAGAATGGCCGACTGACAAAACTTCATAGTGTCCCCATAAAATTCGGTTGGGTACTCGTCGAAAAGCTTTCTATTCCCCTCTCATGTATGGGAGGCGAGCAAGACACGCAATGCCTCCTTGTTCTTTCTCTCTTATTCATACAGCGCCAGCGGTTTGATACCAACGATTATACACTACACAGGATTGCTCAGTTTGCCGAATCTCTCTGCAATCGATGTTCAAGGTCAAACTCGCTGTTACGTCACCACTTGTGCTGTTTTATTGGATTTTATATGCTTTTAGAGCTATTTTCTTTATGCAAAATTGAGGCATTGTACAGGGGGTCCCAAATTGGGCACTTTTAGGGGGTTTAAGGTACTTCTAGAGGAGACAGAGAAAAACTGACCACCCATTGCGAGGCTCAAATTTCAAGAGAAGACTTATAGTGAAAGCCGTATTTTGAAATATCGTCTCGTCTTTAAGCTACGGGGGCTTTTTGAAAAGTCTGCATTTTTGAAGGGGGTCTATAACTTCGTTATTAGTGGAAATTTTGATTTAGAGTAAATTGCAGTTTTATAGACTTTGTCACGAGGAATTCACCCGCTAAATTATATTTTAACTGTCACTTTTAGTTTTTGAGATATGACATAAAGTTGCATTATTTCTTATGGAATGGCCTATAATTTAATTAATTTTCGAATTCGTCATTGAATTCTTTTCAAAATAATGTATCATATGTTATAGTTTGATTGAGCGGTTTAGGAGATATTCAGCTTTTTCACTTATTTCTAGTGCGCTATGATTTCCTGCTGAGGCAGGTAAAAGCACTCCAGTATTTTTATTATTTTACACAGTCACAAATATAGTAAGGCTGGTTTGGAAAAATTATAATTTAAAATTGTATATATATTATATAAAGCCTAATTATAAAAAGTTTTAAAAAATGATACATATTTCAAAATAAAATTAAAACGCTTTTGTGCAAAATAATTTCATATCAAAGCGTAATGTCAAATTGTTTAAACAATTGAAAACAATGACAAGGCTTTCACGTCAATGACGCATGACGTCATTCAACGCACACTAGACAAAAATAAAAAACTTTAATTATCTCCGAAACCGCTCAATCAAACTATGACATATGATACATCATTTTGAAAAGAATTCAATCACGAATTCGAAAATTAATTAAAATATAGGCCATTCCATAAGAAAAAATGCAACTTTATGTCATATCCCAAAAACTAAAAGTGACAGTTAAAATTTAATTTAGCGGTTGAATTCCTCGTGACAAAGTCTATAAAATTGAATCAATATTTCCAATAATAACGAAGTTATAGACCCCCCTCCAAAATGCAGACTTTTCAAAAAGCCCCCGTAGCTCAAAGACGAGACGATATTTCAAAATGCGGTTTTCACTATAAGTCTTCTCTTGAAATTTGAGCCTCGTAATGCGTGGTCAGTTTTTCTCTGTCTTCCCTAGAAGTACCTTAAACCCCCCAAAAGTGCCCAATTTTGGACACCCTGTACATTTAAAAATATTGTCTTTACAAGGATGATAAATGATTATATATTTGAAATATCTGTTAAATAAATTAAATTTAAATACTTAAAGTGAAAAAAAAAACTACACATAATAATGTCGTAGTACCTATACAGGGTGTCCCATAACTTAGGGGCCATAGGTCAACAGGTGATAGAGGAGGTCATGTCTGATAAAAAAGTTCCTATAATGCATGGGTCAAAACTCTTTCTTTGTAGAGATACAGAGCATCAAAGTTGGCAATTTTTTTAACTTTTTTGATAACTTTTTCAAAAAACGCAAGCAAAAAATTGAAATAAAACTTATTTTGAAAAACATTAATCTGTCAATTTAAAAAAAAAAACATTATTTTGGTATAATGCCGTATTAAACGCAAAGTTTTTTTTTGTTAATAAAAACAAGCCGTTAGCGACACATGATAATAAATAAAATATTATTGATTTTTTTACAAGAATAAGTAAGCAAAAATTAATTTAAAAAAAGATTATTTTTCATACATTTTTGGAGGTAATTTTGACAGCCTGTATCTTCTTAACTTGTAATTTTATTAAAACAAGGAGTATCACATTTTTAAATCACAATTATAGCTGAGTAGGTATTCAGCTGTCTGTGATAGACTTTCTTTTTTTTACAAAACCCTTTTCCCTCCACTCCTCTAACATTAAAAATCCTATATCTTAAAAACAGATGTGTGTTGACCCCATGTTATATAAACTTTTTTTTTCGGAAATAACCTCCTCGCTATCACCTGCTGCACTATGGCCCCCAAGTTATGGGACACTCTTTATAATTTGTCCAATTGTTTTAAAAGTATGTGAAGAAATTATTTTGCGATAATAATTAAAAACGGAAATATAGGTAGATGAAAAATTTATTGATTTATTTAAAAAAGGAAAAGCACAAATATTGTTCTAAACAAATAGACAAAAAACAAAGAGAAAAAAATGCACATAATGTATAGTTTAATTATTACAACCGCTTTTTAAAGCATGTTAAGAAATTATTAATTAGATAATTAAAAAACGGGAATATAGAACATAAAAAAAGTATTTATTATTACATTTTTACAAGAAAACAGAAAAGTACAGATACATACAATAAATTATAAATATTAATATAAATAATAATATTTAATTTAGAAAAATATTTCTTTTCAATTTACAATCTTTTGCAATTTTCTTGATAGATATTATTAAACAAGAAGCCCATTTGCTGAGAAAATTGTGGTCATTCTTTTTACCCTGTCCTCTCTGTCCTGAATCGAATTTTTACACACTGTTAACAAACTTGAAAACGTTTATTTATATGTCTTTTCTTCGTAGCACTGCACTGAAACAATCCAAAAAACATAAACTATTGAGCGAAATATCAAGGAAAATATTATTGAAAATTAATAAAAAATAATAGAGTTAATCGAAATATGTAAATGCTTTTTATGAATGTTTATTTTGAATATGTCATGAATACTGGCGTATATAAGATTTTTAGATATTTTCCACATGTTTCATGAATACACACATAAAATAGCATAAAATGGGTCTCCCCCCACACCCCCCTCCCCCCCCCCAAACTGTCTTGGGCCCACCCTGAAACTTTTTTCTATATTCGCCACTGGTCATGAAGTAAGTTATTTAAAATGTGATAAGGAAAAATTATGTTTGAAATTTTGTATAGGGTAGGCAACGCCGTTTTCTTCTACATTGTATGCACGCCACTGCAATTTAAGCTCTATAAAGGCCGCTTGACATGGAGCAATATACTTACAGTTGCATGCAAGATTAGTGTCCCTGAATGAGACATATTTGTTTTTTTATACAATAGATGTCAAATCAGGCACCCTAATCTTGCATGCAACTGCAAGTCCATGTCAAGCGACCTTTAGTGAGTTTAGACACTGTTAATCTCCAAAACAAGTGGGTCAATAAATGTTTTACTCTCTTGGGAGTGTTTTTTCTGTGTATTAATTAACTCAATTCCAGACTTAGTCAGCGAAACCTCTTATCAAAAAAGCAAAAATACAATGGCAGCTTATTACCGATTATAAAGTGAATCATTTAAATGAAAAACATTGTCATTAAACATGATAGATGAATAGTCTTTATATTTTCGTTCGTATTCGCAAAAACAAACGATTTATTATTAAAAATATCTAGAAAGTACACTGCAATGCATTAGATACAGAGTTTCAGATACTTCAAGTAAAATGCTTCAAAAGGTACTTCAAGTAGCTACTTACAATAACTTCAAGTACTTTACTTGAAGTACAACTACAATCCAGTACTTGTCATTCAAGTACTTATAGTATTTTTACAATGTAGTTAATTTTGTCAGGTAAAGAACTTCAAGTGCACCAAAATGTACTTTAAGTACACTAAAATATACTTCAAGTACTGGACTAAGTACTTTTACATGTACTTGATAATTACATTTGAAATGAAAATTTATTTTAAAGTTTAAGTAAATACTTTTAAAAATCTTAATGTAATTTGTACTTGTACTTCAAGTACTTTAACAATGTAATTGTGACAGCTTTAATAATAGTCGATTATCTTAGGTGACAAAAATAAAATACCCAAATATTAAAGTTAGAACGCAAAAAATTTCAAAATAATTTTATTTATTACAGCTTACAAACAACAGGGTTTTTATTATGTATACCAAAAATTAGAGCATTGCTATGTCCATAAGACGTTCGATAGAACAATTCTTTTTAAACCGTTAAACTCTACCAGGGCTTTACTTTTCGAGATATTCACAAAAAAAATCTAACAGTAGTATTTACTAGAGGCCCTCGATACATTTGACACTTGTTTAAAGGCCCTCAATACATTTGACATTTACACAAACAAGTGTCAAATGTATCGAGGGCCTCTAGTATTTACTAAAGGATACTATAGTACCAAGTATAGACTCAGTGCCGACCGGTTTACATTTTGATTAAATGTTTAACTAATTTTTTCACTGGTTTTCAATATTTTTATAATTATTTATATACACTACCTTACAATATAGGCCATCTGTTTTTTGTTGTTACAATGAAATCACATCCACACAAAACATAGTAATAAATAATAATGGGAAAAAGGCTTTATTGGGGAATGAAGCATGCCGCTCCCCCCCCCCAGACCCAATGAATATTGACCCCTAAAACAAGAATTTTTCACAAAAATCGAGATTAAAATGGGATTTATCTTTGCATATCGATCCGCGCTCAAGCCCTCGTAAAATAAAAAAAGAATACATATTGTGGTTTAAAAATGGCAGCCGTATATAAACCTCCAACAGTCTCAATAAAATCGGAGTCAGTGTACATCAATTGACCGATGCCTGCTTTATTATATGTTAATTACTTGTACAAGCAAGCGTTGACAAAACCGTTTTCCAATAATTATTCGGGAGAGTTTTACAGGATTCCAATATACGTTGCACTTTTTATAATATTTATATCATGACAAAAACATTTCATGTAAAAAAAAGCCAAGTACGCGAAAATGGCATTACGTAAAAAGAATTGAGATAAAAGTAAAGCCAAGTTCTTCAATACAAATTTCAAAATTAAAGGTTATTACTGGTTTGGAAATATTTTTTTAAACTTTGGTATTACAGCCCAACTTCTTTATGTTCAATTTAGCACTGTGCCTAAGAGCCATTTACAGCCGTAATAGCCAAGTTTAAAAAAATATTTCCAAACTAGTAAGAACCTTTCATTTTGAAATTTGTATTGGAGAACTTGGCTTTACTGGCTCTCAATTCTTTTTACGGAATGCCATTTTCGCGTACTTGGCTTTTTTTACATGAAATGTTTTTGTTATGATTTCACTTCTTTTTTAAAGGAATTGGATAATACTTAATTTTTGAAGTAGTAAAATATGCGGAATATTGTTCAAAACTTTTGCAATGCCTTACATAAATTTTTGAGGTTTTTTAATTTTTTTCCATGGTTTTATCGTAGTTCCTATCAGTCCTCCAATTCTCAGCTCTCTAGCGTTTCTGGAAGTGGGTAATGTTACTTTTACATAACTTTAGGGGAGCAGAGTAAATGAAAATATTGGACTTTTTAAATTTTTTCCCATAGTTTTACCATAATTTCTATCAGCATTCCAATGCTCAGCTCTCTAGCGTTTCTGGAAGTGGGCAATGTTAGTTTTATATAAATTTACATTTATAGGAGAGGGAAGTAAATTAAAATGTTGGTGTTTTTAAATTTTTTTCATATAGTTTTATCATATTGTCTTTCAGTCTTAAAAAGTTCAGCTCTCTAGTGTTTCTGGAAGTGGGCAGTGTTACTTTGACATAACTTTACATTTATAGGGGAAGGAAGTAAATTAGAATTTTGGGGTGTTTTAATTATTTTCTATAACTTTATCATAGTTACTATCGGTCTTCCAAAGCTCAGCTCTCTAGCATGTCTGGAAGTAGGCAATGTTACTTTTACATAACTTTAAATGTATAGGGGAGGGAAGTAAATTAAAATTTTAGGGTTTTTTGATTTTTTCCAGGGGTTTGGTCATAATTTCAGTCTGCCAAATTTCAGCTTTGTAGCATGTCTGGAGTCAGTGAGTGGCAATTTTGACGTTTTTTGAAATTTCGTAACTACTGTACAACTTAATGGAATTCCATGAAACTTGGAGGGGTTGTTAACTCCATGAAGGTCTACGACTGTGCAAAGTTTCAGATTCATAGCTCATTCCCAAGTAGAGTTTTAGATAGATAGGTCAAATATCGGCTGATATGTTTCAAGAAAAGATGGTTACGGCGCGCGAACTTGGCGAGGCACTGCCGTGCCCTCAGATATCATGGTTTGTATTTAATACAAAAATAAATCTGCAGAGATAGTTTTTTAGTTTTATTTGGCTTTAAAATTTTTCGCAATCTGAATATAAAAAACACATACACTTTTACTAATCCGCTGAATAAGTGAACTTACGCGGGTTTTATTTCAATGATATCCGATGCCAAAAAATATTTTTCTCAGAGTTCAAAATTGCTTATATCATCAAAATAAATTTAAAATATCAAAACACAACATCCTTACAAACATATCAAAAAACAATAAAGCAACCGTCTCCAATTTTTGTAGTTGAAATTTGAGTAAATGATAAAAAGCGAAGTCAGCAAACAACAACATTAATATACAGTGTCAAAAGTACACAAATTTTAAGTTGAAACTTTTCGTAGCTAGCCAATAAAATACATGATCCCTATATTTACAGGGTTTCAAAATCTAAAGCCGCGTCCACACTTGAACATTTCGACGAACATTGAGCCGCGCAACAAGCCGAGCAGCGAACAGAACATTATTTTGGACGGTGTCTTGAGCGTGGTCACGAACTTTTCCAATCGCTTGTGGGCCTTTTTCCAGATATCAAAGATAATGGGTTCGTTGGTTTGCACGGGACAAAATAAAACTGCGAACAGATATTTAAATCTTGAAGGAAAAAACTGAGAACATTTGAAGGAACAGGAACAAGCGCTCCGTTTGTTCTTCCGCTCATCGAAGTCAAAAAAGCCCATTCGCGGTTTTGCTCGCCGTTCTGCTCGTTGCGCGGTTAAATGTTCGTCGAAATGTTCAGGTGTGGACGAGGCTTAATGGAAATCATTAAGAATTGACACAGTATAATTCATTGTAATATACACTTCAAATTTAAAATTTTTGGAAATACCAAGTTTTAAATAAAAAGAAATGCACTTAACCTAAAACTTTTCAAGCAACCACATCTGCTTAAGGTCACTATATCACGAAGTTCAGAAGGAACTAACGCCAACTCGCCACCGGTACAACTCGCCGCTGCCGTAATTTTAGCTTGCAATGTTGTTTATTTTGTATAGTAGGTAAATATGGCGACGGCGAGTTGGATCTGCGACAAAATCGACGGCGTGCGGAGAAGTGACCCGGCCGGCGGCTAATAGGCTCTGCTGCGGAATCGCCGAATTGTCTAGTCCCTATAATGACACTCTTTAACCACGGATCACCTAACAAAGGTGATCCGTGGTTATAGCACGGATCACCTAACAAAGGTGATCCGTGGTTATAGCACGGATCACCTAACAAAGGTGATCCGTGCTTTAACCACTTACTATAAAATAAGTGTTTACACAGAATTTTAGTTTTCATTTTTAAAAACTTCTAGAGCTCAATTTCCTTTACCAGTGACGCACCCAGGAATATCTCTTGGGGGGGGGGCCAAAGCCTCATGATGTCTAATTTTAAGCTATTTTTTGTGTTTTTTCATGAAAAATGTGGAAAATGTGTAAAAAAATCTAAGGCATGAAGGGGGCCCGGGCCCCGGGTGCGCCCATGCCTTTACTGAGTGACTTCGAGTTCACAAGTTTGTTTGGTGATCCGTGCGAAAACCTCAATGGAATCTTGATGTTTTTAATTTAAGTTACTTTATTTATCTTTGTAGATATTTATATATAAGTAGTAGTAGTGCTTTCTTGGGTTTTTGCTACACTTGAGAATTTCTTTTTCAAGTCTGTAGTGTCATGATTGCCTCTGATATTATAAATAAAGGAAATCTGTAGACATTTTATTTAGGAAACTTTCATTTACCGGGGAGTTATACAATTATTTGCCACAAAATTTTATGCAGTAAAAAGACCTCATCAATAACCACATCATAGTTTGATGATTTTTTTGCCAACATAAGATTTACATAAAGCGCTCTAATTTTGGATCTGCCACTGCCTATAACTATATTTTTTGTAAATTAAAATATATTTATAGTTTATTTTATCAAAGGTATCACTCTTGAATATTACAAAAAATATATATTTTTTTTTGTATTTGTGTAAATTTAGAAGTCTGGTTAAAAATTCCAATTTGCTGTATCTTTTTATATGTTATAGATAAATTAGTAAATGCTACATGTTTTTAAACTAAATTGATTGGTGTACAGCTTTTATATTGACAAATTTCTTCCAAAATTAGAAACTGAAGTGTTAGATGAATAAGTTTAATCAAAAGTAAGGGGCAAAAATGTGTTTTTCAATAATTAACAGTTTTGGTGGCCACTATCTCATAATTTGTTAGACTTAAAAGTAAGTTAAGCCTAATAATTTTGTAGAAAATTTAATGCTTTTTAATTCTTAAAAAGACATTTTTTTACAACCCGGTGTAATCGAGTTAGAGGCAAAAATCCGAAAAATTGCACCTTGTCACCCCTCTCCACCACTAAAGCGGGAGGGCTAGGGGTGTGGACTTTTTATATGTTAACGTCCTAACTACCAAACAGATTCCCGGAGAAAAAAAATCTCCCCCTTTCCATGCACTCTAAAACCCCTCCATGGCCATTCATTGACTGGGCTATTAGGTAGATATTTTACAATCTACGAAAACATATAACCATTTATTTTCAACAAAAAAAATGTGAAATAGAATATGTTATAAAAATTAAGTTATTTAGATAAATATGGCGGGAACTTTTGTCGGCGCAAACTTGGAAAGTATGGTTACATCATGCAGAACTATTACTCAATGCACACCTTACGAATATACATACTAAATTTTATTAAAAATTTCACTAGCTTAAAGCATGTGACTAAGGTAGTTAGCCGAAGCACCGACCGAGGGTGTTCACAGGCTTGAGCAATTGATTTAACGCAGCGAAACGCTCGGCATTTTTTTGAGCACTTTGAGAAACTCATTTATAAAGTTTTCAATCACTTTTTTGCGAAGAACCCGAGAAAGATATCTTTTAAGTAATTTGTTTGAGTATAAGCATACGGTTTCTTTTCTAAAATTAAATAAATTAATCCATGACAGATCTAATACCTTCCTAGCCGATTAGCACTCCTAGTGGACTCCACGCTATATCAGCTTTGAAAACAGTTTTCTGTAAATATCTCAGAAACGAAAGCTGCTACGAAGTTTTTGGTTGCAAAAATTATTGACAAAAATGTGTTCTACTATATTCCCAAAACCGAATGTTGATGCGATGAAAACTAAGTATTTTTTATATTTTTTAAATTTAGAAAAACTATCATTAGCATTAATGATTTAAATCAAAGTCTAACCAGCTTGTTACAGTTTCGAACACTATTTTGCCTCAAAATCTCATAAAAATTGGTCAAGCGGTGCCGGAGCAATGGTGAACCAGACATACATACATACACACACACACACACACACACATACACACACACACACACACACACCACACACAAACACACACACACACCACACACAAACGCCTTTTCTAGCCATTGCTGCGCGGGCTAGGAAGGTAAATATGTATAGTCAGCTTATCTACTAACTTATGTGTGAAGGTCAGGGTTTATTTAATAAAATATATTAAAAATGTTATACCAAAAATATTTCAAGATATCCGCTTAGTAGATAATAAAATTTAACAAGGTGAAAAAATAAATAAGTCAAAAATAATTAAATAATATTTTTAAAAAAAATTATATTTATTAAAATCCAAATTAAAAATAATAAAAACATATTCCAAAACTGGTAGGAAATATAATACTTGTAGTATTATCGAAGCAAGAAAGTAAAAACTCACAATAATAAATAAAGTATTATTTTTAAAATAAAATAATAAAAGTCAAAATTTAAAATATTAAATTTAAAATAATAAATTAAAAATAATAAAATATATTGAGAAACTGGTCGATGATGAACAAGTAGTACTTAAACCAAAAATTAAGAAAATAAGAATAAATATAAAAATGATTAAAAAAAACTCAAATGAACAAGCTGAACTCAAAACCCTAACACTCATTTTCACTGGAGAGCACACTGCGGATTCCTTCGATCACAAAATTACAACTGAAATAAATAAATTGAGTCAAAAGAGACTGAGAGAGAAATCCCCGCTTTTTGACCTAATTTCTTCTCCGGGTCTTAAAGTTTGTTTATATTAGGGCTATGTTTAGAAAAACTGGCCAGATCGAACGCCTAAAAGCGTGAAAAGTGAAAAACCTGAGACCCTGATTTTGATTTTTTCATCAAAGCAAAATATGACCTTAAATTAACCTTGATCGAGAAAATCAGCTTGGAAAACATATTGAAAATTGCAGCCAAAAGTGAAAAATCTTAAAAAGTCTAAATTAAAGTGAATTAGTTAAGGGGCCGACACGCGCCGATATTTTCGTGCTAATGTAAGGGTTTGTAAATACACGCTTTTCTTGAAGACGGCTAAAGGTTTTAACAAAAACTTTTTTTTATCGTTTAAAGTGATCTTTGGTACAGGCCTAAAACTATTTTTTAGTTAAAAAAATTTCTCCAAAATAGCATGAAATTATGCTTATTGATGGTCAAAAATCGATCATTTTCATATCATTTTTTTAATAGGAAACTGTTATCTGATTCAATCGGGGAAGAATTTCGGGCCTACAAGGGACATTCCTCTAAATAAATAAAAAATAAAAATACAAAAAATTGCAGGTCATCTGGTAGGAAAACGTGTATTGTTAAACCCTTACAAGACCAACAATTGCCGCTTTTGTCATCAATCTGCTGGTCGCTAAGAATTATTTTTAAAACATTAGCAATATCCTTGTCTTTTCGGTTTTTTACGAAACCGGACCATCAGAGCCGCAGCTAGCATTTTTGGCGGCCGAGGCAGCATTTAAAATTTTTAGTCCCTTTCACCCCTTGATAGAGAATTTACCAAATCAAAATGGTAAATTATATTTGACATTCTCATATACTTTCCACACTGTTTTTGAATTAGGTTGTTTGGTATGGAAAGTGGCACGTTTTCGTCTTCACTTTACACACTAAAAAATAGGGCGAACTATAAACAAACAAATTGTGTGTAAGTGATTGGAAGACAATATAAACATTTGCACGTGTATAAGTACCGGTGTTTTTTTTTTAATTTATATATTTTATACAGGAGGACGTTAATTAGACATTTTCACCTTAACATAACTCCTAGAGAATGAGCCAGAAATCGAACAAAATGTTCGAAAAAGGGCTGTTTCTATAAGGCTAAACCCGTGTTTGAGGTTTATATGTGTAATTTTAAACACTGAGACCAACATTGTTTACTGGACGCTATTTCCTGAATATGTACAGGGGTGCCACAAAATACCTATAAAAGTACTTTAATTACCTGTCTAAAAATCACTGCTTATTTAGCATTAATTGAATATACATAATTCCATCCACCCTTTTTGACAT
This sequence comes from Aspidapion aeneum, assembly GCA_963576565.1. Taxonomy (NCBI): domain Eukaryota; kingdom Metazoa; phylum Arthropoda; class Insecta; order Coleoptera; family Brentidae; genus Aspidapion; species Aspidapion aeneum. The sequence continues at coordinate 116,259,488 of OY755039.1, forward strand.
TTTTTTAGATCAATATAATGGCACAGATTTTTAAGGGTCAGAGTTGCGCCGATATTCTAGTGTAAATGTAATTTGTGGTTGTTTAGAAATACACGGTTTTCTCCAAGACGGCTACAGATTTTTACAAAAACTTTTCTTAATTATTGAAAGTAATCTTTTGTCTAGGACCAGAATTATTTTTAAGTTTAAACAAAATGTCAAAAATTATGCTTAAATATAGTCACAAAGCGACAATTTTATAATAATGTTTTTTATAGGAAATAGATCTTTGTTTTAAACGGGGAAGAATTTCCGTCTTACTGGTGATATTCTTCTAAATAATAAAAAAAATTGTTAAAATAAAATGGCATCTGGGACGTTTAAAACGCTTACAATTTCAAAAATCGTATCCTCTCTTCCTTTGATAGGGGTTTTACTAAATTCAAAATTCAAAATTACAAATTGTTTTTTACACTCGCGTGCGGAAAATACTGACTTGCGGCAATTTTTTTGGATGAGTTTGGTACGGAAAATGGCACTTTTTGACACTGTCGTATTTTCACTTTATTTAGCCATCTTTTAATATTTTTGTTACTGTGTAAATATAAGTTCAAATATGTTGTATGTGAATTGTCAATCTATCTACGACGTGTTATTAATATAATTTGTTTTTTTATAAAAACCGAGGGGTGATCAGCTGAACCAAATTTGTACACCATCCTACGGGACTTTAATAAATTTTTGGGCTTGTAGTGTCCTGTATAGTCCTGACTGACAGGCGCCAAAATTCGCGACCAACAAAAAAAAAAACGTCTTAACTCTCGTTTTTCTTAGAGAGTTGATTTGCCTTTGCCGGCCTCCCTACTTAATCATGCTTAGGGCACCCCTTAGGCGCCAGTATCCTCGGGGCCCTGTATAGTCCTGTGGCAATCCTGTGGAAGTCCTATGGAGTCCTGTATAACAATTTTCTATTTTAAATACATTTGGTAGAAAAATATTTTAAAGAAAAAAAATTTGCTAGAAAAACATTTGGTATACAAACATTTCATAGGAAACACATTTAAATGGTAAAAAATATTTTTGGTAAAGTACATTTGGTAGAAAGTCCAATTGGCAAAAAAACCTATCACAGAAAACACATTTTCTAGAATAACATTTGATAGAAAGTACAATTGGCAGAACAGCAAATGTTAGAAAGGACATTGGGTATGAAAATATTTCATAATCTAACCAAACCTATCCTGACCTAATATGTACTTTTTAAATGTTTTTTACCAAGTCTCTTTCTATCAAGGGTTTTTCTACCAAATCTATTTTCCATTAAATATTTTTTTACCAAATGTTTTTCTAACAAATGTTATTTCTACCAAACTTATTTTCTATCAAGTGTTATTCTACCAAATGCATTTTCTATCAAATATTTTTTTACCAAATATATTTTCTACCAAATGTATTCTACTAAATGTTTTTCTACCAGATGTCAAAGCATTTCTAACCTAAGGTGACCACTCTGGACCTAAACTCAAAACACTTTATTACGCACATTTTGGCTTACTTACTTGGCTTTCTTCTGTTTCATTTTGTATAACGCTTTCCGTATTTGAGTAACTTTTATTGTGGTCTGCGAAAATTAGTAAAGAATCAGCCTACAATAAAATTATTTAAAAAAAAAATTTACGTTGGGGTTAAAAAGTGCTCTTATTTTATCACTTGTTTATAGCACTTACCTACCAAGGGATAAAAAACGAGCGTAGCAAATACCTAAATTCAACTAGGTACAAAAAGACACTTTTATCCCGCGGTTTATTACGCTATTTTTTAAGCCTATATTGCGAAATAGAACATTATATACCTAGGTACTAAAGTGACACTTTCTATCTCAAGGCAAAAACTGCGTAGTAGGAGCTTAGTGAGAGCTACAATTTGCCAAAGGATAAAAAGAGATATATACTGTACTATTTTTTGGGCTTATATGGCCCCGTTTTATTAAAATTGTTTGCAAAAAAAACAGACTTGACTATAGTGGCCTAAATTTTATGTTTCGCACTTTAGGCATGAAAAGTAATAATAGGGATTAAAAGTGACATATAAAGAAATAAAAAAATTAAATTTCTAATAAAAACGTGAAAACCGAGAACCTCCTAAAAAATAGAGAAAACTCGGAAAAAAGTCAAAAAGTGCGAAAAATCGCATAAACCCTGTGATAAAATTGTTCTTTTTATTTTTAATCACGCGGCGAATTGTCCCCTCTATAGCTTGTCAAACTACAAACTTTTCGCCTCCGGGAAAAAAGTGGCACGTTTATCCCTTGATATAAACCTGTACTAATTTCTTGACTTTCGTGGACTAAAATTTTTATTCTCTGAAATAAGAGACAAAAATGCGTTTCTAGTCCCTAAAATGAGGGTCAAAAATACGTTTTTATTCGCTGAGGTGCGGTTCGGTTCATTAAGTTTTACAGACATAAGTAGTTATATATTCTGTCATAAAACACCCCCTCTTCCCCTCATGTTGAGTGTTATCTCGAAATTTTTTCTGTCGACTTACTTTCCCTTTTCTCGCCCGATGCAGGTATTCGGAGGGTAAAAATGTACAGATCTAAAGGTATCAAAACAAAAATCAGAAGATTTTAAATATATTACCTTTAATTATTATTAAATCTAAAAAAAAATCTCTCTGAGTCTTCTACTGCCCTCTCCCCTGAACCGAACCGAACTCACCCCCTTAACAGCTAAAATTAGTTTCTTTAATGTCCCTACCATGATTTATCCCTATTTTATAAAAAAGTTGAAATATATTTGACTACCTATATGACTAACCTTATAAATACCTCTGGCCTCACTGTGTTTCTGGTTAACACAAGTTGAAGAAACCCTGGGACCCTTCGGTACAGTTAGAGTTGGCATCGTACCAGGACCCTAAAATAAAAGGACTACGCTTCCAATTACCACTTACCACTTTTTTTGGGCCTTTTTTTTCCTCTTCGCATTAAGTCGAATCTCAATTTTTTGCCTTTTCTTCGTTCATCCATACTTACTACCAATGTTTACACGACTGTTATATAATCAAAGTTACTACCCAAATGCACTCAATAAACGAATAAGTACATTTAGTTCAATTATTAGAGGACAAAATAGGGGGGTTACCCTACAAAAGGTCCGGTAGTTCTGAATTTTGGATATGTTGCTGAGCTCAGAAGGGTAGTTAAAAATCTGAGTTTTCGTTATCCCCACCCCTGTGCACCCTCCGCCATCTTGAAAAAAACCATCAAAAATTGGCACTTTTTTTAGTTTTTTGCCTTTAGTTTCGTTCCAGTACACTAAATCGCAAAAAGAGTTATATGAAATTTTTTAGAGAATATAATTATCTACAATACAATTGGGTGGTACCATAGTTGTTGTGCGAGCAGTAGTAACGGAGCTAGATAATTTCCAAAAATGACTAAAATCACGTGCTTGGGCAAATTTTTTCGACTTTAGACGGCATACTTCGTTCTAGGGTAAAAGTTCTAAGAACATATCTTGTAGAGAATTTTATCAGCTACAAAATCCATTATTTAAATGTATTTTTAAATATTGTAACGGAGTGGGAGTAACTTTTAACTTAAAGTAAGTAAGTTAGAAAATAATCATTTTTTGAAATTTAGTGCTTTAAACGGCACGTTTTTTATTTATTTTTATTTTTTCGTGTAAATTTAGTGACGTACAAAAAGATAAGAGAGCTTAGGGGTCAAACACCTCCTTAAACTAAACCCCCCCCCCAGACCCCCCAAAATCTAACATATTCAGGTTTTCTCAAATTTTCTCAAAAAATACGATTCTAAGAGAAAAATGTGTAATATACTTTATTGTAGACAATGAAATTTCGTTTTAAAAAAGGTACAACTCGATGGGGGTCCACTATTTATAAACTCTTCAGCGGCGTCCGTTAATTGAAGTAATTTAAAAATGTAAAAAAATATCCATGTTTTTTCCATGCTTTATTCGATTTTTTTTTAAACCAAGATTTATAGAACAAAATGTGTTATACATTATTGTAGCAAATATAATTTTCTTTAAAATGCTGTACAAGAAAGTCGGATTGGTTTCATGGTTATAAATTCAGAGGCGCCCGTAAATTTAACCAATTTTAAAAAATCACAAATTAAAATATTTTTGTTACAAATTTTATCTAATTTTTTTAAAAATAAGCCTAATTTTTAAAAATGCTATGATGCACTTTCCCAACAAACATTTAAAGTTGTAACGACGAAACCCCAACTAGAAAGAATTTCTTAAAAGTAACCGCAACGTACTCCCGCTACGTCTCAGTATACCATACAGCGACGTTATAATTCCCTAAGTGGGGAACCAATTTCTGGTTATAACTACTTGGCCAAGTGTTTAAAGTCACTGTAGTAACAACTACACTACGACGTCGTAGCCAGGTATCTACTACGTCGTAGAGGCTGTTTTTTTTCCGTAATGGCATAAAAGTTGCGATGTAGTTGCAAATAATATAATCGTTTCTTTTTGGTAGAATTGTTACACAATATGGTGGACACAACAGTAAACAGTAAACTCGCTTAGTTTTTTTTTGTTTGGTTATGGTTATAATATGTTCTATGTTATCCAAAAGTGTGAGAATTTACGAGCAGAGGATCAAAATTCGAGTGCGACGCAAAGTTTTTTGTATAACATGCATTATATATACAGTCGAACCTCTCTAACTCCAACCTCTATAACTCGAACCCCTCTATAACTCGAACCTTTTAAGCGGTCCCTGCACTTTTTACATGTATTTTAACCTATGTAACTCGAGTTTCTATAACTCGAACTCTCCATAACTCGAACTGTTTTGGTGGTCCCTTCAGGTTCGAGTTATAGAGGTTCGACTGTATTGCAAAAAACCGGTGCGCCCGTAAACTTGAGCCGTTTTCTGGTAGCTGATGGAATTTTTGTGTTGTGATTTTGGAGGTTATGTTTTCATAATCGACAGTTAACTCCAACAAATGGTGCTTAAGAAGAGGGTTTTTGGTGAGCTTCAACTAAGTTGTTTATAAAATAGTATAGCTCTTTAATATGAGCTCATAAAACGACAACAAAAATATTAAATTTTCTTTTTACATAAAAACATGGCGTCCCAAACTATATTCCCTGATAGTCGAAAGGGTTACTTGAAAGTGAGCCTAAGTTACGGCAACGTGTCACTTACGACTTTTATGTCGGCATTCCTTTTTAGTAGTAGATAACACACTCGAATTTCGTTGCAGAAACGTATTATTAACTAGCTTTCGCCACTAGAAAACGTCTACAGAGTGATAGGAACCACGCGATAAGTATAACAGTTATTGGGGTGTCGCCACTTGTCATTTGCCGTTTCTGTCAACAACAGCACCACTGCTTATAGGTTTTGTACCAGCGGGAATTTGTGGTAGGTTTTAAAACAAAAACAAAATAAATTAACTTCCATTAGAACAATAAATGAAGTGCCAATAAAAAGTGTTTTTTAAAAATGTATGTTGCAGTGGAGAGCATGATCCCTATTCTAGAATCTCTAGGAAGTGTTGGTCAAGGAACTAAAAGAACGTAGTCACATCAATGAAATCAACTTAATGTTACTTTTTTTATTTACACATTGCTCTCACAATTCGTATGTAGTATTTTTTATTGTTTTTAAATATTGTGGCATTGTCAATATTCAGTAATTTTTATTATTATAAGCCCTATAAGTAAAAAAAACAATCTCTGAGACTTGTTAGATCGCTTAGAAATCCGCATGTAACCACGATATATTTAATTTGTTTTTTTATTAGCCGCAAACAGCGCAAAAGTTCCTAGATGAAGTCTAGCATATCCCAGAGGTTATTTTAGGGGCCGTGCATAAATTAGATATTAGGGACCTATTGCAATAAAGCCTGGCACAAAACACAGCAGAAATTTAAGTTTATTCACTTCAAACCAAGCTTTAACAACAGCACAAATTTGAAGAAAACCAAAAAGACACCAAGCTCAACACATAAAATGAATCACAGTGAGACACGACACGTCAGCACAAGAGGCATAGATAAACGAATTCGGTTTAGTCCGCACAAGAGGGTTAGGATGGCGATAGGGTGGTGCCACAGCACAAACCACGAACGACCGTAAAGACAGTACAAGAATAGAACAGCAACAAGTAGCGTAAAAGATTAAGGATGGAGATTAAGCATGGACCAGGGAATTCTTAAAATCCGTGTGCGGTACTCGATACTTTGGATCAATATTTTGCATTTTGATTGTTTTGCAAACTGGTCAAGCAATGAGCTCGAAAAAATGGACTGCACAAGGTAGTTAAAAAAAAATTTGCAACTATTCCTAATATTCCCAAATTATAAAAGGAGCCACAAAAAGTAGGGTTAAGAATGTGTGCGAAAAAAAATTGTTTTAAATTAAGCACACCACTGGAGCGGTAAATATGAAATATTTTTTACCATGTTACACAACGTTTAAAAGGAAATTTTATTATCTACAACGAAGTAAAAAACAATTTTTTTGATAAAGGGCATGGTTTTCAGAAAATCAAATAAAACCTGTGCAAAACATAATTTAAAAAAAAATTATTAATTGGCCCCCATTTACGGACGTCGCTGGCGGGTTCGTTGTAAGTCAAACCCCATCGAGTTATACACCGTTGAAAAGATAATTTTACTCTCAATAAAGTGCATCATAGCATTTTTCTAAATTAGGCTTAGTTTTTTTACAGGCGCGTCTGAATTTATAACCATGAAACCAATCCGACTTTCTTGTACAGCATTTTAAAGGAAATTTTATTTGCTACAATAATGTATAACACATTTTGTTTTATAAACCTTGGTTTTAAAAAAATCGAATAAATCATGGAAAAAACATGGATATTTTTTGACTTTTTTAAATTACTTCAATTAACGGACGCCGCTGAAGAGTTTATAAATACTTGACCCCCATCGAGTTGTACCTTTTTCAAAAGAAAATTTCATTGTCTACAATAAAGTATATTACACATTTTTCTCTTAGAAGCGTATTTTTTGAGAAAATTTGAGAAAACCTAAATATGTTAGATTTTGGGGAGTCTGGGGGGGTTTTTGAAGAGGTGGTTAGTTTAGGGACGTGTTTGACCCCTAAGCTCTCTTACCTCTTTGTACGTCACTAAATTTACACAAAAAAATAAAAATAAATAAAAAACGTGCCGTTTAAAGCACTAAATTTAAAAAAATTATTATTTTCTAACTTACTAACTTTAAGTTAAAAGTTACTCCCACTCCATTACAATATTTAAAAATACACTTAAAGAATGGCTTTTGTAGCTGATAAAATTCTCTATAAGATATGTTCCTAGAACTTTTACCCTAGAACAAAGTATTTCGGAGCTTATGCCGTCTAAAGTAGAAAAAATCTGAAAATTTGGCCAAGCACGTGATTTTAGTCATTTTTAGAAATTATCTAGCTCCGTTACTGCTGCTCGCAGAACAACCATGGTACCACCCGATTGTAGATAATTATATCCTCTAAAAAATTTCATATAACTCTTTTTGCGATTTAGTGTACTGGAACGAAGTTACAGGCAAAAAACTACAAAAAGTGCCAATTTTTTATGGTTTTTTAAGATGGCGGAGGAAGCACAGGGGTGGGGGTGACGAAAACTCAGATTTTTAACTACCCTTTCGACCTTAATAACATATCCAAAATTCAGAACTACCGGACCTTTTGTAGGGTAAAACTCCTCTATTCATTGTACTAACTACTGGTATCGAACTAAACAGATCCGAGTGGACCGCTTCTCTGATGCCCGAAAATATAATATAAAATATAATATTGCCAGGTAAATGTAGGTAAGCATCGTCAAAGAAAGCGCCGCGAGACGTGGCTGCACGCTAGACAATGCGGGGGAGACGTACGGGAGGGTTAAACGATATCTTTCGCGCTAGCCCGGGTGTAAGTTTATCGCAGCCCGGACCTGAGAACATAAGGTGTTGGTGGCACTTGGAGGGAGGTTGAGGGGGCGGTAAACGCCGCCTCCTCGACACTTTTTTTTTACCTCGTCCCACACGTATGCCCCGCAGGTGTTTCTCGAATGTCCGCTCTTGGGCGCCTTAAAAGTAAAAGATGAGTTAATCATTCTATAAAAATGTAGTCTTATAGAAATTCTAAAGTTTTTGAACTCTAGAATAAGTTGCCTATAATAAAATATATACTTCAGTGATTTGATGACAGAAAGTAGGTTTGAACTATTTGAACATTGATTTAAAAGGAAAATATTACGGTTTATTTAATTGCTGTAGACAATTAAATTATTAGACTTTTATACGTAAGAATTAATAGATAACGCCTTAGTAATCATAGTAAAGATGAAAAGATGGAAATTGATTTCAAACTTTTGATAGTGCATTAAGTATTTAACGAAATTTAGACTATTGGAATAAATCTACTGATATGTTTACGGACCTGTTATGTGTGTGTAATTTCACAATATTGTATGTCCTATAACGTTTTTTTTTAAAGGTATCTTATAAAACTGCACATACCTAGACTCTATCATTTTGAATTGCGAGGACAATGTTGTGTCAGAAAATTGAAATGAAACAAATTAGTTTTGTTCGTAGATAGACTCTATCGTACTTGCTACTGTTATTTTGGCGCATTTTCGTAATTGATTTAAATATAAGGTTCATGCTAGACTTTGGCCTTTCGATTTGTATTAATAATTTTTGACTGTAAATATAACTTATTCTCTGTAACAATTGGTGTCTAATTTAACCACAACCAAAAGCCAATAACAACAACTAGCTTTTATCATAGCTATGTGCAACTAGAACACCCACCTCTAAATAAATTTAATGTAACCGTGGAAAGGAACAAGTTGTATAAACACATCGCTCGACTAAAGCACCCCTAACCGTGGCGTTACACATGTATGCGTGGATCATATTGTTTTTATCCTCATTCCCAATTATTTAAGCGTGCCCCCTCAACCCTGTCCCACTGGCGACGCCCTTGCATTGATTTATTATTTACCAAACTTTCCTAGCTTATTACCTATACATACTTCATAAATATTGGTGCACTAAGGAATATGTATTGCGGGGTGGGAGGGAGAGTCGTGGGAGGCCCAAGGTCCCATAATGCCGTATTTTATACATTTTTATTTTTTTATTCATGAAATACTTATGTCAAAAATCCCTTAAAACCTTTGGACGAGAGAGACCAGCCCCCCCCCCCCCCTGGATGCGCCCATGAACCGAACCGAACCGAACCGAACCGAACCGAACCCCCCTGGATGAGCCCATGTCAGAAATCAATTTTTTTAATATATTTTAAACTAAAACATTAACCAATTCTTAAAAGTGCGTATACATGAAAGTGCGCCGCGAACATTAAAGTCTCTTACCGCCAGCGTCGTACCAATTCGTCGCTGAAGAAGCAAAGGGGCGAAAGCGACAAGATAGACGAAACTCAACATTGTGGATCGTATAATATAAATAATGTAGCTTTCGCCTGTAGACGATTTTGCTGTATACTTCAAACGGCTATAGATGGACGTTCGCCTCTTTGTTAGTTCATAGATATAGTCCTTTCATTTCAACAAGTCGCCAAAAAAACCATAATAAAATTTGAATTGTGAAACCTATTAAGGAATCCTAAACAAATAAAAGAGCATATGGGCCGGACTGGGAACTGTTTGTAGTATATAGTCAAGTAAAATAAAACGTTTAATAAAAGTTGCTGCTTAATGCGTATAATAATCATTAATAGATAGGTACTATTTATATACTATGTAGCTTGCCGCTGTAACATGTGTAATACGTTTGTATATTCTGGAACCATTATATAACGAATAATATCTTGAGTTTTCCTCGTACAATGTGTTTTTAAAAGTTTTGCCTTGCCCTTTGGATATTTTTACCTTCCTAGCCCGCGTAGCAATCGCTAGAGAGAAGGTATTATTTTCGACGATTTAAGATAACGCCAAAAATGTGTTATTTGGATGTATTTTGAACTATCCTAGCAATATCGTAGTGATGTCTATCTGCGTGTGTGTATATTATATATATATAGGTAAAAAAGTGTTCGATACTCTTACGAGCTTATTAGATTTTGGTCAAAATCCATTAATGCGAATGACAGTTTTTTGACAATTAAAAACTTTAAAAAATGCTAACTTTTTATTGGAGCATCGTCTTAATACACTGTTTTCAAAACTTCGTAGGAGCTTTAGTGAAATATTTTAAAAAAAACTGTTTTTAAGGCTAATATATTATCATGGCTTCACTTGAAGTTTGATAATAGGCTAGCCAGGAAGATGTTAGTTCCGTCATGGATCCATTTATTTTTTAGGGTTAAGGTTTGGTTTCTTTAAAACCGCAGACTCTAATGGTACCACCACTTCTTCTCCTCCTTGGTCCTCAAATGGTTTCCAAAATTTTGTTTGTGGTGTTTCAAATGGCCGCCAAAACGCCATTATTAATATCACTTACTAGGTCCTCACTTATAAAAACAAACTAAAATATACAGGTTTATAATTGTTATTATTCACAATAATAATGAAAATATCACTATAATCATGACATGAATTCAAATCCGTAATATAAACACAACCGCTAACAATTTTAAAATGAGTTTGACCCTGTATTAAAGAAAGCAGGTGGTACCTTTCGAAAGCCTTTGTTATATTTCGAGAAGGAATTAAGTACTTATAGAATGGTATAAGGTATGTTCGAAACTTTAACTTTAAAGAATGATGTATACCTAGCCGTGCTTAAAACACAGAAATTCTTCCCAAAATTTGAAAATAATTTTTCAGTTTTTGCACAGACTCCTGCAAATCCCAAAATGGTTATTATGATTAGGGTTGCACGCGCCAGTTTTTTGTGCGGCTTTTTGAAATGACAGAACTTTACCATTGAATCTTATCACTTGGTCGACATAACTCCAATACAAAAAAAAATGTCGAATGTGCGCCCTTTGCCTTTTCAGCGACGAAATGAAACGGCTAACATACAAAGAGGAGCGTTGAAAAACCGACAGATGATGGTTTGCGGCAAGAAGTATGGTAGCGGCGCGCGCGCATTTTAAAACTATGTAACAACATAGACGAATCGGGGCGCGCGGGCAGCGCAGCGCGTTAAGGCCGCTTGACATGGTGCATGACAATAAAATTTGCAGGCAAATGGCATGAAATTTTGCCTAGGTGCATGCGCAGTACAAATCTAGCTGATTGTTGCAGGCAATCCGTTTTCATCGGTCCGGTGCCATTCTTTTGCATGCAAACTGTACTTGCATGCAAACTGGGGAATTTTTACCTAGATTCTGGGGAATCCATGCATGGCCATGCACAATGTCAAACAAAAAGAAGATTTTTTGCAGGCAACAATTTGAGCGAAATTTTTTGCTTGCAATTATTTGCAGGTCGTCATGCACCATTTCAAGCGGCCTTTAATGTATACGCGCTGCAATACATTGAAAAAATATTTAATCATAATCCGTGATACCTAAGAATATTTTTTTGAGGTGATGACATTTTTGCTCGAATAAGAATTGAATAGGTACACAGAACACATTCATACGAGCCAATACAAACACAACCGGCCAAACCATGCTTTTTAAAAACATTACGATAAGATTGTATAAAATACGTGAGTTTTAAAAAGGAAATGGAATAGCGCTAGAAAATACCAACAGAAATATGATTGCAAGTATGTCAAAAGAATAAATAAGTTATTGGCTTTTTCCAGACATGTAAATATTTAATAGGTCTTATTTATTTAATAAACAGAGCCTTAATCTTATGTCCCCTACCGACTAACTAAAATAACTATGTGCCCTGTGATTTCGTCATAGCGAATTCTTTTGAGAACGTTAGTGCGCCATTCGTGGTCCACTGCCATAATTTTGGTGCTGTCAAAAAATTGTACCAGTGCATTTTTACAAGAATACGAGAGGGCATGAGTGCAACGCTCGGAAAGCCCGTGGCGAAAAATGTGCACTGAGCTTGTCAGTTGCTCCGAAGGATACAAAAAATTGCACTAATTCCAACAGATTACGAAAATTGCACTAGTTGCGCACCAGTGCTGCACATTTTTCCCAAAAGAGTTCGCCATACTATATTTCTACAAGTCGGCTATTGAAACACAAAAAAGGAGTATACACGCATTTTATAGTGCGCATAAACCATTTTCTCTCTTTTCTACTTACCTAAATTATTTCCTTCTCTATCCCTCTTACGTAAATTTTGGTGGTGAAAATTCATAAGCGTCTATCGAGGGGCCGTGGACTTTTATACCTACCAATAAAAAATGCAACAGTGTTCTGAAGAGTCCCATTAGGACGAAACAGTTAACTGTCAACACGTATTAGGTGTCCATTAGACCTACGGAAAAATGCGAGAGAAACAAAAAAAACCCTTATTTTTACCCGATTAGCCAGGAAAACTTGATTGATATTTAATTTACGGGTACTAAATTTTACGTTTCTTAGTTCTGGGCTTTAACCTCCGTTGGACGCCATGCCGACGTCTTAATGGTGGAGTAAACGTAATCAGCGTCCATCCGACCCAAAAGACAATGTGTTTCGTAGGTCACGTGATGGATTCTCTCTTTCAATCGATATTTTCATCGATCGATAATATTGCAGTTTTACTCGCCTGCTGCTGTTTAGTTCGGTAGATGGCGCTTCTTGCATAGTACATGATTTTGTTTTTTCACTGGAACCATAAGGTGAAAGACAATACCGTACACTTCACTTAGCAAGGGTGTCACATTGACCAAGCAGTGTTCGGAAGAGTCTCACAAGGATGAAACAGTTAACTGTCAATACTTTTTACTTGTCCATTAGATCTTGGACCCCCGTGAGGTTCAGCTTTTGAGCTACCCACGGAAAAATACGAGAGAAACAAAAAACTCTTATTTTTACCCGATTAGCCACGAAAACTTGTTTGGTGTTCTGGTCAATATTTCCAGCTCAGGTTAGTCCTGATTTTTACCCTGAAAGTCAATAACAGGAGAGCTAATTTAGTTAAAGAGTCGCTGGGCCGGTTCAGGTGAGATTTTATACCAAAACAAACCAACCTAACTCAGGTAAACTAACCTAACCTATATAGTCCGACTAACGTGTTCTAAGATAACTAAATAAAATTAGAACTATATTTTTTAAGATTTTATTGAGCTAAATAGTTCAGGCAAGATTCGGGAAAATCCACTTTCTAGAAGCATTTTATATTACTTTTTGGCAAATGGGCAATTCCCGCTATTTTGACCCCGCTGAATCCGAATATCCCTGTTGCGAACTCGAAATATTGACAGGGGCTGAGATATTCAAGGTGGCGGCCAAAATGGCGGCGGAATTTTAAATTGCCGCTGGAAAGCCCAAACTGTCACAGGTGTACATTCAAAATATATATTTGTATAATTAAAAGATAACAACATATTTTTTTTAAATGGCTGCAAAAACCTCCAAAAACCCCCCCAGACCCCCCAAAATCTGAAAGTTTGAGGTTTTTTTAAATTTTCTTAAAAACTAAGCTTCTAAGAGAAAAATGTATAATATACTTTATTGTAGACAATAAGATTCCCTTTTCAACATAGTATAACTTAATAAAGTTAGACTAATAACAAGCTCTCCAGCGGCGTCCGTTAATTGAAGTAATTAAGAAAAGTTGAAAAAATACCTATGTTTTTTTGAAGATTTATTTAATTTTTTTAAAAACTTGTAGTACATTCTGGTATACTCAATAAAATTTCCTTCAAAATGACGTATAACATGATTAAATCAGTTTTATAAATAAAACTTCAGGGGCATCCGTAAATTAAATTAATTTTGAAAAAACAGAAAGTAAACCATTTTTGTTACAGGTTTTATCTAATTTTCTCAAAAACTAAGCTTAACATGAAAAAACTTGTTCTACACTTTTTTGTAGACAGGGAAATTCGCTTTTTAAAAGTGTGAAACTCGGTGGGGTTTGACTTATAGCAAACTCTCCAGCGACGTCCGTCAATGGGGGTGATTTCAACAAATCATTAAAAAAAACATGTTTTATTCAATTTTCTTAAAAACCAAGCTCTTTATCAAAAAATATTCGTTCGTTCTATACTTCGTCATAGCCAATAAAATTTCCTTTCAAACGATGTATAACAAAGTGGAAGTTATTTTATATTTACCCCAACTAATCAATTTTGTGTCTTATTAGCTTTTCGGTGGATAATAAAGAGCGACGGATAAAAGGTCGAAAAAATAAGATCGAAAGTACAAAAGGTCGAAAATACAAAAGGTCGAAAGTAAAAATGATCAAAAACCAAAGGTCGAAAGTTTAAAAGGTCGAAAGTACAAAAGGTCGAAAGTACAAAAGATCGAAAGTACAAAAGTTTAAAAGAACGGCCGCGGGTCCACTGGACAGTTCAATTCGACTTGATACGGTAAATTTGTATTTTTAATATTTTGTTTTGTCGATCTTTTTTCGACCTTTTGTACTTTCGACCTTTTATGGCTTCGGCGGCGGGCCCGATAATAAAATGTCATTTTAAACAGTGTGTCACAAAATGTGACCCATAGTATAGAAAACTCTCCAGGGGCGTCCGTAAATTGCATAAGTATAAGGCAAAAAAATATCAAACTCTTCCTAACAGGTTGGTTGTTGATCCCAATGAGTACCTAATTATGATTATGCCCCCCCTCCTAAACCGTTGCATAAGATTCACCACTTTATTTTTAGTTCCATATGCTTAAAAAAATAACCAAAAACACCTGTGTCAAAGTTATAGCTGTCCCTTTCTGCACAAAAATACTGCTTAGGGGGGGGGCCATGGCCCCTATGCGCCCTCCCCTTATAACCACCGGTGTTTTTTTGCTTTAAAGAAATTATTTAGATAAATCCAAATAACTAATCTAATCAAAAAACAGTTTATTTTAATTTGGAAACATTTTATTTTAGTAGGTATAAATTACGAACCTTTTTGAAGTATTTATCATAACATTAATCTAACTTTGTAATGTATCATTTAAAAATAAATTGTCTTATCCTCAATAAAGAATAAAGGCACATTTTTTTCTGAAAATCTTAGTTAGAAAAGATATTTAAATATGCAAAAGAAACTGATTATTTCAGTTATTTTTGAAAATCAGTTTATATTAGTACGAACCTGAAGCCTTAAATATGGCAACAACCCGACATTTTAATAAAGTTTTTAAAAGAAAATGTTATATTCTACAATAAAGTATACTATATATTTTTTCCTAAAAAGTGTAGTTTTTGAGAAAATTTTGAAAAACCTATAATAAACATGATTTTTCTAAATAATCCCAATTTACGTACGCCATTGAAAAGCTACTTGCTTTTCCTAATCTTATTGACCAATACATTGTTGGAAAGGGAATTTTATTCTCCACAAAAAACTGTTCTTTGCAATTTTTGATAAAAACGTTAGTTTTCGAGAAAATTGCATAAAACTGAAAAAAACTGGTTTTTGGGGGTTTGGGGGGATTTTCTCCGTCCCTGTCGATTTTTCGAGTTGAGAACAGAGATATTCGAATTCAGCGGGGTCAAATTAGGGAGAAATGGTCTGTTGCCAAAAAGTAATATGATTTGCTTCTAGACCGAAAACGGAAAGCCTTTTAAAATAATATGCTCTGACTAAAATATGTTCTATTAAAGGAATCTCAGATCGCAGTGCCTATCTTACACTCAAAATGAAAAGAACATCACTTAAAGTTATTTAGGTATACGCGCCAACTTCTACCAACGATGACGAGCATGGAGGCACACTAAACCCACCTAACACTGGTAATGGGAGATTTCAATGCCAAATTAGGTAAGAAAATGAACATATAAGAGGCTAAAATAGGGGATTTTGGATATGGCGAAAGGAATGCTTCATATTAGATTAGAAAGCAATTTCGAAATGGAAACAAAAATAAATAATAACAATGAACAACTTGACATGAATAAACTCACACAAAATATAGTTATATACAAAGGAACAGCTAACCCAAAACTTAGGACGAGAAAATGAAAATATAGATGAAATAAATGATACGCTGACAAGAGCTATGACCAAAGTAGGAGAAGATATGGTTCAGAAAGATAAAAAGAGAGAAAATTGTATTTCAGAAGAAATAAAGAGACTGATGAAAAAGTCGGACCCTCGAGAGAGAAGGAACAAGAACATCTATAGAATACACAGAAATAAATAAAACTAAGAATAATGATAAAAGAAAATAAAAGAAATAGCCAAGAAATTAAAGTTGAGAGAGTTATAGAAAATAACAGAAATAAGAAATGTCTAAGGCCGACTCCAGGTAGATATAAAATATTAAATTAATTAATATAAAGGTATTAACGGCATAGAAACTAACGTTAAAGAGAATATCATAAATATAACACAACTATTCTATATAGAATTATACCAAACAAAAAGGAAACCATCACGAGAAACCATGAAGGATCTCCAAACAAAAATAACCTGAAATAAGCAAAGTGGAAATAAAGAGAGCATTAAAGAAAATGAAAAATAACAAATCACCTGGAAAAGACGGAGTAACGGCAGAAATGCTCAAGTATGGGGTAAAGCTGTAGTTAATACCTTCCATAATCTCCTGAATAAAATACGAAAAGAAAAAATAATCCCAATTAACTGGAAAGAATTCTTAACCATTATTCTACGCAAGAAAGGCGATAGAGCAGACCTAAAAAACTATCGACCTATAATAGAGCATATTATTTTAAAAGGCTTTCTGTTTTCGGTCTAGAAGCAAATCATATTACTTTTTGGCAACAGACCATTTCTCCCTAATTTGACCCCGCTGAATCCGAATATCTCTGTTGCCAACTCGAAAAATCGACAGGGACGGAGAAAATCCCCCCCAAACCCCCAAAAACCTGTTTTTTTTTCAGTTTTATGCAATTTTCTCGAAAACTAACCTTTTTATCAAAAATTGCAAAGAACAGTTTTTTGTGGAGAATAAAATTCCCTTTCCAACGATGTATTGGTCAATAAGGTTAGGAACAGCAAGTAGCTCTTCAGTGGCGTACGTAAATTGGGATTATTTAGAAAAAACATGTTTATTATAGGTTTTTCAAAAAATTTTTCAAAAACTACACTTTTTAGGAAAAAATATGTAGTATACTTTATTGTAGAACATAACATTTTCTTTTAAAAACTTTATTAAAATGTCGGGTTGTTGCCATATTTAAGGCTTCAGGGGCGTACTAATATAAACTTATTTTTAAAAATAACTGAAATAATCAGTTTCTCTTGCATATTTAAATATCTTTTCTAAGATATTCAGAAAAAAATGTGCCTTTATTCTTTATTGGGGATAAGACAATTTCTTTTTAAATGATATATTACAAAGTGAGGTTAATGTTATGATAAATACTTCAAAAAGGTTCGTAATGTATACCTACTAAAATAAAATGTTTCCAAAAAAAATAAACTGTTTTTTGATTAGATTAGATATTTTGATTTATCTAAATAAGTTCTTTAAAGCAAAAAAGGTGGTTATAATGGGAGGGGGCCTAGGAGCCATGGCCCCCCCTAAGCAATATTTTTGTGCAAAAAGTAAGAGTAGTAACTTTGACACAGGTGTTTTTGGTAATTTTTTAAGCATATGGAACTAAAAATAAAGTGGTGAATCTTATGCAACGGTTTGGGGGGGGGGGGCATTATCATAATTAGGTACTCATTGAGATCAATAACCAACCTGTCAACCTGTTAGGAAGAGTTTGATATTTTTTTGCCTTATACTTATGCAATTTACGGACGCCCCTGGAGAGTTTTCACATTTTGTGACACACTGTTTAAAAGAACATTTTATTATCGGGTCCGCCGCCGAAGCCATAAAAGGTCGAAAGTACAAAAGGTCGAAAAAAAAATCGACAAAACAAAATATTAAAAATACAAATTTACCGTATCAAGTCGAATTGACCTGTCCAGTCGATGTGGACCCGCGGCCGTACTTTCAATCTTTTGTACTTTCGACCTTTTGTACTTTCGACCTTTTGAACTTTCGACCTTTTGTTTTTTAATCTTTTGTACTTTCGACCTTTTGTACTTTCGACCTATTGCATTTTCGATCTTTTGTACTTTCGACCTAATTTTTTCCACCTTTTGTACTTTCGACCTTTTGTACTTTCGACCTTTTATCCGCCGCTCTTTATTATCCAACGAAAAGTTAATAAGACACAAAATTGATTAGTTTGGATTGATCTTAAATAATTTCTTTAAAATAAGAACACCACTGGAGCGGTAAATATAAAATAACTTCCACTTTGTTATACATCGTTTGAAAGGAAATTTTATTGGCTATGACGAAGTATACAACACATTTTTTGATAAAGAGCTTGGTTTTTAAGAAAATTGAATAAAACGTATGAAAAACATGTTTTTTTTAATGATTTGTTGAAATCACCCCCATTGACGGACGTCGCTGGAGAGTTTGCTGTAAGTCAAACCCCACTGAGTTTCACATTTTTAAAAAGGGAATTTCCCTGTCTACAAAAAACTGTAGAACAAGTTTTTTTATGTTAAGCTTAGTTTTTAAGAAAATTAGATAACCTGTAACAAAAATGGTTTATTTTCTGTTTTTTCAAAATTAATTTAATATACGGATGCCTCTGAAGTTTTAGTTATAAAACCGATTTAATCATCTTACACGTCATTTTGAAGGAAATTTTATTGAGTATACCAAAATGTAATACATGGTTTTCTTTAGATATTAGTTTTTAAAAAAATTAAATAAATCTTGAAAAAAACATAGGTTATTAACGGACGCCGCTGGAGAGCTTGTTATTAGTCTAACTTTATTAAGTTATACCATGTTGAAAAGGGAATTTTATTGTCTACAATAAAGTATATTATAAATTTTTCTCTTAGAAGCTTAGTTTTTAAGAAAATTTGAAAAAACTTTCAGATTTTGGGGGGTCTGGGGGGGTTTTTGGAGGTTTTTGCAGCCATTTAAAAAAGAAATAATATGTTATTATTTTTTAATTATACAAATATATATTTTGAATGTACACCTGTGACAATTTCGGCTTTCCAGCGGCAATTTAAAATTCCGCCGCCATTTTGGCCGCCATCTTGAATATTTCAGCTCCTGTCAATATTTCGAGTTGGCAACAGGGATATTCGGATTCAGCGGGGTCAAAATAGGGGGAATTGCCCATTTGCCAAAAAGTAATATAAAATGCTTTTAGAAAGTGGATTTTCCCGATTCTTGCCTGAACTAATAACACTCCTCAATGTAATTTACAAGCTTTTCACGAAAATATTAACAGATAGTCTAACAACAAAATTTGACGGATATCAATCATAGGAACAAGCAGGCTTTAAAAAAGGTTTCAGTACAGTTGACCAGTGGCGGCTGCTACAGGGAGGGCAATGGGGCACTGCCCTCCCAAAACTAGACAACAAACAGTATTTTTATTTGATTTATTAAAAAAAAAGTTAAATCTTCCCTTACGACATGATTGTCTGGATCTTTTTATTATCTGTGGTTAACAACAAGCGATTAATTTGGTGAACTTTTTTAGCGTAAATAATTACAAGCCGGCAGCGCCGCGCGGGTCATGGTTTCAATTTCACCTGTTTATTAGCGGTGTATAGGTGGCTGTTCTCGCGCGGGGGCGGAAGGAAGGTTTGTTTTAGTTGACGTCGGCCATATTCATCGTGCGAAAACGTTCGTTACCCTTTCTGCATGTTGTCGGTTCTATCCTTAGTGAAGACTTATGAGCTTGTTTTGATTTGGGGTATGTCAGTAGGAAAAAGCCTTGCCGGTCGCGTGTCATTGTTTGTTTTTGCTATCGTTTGTTTATAAAATGGAAATAAATACCGTCGATTACCTAAATAACTGTGCAAATTTAAATACGTTGACATATCAACTTCGATTACAAATACAATCTTTAGGGCCACATTGCTACTACTATGTCGGTTTAGAACGTTTTTCTACGTTGTCCGACGCCTATTCTCCACCTCCTTCGATCCTGACAATCATCTGTCAGATTTTTTTGACTCATTGATCTTTGGATTGACTGTTGCCATTCTAGTTTAGGACGCCCTCTTTTTCTGCGCCCTATTGGTTGCCATTCTAGGATCTGCTTTGGTAATCTTTCGTCGTTCATCCGTTGTACATGGCCGTACCATATCAGTTGCCTTTTAGTGATGTCATCCGTTATGCTTCCCTCGATTCCCATTCTTTCTTTTATGATCTCATTTCTTATGTGATCTATTCTAGATATTCTCATTGATCTTCTAATTGCATCCGTTTCGACACTTTCCATTTTTGTTTTGTATTTTTCTGTTACGCGACAAGTCTCTATTCCATACAACAGCGTGCTTTTTTATCTCTCTGCTCCATAAAATACTGTTAAGACATCCAATAACCTTTTTTGCTTTTACTATTCTTTTTTCCAATTCTTTACAGTCTGTTCCTGTCTTATCAAAGGTGATACATACTCATTGCATGGAGATAGTGTTTGTCCATTTTCTAGTACTAACTCACTGGATTCGTTTCCAATACATAAGTACTGTGTCTTGTCCACGTTCACTGTTAATCCCCACTTTTGGTATTCTTCTATTAACTTTCTCATCATATACTCCATGTCTTGTTTATCATTAGCCACAATTACTTGGTCGTCAGCAAACTGTGGTGTGTATATGGTAAAACGGTCGTTAAGTTATATGCCCACAGGGCCACATTGACCGGACTTAAAAATTAACCAAAATTTTAGTCCAAGTAATGCCGTGGGGTGTTCCAAAAAAACTTATAATAGAAAATTTAATAAAAAATTATACGGTGCTAAAAACTGGTTGTGTGGTTGTAAAAAAAGAAATGCTTTTTTCCTTAATTTGTCTTGTTATTAGCAATCCACGAAGTGATCCTGCGTGGGTGGCAAAGGGAATGTATGATATCAAGCACTTTAGTGAAAAGTTAAAAAGACACAAAGTAAGTGGTATTCATTTAAATAAACACATAGAATTTTCTATGCTAGGCAAGACTGATATTAGGTGACAATTGAATAATGCCTATAGGCAAAACATTACCGCACATAATGAAAATGTGACAAAATTTAGACATATTAATAGATTAATACAGTGGCGCACCCAGGAATGTGTCTTGGGGGGGGGGGCGAGGCCTCTTGGGGGGGCCCGTAGCCTCATGATGTCAAATTTTAAGCTATTTTTTGTGTTTCATCATGAAATATGTAGAAAATATGCAAACAAATCTAAGGCTTGGGTGGGCCCATTGTTAATAGATTGTTTAAAATTCTGTGGGACTTTTGGGGTTCCTCTACGGGGCCATAAAAAAGAAAGGCGAATGGACTTTATCTATAAACAAATAAACTGAAAACTACACCAAGTAGCTGCTTGTTTCGAAAATACTAAAATAAAATTGTTTCGGTAAGTTTTTTCACCTCATTTTTCATGCAATGAATGACTGGATAAGAAATATAACAAAAGTAAGGGATGTCAGAGAAGAAGTAGCAAAATTAAAATGGAAATTTGCCGGTCATGCATAATATGAGACAAAAGGACAATCGATGGAACAAATGTAATGTAAACTGGAGACCTTGGGAAAATAAAAGAAGTAGGGGAAGACAGACAGAGAAGAGTGGAAGATATTGGGGGAGGCTTATGTCCAAAGATGGATTGAAGAAGGCTAAATTAAACTCTTTCAGGATCTAAATTTGGGGTCAAGATAATTCGTTTGTTTCTGTGTTAATTAAAACATTAAGTATTAGCTCACACATATACTATACTATAGTAGTGTGAGCTATGGTGATCCTAATTTTTTCGAGAAGAAAAAAGTTGCTCCGATTTCAAAAATTTTTATATTTCTTTGCGTTTCAGATGATTTCGAAACTTTTTTGTCGCGCCGTCTGTCTGTCTGTCTGTCTGTATGTCTGTCTGTCTGTATGTCTGTCTGTAACGACCAACGCGCATAACTCAAAAACCGCTTGGCCGATTTTAATGAAATTGGGTACCTAGGCTGGATCTTGGGTCGAGATGGTCCCATTTAAAAATGAACAAAATCCACCGAACACAAGCCAAATAAAAGGGTGGGGGGAGATTTGAAAAATTAGAGTTTATGTGAAAATATGGCGTGTGTGATATCAAACGAAAGGTAATTGAGTCTGGAGTTAAACAAAATACATTTAAATTTATTTTAAAAAAATGGTGGGGGTATATTTCAAAAATTAGAGTTTAAGTGAAAATATGGCGTGTGTGATATCAAACGAAAGGTAATTGAGTCCGGAGTTTAACCAAATACATTTTAGTTTTTGTTTTTTTAAGGGTGGAGGTGGATTTCAAAAATTTGAGTTTAAGTCAAAACATGGCTTGTGTGGTATCAAACAAAAGGTAATTTAGTGTGGAGTTGAATAAAATATATTTCAGTTTTTAGTTATATTAGCTCACACGTACACTATAACTATAGTACCTAGTGTGAGCTTAGGGGCCCATATATTGGCAGAGTATTTTTAAAATGTGTGATTATCGATAAAATTATAAAATATTAGTCTTAAGTTCAAGTAATTATTAAAGAATTATAATGAACCAGTAATTAATATTGACAATGTTACTATATTATGCGCGTGCGCATCACTTATTTGCAGGAAAGCTCAGACTTTTATAATAATGTTTGTGCACATAAATATTAAAACACTATTTTTAGTACGTACCTACTTAGTAGCATCGTCATTATTTTGTAGTAAGGTAGCTAGCTGTCTACAGTTTTTATTTTTCTTTACCTAATCTGACGTAACCTATCTTTTTTTAAACTTTTTAACTTAATTGGTGATAAGATAAAAAAGTATTACAATCATGGAATTTAAAACAATATTAGACGTGCCTCGTGGTTTTCTAGAAATATATCGGATGGGAGAAAATATTTTTCATTTCCACCGATTTTAATGAAACAAACTGCACTTTGCAAGAAATAGAGATAGGGCTTTTGAGCAGAATTATTTGTTTGTTCGGCATCCTGAAATTCAAGATAGGGGAGAGAATCAAACGTGACCATTCTAAGAGGCTCGTTTATCCTTATTTTCTTTAAAAATAATGAAATTTGTAGAAAAGCTCCATTTTCGGCATAAGGCACGAATTATTGAAATCGGTTTAGTGGTTCCTGATTTTTTTTGCCCTTATTTTATAGATTACATGATTGTCTTCTCAATTTTGTCTGCATTAATTTCCTCATAAAATTAATTATTACTAAACCGATTTTAATGAAATAAAAAGCGTCATAGTGAAAATTGATTACCCTTTAAAGATCCTTATATAAAAGATCCTTTAAAGGGTTAAAGTCAACCTGACTTTACCCTTTTGAAGTTCCCTTTTATACTTTGACGACGCCGTGCAGACGGTGATAGCATGGTGTGGTTGAGCTGTGACGAAATGTCTTTCTTATTGACCGGTGGACGTTTTGGTCCCGCCATGGTCTTAGTTTCCTGGGTTCGCTGTCGCTTCACTCGTTAAATGAATAAATAGATTTCACCTATTTTTTCATTCTTTTTGATTTATATTGAGCTAATACTAATCATTAACATTGGTTTAGTAGTTCTTATATAATAACAATTTTTGTTACAACCATTGTTTTATAGAGGAGAATCCCATAAATTAATTATTTTTGAACCGATTACCATTAAATAAAAATCGTTATGGTAAGAATCGATCACTATTAAAATTTGACGCCATCTTAAAATTTAAACATACAACCGTAGTAGGTGGCGAAATTCGATTTAGTCCACCATATTAAACTTCAAAATGGCGGCAAATTTCAATAATGATCTTTAAACAGAGATCTTTTATCTCAATTAAATCGGTTTAGTAATAATTAATTTATAAGGAAATTATTGCAGACAGATTTAGCAAGACAATCGTTAAATCTGTAAAACATTGTTTGAAATAAAAATGCATATTGCATTGCTGTGCGCGGCGGGAATAGGGCTTTTCCATGAATTCAAAAAAACTCCAAAACTTCCTCCAAACATAAGAATAACTGATCCTATTTAAAAAATTAAGTTTTGTCTGCCATCTTGGACTTCGACTAAAGTGGCAGCAAATTTCAATAATAATTTTTAAAACGAAATCTATCGTTGCCATGACGCTTTTTATTTAATTGAAATCGGTTCAGTAAAAACGAATTAATGACTAAATGAACGCAGCCAGATTTGATAAAACAATCGTATTTTCCGTAAAACAATGGTTAAAACAAAAATTATTATTTTTTTGAATATCACTAAACGGATTTTATTGATTTGTACCTCGTTGTACGCGGCGGTAACATTTCTACCAATTAAAAAAAAAATATCTGAGGGCACGGCAGTGCCTCGCCAAGTTCGCGCGCCGTAACCATCTTTTCTTGAAACATTTCAGCCGATATTTGACCTATCTAAAACTCTACTTCGGAATGAGCTACGAATCTCAAACTCATTCAATCAAGTCATAGATCTCCATGGAGTTAACAACCCCTCCAAGTTTCATGAAATTCCATAAAGTAATAAAGTAGTTACGAAATATCAAAAAACGTCGAAATTGCCACTCACTGACTCATGCACTCACTCACTGACTCATGTATAGATCATCAATATTCTACTGTACTTCCAGACATGCTACAAAGCTGAAATTTGGCAGACTGATAGAAATTATGACCAAACCCCTGGAAAAAATCAAAAAGCCCAAAAATTTTAATTTACTCCCCTCCCCTATACATTTAAAGTTATGTAAAAGTAGCATTGCCCACTTCCAGAAATGCTAAAGAGTTGAGCTTTGGCACACTGATAGGAACTATGATAAAACTATAGGAAAAAATTCATCAATATTCTAGTGTACTTCCAGACATGCTACAAAGCTGAAATTTGGCAGACTGATAGAAATTATGACCAAACCCCTGGAAAAAATCAAAAAGCCCAAAAATTCTAATTTACTTCCCTCCCCTATAAATGTACAGTTATGTAAAACTAACACTGCCCACTTCCAGAAACGCTAGAGAGCTGAACTTTTTAAGACTGAAAGACAATATGATAAAACTATATAAAAAAATTTAAAAACACCAACATTTTAATTTACTTCCCTCTCCTATAAATGTAAATTTATATAAAACTAACAATGCCCACTTCCAGAAACGCTTGAGAGCTGAGCATTGGAATACTGGTAGAAATTATGATAAAACCATGGGAAAAAATTTAAAAAGCCCAATATTTTCATTTACTCTCCTCCCCTATAAATGTAAAGTTATGTAAAAGTAACATTACCCACTTCCAGAAACGCTAGAGAGCTGAGCATTGGAAGACTGATAGGAACTATGATAAAACTATAGGACAAAATTTAAAAACACGACAATTTTAATTTATCTGCCTCCCCTGTGTAAAGTTATGTAAAAGTAACATTGTGCTCTTTCAGAAACGCGAAAGCTTTGGAAGGCTGATAGGAACTACGATAAAACCATGGAAAAAAACTAAAAAACCTCAAAAATTTAAGTAAGGCATTGCAAAAGTTTTGAACAATATTCCGCATATTTTACTACTTTAAAAATTAAGTATTATCCAATTCCTTTAAAAAAGAAGTGAAATCATAACAAAAACATTTCATGTAAAAAAAGTACGCGAAAATGGCATTCCGTAAAAAGAATTGAGATAAAAGCAAAGCCAAGTTCTCCAATACAAATTTGAAAATGAAAGGTTTTTACTAGTTTGGAAATTATTTTTTTAAACTTGGCTATTACGGCTGTAAATGACTCTTAGGCACAGTGCTAAATTGAACATAAAGAAGTTTGGCTGTAATAGCAAAGTTTAAAAAAACATTTCCAAACTAGTAAGAACATTTCATTTTGAAATTTGTATTGGAGAACTTGGCTTTAGTTTTATCTAAATTCTTTTTACGGAATGCCATTTTCGCGTACTTGGCTTTTTTTTACATGAAATGTTTTTGTTATGATAAACCATTTTCGGAACATAAGAATAAACGAGCCTTTTGAAGGCTTAACTTTGATTCTGTCCGCCATCTTTAATTTTAGGATGGTGAACAAAAAAATATTGCCTCTCAAAGGCCCAACTAATTCCCTGTAAAATGTTCCATTAAAATTGGTTTATAAAAAAAAATTCCAAAGTAATAACGAAAAAAATTTATTCGATTTTTTTTGTCCACACGGTACATAAAAAAGCTGGGTGTGCGTAGACGCCTTTCCAGGGGCCCGATAACAATTGCATCAGTAAGTAAGTGAGTAAGAATCCCGTTTAAAAACTCAGCTGACGTGTTTTTGATTTTTTCCAAGAAATTTTTTTTAAATAAAAAAAACACCCATATGCTAAATCTACTTGACTCCTTTACTTGACAGAACAACGTTCTTAACCGCATTTTGTAATCTGTGTTCATGGTGAATGGATGACAAAAATTTTTTATATAGTTTTTGCAAACAACGTGTTGCACTTGTGCAGTTCAGTGGGTTTTTTCAGGGAGGACTACAAAGAAATTACAGCAAATTAGAGGACATGAAAGATAGGTGATCAAAGGAATTTTATTAAAATCGCCTGAAATTTACTTAATTTGTATGCCTTAAGGCCTACATCATGTGACAAAATGGCGTCTGATGGCCGCTTTATTCATTCCTGTTTAAAAAATTATAGCCTATAGCACCTTCGGGATCAGTAGCAATTCAACGACACCTTTTTTGTCAAAATCGGTTCAGTCGTTTAGCCTCTAGCGCGACACAACCATTCTTATTTACATACATCATATCATCACATTTTATATAACTTACCTCATGACATATTCAACAAAAATATTATTAATAAGCATTTTTTCATTAATTTTTATTCCAAAGATTACGTACACGGTAAAAAATTTTGTCTACAATGAAAACACGTTCTTTTCTTGAATAAATTGTTTTACTTTAAAAAAATTTGTTTTGAATTAAAATATTTCTCTTTAGTTCAACGCAGCGTTTAATCTTGAAAGGAGACTTTATTTTTCTTCTTTAATTATTTTGTTTCAGTATACTCCGTTTTGTAACAAAGCAAATTGTCTTTATATAATTAATATTTTGCTTCCAGAGAAAACGGTGCCTTAGATTATTTCAATTCCAATTTATAATAAAACAATTTCTGTTTCACATTAAAATAAAAGACAAGACAGTTTTTTATGCTAAATCAAGAAATATATTCTCTTAATGAATGGGAAAGCACAAAATATTTACTTCAAAGCAATTTGCTTTAATCTAAGACAATTTTTTTTACCGTGTAAGACATATTTCGATTAATTGCATACACAGTCCATTTCATAATTTCTGAGATAACTCTTTATCAGTTATCAGTGGCAACAAAGCCGTGATCCTCGGGACAAAACAAATCTCAACAACATGACGCAGCGCATTAGGCGAGAAATTCTAGTAATAAAAACTGAATCTATTAACCATTTTCTTAATGAACTTACAGATGATAAAAATACCGACTATTCCCTTTGGAAAGCAACCAAAGATTTTAAAAGACCAATTATCCAAATTCCACCCATACGAAAATCTAACAACCAGTGGGCAAGGAGTAACGAAGAAAAAGCGGATATTTTTGCAAGTCATTTAGAAAAAACATTTCAGCCCCACGAAGCACCAGATGAACACTTTCATTTAAATGAACCCCATCAAATCGAGGACCATATTAAGCTTACATCACCAAAAGAAATATTAACAGAAATCAAAAATATTAATTCGAAAAAAGCCCCAGGGTATGATCTTATTAACGGGGTAGTCATAAAACAACTCCCCAGAAAAGCTATCGTAAAACTATGCAACCTAATTAATGCGTCTTTTAGGCTTAGGTATGTACCTAAACTGTGGAAAGTTGCAGAAGTTATCATGATTCCAAAACCGGAAAAACCACTCCATGACGTGTCATCTTACAGGCCAATATCTTTGCTGCCAATTATATCCAAGCTCTATGAAAAATTATTGCTTAAAAGAATAAAACCCATCATAGAAAGACAAGAAATTATTCCATCTCATCAATTTGGTTTTCGAGACAAGCATTCCACGATAGATCAAGTACACAGAATTACTAATATAATAGAAAAAGCACTAGAAGAGGGAAAAGTTTGTTCTGCAGTTTTTCTAGATGTAGCACAAGCATTTGACAAAGTGTGGCATGAAGGCCTTAATTTTAAACTAAAAAGGTTTCTGCCAAAACAATATTCGGATATTTTGGAATCATACATATCTGATAGACATTTTAGAGTAAAACAGGAAGACTCATACTCAAATTTAAGAGAAATTCAAGCAGGCGTGCCCCAGGGTAGCGTACTAGGCCCTTATCTATACTTATTATTCACTTGTGATATCCCAAAGCCAGAAAATTGTCACTTAGCAACATTTGCCGATGATACTGGTTTATTGACGGTAGAAAAATCTATTGAAAAATGCATAGAAAAACTTCAGGATGCAGTCACCCAAATTCACAGTTGGACCACAAAGTGGCGAATAAAATTAAATGAAACCAAATCAATTCATGTTGATTTTACAAACAAAAATATAAATCACATACAAATAACAATTAACAACATTCCAGTACCATATTCGAATCAGGCAAAATATCTAGGTATGACACTTGATGCCAAATTGCGCTGGAAAGCACATGTTAAGAAAAAAAAGAAGAACTTGAGATAAGGTATAGAAAAATGAACTGGCTAATTGGAAGGAAGTCCAATTTAACAATTCATAATAAGTTACTGCTTTATAGACAAATACTGAAACCAGTATGGACATATGGTATTCAACTATGGGGTTGTGCTAAAGAGAGTAACATTCTAGTTGTACAGAGATTTCAAAATAAAGTATTAAGAAACATTGTGAATGCACCTTGGTACGTTCGAAATAGTGACCTTCATCGAGATCTAAAAATCGAAACTGTAGCAGAGACTATAAAAAAGTACGCAAAAAGCCATGAAGATAGACTCCATCGGCATGTGAATGTGGAAGCAATTCAGCTTCTAGACAATACTATGCTAGTTCGACGACTAAAAAGAGTGAAGCCGTTTGAGCTAATAAACTAAGTGAATTACACATAAAACAAAATAATGCTATAAACACAACACAATTGTGAGTTGCAGACTAAACAAAGCGGGGAGAACTGTTGAGTGAACCCTAAGTTTAAATCTGACTTTTCTAGTAAATTAAGTTAAAACAAAATTGCTAATTAGTCTTACTGACTAGATTGTAATTAAAAAAACACAGTGTGTTTGACAAATAATAAAAAAAAAAGGTGGTTATCTAAGAATATAGACCAACGAAAAAAAGTTGTATCAAAAATAATGAAAAGTTCATTATCGCGATTTTATCATCTAATATTTTCCTAATAGATGCTGCATATGACTTTTTTGAAGGCGACGTGATTTATTTGTATTAAGCTAATTAAAGGTTGTATTCTGCAGTCGCTGGCGCTGTAAGAATGAGACAGACAGAACCAGGAGTCACTCACACTTTCACTAGAAAAGGTTTAGTTTTTCCAGAAAGCAGTAAACGTTTTATCGAATACTTAATAAAACAAATAAAGTCACTGGGGGGCGATACCAGCAAGGGTATATTCAGGGGGGGGGGGGGGCAACTGCCCCCGTTTCCTTACCAAATTTAAATCAGAAAATGAGAGGAAGCTGACCCTCATACCAGATTTCTTTAAATGAGACAATGAAATTCAAATAAATTATGAAGTTGCCTTTCCTAAGTTATAGTGAAGTAAATTTGTAAAATAAAGCTATAGTGCAGTCATTATAGAATAAGATAAGATATTGTAATCCTAAAAACAAATTTAAGTTTTCTACCTCATCATGGATTTAGTGTGCACGCAAAGGGTTTTTTAAATTACTTGGTTACTATATGTTTTAGAAGAAAACGTTTTAAACAAAAGTTGAAGACAATAAAATTTCTTACAAAAAAATTATTATACGTTTTTTTGTCAAACGCTAAATATTTCGCCGTTATTCTAGATTTTGACCAATTGTTTTTTTACTGGCCTTTAACTTCGAAACTGCTTATTTTCGAGAAAATTTGTAATAACATGAAATAAAGACGTAATAGCTTATAAAATGAAATACCACTGAGTTTTTTGTGTAGTAGCCTTGCTGAGATACGAACCCTGAAGTGTTAGCAGTACACCCGTTTCCTATGTATTTTCATAGTATATGCAAAATAAACCGAAATTATTCATATTCTCAAAAGGTAATCATAATAAATGACATGACATATCGTCGCTTAGATGATAAAACCTCGTATCTCAAAAACCATAAATTTCAGTAAACGAGAAATATAAGGTTTTGACATCTCGGTCCCGAGATATATTTAGGGCAGCGCATGCTCTTTGTTACCTAATTAAGTTACTAGGTTTTAAAATCGATGGAATATGAATTCATAATCTTAATGAAACTCGTATTGAGATACGAGGTTTTAGCATCTGGGCGACGATATTATGTCTATTATTGTTAGAAGCCACCCTATTTTTGTGTGTTTTGATTATGTCATGTCAATGGAATATTATGATAATTTAATTGTCTCTCAAAGTTGATAATAAAAAGATGTCACTTTTCTGCGTAAAATAAAAAGTATTTTTTGAAGTAGTATCGGCTCTAGTTTATTTGGTATAGCTATACTTCATAGTAGTAGACCTCCCGATTAGAATAGCATCAGCAGTTTTAACATTTTGGCGATCGTGACAGGACACTTCTATTGCAAGTATGGAGAAAACCAAGAAAGCCCTAGCACTACAACGGACAGCTTTTACAAGGATTTGTGATCAATTGGAAGATGAGATGTCTAAAGAAAGATACGATCTAGTTGATATACAGAGTAGTATCAGAGTTTTGGATGATATAATGCTTCAGATAAATGAACTGAATCAACTTGTGTTAGATTTGACGCTAAATTCAGTGGACGAAGAGATAACTATGAATTCTGAAGTAGAATTGATGTATAAGTTGAGTTCTAAATACCATAAGATAAAATTTAACTTTGAAAAAATGAATAAGCAAGACACAAGTTCTCAGAAATCAGAATCTAAAAGTAAGCTTAAGTTTCCAAAAATTGAATTGAGACAGTTTGGAGGTGATATCAAAAGTTGGCTTAGTTTTTGGAATCAATTCAGTAGAATTGATGAAGATTCTGATATAGAAGAAGAAGATAAACTACAGTATTTAGTCCAGGCTACAACTCCAGGATCTCGAGCAAGACAGTTAGTTGAGAGTTACCCTGCTACCAAAGGTAACTATGCAAAAGCAATTGACAGCTTAAAACAAAGATTCGGAAGAAAAGATTTGTTGATAGAAGTGTATGTTAGAGAACTTCTTAAGTTAGTTATAACAAATTTTAACTCAAAGAATAAATTGTCATCATTTTTTGATAAAATCGAATCTCAGTTAAGAGCATTAGAAAGTTTAGATATAAAATCAGATGATTGTGCAGCAATGCTCTATCCTTTAGTAGAATCCTGTATAGGAGAAGATTTAATTCGAGCTTGGCACAGAAGTCAGTTTTATTCAGAGGAGTCTAATTTAAAGAAACGTCTTGACACGTTAATGGATTTTTTGAGAAAAGAAGTGATGAATGAAGACAGAATTTCTATTGCTGTATCCTGTTTTAAAGATCGACAAATAGTAACCCTGTACCAACAGCGTCCGAACTTTTTAACAAAGTAGCAGCACGTTGTGTTTTTTGCAAAGGACCACATTCTTCATATCAATGCAAAGAAGCCTTAAAGCTTTCTTTTACCGAAATAAAACAAAAGTTAACAGAAGCTGCTTGCTGTCACTTATGCACCCGTTTTGGTCATATTTCCCGAAGGTGCCGTCTGAGAGAAAAATGCCCCAATTGTCATGGGAAACATTGTAGAGTCATGTGCTTTAAAGAAGATGTTAAGTCCTCCAATTCCAATGAAATGATTACGAAAGAGCAAAGCCCTAAAATTAATGAACAAAATCTCGCTAATCATACATACCCTGAAGTTTTTCTACAAACCATGGTGGTTGAACTAAAAGGAGAAATAGAATCACGAAGAGTGAGACTTCTTATTGATACCGGTTCGCACAAGTCATATATAACCAAAAAGTTAGCTGAAGAAGTAGGTTACACACCAATTAGAGAACAACAGTTAGTTCATTCACTGTTTGGAGGAAGTCAAACTGAAACTGTGATTCATGTTTGCTATAAGGTTCGCCTTTACAGCCTTACTGAAAACTACTGTTGTAATTTTGAAGTTTTAGATCAGCCACTGATTTGTAACTCTGTGAGTTCCATTACAAAAGGTCCCTGGTTAGATCAACTCAAAGAAATGGGAATCGAGATGACAGACACCAGGGATGGACCCATTGATGTTTTGGTAGGGGCTGACGTAGCAGGAAAGCTATTTTCGGGGCGTAAACATGATTTAGAATGTGGACTGGTGGCAGTTCATACATTATTAGGTTGGACACTTATGGGTAAACTGAAACCAGCTTACAAAATAAAGAACTCATTACTTGTAACTTCGTTGTTTTCAAAAGATGTTGATTTACCTACATTATGGAATTTAGATGTTCTTGGGATTCAAGAGCCCGTAAAAATCAAATCACAAAAAGAACAAAAAGCATTGGTTATGGAACATTTTTTGTCAACAGTCAAGCAAGGAGACGACAAGCGATATGAAGTAAGCATGCCATGGCTTGAAGGTCACTCTCCTTTACCTTCTAATTTTGATTTATCTTATAAAAGACTTCTTAGTACAACGAAAAAATTAAAAAAATATAATTTTTATAACATTTATGATGAAGTCTTTGATAATTGGTTAGCAGAAGGAGTCATAGAACCATTGCCGGACAATAATAAAGCTTTTGACATGTTATGTCAGTCTGGTCATTTTTTACCACACCATCCAGTATATAAACCCAGTAGTACCACAACTCCTATACGCCCGGTTTTTGATGCGTCATCGAAAGAAAAAAATCAACTATCTCTAAACCAATGTTTGGAAAAGGGCATCAACCTTATTGAATTGATCCCTTCTATGATTTTACGTTTTCGCACGGAGAAGATTGGAGTAACTGCCGATATTAAAAAGGCATTTCTTCAAATCAGCTTACAAGAAAGAGATAGAGATTTTTTAAAGTTTTTGTGGTATGACAAAGATGAAAACTTGAAAATATTCAGATACGAGTGGTATTTGGAGTATCATGCAGTCCTTTTCTATTAGAAGCAGTTTTAGACCACCACCTTAACGAAACTTTTAAAAGGTTAGAATGCGAAGAAGTCCCATACAGTTCTAATGTGATTTCCACATTAATGAAGTCTTTTTATGTCGACAACGTTCTAACAAGTGTACCAGATAAAGATGCCTTAAACCAATTCATTGAACAGTCAACGTCAATTTTGACTGATGGTAAATTTGAACTAAGAGGGTGGGAGTATTCTTTATCAGAAAATGTTGAAGCATTTTGCTTCTGCTTCTTGGACTTGTTTGGCACCGAAATTTAGACACTTTGGAAGTGTCATTAGAATTTTTTGATAAACTTGAAACACAGAACATAACCAAAAGAACTATTTTATCAATGGCTCATAAGTTATTTGATCCTATTGGCTTTACTTGTCCAGTGGCGTTGATTCCAAAGCTTTTGCTTCAAAAGACATGGTGTTTGAAATTAGGATGGGACGTTGAAGTCACTAAAGAAATTAGAGAAATATTTTTGAAATGGCTACAAGATTTGCCTTACTTGACATATGTTAAGGTACCTCGATGGATTACTTCAGATTTTGAATCACCGACCACTCAGTCTTTACATGTTTTTTGTGATGCAAGTGCTGACGCATATGCAGCTTGTCTTTTTTTGAGAACAGCAATAAATGATGAAGTAGTTTTGTGACTGATTGAATCAAAGTCTAGAGTAGCACCTGTAAAGAAACTAACTATACCCCGTCTTGAGCTTTTAGCTGCCACCATTGGAGTACGGCTATTTCAGAATTTCCACATAAATTATGACGTGAAACTTGAAGTTTTCTTTTGGTCAGATTCATCAACAGTTTTGTCCTGGATCAAGAGAGAAGACCATTGGAAACCATTTATTTGGAATCGTGTTGAAGAAATAAAACGTTTTACGAAGCCTGAAGACTGGTACCATGTTCCTGGTCATTTAAATCCAGCAGATCTTCCATCACGAGGTTGTTCTGCAAAAGTACTAGCTAATGGAAGATGGTGGGAGGGACCTCGATGGCTACTTGATCCAGTTTCAGAGTGGCCAAGCCAAAATTTTGAGTGCGACGAAGAAGAAGTTAGTAAAGAAAAACGAAAAACTGTTGTTTCCTCCTTGAGTGTGACTAAAGATTTTTTATGGTATTACCAATATTTCTCAAAATTTAGTAAGATAGTCAATATGATTGCATGGATAATGCGATTTGTGAATAACTGCAGAAAAAAGAATGATAAAAATGGGAAATTTTTAACACCAAAGGAATTAGAAGTATCAAGGAAAATAGTCATTAGTTTCGTACAAGAAGAATGTTTTCAGACTGAAAATGATTCCAAACTTTCATCTTTGTGTCCTTTCATTGATGAAGAAGGGTTAATTCGAGTGCGTACTAAGATATCAGATAGAATTGATACAGAAAATTTTCGTATGCCATATGTTTTACCCTCAAACCATGAAGTTGTGAAACGCCTTATTCTTGAAGAACACAATAAAAATAATCATGTTGGTGTACAGGGATTAATGAGCATTTTACCAGAAAACTATTGGATCTTACAGTGTAGACGCACCATTAAATCAGTTATTAATGGATGTACTACATGCAAAAGATTTAAAGGCAAACTCATAGAAACACCTGCTATATGTTTACCAGAGAACAGAGTGCGTGATGCTGCAGTGTTCGAGATCGTAGGTATAGATTTAGCAGGTCCTCTATACCTCAAATCAAATCTAAAAGTGTGGATTGTATTGTACACTTGCGCCATCTACCGTGCTGTTCACCTTGAATTGACCTCATCCTTATCCAGTAATGCATTTCTACAGACGCTACGAAGATTTATTGCTCGTAGAGGAAGGCCCTTAACAATTTATAGTGACTGTGCAAAGAATTTCGTTGGATTTGTCAATGCTTTAGACAACATAGATTGGTCAGAAGTCGCAGAAAATTGTAGTAATATACATAAAATTGAGTGGAAAATGAATCCTCCAACAGCTGCCTGGTGGGGTAGTTGGTGGGAGCTGTACTTTGTGATTGTGAGGCAGTTCTAAATGCACGACCATTAACATATATGTCTGAAGATCCAAAAGATTATGCTGTTCTTACTCCATCAATGTTCCTACAAGATATATAAGAAGTAGGTGTTGTAGACCTTGATATAGTTGAACATAACGATTTGAACAGACAATCCAAATACCGATTGAAACTAAGAGAGGATTTAAATAAGAGGTTTAAATCAGAATATTTAGGTCAACTGACTCTTTTTTCTAAGAAAAATTGCAAAGAAAGAGTAAGAGTTGGAGATATTGTTTTGATATCAGATTTTAATAAAAAGAAATTCGAATGGCCTATGGGTCGTATAATTGAAACTATTCCGGGACGTGACGAAGAAATAAGAATAGTCAGGTTGAAAACCGCTACAGGTGAATTATTAAGATCTTCAAAGAATCTATTAAAAACAACCATTTCTAAAGAAGATGAGTTTAAGAATAAGTCACCGATACCACCGAGAGATCCTAATCAGCAAATTACCAGATCTGGGAGACATGTAAAAGTTCCTAGAAGATACAGAGTTTAGTTGTGTTATTATTTGTATAAAATAACACAAGGTGGGAGTGTGTTAGAAGCCACCCTATTTTTGTGTGTTTTGATTATGTCATGTCAATGGAATATTATGATAATTTAATTGTCTCTCAAAGTTGATAATAAAAAGATGTCACTTTTCTGCGTAAAATAAAAAGTATTTTTTGAAGTAGTATCGGCTCTAGTTTATTTGGTATAGCTATACTTCATAGTAGTAGACCTCCCGATTAGAACAGCATCAGCAGTTTTAACATTTATAATCCAGGCCGGCGGCGTTCAAAATATAAAAAACAACAGTATTTTCTTGGATTGTGAATTTTTTTACCAAAATATGAATTTGAAAATGTTGACATATGTCACGTACCAGGTAATTATTGAATATTGATTTGATGGTAACGTTTAAAATTCTAAAGTTAAAGGATTTTTCCTGAGTCATCAGAATCTTATGTCAAACACTTGCCAAATTTTTGACACATGGTTAAACAAAACACCCCATTTAATTTTTTTTAATCGATTGGGCTCCTTTTTCTGTTTTAAAAATATATAATATGTTGACATTTAGTCCAGCCGTTGTTGAATCATTTGCATTTGGAGCTTTAATAGAAGGCATTTAAAATAAATATCGCAAAAAACTAAAGGAAATATTGAAAAAAATCCTCGAATAAAAATTTAGCTTTCGGTGTTAGGTACCACCAAGCCAAATATAAAAAAATATATTCTTTTTGCAGCGTTTTCTTGAAATAACCTTCAATTTACTCAACTATTAAGAAGGTCATGGAATTCAGAAATCTGCCCCCTTTCGTTTTGGGCTGAATCCGCCCTTGGAGGCCGGATATCAAGATAATATTTAAACCCATAATTTATCTACTAGATTTTTATAACAAAGCACAATAATATAGATACCCTTTTAAAATTAAAATATTATATCGACTTTTTATCAGTGACTTCAGTAAGCGTATTGTATGATAATTTTCAATAAAAGTATGTATGTACTTAATGTATATTTATTGTTTACATTAGCATAGAGGTTATCAAGCAACTTTTGATCCCCATTTATATGTGGGCTATTTTAGGAAATATTGCAAAATTTTTTGGAAATTTTTAGGTTACATTGCGAAACATTCCGCTGAGGTTTGTTTATTGTTATTATAAGATTTATTTCATTAACGTTTTGTCTTTTCCGCTCAAACACTATATAAACAATAAATAAATTTAATTTATTCAACAATAAAAATTTAAATTCCACGCAGAACCTCGAGAAAATAATGTCCTATTCGTTTTTATTCACATTATTGAATTTTAAACAGATATTGTTTTGTGTATTAATGATACAGGCGGCTTTTACCAAAAATTTTGTATCCAGTCTTAATAAAAAAAGGTGGGTAAAAGCGTTGTATAACTCGCGGCTACAGACTAAAATGCACTCTGGCTCCTTCGATTTCGAGGTTATGTTTTAATTGTTTTGTTTTTGTTTAAATAGCCAGGGACTGTTTAAAGTTTGAAGTCCCTTCCAGTTTTAAAAATTAGTCCGTGTTTTATATTTGTCGTGTAGTTAGTTCGGTCAAATTTATTTTGTGTTATTGTTTCAATTCATATAAAAATACATCTACCTAAAAATATGGAATGTACCGAGTGCACTCAAGAGATCAGTTTTTCTTCCAAGTCTAATTTAAGAGCTCATTTAAAAAAATTTCATCCAGGTAAATTTTTGACCCTGATGCTTTTTATTATTTATTATTATCACATATATACCATAATATAGTAGTAGCTCACACTACTATGTGGTGGTGATCCTAATTTTTTCGAGAAAAAAAAAGTTGCTCCGATGTCAAAATTTTTTATATATCTTTGCGTTTCAGATGATTTTGAAACTTTTTTGTTGCGCTGTCTGTCTGTCCGTCTGTCCGTCTGTCTGTCTGTAAGGACCAACGCGCATAACTCAAAAACTGCTTGCCCGATTTCAATGAAATTTGGTACCTAGGCTGGGTCTTGGGTCGAGATGGTCCCATTTGAAAATGAACAAAATCGACCAAACACAAGTCAAATAAAAGGGTGGGGGTATACTTCAAAAATTAGAGTTTAAGTGAAAATATTGTTAGCTCCCGCTAAATTTCGCGGTTGTTTTTACTTTTTAAAACCACACAATTGGATGACGGACAGAGTACATTTTCGCGCATTTTGACATGCGCACCAAGAATCAGGGAGATCCTTTTCTACCGCCTCGAGAAAATGGCGTGTTAATTTATATTCTCCAACTATTACAAATTTCTACACTTGAAAGTGCTCGATTTTGGTGTACTGAAGCATAGAACTAGAAACTTCAGCCCTTCAGCTACGTGGTGCCATCCTTAGATCCGAAAAGGGGCCCCTGGAACGTGGATAAATTGGCTGCAAACTGGTGAGTCCTTTGTTTCTGATTTCCGTTGTGTGGTAACAGCAATTAACCTATGGACCTTTTTTTTTGTTTGAAGTTCCCCTCGTGGAGCATTTTCTCAACTGATTTGGTGGGATTTGTCCTTTACTCCACACTTAAAAACCTTTAAATTTTGATCAATAAAAGATCTCTTTTTCTCAAGAAATTTGTTTATTCATTCAAAAATCCAATTTTAACCCGACCGGTTTCGAACCTAAGTTCATTTTCAAGGGTTTTCATCTAAAAACAAAAATACAAAGTGTGAAACTAACAATAAAAATAATTCGCTTGGATTTATAAACATCAAGTTTATACAAAATAAAAACAAAAACCTACCAACAAATTTTGCAGGTCCCATAAAACTAGATATTAAAAAACTAGGATCAACCACATTTTTAGAAAACTGGGATGGTAAAACATCATAATTAACAATTTAAAAACTTTTTTAAAAAACTTATTTGCTAGTCCTAGTAGTTACTACCATAACCTATTAAAAAACAGCTGTCTTGTTAGAACTTAAAAGTTTAAAAGTAGGTCAAACGAACACAAATTACAATATTAAGAACACTAACGTAAGTATTAAAAAGGTTATTCAAAAATTCTAAAAAAAGTTATACTTTTTCCAATTTCAAAAAATACCAACAACAATCATTTTGAAAACTGTTCTTTCGTCACAAAAATTAAAAACTAAAACGCTCAAAAATAAAAAACAACAAAATTTTTTAAAAAACACATTCAAAAATAAAAAAACATTAAAATTAAAAAGCTAAAAGATATTAAAAAGCGATAAAAAACAAAACTAGCTAAAAAATAACGTGTTTTCAATCGGTGAATCACTTTTTGACTACTCGCAGCAAACCAAATTAATTTAAATTAAAACAACAAAAAAGTTTAAAGACAAAAATTGTTAGTTAAAATATTTAAAATCTAATAAAAAGCAAAAAAATTTAATTAAAATTTAAAAAGGTTTATAACTTTAGCTGCTTCCAAAAAGTTAGACGGAGATTTTTCATTTAAAGAAACCACATCAGGATTAAGTTCCAATCTAGCAATCTCTAAGCTTTCAAGAGTATTGAGTTTACTACCTTTATTTTGTACATGCAAAACATTCAAACCATCTCTCATATCAAAGGTATGTTTATGTGTTTTCAGATGGGATCCAAATGAAGATCTGTTATCGTGAGCGTATTTCTGAGATCTTAAGTGCTCTTTTACTCTAGTCTCAAACGAGCGGCCTGACTGACCTACATACTGCGCATTGCAGTCTTGGCATTTTAATTTGTATACTCCACTTTTTTCTTTAAGTTGTGAAGTTTCTTTAAGTCTACAAAAAAGTGATTTTACAGATTCCAAAGGTTTAAAAGCGATTTTTAGATTCGGATAATAATTTTTAATAATGTTTGATAATTTATTCGAAATAACACCTGTGTATGTAATAGAAAAATATTTTGTTGTTGTAGTTTGTTGTTGTTGTTGTTGTGAAAGTATGTTAGGTCAAATTGGTGAGGTTGTGTTATTAGTTAAGTTGGTATTGCCTGTAATTTTCTGTAAGTCTTTCTGTAACATTTTCTTCGTTAATTTATTGTAGATTCCGTTCACCGTTTGTAGAGAAAAACCATTTTTTCTACGACCGTGCATATATACCCACTTGCCCGCACGCATTTTAGTTTTGAAAGCATCACTTTCCCGCCCTAGTGCGGGAAAATCACTTTCCCTCACTAGTGCGGGAAAGTAAAACTATGCCAATTTTGGAGTTATTCTATAGGTTTATACCTCAAAAGTCGTAACTATCGACTTGGTACAGTGTAGGGAATTTAGCAGATAGGCAATCTGATGAATTATAGCTCATTTCAAGTTTTTTATTCAATTAAAAAAAAAAACAGAATAATGGATTTTTTTAAATATTTCTGCATGCCCCCCGTATTCCATGGTGAAAAGCTTGGTTAAAATTAAGCAAAATCTGGACATAAGCAGATTCCACAGGCTAACATCGTTTCTTAAACAAAAAAATGTTGGTTTTCGAGCACAGAAGGCGCAAGTTTTCACCAAAGATGATATATCGCGGTTTATGTTAGCTCCTGATGAGATTTATTTGATGATTAAAGTGAGTACCATTTTTGCTTTCGCTGGTGCTCTCCGCAGGGCGGCGCTTTTAAATATCACTCTGGATGACATACAGGATAAAGGAAGTCTGATCGTTGTTAAGATCTCCGACACTAAAAATCATTCATCAAGATCCTTCGTTTTATCCGAAGAAATAAATAATGGATCTTTTTTGATGCTGTATAGAAAGTACGCAAATTTGAGACCTCCTACTACTCCGCACCGCCGGTTTTTCATTTATTATAAAAAAGGAAAATGTTCCAATCAGTGTGTAGGAGTGAACACTTTTGGAAAGATGCCATCAGAGATCGCTGCATATTTGCGCCTACCTAACCCAGAACGTTATACCGGCCATAGCTTCAGACGTTCTTCAGCAACATTCCTAGCAGATTCAGGTGAAGGCATAACAAACATAAAACGCCTTGGTGGGTGGAAGTCCACTGCTGTCGCTGAGGGGTATTTGGAAGATTCCGAGAAACAGAAAGAGAACATCTCGAGTAAGATTCTTTCATCTACCTATGACCTGCAATCGTTGCCAGCACCGTCATCGTCAACTGTAAGTGACCTGCAACTGCTGCCTTCAACGTCCACTGGAAAAGTCCTGCAGACCCAGACGCCATCTTTGCGCACTTTCGATTCTACAAGCGGCCACCAGATGCGAGAATTACCACCATCGAACTCCACTACACCGGCAATTCTAAATAATCTTCAAACTGCAACAAATTGTGTTTTCAATATCACTATTACCAATAATAATAATTAGTATTTTATTTATGTTCAAATAAAATATTTTTTCAAAAGTAAATTTGTGGTATTGTAACATCGGTCGAAGAAAAAATAATGTTCCTAACTCATGCGGAAAGTGTCTTTCCCACCCTCGACTGCTTGCCCGAACTCCGCTCCGCGTCGTTCGGGTCAACTGCAGTCGCGTGCGGGAAAGTATCACTTTCCACACTTGTTAGGAAAATAACTATTCTGACGCAATTTGATATATGATTTTCTTTTCTTTCGTAAAGTTCAAAAGTGCCATTGGAACCTTTGATTATTTCTTGATTTCGTATCAATATATTTATGTTTGTTCGCGCTTTCATTAACTAAAATATATACAGTCCACTGCAGTTATCGTTTTTCTATCT
This sequence comes from Aspidapion aeneum, assembly GCA_963576565.1. Taxonomy (NCBI): domain Eukaryota; kingdom Metazoa; phylum Arthropoda; class Insecta; order Coleoptera; family Brentidae; genus Aspidapion; species Aspidapion aeneum. The sequence goes on from OY755039.1 coordinate 116,300,866, forward strand.
GCGGGCATACAGAAAGTGTTTCTTCGACCCGAATTATTTAAATTTACTCCATACGACGGTATTAATAATTCGGCCATTTTCACATTTTCGCCGAGATCACACGGTCTTGAATTTTGCCAATCGTATTGAACCGAGAGAGATTTTTGTTCGACCTTCGGTTTCGGCGCAGTTCACCTGTTTTCGGTCCGCTGCTATGGTAACGCAGGGTTTACCGCGTGGTGACTTCAGTAAACAAAAATCGAGAATCGATCAAAACAAACAAACACAATTTCTGTGATTAGATTTGTTCCATACCATTTCGATATTTAAAACGATTTTCATCAATTGCGATAAATTAGTGCATATTTTCGACAATTCGTCATTTTTTCTATTTCAGAAGCATTAATTTAGCGTTAATTGTATATTTACCGACAATTTCGTCATTTCAAAGGTAAAATCATGTCTATCAAATAAGTCGTGCAAAAACGCAAGGGTTTTTTATCTACGATCACCGACTGTTATGTGTTTTCACAAACCGCGGCAACGGACGCAAAAGCGAGAAACGAGTTTTAAGTGAGGTATTCCGATTTGGATGAAACCTTCGATAAATGCATGCTGGCACATAATGATGTCATTAAGTTGATAGACGACTCTGACGACGAGGAGTTTAAAACGCAGGATGCGATCCTTTCAGAAGCTCGTAAATATTTTTATGCGTGTAAAAGGGTTTACTCTGAAATATTTCCGGTTGAGGCCCCATCCTTTTCGGGATCACATGTTCGACAAAACGAAACTCAAAAACTCAAAGAGTTAGGTATTCCCATATTTCGAGGTCATAAAAAATTATGGCCAAGCTTTTTCGATCTTTTTAATAACATTATAGATCTAAATCAAAGTCTAAGTAACGTCCGAAAACTTCAATATTTATTTTTATATCTCGAGGATGAGCCTTTAAAATTGATATCAGGGATTAGCTTATCTGATCAAAATTATAAAATTGCTTACGACAAATTAGTCAATAGATATCAAAACAAGCGAGACCTCGCAAATGATGCTTTAAGCACAATTATGAACTCTACATTAAAAAACGAGTCAGCTAAACAATTGCGTAATTTAATTGACACCTTTTCAGAATCCCTCGAAATTTTAAAATTACTTAGCTTTGACGTTGACAGTTGGGACTTTATTATTTTTTTCATTTTGTTAGAAAAATTGGATATTCCGACGCGTTCAAATTTCGAAATGAGTCACGCCAATACTAATACCGAAATTCCCACTTTTCAGTCACTTTTTCAATTTCTAGAAAAAAGATGTAAAGTTTTGGAATCACTTCCTCAATGAACAGCACCCAAAAAGGTGCCTACCTATCAAAAATCAAATTCTATGCAAAATCAGTTTGGGCAAAAGCCTACCTATAAATCATCCAATTCGCCTTTTATAGGACTGGCTGGCACCTCAACTAATTCAAGTACGGGAATAAAATGTTTCCGGTGTAATCAAGGTCACGTGCTTTCGAAATGTCAAACATTTCTTGACCTCTCACCTATCGAGCGCCTATCTTTCGTCAAGCAGAAAAAATTATGTCTTGCGTGTTTTCATCCCTCGCATGGGGTAGACACGTGCAAATCAAAATATTCATGCAGGACTTGCAATAGTAAAAGGCACCACACTTTAACTCATATCTTAGAAACTAATAAAGAGTCTGGAAGCCAGAATACTAGTCCTGTCATTCGCACACCACCTGTCAATAATCTTCATGTGTCATTAAATACCTCAGGACCTTCAGGTACCTTTCTTTTATGCACCGCCATAATAGATGTTATGGACGGTTGCGGAAATTTTCAACCTGTAAGGGCACTGCTTGATTCTGGATCACAGACAGGATTCATCAGTGAAAAGTGTATTCAGCGTCTTAATCTTCCTAGGCGAAGTTACACCACTAAAATGTTCGGATTAAATCAAATGTCTTCTCTTACTTCCAAAGGGCTCGTTCAATGTCACATTAAGCCACAAGGACAGGTCACTCCTTTACTTAATTTCGAAGCAATTGTTGTTCCACAACTATGTTCCAATATGCCTACATTCACTTTGAACGATAATCAGTGGAAACACTTGGAAAACCTTAAACTTGCCGACCAATCTTATTTCAAATCTAGACCTGTGGACCTAGTTATTGGTTGCGAGCTATTCGCACAGATATTCAAGGAGGGCAGGGTTCTTGGACAAACAGGGCAACCTTCAGCCCTTGAAACCATCTTTGGCTGGGTCGTGATGGGAAAAGTTGACGAAGTAGGTAGTCTTACGGAACGAACCAGTTGTTTTTTAACGAGTGATTCACCTCCTTTGGAGGTCATTATCCCTAGGTTTTGGGAAATCGAACATTTGCCTAAAAAACAAATCTTATCAAAGGAAGAAAAACAAGCGGAATCAATTTTTACTGCGAGTGTCGTACGGCAACCGAGCGGTAGATTCATGGTAGATCTTCCGTTTAAAGATAAAATAAACCCTGACCTAGGAAATACTTATCCGCAAGCTTATCGTAGATTTTTACTTCTAGAAAATAGATTACTCAAAGATCCTGATCTGTACACTGCCTATTCAAGTTTCATGCAAGACTATATCGATTCTAATCATATAAGTCTAGTTTTATCTAGTCAACCAAAAGTCGACGTATCATGTTTTTTGGCACATCATTGCGTACTAAAGCCGGAAAGCTTAAGTACAAAATTAAGTGTAGTCTGGGATTGTTCGGCCGGCACCCCAAAGAATATTAGTCTCAATGACACGATGTTATCTGGACCGAAACTTCAAAAAGATATTGCTTCTTTACTCCTTACGTTTCGTCTTAATCCTATTGCCTACATTGCTGATATCAAACAGATGTTCCGTCAAGTCCTTATCAATCCTTATCACCGTCCTTATCAAAGGATTTTGTGGAGGTTTTCTCCACAGGACCCACTTTCAGTGTGGGAACTTTCTACTGTCACTTTTGGCATGACATGCTCACCTTTTCTAGCCATGCGTACATTAAATGAGCTGGCAGAGAGAGAAAAGGAACGTTTTCCTATGGCTAGTACTGTTCTAAAAACGTCAATTTACATCGACGATATCTTGGGAACTAGCCCTTCGCTTTCTAAAGCCCTTTCCCTACAGATGGAACTCAATGATTTGTTAAAGTCGGGAGGATTTGAACTTAAAAAATGGGCAAGCAATTGTACTGAGTTATTGGCAACATTGCCAGAATCCGATCGTCAAATGCCTCTCTCTTTTGACAAGGATGAACCACACTTTATCAAAGTTTTAGGCCTTCAATGGCATCCAAAAAACGACATTTTTTTCTTATCAATGCCGAATGAAGGACAAACCCCCAACTAAACGTTCTATTTTATCTATCATAGGAACAGTCTTCGATCCCTTAGGTTTTCTTTGTCCCTTGTTGCTACAAGCAAAATTTATTTTGCAACAGTTGTGGATATCGAAAATAGGCTGAGACGAAGAACCAGATTCTTCTATCATCGACTCTTGGAACAAACTTCGTTCTGAATTCCCGCTTCTTTCCAATTTTCAATTACCCCGACAAATCAAACTGTCAAAAACCAATACCTGTCAAATCATCGGCTTCTGTGACGCTTCAATTCGAGGTTACGCAGGCGTCGTATATTTTCGTGTAGAAGAGGAAAACAATATATCTGTTTCTCTCATATCTGCAAAATCTAGGGTCGCGCCTATAAAGTCACAAACTTTGGCTAGGCTAGAACTCCTAGGCGCATTTCTTTTAAGCGAATTAATTGATTTCGTCTTATCTAGCTATGAAGGAAAAATAACTTTTACAAATATCGTTACTTTCTGCGATTCGCAAGTCGTATTGCACTGGCTTCCATCCCCTCCTAATCGCTGGCAAACCTTTATTGGAGATCGAGTCAGTAGAATCCAAGAAATCATTCCCTCAAACTCATGGCGCTACATTCCTTCTGCTTTAAATGCAGCCGATATTGCGTCACGAGGGGCCACCCCTTCACAGCTCATTTCACATGACATGTGGTGGAACGCACTGTCGTTTTTGTGGTCTCCCGAAAACGAATGGCCCGATTTTCATAAATCAAAAATGCCGATTGATTTCGGAGATATTAATCTGGAGGAAAAGCTAAAGGTCTGTTGCAATGCGATAATTGACGTTAACTTCTTAGATCAGCTTCTTATCAAATATTCATCTATATCAAAAATTCAACGTATCATTTGTTATATCCTTCGAATAGTTAACCTTTTTCAAAACCATTCCTATCAAAAACCCACTAATCTACCGGACCAAAAAATTATTTTTGAAAATATTGTTTTTCCTACCACCGGTGAGATGCAAAGTGCGTTATACCTTCTTATCAAACGCGTTCACGGTTCTTGCTTTTCTGAGCTTTTTCCGCGTTATCTAAGGATAAACCAAACCGAACCGAACCGAACCTTTTCGAAAACTTTCACCTTTTCTTGATGAAAATAATATCATTAGGGTCGGTGGCAGATTACAAAATTCTGACCTTTTGTCTTATTCTGCAAAACACCCCGTCTTACTTTCGAGTAACCATCGTTTAACTACTCTTCTTATCGAGTCCACTCATCGACAATACCTTTATCATGGGTTTAAAACATTACATAATCTGCTTTTACAGCAATTTTGGATATTATCTGCCAGACGGGCAATTCAAAGAACCATATCCAAGTGCTTGCAATGTTTTAGAATCAACCCTAAACCCTATAGACCGCCCATAATGAGTTCACTTCCCGCTCATCGAATCAATCAACTTAAACCTTTTTCGAGTGTAGCTATCGACTTTTATGGACCTTTCTTTGTGATTCCTCATCGTTACCGTGGTTGTAAAGCCTTCAAATCGTATGTCTGTGTGTTTGTCTGTACGGCCACACATTGCGTGCATTTGGAATTAACCATGGAACTGTCCACAGAAGGGTTTGTAGGTGCATTCCATCGATTCATTTCCAGACGTGGAAGCGTGACGCAATGCTGGTCAGATCAGGGCAGTAATTTTATAGGGTTTCGTAACCAATTACTTGATTACGCAAGAAGTGCGTCCACCAGACTTTCTATTCGTTGGCATCTGGGACCCCCTCTCAGTCCACATTTCAATGGCCTGGCAGAAGCTGGCGTCAAAAGTTTTAAAACTCACTTTGTCCGAGTTGTCGGCGACCAGAAGTTGTCCATCATGGAAATGTCCACCCTTACCTGTCGCATAGAAGCTGTACTTAATAGTCGCCCTTTATCTCCTGCCTCTTCAGACCCACACGATCTTCAACCCCTTACCCCTGGGCATTTTTTGACCCTTGAACCCCTTCATTCAGAAATTCCGGAGTCAGATTTGTCCGAGGTTTCCCTAAATCGGCTCTCGAGATGGCAACTAATCCAAAAACTACATAATGATTTTTGGAAACGGTATTCTATAGAGTATTTGCATAGGCTACAACAGCGATACAAGTGGGCTGATTCGTCCCCAAATATCAAATTAAATGATTTGGTTATCATAACGAGTGATCACATCCAATCACCTTTGAAATGGCCAGTCGGTCGGGTTCTCGAATTGCATCCCGGCGGAGACGGTCAAGTGCGTGTAGCGACGGTACGAACGGCTACCGGTGTTTACAACCGGCCAGTTGTAAAACTGTGCCTCTTGGCGAATTAAAACTAATTTTCATTTTTCTACCTATTACCGGGTATTACAATAGGATTTTCTTTATTTTAATTTTTTTTTGAATTTTTGGTTGTTTGTTTTGCGTTTTTCGGGTTTTCGTTATCTCTAAATAAACTTACGCTACTTTTCTGTTTTTCATTCATTTATATTTATCGGTCGATCATTTTTTCTTATATCTATATCTGTCCGGTTGATATTCTAAAATTGTGTGTTTTGGAGGGCAGTTATGTTAGCTCCCGCTAAATTTCGCGGTTGTTTTTACTTTTTAAAACCACACAATTGGATGACGGACAGAGTACATTTTCGCGCATTTTGACATGCGCACCAAGAATCAGGGAGATCCTTTTCTACCGCCTCGAGAAAATGGCGTGTTAATTTATTTTCTCCAACTATTACAAATTTCTACACTTGAAAGTGCTCGATTTTGGTGTACTGAAGCATAGAACTAGAAACTTCAGCCCTTCAGCTACGTGGTGCCATCATTAGATCCGAAAAGGGGCCCCTGGAACGTGGAGAAATTGGCTGCAAACTGGTGAGTGCTTTGTTTCTTGTCGAAAAAGGATCTCACTGATTCTTGGTGCGCATGTCCAAAATGCGCGAAAATGCACTCTGTCCGTCATTCAATTGTGTGGTTTTAAAATTTACAAACACCGCGAAATTTAGCGGGAGCTAACATAACTGCCCTCCAAAACACTCAATTTTAGAATATAAATGAATGAAAAACAGATAAGTAGCGTAAGTTTATTTAGAGATAACGAAAACCCGAAAAAGTCAAAACAAACAAACAAAATTTAAAAAATAATAATAAAGAATTACCTATTGTAATAATTAACTTCAATAGGTAGAAAAAATTAAAATTACTTTTAATTCGGCAAGAGGCACAGTTTTACAACTGGCCGCTTGTAAACACCGGTAACCGTTTGTACCGTCGCAACACGCACCTGACCGTCTCCGCCGGGATGCAGTTCGATGACCCGACCGACCGGCCATTTCAAAGGTGATTGGATGTGATCACTTGTTATGATAACCAAATCATTTAATTTGATATTTGGGGACGAATCAGCCCACTTATATCGCTGTTGTAGCGTATGAAAATACTCTATAGAATACCGTTTCCAAAAATCATTATGTAGTTTTTGGATTAGTTGCCATCTCGAGAGCCGATTTAGGGGAACCTCGGACAAATCTGACTCCGGAATTTCTGAATTAAGGGGTTCAAGGGTCAAAAAATGCCCAGGGGTAAGAGGTTAAAGATCGTGTGGGTCTGAAGAGGCAGGAGATAAAGGGCGACTATTAAGTACGGCTTCTATGCGACATGTAAGGGTGGACATTTCCATGATGGACAACTTCTGGTCGCCGACTACTCGAACAAAGTGAGTTTTAAAACTTTTGACGCCAGCTTCTGCCAGGCCATTGAAATGTGGACTGAGAGGAGGTCCCAGATGCCAACGAATAGAAAGTCTGGTGGCCGCACTTCTTGCGTAATCAAGTAATTGGTTACGAAACCCTATAAAATTACTGCCTTGATCTGACCAGCATTGCGTCACGCTTCCACGTCTGGAAATGAATCGATGGAATGCACCTACAAACCCTTCGGTGGACAGTTCCATGGCTAATTCCAAATGCACGCAATGTGTAGCCGTACAGACAAACACACAGACATACGATTTGAAAGCTTTACAACCACGGTAACGATGAGGAATCACAAAGAAAGGTCCACAAAAGTCGATAGCTACACTCGAAAAAGGTTTAAGTTGATTGATTCGATGAGCGGTCTATAGGGTTTAGGGTTGATTCTAAAACATTGCAAACACTTGGATATGGTTCTTTGAATTGCCCGTCTGGCAGATAATATCCAAAATTGCTGTAAAAGCAGATTATGTAATGTTTTAAACCCAGGATGAAGGTATTGTCGATGAGTGGACTCGATAAGAAGAGTAGTTAAACGATGGTTACTCGAAAGTAAGACGGGGTGTTTTGCAGAATAAGACAAAAGGTCAGATTTTTGTAATCTGCCACCGACTCTAATGATATTATTTTCATCAAGAAAAGGTGAAAGTTTTCGCAAAGGTTTCAGTATTGGTTTATCCTTAGATAACGTGGAAAAAAGCTCAGAAAAACAAGAACCTTGAACGCGTTTGATAAGAAGGTATAACGCACTTTGCATCTCACCGGTGGTAGGAAAAACAATATTCTCAAAAATAACTTTTTGGTCCGGCGGCTTAGTGGGTTTTTGATAGGAATGGTTTTGAAAAAGGTTAACTATTCGAAGGACATAACAAATGATACGTTGAATTTTTGATATAGATGAATATTTGATAAGAAGCTGATCTAAGAAGTTAACGTCAATTATCGCATTGCAACAGACCTTTGGCTTTTCCTCTAGATTAATATATCCGAAATCAATCGGCATTTTTGATTTATGAAAATCGGGCCATTCGTTTTCGGGAGACCACAAAAACGACGGTGCGTTCCACCACATGTCATGTGACATGAGCTGTGAAGGGGTGGCCCCTCGTGACGCAATATCGGCTGCATTTAAAGCAGAAGGAATGTAGCGCCACGAGTTTGAGGGAATGATTTCTTGGATTCTACTGACTCGATTTCCAACAAAGGTTTGCCAGCGATTAGGAGGGGATGAAAGCCAGTGCAATACGACTTGCGAATCGCAGAAAGTAACGATATTTGTAAAAGTTATTTTTCCTTCATAGCTAGATAAAACGAAGTCAATTAATTCGCTTAAAAGAAATGCGCCTAGGAGTTCAAGCCTAGCCAATGTTTGTGACTTTATAGGCGCGACCCTAGATTTTGCAGATATGAGAGAAACAGATATATTATTTTCCTCTTCTACACGAAAATATACGACGCCTGCGTAGCCTCGAATTAAAGCGTCACAGAAGCCGATGATTTGACAGGTATTGGTGTTTGACCGTTTGATTTGTCGGGGTAATTGAAAATTGGAGAGAAGCGGGAATTCAGAACGAAGTTTGTTCCAAGAGTCGATGATAGAAGAATCTGGTTCTTCGTCCCAGCCTATTTTCGATATCCACAACTGTTGCAAAATAAATTTTGCTTGTAGCAACAAGGGACAAAGAAAACCTAAGGGATCGAAGATTGTTCCTATGATAGATAAAATAGAACGTTTGGTTGGGGGTTTGTTCTTCATTCGGCATTGATAAGAAAAAATGTCTTTTTTTGGATGCCATTGAAGTCCTAAAACTTTGATAAAGTGGGGTTCCTCCTTGTCAAAAGAGAGAGGCATTTGACGATCGGATTCTGGCAATGTTGCCAATAAATCAGGACAATTGCTTGCCCATTTTTTAAGTTCAAAGCCTCCCGACTTCAACAAATCATTGAGTTCCGTTTGAAGGGAAAGAGCCTCAGAAAGCGAAGGGCTAGTTCCCAAGATATCGTCGATGTAAATTGGCGTTTTTAGAACAGTACTAGCCATAGGAAAACGTTCCTTTTCTCTCTCTGCCAGCTCATTTAAGGTACGCATGGCTAGAAAAGGTGAGCATGTCATGCCAAAAGTGACAGTAGAAAGTTCCCACACTGAAAGTGGGTACTGTGGAGAAAACCTCCACAATATCCTTTGATAAGGACGGTGATAAGGATTGATAAGGACTTGACGGAACATTTTTTTTTAAATTTAACTATCAGTTACATAGTCTTACTTATTCTAAAATGGTACATTTAAGACATAAAAAGTAGAAACTTACAAAAATATAATTTCACTTACTTACAAAAACAAATTACAGTGGTATCTACTTAACATGAAAATACGAAAATACTTTTATATATTTAATAACTGTAGTTATGCCCCGGATCAGCAGGGTTGCTGGTTTTGGGACTAGCCATTTAGGATAGAACAAGTTTTTTTTTTAAATACTTATGTAATTTAGAATGTATTTTTATCAAGTACCTATCTGTTGAGGTTTAATGTTTAATATATGAATTACTAGGAGTTAAATTTAGATTCTAAGTATTGTTTTAATTTCTTTACAAATTTAGAGAAATTTTGGTTTTTAATATGTTCAGGTATTGCATTGTAAATTTTAATTGCTTGAGTTAAAGGATTGTTTAATGCTTTGTTAGTGCGTAGTGAAGTCATGTGTATATTATTTCTGGCTCTTGTATTGTAATTGTAGTGTTCGAAATTTTGGGTAAAATCTGTATTGCATTTAAGGGTGCTATTTAAAATTTTGTAAATCTGTTTACATTGGGATAATTCTAGTAGATATTTTAATGGTTTAGCTTGGGTTTCAATGTAAAGAGTTTCGGTTGAGGTTCGATAATCTTTCCGATAAAGTATTTTTAGGCTTTTATTTTGTAATCTTTGTAGTTTTTTAAATTGTATGCTTCCACATGTTCCCCAGATGTTAATCAAATAAGTAAAATTACTAACGATATATGCATTATAAATAAGTTTTCGATTAACCTCATTAAGGAAAGGGGAGCACCTGTGTAGTGCACCTAGCATGGGCACTATTTTTTTAGTGATTTTTTCAATTTGAGATTCCCAGTTTAGTTTGTCGTCTATGATAAGTCCTAAGTATTTATTTGTACTTGTTCGTTCTATATTAGTGTCATTAATTTTTAAATTAAATTAATAATCTGGCATGTTTTTTTGTTTAAATACCATAAACACTGTTTTTTCAACATTTATTTTTAATTTATTTTGGTTTAACCAGTTTGAATACAGTGTAAGGTTTGTGTTTACATTATTTTCAAGCGTTTTAAGGTCTGTGTTGCTGTATACATCGGCCTTGTCGTCTGCGAAGGTATAGTAAAGTCCTTCTAGTCCAGCCTGGCTCAATGACAGTACCAATAGTGAATACAACTGAGGCCCCAAAACGGACCCCTGGGGTACTCCACAATTGCTTAGGACTCTGTCACTATCAGCACCATCGATTGACACATACTGAGGTCTGTCTTTTAAGTAGGAAGTTAGTATTGAGTGTAATTTGTCTTGTATTCCCATTTTGAATAGCTTACTCAAAAGTACTCTATGGTCTACCACATCAAATGCCTTCTGAAGGTCTATAAAGACAGCAATAACATATTTTTTTTTGTCTAGTTCACTTGATACATGGTTTAAAAAATCTGTAGTAGCACTGAGGGTGTTGCTGTCTTTGATGAAACCATACTGGTACTTGTCAAATCCGATTGTGTTTTCTATAAATGAGTTTATTTGTTTTTTGAGTATGCTTTCAATTATTTTTGAGAACACACAGACAACTGTAATTGGTCTATAGTTTGAGATTTTTTGTAAATCTCCAGCTTTATATATGGGCGTTATTTTTCCTATTTTTAAAATCTCGGGGAATGTTCCGGATGTAAACACATCATTTATTAGTTTGGTTAGAATTGGAGCTAAAGCTACTTTTATTAAAATAATATCTCATGGGCTAATACCGTCGTAGCCTGCTGCAGAATCTTTTTTTAAGTTTAAAATGGTTTCTATAATTTCGTTGTTGTTAGTAAGGTTCAAGTTTATAGTATTTGGGTTTTCAATTTCTGTAAATTGAGTGTTTTGTTGTTGTATATTTTGAGTACTGATGGAGGTTACAACTGACTGCCCTATGTTGGCAAAATATTTGTTAAAATGATAAGCAATTTCAGACTTTTGCGTTATGGTCACAATTTCAATCTCAATTGAGTTAATTGTATTGTTTTTTTCTTTTTTTTGTATTATAGAATTTATTACTTTCCATTGTTTTTTTGGATTATTGCCAGCCTTATTCCAATTATTAGCAAAATATTGGGTTTTGGCTCTGCGAATTTGTGAGTTTACCTTGTTTTTAAGTATTCTGTATTGGAGCTCTAGTGTGGTATCGTGGATGTTTTGTCTTTTTTTTCTTAGTAATTGTGAGAAAATTTGGTTACGATCTTTTATCATATTTAAAATATCAAGAGTTATCCAATTGTTGCCTTGTCGGTGATGCAATTTTATTTTTTTAGTTGCTTTTTGTTTGCATTCAGTTATATTTTTTATTAATTCATCAAAAGAATGAAATAAGGTAGTAGAACACAAGGTTTCGAAGTTGTTTTTAAATATTTCTGGATTCATAATATTTATCCCTCTGTAGGTGTTGGTTTAAAAAATCTTAGGTTTACATTGACAGTTAACGGATTGTGGTCAGATATTTTGTAATAAGAACTTTTACGTTACACATTACATTAAAGCTACTTTTATTAAAATAATATCTCATGGGCTAATACCGTCGTAGCCTGCTGCAGAATCTTTTTTTAAGTTTAAAATGGTTTCTATAATTTCGTTGTTGTTAGTAAGGTTCAAGTTTATAGTATTTGGGTTTTCAATTTCTGTAAATTGAGTGTTTTGTTGTTGTATATTTTGAGTACTGATGGAGGTTACAACTGACTGCCCTATGTTGGCAAAATATTTGTTAAAATGATAAGCAATTTCAGACTTTTGCGTTATGGTCACACTTTCAATCTCAATTGAGTTAATTGTATTGTTTTTTCTTTTTTTTGTATTATAGAATTTATTACTTTCCATTGTTTTTTTGGATTATTGCCAGCCTTATTCCAATTATTAGCAAAATATTGGGTTTTGGCTCTGCGAATTTGTGAGTTTACCTTGTTTTTAAGTATTCTGTATTGGAGCTCTAGTGTGGTATCGTGGATGTTTTGTCTTTTTTTTCTTAGTAATTGTGAGAAAATTTGGTTACGATCTTTTATCATATTTAAAATATCAAGAGTTATCCAATTGTTGCCTTGTCGGTGATGCAATTTTATTTTTTTAGTTGCTTTTTGTTTGCATTCAGTTATATTTTTTATTAATTCATCAAAAGAATGAAATAAGGTAGTAGAACACAAGGTTTCGAAGTTGTTTTTAAATATTTCTGGATTCATAATATTTATCCCTCTGTAGGTGTTGGTTTAAAAAATCTTAGGTTTACATTGACAGTTAACGGATTGTGGTCAGATATTTTGTAATTAAGAACTTTTACGTTACATTTTACATTTTTGTTAGCTATAACATGATCAATCAAGGAAATTGAATCTTCCGTTATACGAGTTGCATTTGAATGGTGTGTTTTATTTTGTATGTCATACCCGAATAATTTTATGCTGTTTAGATATTCATTTTTTTCCTTAATGTATTTAGTATCTTCCAATATATCGACATTCATATCTCCAACTATTAAAGTTTTTTGTTTTTGAAAGGCTAAAAAATCTTGCATTGTTTCAATAAAATCAGAAAAGTGATAATTAGGTGGTCTGTAAAGCGCACATAAGTTGAGATTTACATGTAAGATAGATATTAGCACTAAATTATAAGGTTCCTTACCATCTACAGTTTTTAGTATTTTGTAGTTAAAATTGTTTTTTACATAAATTGATACTCCACCTCCCTGTTGGTCCCTACAGGCATGGATTACTTAATACGCATCTAAGTCAAAATAATGGGTTTCATCTCTTGACAGCCATGTCTCGGTCAAAACAAGAATATCACTCACATGTGCCTTGAGAAAACACTGGAGTTTGTCAAATTTATTACGTACACTTTGCATATTTAAGTAGTTAATGCAGAGCGTCTGCTCCTGTGTCTCAGTTAGTGCAAGTTTTTTAAAATGTCTTTGTCATTGATAAGCACTGTCTTGCTGTTTTCATCTTTCCGAAGAAAGACTTGGCCATCTTTGAACCAAACAAACCGATAGTTGTTCTGTTTTTTAAATATCCGTGCTTCTTTGTATATCTCTTGGTTGGTTTTTGTTAGGTCATGGTCTAGGTAGATGTAGTCATCTATTTTTGCATTAGTGAACCCAAGGTCCACCGCTGATAGTTGTCTTTTCTGTTTTTTTGCCTGCATGAGTTGGTTTTTTACAGCTTCATCTCTGAGACATACTTTTATTGGACCTGGCCTGGTTTGGCCTTTGCCTAGACGGTAAGCCCTTGCTCCTTTGATGTCGACTCCAAGGACTTGTCCAAGTTTTGCAACCACATTGTCTACTTCTTTTGCTTCTGTTTGTGGAATCCCTTTGAGGATTATGTTGTTTTTTAGGTCTTTTTGCTCCCTTCTGTTGATTTCAGTGTTTAGTTGCTTTTGGAGTTGAAAAATCTCTGTTTTTAATTCATTGTTTACTTCTAATTGTTGCTCATATTTTTCCAACATGTCAGTGTATTTTTTGTCCATGTTCATTAGCTTACTATCCATATCTATTAGCCTAGTCATAACATCATTTATTGTCCAGCCGTCATCCCCGGAATTTTCGGTATCTGCATGTTTTTTCCTTTTTTTTGGCAACTTAACCTCACAATTTTTTTCACATGCTGGGCATTGAAATTTTTCACCATTAAGTTGTTTTAGTTGGTCTTGGAAGTAGTTGAATCTCTCTGTTGTCAGCCCAAGGCACTTTTTGTGGTACCATTTGGCACAGGATATGCAATTTATTGCATATGAGTTGTTGCATGATTTTGAATACTGGGGGCAGTTATCAGCCATCTTACTACTGTTTATTAGGACCCTCGCAGTCTTAACTAACACACTAAGACGTTTTTAATATTTATTTAACGTGATTTTTATAAAGAAATTGACTTTGAAAAAATTTTACATGTGCTATCTGAAACATAACCTCTCTCATCTGTTTGATATCAGCAATGTAGGCAATAGGATTAAGACGAAACGTAAGGAGTAAAGAAGCAATATCTTTTTGAAGTTTCGGTCCCGATAACAACGTGTCATTGAGACTAATATTTTTTGGGGTGACTGCCGAACAATCCCAGACTACCCTTAATTTTGTACTTAAGCTTTCCGGCTTTAGTACGCAATGATGTGCTAAAAAACATGATACGTCGACTTTTGGTTGACTAGATAAAACTAAACTCTTATGAAAAGAATCGATATAGTCTTGCATGAAACTTGAATAGGCAGTGTACAGATCAGGATTTTTGATTAATCCATTTTCTAGAAGTAAAAATCTACGATAAGCTTGCGGATAAGTATTTCCTAGGTCAGGGTTTATTTTATCTTTAAACGGTAGATCTACCATGAATCTACCGCTCGGTTGCCGTACTACACTCGCAGTAAAATTGATTTTGCTTGTTTTTCTTCCTTGGATAAGATTTGTTTTTTAGGCAAATGTTCGATTTCCCAAAACCTAGGGAGAATGACCTCTAAAGAAGGTGAATGACTCGTTAAAAAACAACTGGTTCGTTCCGTAAGACTACCTACTTCGTCAACTTTTCCCATGACGACCCAGCCAAAGATAGTTTCAAGGGCTGAAGGTTGCCCTATTTGTCCAAGAACCCTGCCCTCCTTGAATATCTGTGCGAATAGCTCGCAACCAATAACTAGGTCCACAGGTCTAGATTTGAAATAAGATCGGTCGGCAAGTTTAAGGTTTTCCAAGTGTTTCCACTGATTATCGTTCAAAGTGAATGTAGGCATATTGGAACATAATTGTGGAACGACAATTGCTTCGAAATTAAGTAAAGGAGTGACCTGTCCTTGTGGCTTAATGTGACATTGAACGAGCCCTTTGGAAGTAAAAGAAGACATCTGATTTAATCCGAATATTTCAGTGGTGTAACTTCGCCTAGGAAGATTAAGACGCTGAATACACTATTCACTGATGAATCCTGTCTGTGATCCAGAATCAAGCAGTGCCCTTACAGGTTGAAAATTTCCGCAACCGTCCATAACATCTATTATGGCGGTGCATAAAAGAAAGGTACCTGAAGGTCCTGAGGTATTTAATGACACATGAAGATTATTGACAGGTGGTGTGTGAATGACAGGACTAGTAGCTTGGCTTCCAGACTCTTGATTAGTTTCTAAAATATGAGTTAAAGTGTGGTGCCTTTTACTATTGCAAGTCCTGCATGAATATTTTGATTTGCACGTATCTACCCCATGCAAGGGATGAAAACACGCTAGACATAATTTTTTCTGCTTGACGAAAGATAGGCGATCGATAGGTGAGAGATCAAGAAATGTTTGACATTTCGAAAGCACGTGACCTTGATTACACCGGAAACATTTTATTCCCGTACTTGAATTAGTTGAGGTGCCAGCCAGTCCTATAAAAGGCGAATTGGATGATTTATAGGTAGGCTTTTGCCCAAACTGATTTTGCATAGAATTTGAATTTTGATAGGTAGGCTTTTGCCCAAACTGATTTTGCACAGAATTTGATTTTTGATAGGTAGGCACCTTTTTGGGTGCTGTTGATTGAGGAAGTGATTCCAAAACTTTACATCTTTTTTCTAAAAATTGAAAAAGTGACTGAAAAGTGAACATTTTGGTATTAGTATTGGCGTGACTTATTTCGAAATTTGAACGCGTCGGAATATCCAATTTTTCTAACAAAATGAAAAAAATAATAAAGTCCCAACTGTCAACGTTAAAGCTAAGTGATTTTAAAATTTCTAGGGATTCAGAAAAGGTGTCAATTAAATTACGCAATTCTTTAGCTGACTCGTTTTTTAATGTGGAGTTCATAATTGTGCTTAAAGCATCATTTGCGAGGTCTCGCTTGTTTTGATATCTATTGACGAATTTGTCGTAAGCAATTTTATAATTTTGATCAGATAAGCTAATCCCTGATATCAATTTTAAAGGCTCATCCTCGAGATATGAAAATAAATATTGAAGTTTTCGAACATTACTTAGACTTTGATTTTGATCTATAATGTTATTAAAAAGATCGAAAAAGCTTGGCCATAATTTTTTATCACCTCGAAATATGGGAATACCTAACTATTTGAGTTTTGGAGTTTCGTTTTGTCGAACATATGATCCCGAAAAGGATGGGGCCTCAACCGGAAATATTTTAGAGACCCCCTTACACGCATAAAAATATTTACGAGCTTCTGAAAGGATCGCATCCTGCGTTTTAAACTCCTCGTCGTCCGAGTCGTCTATCAACATAATGACATCATTATGCGCCAGCATGCATTTATCGAAGGTTTCATCCAAATCGGAATACCTCACTTGAAACTCGTTTTTCGCTTTTTCGTCCGTTGCCGCGGTCTGTGAAAACATATAACACTCGGTGATCGCAAATAAAAAATTCTTGCGTTTTTGCACGGCTTTTTTGACAGACATGATTTTACCTTTGAAATGACGAAATTGTCGGTAAATATACAATTAACGCTAAATTAATGCTTCTGAAATAGAAAAATGACGAATTGTCGAAAACATGCACTAATTTATCGCAATTGGTGAAAATTGTTTTAAATATCGAAATGATATGGAACACACCTAACACACTGAACATGTGCTTGTTTGTTTTGATTGCTTCGATTTGTTTACTGAATGACCACGGTACGTTACCATAGCAGCGGACCGAAAAACAGGTGGACTGCGCCGCTACCGAAGGTCGAGCGAAAATCTCTCTCGTTTCAATACGATTGGAAAAATTCAAGGCCTTGATCTCGGCGTGAAAATGGCCGACTTATTAATACCGTCGTATGGAGTAAATTTTAAATAATTCGGTCGAAGAAACACTTATGTTATGCCCGCAGTAACAAAAACGATAAATGCAATGGACTGTATATATTTTAATTAATGAAAGCGCGAACAAACATAAATATATTGATATGAAATTACGAAATAATTAAAAGGTCCATAGGTTAATTGTGGGTACCACACAACGGAAATCAGAGACAAAGCACTCACCAGTTTGCAGCCAATTTCTCCACGTTCCAAGGGGCCCCTGTCTGAATTTAATGATGTCACCACGTAGCTGAATGGCTGAAGTTTCTAGTTCTATGCTTCAGTACACCAAAATCGAGCACTTTCAAGTGTAGAAATTTGAAATAGTTGGAGAAAGTAAATTAACACGCCATTTCTCGAGGCGGTCGAAAAAGGATCTCACTGATTCTTGGTGCGCATGTCCAAAATGCGCGAAAATGCACTCTGTCCGTCATTCAATTGTGTGGTTTTAAAATTTACAAACACCGGGAAATTTAGCGGGAGCTAACAATACTTGGTACGAATATAGTACAACACTGTAGTATTATTTTATTGGCTGAACTGAATACCGGGTGTGTGTGTGGTTTTTTTAACATAACTCACCTACTCGTCATTTGATTTTCTTTTCGTTCATCACCATCGTAATCAGAGAAAAAAATACCACAACTTTGTCTATTTAACCGACCCTGTAGGTCTAATATTAACGAAGTATGTAATAGTGGCGACTTAACTCTTAACACCCTGTACATTATAATTCAAAAATTCGAGAAACTTTATTTTTACTTAATTTAACAAATTTTATTAAGTTAGGTTTGATTAGGTGTTTTTAATATTCTCTCACGTAGATCTCAGAACAGGTACATTTCAGGTGCCAGTTTTTGATATATCATGTGAACAGTTTGACGTTTTGACTTAATTTATATCTGTCCTCGTTCCTTTTGCTCCCTCCCCTGAAAAAAACCGTTTTCAAAACTTTACTTTTTGTAAATTTTTTGGATTTACAAGCTATAAGGTGAAACAAACAAAAAACTGTACGCTAAATGAGTTTCATATTTAATTTATAAATTTTTTCTTGCCCACCTCAAGTACGCCCCTGTATCTGGGCCCTGCACTGGGTTCCATCGGAGCACCTCTTCTAAAATGGCATCTCTAGGTGTCTACTACCTCTGTGCCAAATTTTATTACGGTACGGAAAAATGCAGACAAACCCCAAAATTTCCCTCTTAGGCCCCGAACTACTACGAATTTTAAAAATATACGTTCAAATTAACCCGCGAAATCGAAGGAGCCAGAGTGCATTTTAGTCTGTAGCCGCGAGTGCGTTGTATACGTGCCCATAATACTATTCGCTGCTGAGAGTTAAAAAGGGTGTTCTTAAATAAAATGCTAATAATGATGAAGGTAATTTTTGAGTCTATCTTGAGAAAAAAAAAGTTTTAATAAACATATCGCATGCTGAGAACGAAAACGCAGTATTTAAAATAAGTAAATGGGTCTATGACAGATCTTATACCTTTCTAGCTAGCCTATTAGCACACATAATACAAATTATTGAGCCAAATGTAGTACATTCCGAAAACCTCATATTGATGCCATGCTCCGTTAAAAACTCAGCATTTTTTAAAAATTTTAAGTGCCAAAAACCTGTCAATAGCAATGATGGATTTTGACCAAAATCTAATCAGTTCGGTAGAGTGTCGAGCACTATTTTTCCTGAAAATTTTATGAAAATCGATTAAGCGGTTTAGGAGCTATCGTGTTACGGACCTTCTCTAGCCATTGCTGTGCGTGCTAGGAAGGTAAAAATGTAATTGTTGGAAAATCGCAAAAAACTCTTGCGCTATTACCACAAGAAACTGTGGTAATTAATTTAAAACTTTAAATATATTTTTAAATATTAATTAATATAATTAAATTATTTTTTTAAATTTATATTTATTTATAATTTGAATTTTGACTAACTTCGACAATGTATCGATAGTGAGCGACAAACTGCATAATCTTATTTTAAAAAGTGAAAATCTTAAATTTCGAGATGTTTCACTTTCGTTATGAGGGTGTGTTATATATGTCGTAAACTTCTTAACTTTTGAGATACAGGGTGATAAATGTTTTTTAAAAACCTTATATTTTATTAAATATTTTTGATACAGCTCTAGATATTTTTGTGAAATTTGGTCGAGAATTTGGTAAATATTTTCTATTTATCAAGGGGCACTTTTAATGTGTAAAATGTTTTTTTATTTCGACCAGCGGCGTTCGTGCGGGAACAGCCGTTCCTATTTTTTAAGAAAATAATGGTACGCAACTGTTTTTTTTTTAATAAAAATAATTTGGTTTTAAAATTCGTATTATTTGCTAAGCAAACAAATATCATGCTTTCGCTTTTTTTAAATTAAAATAAATTAATTCATTAATTTTTGTATCTATATATATATATATATATATATATATATATATATAAAACAATTTTAAAAAACTCAGCCTGGATTTAAACCACGGACCTCCCGCTGACTAGGCTAATCCTCTACCAACTGAGCCCAGAGGTACTACTCGGAAACCGTTTCGTCAACTCTAATATTTTCCTTGCCCTTATGCCACTAAATTCTCTCCATTATATAATTTATACCTAGGGCGCTAAAACTAACCTTTGCCAAAAAACCGGTTTTAATCTGAAAATGCCTATTGATGCATCTACACTGAGAAAAATCAATAAATGTATACTTAGTTTAATTTTTTTAAATTATTTCCAAGTAGATTTTTCTCTCAGTGTAGAAAGCAGTTTTTTTAGGCGGCCTTCTAGACCTACAATAATATTGCATATTATCGTTTTTGTGCAATATTATTGAATGACCCCTTCAACTCAAACGATCAATATTTATTGTACAATATTATTGACAGCCTATAAACGTCAATATTTTCAGACCTTTTAAAACTAAAAAATATTGCCCAATAATAACTCGATACGACTCAATAAGAAAATATTGCACAACAAAAATTAAACTCATTTAGTCTTTTGTTCAGTCATTGTGCAACATTCAATGCTAAGTCTAGACGGTCAATAATATTGCGCAACTCATCATATTGGGCAATATTATTGACCGTCTAGGTGCCATATATAAATCTTTAACACCCGGTACCTTAAAAGTTGAGACGTTCATAAATTTTGTTTTTAGTTTTTCACGTTATGCATGTTAAATTACCGAACTATTCTAGAAATATATGGACAACTTACCACTGGATTTAAGGGAGACACTATACGGTCAATAATATTTTACAATATTACGAAGTACGGAATATTATTTATATTGACCGTCTAGTGTTTAGGCTTAGCATGGAAGGTTGCACATTGATTGAGCAAAAGATTAAGGCAGCCCCTAGACCTACAATAATATTTCACAATATCTTTTTTGCCCAATATTATTGAATGACCCCTTGCACTTAAACGATCAATATTAATTGTGCAAGATTATTAACAGCGCATAAGTTTCAATATTTTCGGAGCCCTCATAACAGTGAAAGTCGGATATAACGACGACCGGTCTAGGACAACTCGGCGCCGCCAACTGGGCGCCGGGCCAACTGGGCGCCGGGCCAACTCGGCGCCGCCAACTGGGCGCCGGCCAACTCGGCGCCGGACTAAAAATTTGTTTTTGATAAAATGTGTAGATGAAAAATAAAATAATTTATTTATATAAAAACATCTTTAAAAAATCCTTTACTAACTAACTAACTATCTATCAAATCTTGTGAAGCGTTTTTAACACACTTCCCATTATCCGATTTGGATGAAATTTGGTACATACGTAGTGGTCCCATGACAATACAACATTAAGAAAAAAAATATCCTCCTACCTCTACCCCCACCCCCTTTAATAGAAAAATGAGTTTTTGACACACTTCCCATTATCCGATTTGGATAAAATTTGGTATACACATAGTGGTCCGATGATAATACAACATTTAAAAAAAATATCCTCCCACCCCTAACCCCACCCCCTTCCATAGAAAATGCGTTTTTGACACCCTTCCCATTATCCAATTTGGATGAAATTTGGTATACATATAGTGATCCGATGACAAAACAATATTAAGAAAAAAAATATCCTCCCACCTCTACCCCCACCCCCTTTAATAGAAAAATGAGTTTTTGACACACTTCCCATTATCCGATTTGGATGAAATTTGGTATTCACATAGTTGTCCAATGACAATACAACATTAAAAAAATATATCCTCCCACCCTTTCCCCCACCCCCTTCCATAGAAAATGCGTTTTTGACACCCTTCCCATTATCCGATTTGGATGAAATTTGGTATACATATAGTGGTCCGATGACAATATATTATTGAAGAAAAAAAATCCTACCACTCCTACCCCCACCCTCATCTATAGAAAAATGCGTTTTTGACACACTTCCCATTATCCGATTTGGATGAAATTTGGTATACATATAGTGATCCGATGACAATACAATATTATGAAAAAAATATCCTCCCACCTCTACCCCCACCTCCTTTCATAGAAAACTGAGTTTTTAACACACTTCCCATTATCCGATTTGGATGAAATTTGGTATTCACATAGTGGTCCGATGATAATACAACATTAAAAAAAATATCCTCCCACTCCTACCCCCACCCCCTTCCATAGAAAATGCGTTTTTGACACCCTTCCCATTATCCGATTTGGATGAAATTTGGTATACATATAGTAGTCCGATGACAATACAACATTGAAAAAAAAAATCCTACCACTCCTACCCCCACCCTCATCTATAGAAAAATGCGTTTTTGATATACTTCCCATTATCCGATTTGGATGAAGTTTGGTATACATATAGTGATCCGATGACAATACAATATTAAGAAAAAATATCCTCCCCCCTCTACCCCCACCCCCTTTCATAGAAAAATGAGTTTTTGACACACTTCCCATTATCCGATTTAGATGATTTTTTTAGAAAGAGTAAAAAATCATGTTCAGCGACGTTAAACACCACAAAGTTCTAAATTTATTATAAATCGATTCCTAAGCACTGCAATCTTTCAAGTCTGAGACAAGTCGGTTAGTAAATAAAAAATCTGCCATTTTTGATCCGCCATTTTGATTTTTTTAAGTTTGAGTAAAAAATTTTGTTAAATGACTTCAAGCAATGTAATATTTCAAGTTTGAGACAAATCGGTTAGTAAATAAAAAATCTGCCATTTTGGATCAGCCATTTTGATTTTTTTAAGTTTGAGTAAAAAATTTTGTTAAATGACCTCAAGCAATGTAATATTTCAAGTTTGAGACAAATTGTTGAGACATTTTTTCATTATTGTTGTATTGTTATCGGACCACTATATGTATACCAAATTTCATCCAAATCGGATAATGGTAAGTGTGTCAAAAACGCATTTTTCTATAGATGAGGGTAGGAGTGGTAGGATTTTTTTTTTCAATGTTGTATTGTCATTGGACCACTATATGTATACCAAATTTCATCCAAATCGGATAATGGGAAGAAAGGGGGTGGGGGTAGGGGCGGGAGGATATTTTTTTTAATGTTGTATTGTCATCGGACCACTATGTGAATACCAAATTTCATCCAAATCGGATAATGGGAAGTGTGTAAAAAACTCATTTTTCTATGAAAGGGGGTGGGGGTAGAGGTGGGAGGATATTTTTTTCTTAATATTGTATTGTCATCGGATCACGATATGTATACCAAATTTCATCCAAATCGGATAACGGGATGTGTGTCAAAAACACATTTTTCTATGGAAGGGGGTGGGGGTAGGGGTGGGAGGATATTTTTTCTTATTGTTGTATTATCATCGGACCACTATGTGTATACCAAATTTTATCCAAATCGGATAACGGGAAGTGTGTCAAAAACACATTTTTCTATAGAAGGGGTGGGGGTAGGGGTGGGAGGATATTTTTTTCTTAATGTTGTATTGTCATCAGACCACTATGTGAATACCAAGTTTCATCCAAATCGGATAATGGGAAGTGTGTCAAAAACTCATTTTTCTATGAAAGGGGGTGGGGGTAGAGGTGGGAGGATATTTTTTTATTATATATGTATACTAAATTTCATGCAAATCGGATAACGGGATGTGTGTCAAAAACAAATTTTTCTATGGAAGAGGGTGGAGGTAGGGGTGGGAGGATATTTTTTTTATTGTTGTATTATTATCGGACCACTATGTGTATACCAAATTTTATCCAAATCGGATAACGGGAAGTGTGTCAAAAACACATTTTTCTATAGAAGGGGTGGGGGTAGGGGTGGGAGGATATTTTTTTCTTATTGTTGTATTATCATCGGACCACTATGTGTATACCAAATTTTATCCAAATCGGATAACGGGAAGTGTGTCAAAAACACATTTTTCTATAGAAGGGGTGGGGGTAGGAGTTGTTTGGATATTTTTTTGTTAATGTTGTATTGTCATGGGACCACTACGTGTGTACCAAATTTCATCCAAATCGGATAATGGGAAGTGTGTCAAAAACGCTTCACAAGATTTGATAGTTAGTTAGACAGAACATCTGAAGCTAAATAAAAGCTTGTAAAAAATTGCGTAGGATTTTTTAAAGATGTTTTTATATAAATAATATATTTTATTTTTCATCTACACATTTTGTCAAAAAAACTTTTTTTAGTCCGGCGCCGAGTTGGCCGGCGCCCAGTTGGCGGCGCCGAGTTGGCCCGGCGCCCAGTTGGCCCGGCGCCCAGTTGGCCCGGCGCCCAGTTGGCGGCGCCGAGTTGGCGGCGCCCAGTTGTCCCATTCCGAACGACGACCAAGGGACCAACAAAGAAGGGTCACTATAATCGGTCGTCGTTATAATAGGACTTACTTATTTTAAATAAAAACTCCTCTATGTTACAACTCTTTTATTATTTACCCTAAAAGTACATAAAAAGCCGGATAAAATCATAATATTCAATATAGAAAAGTCAACTTACAGAAACAAGTAAGACGTACCCAAATATTATGCACATATGCATTAATATCTGCAATAACTAAACATACATACATTTTACTTAATCAAATAAGCTGTCATTTTTGCTTGTTTTTTAAAACCCGAGTTGAAATAAATCGATTCGATTTTTTTCTCTATGGTACTGACTACGTCTAGAAGCATTTTGTCAAAGCTATTCAGGATTTTCACAGCTCGTAAAGCTTCTATAGTAGATGGTGGTCTAAATTCTTCTCCATCATCAGATGCGTCTTCACTATTTTGAAGCGGAATCTCTTAATTCGCAAGCACTTCAGCTGCAATTTACTCATCAGACAAAGAACTGTTTGCTTCCAAGTAAAGATTAACATTTACAAAATCTGTCCATAATTCATCTGACAAGTTAAGGTTATCTTTAATTACCGCGAGAGTCATGTCATCTTCTATTTCGAAGCCATTATTCGTTCTTCTTGCCAACTCGGCCAAAGGAATATATCTTCTTCTGTGTCGTCTTCAAAATCGTCAGTTTCTGTTGTTAACTCTAAGAAACCTGCATGTTTAAAACAGTTGTACAATATTTTTAATTATATTGATCGTTTGAGTTCAAGAAGTGATTAAAAAATATAGCACAAAAAAGATTGCGCAATACTATTGTAGGTCTAGGGTCAATTTCAATTCATTCATTTCAATAGTTAAATTTTTTAAAAAATTACAATGTTTTATTTATACTGCACCTTGGTAAACGAAATTAGAGCTCCTCGCCCACTTTTTTAATGTCATCTTAAAATTGACTAAACTCAGCCGGCTTAAAACCATATACATAATATACAGGGTGTCTCTAAAAGGTCTGTACAAAATCTTAACACATATTCCTGAGGTCAAAATAAGTTGATTTAAAGCAACTTACCTTAGTCCGAAATTGCTTCGTTTCAGAGATACAGGGTGGTGAATTTAAAAATTAAAAATCGATTTTATTAAAATTTGTGAACATTTCTCAACGTATAACTTTAAAAAATTTAGCCGGCAAAATTTTCGAAGTTTGTTGCTTTTCGGCAATTTCGCTATATATTTTTGACAAAATCTCTAGCCGTGAGACGAGTGATTTTATCAAAAATTTCATGAGCGAAATTGCCGAAAAGCAACAAACTTGAATAAAGCTTTAAGAATAGTCAGTAAAAAACTGGCCGTTGCTATGACATTTTGCCAGTATAAAACACTCTAGTGAAATAGTAATTGAAAATAATTTCAGTATTCCGATGCGGCATCGAACACTAAAAACGGAAATATCTCGAAAACGACTTACTTTAGCGCATGTTAACAAGAGTACCCTTTTGGCTTAAAAAGATTCAGGAAAATATTTCCTTCACCACCCTGTATCTCTGAAACGGAGCAATTTCGGACTAAGGTAAGTTAGCGTAAATCGACTTATTTTGACCTCAGGAATATGTGCTAAGATTTTGTACAGACCTTTTAGAAACACACATTTCTAAAATTGCTAAAGAACATCGTTTAATTAATCAAGATGCTTATTTTAAGCCATGCGTTGTTTCTCAACAACGCACTGTTTCTTTATATTCTACAAATGTAGGAACAATGAGGTGACAGTAATAAAGTGGGCAAGTGTACATACATATTGTTTTGTTTCAAACATATTTTGCTTTTTAATGATAACGGGCTTTTGCGATTTCAATAAAAACTACTAAGGATTTTTTAAAAATCGGCCAGTGAAAAATACAAACAAGATAACCGATATTTTAAAATGTTACATTTTGCTTATCAAAACGTTTGCGTCAAGGCAATGGAAGAATATACAGGGTGTAAACAATTGAAAATTTATAATCATAACAAAAACATTTCACGTAAAAAAAGCCAAGTACGCGAAAATGGCATTCCGTAAAAAGAATTGAGGGTGTTTCAACTAAAAGGTAACAGAGGTGTTTTTAGGTATTTTTCGTGCTAATTTGGAGAAACGCTCGGACACGTCGATTTTGTTTGCAAGGGGGACACTTTTTGGCTATCCTGAAATTTTGTAGCACGAACCCCCTGCGAGGGGTATACTTAACCCCTATATTTTGAATAGGGAAAGTGGGTCTAGTGATACCTTGTTTTGAAGCTCTCGAAATTTTTATACAGTTGTAAGGACATTCAAAAGGGCTTCAAAACAAGGTATAACTAGACCCACTTTCCCTATTCAAAATATAGGGGTAAAGTATACCCCTCGAAGAGGGTTCGTGCTACAAAAATTTCAAGATAGCCAAAAAGTGTCCCCCTTGCAAACAAAATCGACGTGTCCGAGCGTTTCTCCAAATTCGCATGAAAAATACCCAAAAACACCTCTGTTACCTTTTAGTTAAAACACCCTGTATAAGCGACAGTGATAATGCCAATGTTGGACATTTTAGCGTGGTTTAAATAGGAAAAATCAAAAAAAAATTGTGCCTGGCACAGGCCATCAGTTAGTCGTATTACTCGCTTTGTTTTTGTGCGTGGAGCATGGTTGTTTTAATTTACGCCCTTTACAATACATTTTCATTATTTCAGCAGAATTTTTAAATAAATTTTGAGTCATTTCATGGGGGAATTCGGGTGGGCATTGGTAAGTTTCTTAAAAAAAAATAGAAACTCCAAACATGGTAGTAGTACGTATGTTTTTTAATAACTTGTCGATAAGCATTAATTTGGGCGCAACACCCCGATTTCTATTCACTGACTCAAAATTCTGGCACTACCATGTTGTATTAAAACAAGCCTCTGCTGCAATTATTTAGTAAAAAGCAACAAAAAAAAATTTAAACATGAAAATATCCCTTTGGTAACGTGTCACTAGAAGTTTGTCAAGTTTTAAAATACAAATATTGCCTTCAGAGGAGCCAATAACTGAAAGTTACATTTTATAAAAAATTTAAGTTTGTAGATTTGTAAACATATAGGTTTTGATATATTGTATCCATAGAAAATGAAATAAAAAGTAAAACAACTTGTAACAAGGATTCTGTCCCACGGCGGTAACAACCAATTTTTACATTAAGAAAATTCATTCCACGTGGAAACGTTAGGTTTTAATATAAACAGTGCTATAGTTTTTGCAAAGTCACCTGAAATGCTCCTAATACTAAGAAATTTTGCTTCATTCTGCCCTTCAAAAGTTATCCAAATTCATATAAAATCTTCCTGGTATAATTTCAACCCTACCGACAGAGAAAAGGCGCGGCTCTTTGCGGTCCGAGCACAAAGCATTTGTTTTCCGACCGACCGAGCACAGGTGGATAGATGCACCTGATTGACGGATTTTTTTGAGATGCGCTTTTAATTGCTTTCGGGTGTGCTTTTCGGGACCCCTTTAGTCGGCAGTATGCAGAGTTAGAAAATAAATCAGTGTCGTTTCTGTAGGTGTAGGAATAGAAAGTTTTATTATCTATTTTTATTTCTTTAGTTTACGCCGCCCACGTCACTTTCTTTAAAGGATAACCTTTGTTCAACTGACTTTGCAAAAACTATAGTAAGTGATATAGGACGGCGGCGAACTATTTCGGTAAGTTTTCAAATTATTGCTAATAATTCGTTTTTCTTTTGAAAAATAAATATTTACAGATTTGAGGCAAACGAAGTTATCCTTTCGGTAACGTGATTATTTTCCTTATAACCTGATCTAAGTAATAAAATCAACATTTTCTCAAAACAAACCGTTGACATCTTGAACAAAACTAAAAACAAAGTTGTGTCATAATTTTGACTTGGCCTTAAAATGCTAAAATGTAAAGAAATTGTCCCATCTGTAACACAATTTGTCCCGTTCGGTAACGCTATTTTTCGATGTTACAGAAATTGTCCGGTTAGTTGGAAAATACGAGTAGTTGTATTTATATTCTGCCTTGATATTTTTGAACATTCTATCTTTGTAATTTTGTTTTGTGCCATAAATTGTGTGGTTCTTAATTTTTCTCCCTTATGTAACGTTAATGCCACTTCTCTAACACCTAAAATACCTGAAATTTTTGTCAAATTTGCGGCAAAGTCCAGTGTTATTTAACCAATTATTTTTATTTTAAGTTGTTCGCTAGACACAACTTAATAAATTATTTTTCAGATAATGTGTATTTTATTCATTTGTGAGGAATAAAATACTAGAGATACCAAATCTCGAAAAAATATTTTACTGGTTATGAAATTATTACGCGTTTTGTTTTTTTTTATTCAGTTTCTCACTAGCTATCTTAGTTCAGGCATATTTTTACACATTTGATAGATTTTGGGAAAGTAATCTTGCAAAAACTACCGCTTTACGAAAGGGACACAAAAATTACCATTCCAATAAAAACTCATAAAAAACGCAACTCGCATAGAATGGTGGCCAACTAATTAGAAACACTCCATATAAAAATTATATTTTAAGGATTTCAGCAGTTTTAAATATATTAGAATCGAATATTTGGCTAAATATAAGATACCATCTCAAAGGCAATTCATATTGTGTTTACAACTATTTTTCTACAAAAAACATAAGAAATACAAAACTGTAAACAATTTTTAGTGATAATGAATTTAGTAATCTATTTAGAAACGGTTAAAATAAAAATTCGCAGTTTCTCTTAAAACATTCCAACGATAAAAGTTTGTGTCTTAGCAGTTTTTAAGAGCTCTTACCTTATGTTTCGTGTAGTTAAAAATGGGAAGAAAAAAAAGTTGTGACCCTAGTACGCGTAAAATAATTTTTACTCTCAGGCAGCGGGGCTGGAGTTATAGTAAAATAGCTACTCATTTAGAGTGTTCTAAAAAAATGGTTTTTTATGCACTAAAGCACATAAAAACTCAACAACATGGTACACACGAAAATATTCCACGAAAAAAAAGGCTTCGAAAAACAAGTAAAAAACTGATGAATTGATTGTTCGAATGGTAAAAAAGCAGCCTTTTTTGACTTCCAAGCAAATCAAAGAAGAACTTTCTCCAGGCATAAAGGTATCTGCAAGAACTATTAGGCTACGCCTTGATGAGGCTAATTTATTTGGGCGAGTTTCTCGCAAAAAAACACTTTTGAATAAAAAACATCGCCAAGTTAGATTACAGTTTGCAAAGGATCATGTCAATTGGAGTATAAATGACTGGAAAAAGGTGTTATAGTCCGACGAAACAAAGATAAATCGAATTGGTAGTGATGGTAGAATATTTGTAAGAAGGCCTAAGTGTGCAGAAAATAATCCTAAATATACAATACAAGCACAGTTAAACATAGAGGTGGAAATATTAAGCTATGGGGTTGCTTTTCTTGGCGCGGAGTTGGATCTTTAGTAAAGATTGATGGTATTCTTGACCAAGTAAAATATAAAGAAATTGTGGAGAATACCATGGTGCCTTTTGCGGATGAAAATTTACCTGTAACCTGGGTCTTCCAGCAGGATAATGACCCGAAGCATACAGCCAAGTCTGTAAAAAAATGGCTTAAGGATAACTCTGTGAATGTGATTGACTGGCCATCATACAGCCCTGATCTCAACCCCATTGAGAATCTTTGGAGTGACCTCAAGAGACTATTGCAGCATAAAAATATCAAAAACTTAAATGATCTAAGGGTAGAAGCAGAGCAAGCATGGAAATCTATAACATTGGCTAGGTATCAACATTTGGTTGAGTCGATGCCCAGAAGATGTTGGGCCGTTATTGACAGTAAAGGCTTTTCTACAAAATATCAAGTGTAATCATTATAATATCTAAGTGTTGGAGTAACTAAAGTTGTTTACTGTTTATTTACTGAAACATAATTGTTGCGTTTCTAATTTGTTGTCCATTTAAATATTCGCCAAAAATTGTTTTTTTTTTAAATACAATACATGTGTATAGACATTATAAAAGAATCAAACTTTTTATGTTTTATTAAAGTTCAATGTCAAAACTAACCGTGGGTATAATATGAGAATAAATAAATTTTCTTTTCCCAAATTTTTGAGACTTAAATTATTTTACTGACATCGTTTCTAATTAGTTGGCCACCACTGTATATACATTAACAAATATCCAAAAACTTATGTTGTTTTTTTTTCTACACATATATAACTAAAAGACTGTATATTGCTCGTTTTATCCAAATCGTGAGGGCATAATGAGCAAAGCTTCTTAAATTATGTAACGCAAAATTCAGGATTTTTCAATAAACCCCCCCCCCCTTAAATCGTGTTTAAAAAAAAACATTAAAAAAACACTATGTATAACGCAAGGCCAACCACCCTCGTACCCCCCTTGAGCGTTACGTAATTTAAGGCTGGTCCCTTAGTTGTAACATTTATAAATAAAAGTCTGATTTGTTGATTTAGTTATTTATGAATGGGGCATAATAATCAAAATAAAAAACAACAAACAAAAAACTAGGCATCTTAGCAAATTCGCAAAAAAGAACATAATATTCGTCGTCTCTACTTCTGCGCAATATGGCATTTATGGCACCATTTATACCATACTATCAAGTATAAAAGGCAATTTCATAGGGGTATAGTCAACCACGGACACCGGTGTTTCGGGAAAAGGCATTTCCATCCTCAGCGTGGCTTGCCTGACCCAAAGTAGAACAAACTGACTACAAGATACAAGGTAAATCAAAAAGAATGAAAAAATAGGTGAAACCTATTTTTCATTCTACGAGTGAACGACAGCGAACCAAGGAAATTTAGTCCATGGCGGGACGAAAACGTCCACCGGTCTATAAGGAAGAAAGACTTTTCGTCACAGTTCAACCAGACCATGCTGTCACCGTCTCCACGGTATCGGTTTGTAACCGAAAACAATGAGTTAACTTTAACTCATTGTTTTCGGTTACAAACGAACGACAGCGAACCAAGGAAACTTAGTCCATGGCGGGACGAAAACGTCCACCGGTCTATAAGGAAGAAAGACTTTTCGTCACAGTTCAACCAGACCAGACAGCATCGTCTGGTTGAACTGTGACGAAAAGTCTTTCTTCCTTATAGACCGGTGGACGTTTTCGTCCCGCCATGGACTAAGTTTCCTTGATTTGTTGTCGTTCACTCGTAGAATGAAAAATAGGTTTCATCTATTTTTCATTCTTTTTGATTTACCTTGTATCTTGTAGTCAGTTTGTTCTATTAACTCATTGTTTTCGGTTACAAACAGCATGGTCTGGTTGAACTGTGACAAAAAGTCTTTCTTCCTTATAGACCGGTGGACGTTTTCGTGCCGCCATGGACTAAGTTTCCTTGGTTCGCTGTCGTTCACTCGTAGAATGAAAAATAGGTTTTACCTATTTTTTCATTCTTTTTGATTTTCCCCTACTATGACAGCACCCTCTCTACGCCAGTCGCGTATCTGGAATAAATGGTGCGCAGGGCAAAGGAGACCAATAACCATAAGAAGGGCAAATACGAAATTAAAAAATTAAACGACTCATAATAGGTTAAAAAAGCAGCACTTCACTTTTGCACACTTATCATTATCATTATTCGTAACAAATTCTAATAGATTATTAGTTCAAAAAATTTAAAAAGCAAATGTATAATCGTTACGGATGGAAGACCGTTAAACAACCCTACACTCCAAAGCAAACTCAAAAATCATATTGATTTATACCTGACAAACTGACAGTGTAATATTTAAGCGCAACTCCAGAATTCTTACTAAAGGGGATTATCTCAGTATTGCGAAAAATGCAGTTACAACCTTTTCGTTGTGGACGGCAGAACTTGACCTTCGATAGAGTCCCTGTATGTTGACATATTTGAATATCCAAATATGTCAACATACAGGAACTCTAACCTTCGAAAACCAAATCACAGCATTGGTTTGGATTAAGGTAGCTGATAATGAGTGGTCCTCATTATCTATCAGTTACCTCAGTTTGGATGCGTTATTGCCAGCGATACCCTACGGGTGTCGCAGCTATCCGTTCCACGTAGGATATTCGAAGTCCCGTAACCATTCTGCACATGCTCAGTTCGACACTGGTACTGATAACGGCAAACAAAAAAAAATGCTTTTTACCCTAATAATCAATTTGGTGTCTCTAGAGCTTGGCGCCCTAGGCGTATGCTCTCTATGCGTGGTTACGCCACTGACTTACCGAAAATAATATCTATAAGCCGTAGTAATAAATAAGTATTCAGAAGTTTCCATTGTGGTTTTAACCATTTGACTTGTTTGAAATAGCACCCTGTACATAAACACAGATAAAAGTGAGCTTCCTGTTTATTCGGGTTTAAGGTTATATATCGAAACCGTGTACTTATACTTCCCACAATACAAAGGCATATCTTATCAACTACTTTTGTACCTTAGGTAAGCTGCTGTATATAACGGCTAGTCTCCAAACAAACAACATATAATGTATAACAAACTCATTGGGAGTGAAATAAGCGCTAACAGTAATAATGCTAACGCAGTATTTAATTGCGGCGTAAAAATTTGCTGGACGTTATTACTAAAAAAGTTATGTTTGAAAGTAAGGGGCGGATACACCTGCCCCTCAAGCCCCCGTACAGCTCGCCTCCCAACTTTTTTGCATTTAATACTAGGTTTTAACATCTAATAGATAGTTTAGGCCCCATCACTTCGCCGACAACGATAGCTTTAACAATATTTGACAGTTGCCTTTTTGGTTATTTATCGTTTAGTGTGCAAGACCATTAAAATTAAGACAGAGAGAGAGAGACGTTTGCTGAATAGGGGAAATGTGGGAATATTTTTTGTCTGACGGAAACAGATTATTCGCAGTTTTCAACTTAAGTTATTAGTCAATTGTCAGTTTTATATATATTGTTCTTAAATTTTGCTAATTATAAACAAGCATTCCAGAATGGAAATGTTTCTTACTACCCCTTTGTTTTGACTATCGTGGGGTAATAAGAAACATCGTAACCGAGCAATAAGAAATACGAGTATATTCTTTTTTAGTGAAGTTGCCTTTAAATTTGACAAAAGTTACATATGTAAAGCATTAGAAATGGCAAGTTGCAGAAATAATAAATGGCATCTAAAGCAAATAGTCCACAGTACACCGGTCTATTTATTAACTGATAACTAAAAGGCCGATTTTCGTACATTTCGCCAGGACCCCTAACTTTTTCCTCTGGAAAAATTCCTTAAAGTGATTCGTTACAAAATGCGCGGGCGAAGAAATCTTTTGAGCTTTGGAATGATTAAACGAAGCAGGAGATTTTGGGGACAATGTTGCCATTTACTTTCAAACACATTTTTCAAACAACAGAAAAAAAAACAAGCATTAATTTTTTAAATTATATAGAATATAAATTAAAAAATGAATAAAGTAACATTAAAGAATTGGTAATTTTTTTTGTGCAGCTCAAAAAATGTTTGTTTTACAAATTATATGCTTGGTTTAGTCAGTCGGATGCTCAAAGCATGTCTCCGCCTGCGCATTCTGTTAGGAATCACTTTCACGTGTTTTTTTTTGCGGGGGAACAAGTTAGGCCAAATAATCTATGTAGGAAAATTCAGCCAGTTAGTCATCACTTAAAAAAAAATAGACCGGTGTGCTGTGGACTATTTGCGTTAGATGCAAATTAATTTTTCTGCAACTTGCCTTTTCTCTAGCTTTACATAGGTCACTTTTGTCAAATTTGAAGGCAACTTCACTACTCAAAACAATCTGCAAGAAAAAGTAATATATTTCTTATTGCCCCATTCCGATGATTCTTATAATAATAATAATAATTGATGCCCATTGTATCTATTTCTATCTAAAAAAAAACTGTGAAAAAGGCGAAATTCAGTACTATCTATATACGTGATGCAAGTAGCTTTGATCAGTTGACCTTATTACCCCACGATAGTCAAAACGAAAGGGTAATAAGAAACATTTCCATTCTGAACTACCTGTTTAAAACAAGCAAAATTTAAGACAATTACCCATAAATACTTACATTTGACCACAAACTTAAGGATTGAAACCACAGGTTGCCCATTTGTTGGGTGATCCGTGTTAAAACTGCAAATAAAGTGTTTCCTTCAGACAAAAAAAATATCTGAATATGTTTGCTTGTCAAAAATATGTTTAAAAAAGAGCACTAAAGTGCTAAAACTTTTTTATTAGTATCAGAGAAGAATCGTAGTTTGTGTTTTTTTTTCAGATATCTGAGACAAAATGCAAGAATAGCAAAAAAATATTTTTTAGGTTCTGGTACAAAATAGCGCAGGGCAAAATAGCGCGGACAAAATAGCGCGGGACAAAATAGCGCAGGACAAATAGCGCAGGACAAAATAGCGCAGGACAAAATAGCGCAGGAGAAAATAGCGCAAAAACGTAAAATAGCGCAGAGCTCAAAAAGATACTAAAAAAATAACCTAATCTTACTTGGATAGGCCTAACCTGACCTGATTAAGTTAGTATACTAAAAAATAAACTAACCTGTCTTGGTCAGGTTGGGCCTAATATATTAAAACCTAACCTGCAGACCTTACCTGACCTGGTTAGGCTAGTTTTGTTTATGTTATTATTCTTACGGCAGTAGTACAAAATAGCGCAGGACCAAATCGCGCGGACTAAATCACGCAGGTAATAATAGCGCATGCGAAATAGTGGCTAACCTTATCAATCAAATTGCCCCAGCCGAAGTGGACCAGGGGCCGAGGATAGGAGGTTAGGTTAGTATCCCAACCTGACCCGGTTATGTTTTTTTACAAAAAAAAACTTACCTGAACAGATCAGGCAAGTTTTTTTTTGTAAAAAAACCTAACCGGGTCAGGTTGGGATACTAACCTAACCTATCTGCGGCCCCTGGTCCACTTCGGCTGGACAGGGCCTGCGCTATTTCGTACCAGAACCTTTAAATAAAAAAGTAAAAAAAAGTTAAAAAAAAAAAATTGCGCTATTTTGTCCTGTGCTATTTTGTCTTGCGCTATTTTGTCCTGCGCTATTTTGTCCTGCGCTATTTTGTCCTGCGCTATTTTATCCACGCTATTTTGTAGCAGAGCCGTTTCTCTAGCTTTACATAGGTCACTTTTGTCAAATTTGAAGGCAACTTCACTACTCAAAACAATCTGCAAGAAAAAGTAATATATTTCTTATTGCCCCATTCCGATGATTCTTATAATAATAATAATAATTGATGCCCATTGTATCTATTTCTATCTAAAAAAAAACTGTGAAAAAGGCGAAATTCAGTACTATCTATATACGTGATGCAAGTAGCTTTGATCAGTTGACCTTATTACCCCACGATAGTCAAAACGAAAGGGTAATAAGAAACATTTCCATTCTGAACTACCTGTTTAAAACAAGCAAAATTTAAGACAATTACCCATAAATACTTACATTTGACCACAAACTTAAGGATTGAAACCACAGGTTGCCCATTTGTTGGGTGATCCGTGTTAAAACTGCAAATAAAGTGTTTCCTTCAGACAAAAAAAATATCTGAATATGTTTGCTTGTCAAAAATATGTTTAAAAAAGAGCACTAAAGTGCTAAAACTTTTTTATTAGTATCAGAGAAGAATCGTAGTTTGTGTTTTTTTTTCAGATATCTGAGACAAAATGCAAGAATAGCAAAAAAATATTTTTTAGGTTCTGGTACAAAATAGCGCAGGGCAAAATAGCGCGGACAAAATAGCGCGGGACAAAATAGCGCAGGACAAATAGCGCAGGACAAAATAGCGCAGGACAAAATAGCGCAGGAGAAAATAGCGCAAAAACGTAAAATAGCGCAGAGCTCAAAAAGATACTAAAAAAATAACCTAATCTTACTTGGATAGGCCTAACCTGACCTGATTAAGTTAGTATACTAAAAAATAAACTAACCTGTCTTGGTCAGGTTGGGCCTAATATATTAAAACCTAACCTGCAGACCTTACCTGACCTGGTTAGGCTAGTTTTGTTTATGTTATTATTCTTACGGCAGTAGTACAAAATAGCGCAGGACCAAATCGCGCGGACTAAATCACGCAGGTAATAATAGCGCATGCGAAATAGTGGCTAACCTTATCAATCAAATTGCCCCAGCCGAAGTGGACCAGGGGCCGAGGATAGGTTAGGTTAGTATCCCAACCTGACCCGGTGTTGTTTTTTTACAAAAAAAAACTTACCTGAACAGATCAGGCAAGTTTTTTTTTGTAAAAAAACCTAACCGGGTCAGGTTGGGATACTAACCTAACCTATCTGCGGCCCCTGGTCCACTTCGGCTGGACAGGGCCTGCGCTATTTCGTACCAGAACCTTTAAATAAAAAAGTAAAAAAAAGTTAAAAAAAAAAAATTGCGCTATTTTGTCCTGTGCTATTTTGTCTTGCGCTATTTTGTCCTGCGCTATTTTGTCCTGCGCTATTTTGTCCTGCGCTATTTTATCCACGCTATTTTGTAGCAGAGCCGTTTTTAACGTTCAAAATCAAACAGTTTACTACTAAGACTATTCCTACCATATCTACTTAAAAAAAGATTTGGTAGAAATAAAATTTCGGACTTCCATTGTCTTTATTTATTTTAAAACACGACGTTTCGGTTAGTAAGTAGTGTAACCCTTGATAACGGTTAGAGATACTTACTAACCGAAACGTCGTGTTTTAAAATAAATAAAGACAATGGAAGTCCGAAATTTTATTTCTACACAATCATTGTCTACGAGTTTCAAACAAAAAGATTTGGTATTGTAATTACATAGTTAGATTTAGGCGCCTTGTTTAAAAGTTAAAGAATGGATCATCAACACATCAGAGAACTGTGCAGCACACAGAACACTAAAACTATAGTGCAGCTAGCACATATATGTAGGAATATTACGTATATGAGCTAGCACCACCAGTTCGAAATGGCACGGAATGTAATAAAAGCTCGTTAATAGTGCAGGCGCTGTAGGTAGTATGCAAAATATGAGGACCGCAGTTTGACAATGGATTCTAGCTGACAAAAGGTCACAGATTAACGATCTGGACGTTGCCAAGCCAGGTTAGAATTTCTGAAAATTTATCTAAGTTAACTCCTTAAAGCCACAATGACAGAGAAATTAATCAAGAATGTGTAAAATCCAACCTAAATATAAAATGTTTGTTAAATGTTAGCTGTAAAAGCTCTTAAAAACCCCCCAGACCCCCCAAACCCGGAATGGGACAACTGGGCGCCGCCAACTCGGCGCCGCCAACTCGGCGCCGCCAACTGGGCGCCGGGCCAACTCGGCGCCGCCAACTGGGCGCCGGCCAACTCGGCGCCGGACTAAAATTTTTTTTTTGATAAAATGTGTGGATGAAAAATAAAATATATTATTTATATAATAACATCTTTAAAAAATCCTTTACGCAATTTTTTACAAGCTTTTATATTTAGCTTCAGATGTTCTGTCTAACTAACTAACTATCTATCAAATCTTGTGAAGCGTTTTTGACACACTTCCCGTTATCCGATTTGGATGAAATTTGGTATACACATAGTGGTCCGATGATAATACAACAATAAGAAAAAAATATCCTCCCACCCCTACCCCCACCCCCTTCCATAGAAAAATTTGTTTTTGACACAAATCCCGTTATCCGATTTAGATGAAATTTGGTATGCATATTGTGATCCGATGACAATACAATATTAAGAAAAAAATATCCTCCCACCTCTACCCCCACCCCCTTTCATAGAAAAATGTTTTTGACACACTTCCCATTATCCGATTTGGATGAAATTTGGTATTCACATAGTGGTCCGATGACAATACAACATTACAAAAAATATCCTCCCACCTCTACCACTACCCCTTCCATAGAAAATGCGTTTTTGACACCCTTCCCATTATCCGATTTGGATGAAATTTGGTATTCACATAGTGGTCCGATGACCATACAACATAAAAAAAAATATCCTCACACCTCTACCACCATCCCTTCCATAGAAAATGCGTTTTTGACCCCAAATTTCATCCAAATCGGATAATGGAAAGGGTGTCAAAAACGCATTTTTCAATAGATGAGGGTGAGGGTAGGAGTGGTAGGATTTTTTTTTCAATGTTGTATTGTGATTGGACCACTATATGTATACCAAATTTCATCCAAATCGGATAATGGGAAGCGTGTCAGAA
Organism: Aspidapion aeneum; assembly: GCA_963576565.1. NCBI lineage: Eukaryota > Metazoa > Arthropoda > Insecta > Coleoptera > Brentidae > Aspidapion > Aspidapion aeneum. The sequence continues at coordinate 116,338,945 of OY755039.1, forward strand.
ACGCATTTTCTATGGAAGGGGTGGGGGTAGGGTAAGAGGATATTTTTTTTAAATGTTGTATTGTCATCGGACCACTATGTGAATACCAAATTTCATCCAAACCGGATAATAGGAAGTGTGTCAAAAACTCATTTTTCTATGAAAGGGGGTGGGGGTAGAGGTGGGAGGATATTTTTTTCTTAATATTGTATTGTCATCGGATCACTATATGTATACCAAATTTCATCCAAATCGGATTACGGGATGTGTGTCAAAAACAAATTTTTCTATAGAAGAGGGTGGGGGTAGGGGTGGGAGGATATTTTTTTCTTATTGTTGTATTATCATCGGATCACTATGTGTATACCAAATTTTATCCAAATCGAATAACGGGAAGTGTGTCAAAAACACATTTTTCTATAGAAGGGGTGGGGGTAGGGTGGGAGGATATTTTTTTCTTAATGTTGTATTGTCATGGGACCACTACGTGTGTCAAAAATGCTTCACAAGATTTGATAGATAGTTAGTTAGACAGAACATCTGAAGCTAAATAAAAGCTTGTAAAAAATATTGCGTAAAGGATTTTTTAAAGATGTTTTTATATAAATAATATATTTTATTTTTTATCTACACATTTTATCAAAAAAAAAAAAAATTTAGTCCGGCGCCGAGTTGGCCGGCGCCCAGTTGGCGGCGCCGAGTTGGCCCGGCGCCCAGTTGGCCCGGCGCCCAGTTGGCGGCGCCGAGTTGGCGGCGCCCAGTTGTCCTAGACCGCCCCAAACCTTGAGATTTTGAGGTTTTCTTCAAATTTTCTTAAAAACTAAGCTTCTTAGAGAAAAATATGTAATCACCTTTATTATAGACAATAAAATTTGCTTTTTAACGATGTATTAGTCAGTGGGGTACGACCAATGACAAACTCTTTAGCGACGTCCGTTTATTAAGGTGAGGTTAAAAAATGAAAAAAAGAAACATGTTTATTACAGGATTTACCCGATTTTCTTGAAAACTAAGCTCTTTATCAAAAATTGTGTCCTAAAGTCAATTATTGTGGACAATGAAATTTTCCTTAAAATGATGAATATATAATAAGGTAAGATTATTTTTATTTATAACAATTTAGGGGCCTCCGTAAATTACATCAATTTTAAAAAATCACTAAATTTACCAAGTCTTGTCCAATTTTCTCAAAAAAGCTTTTTGGGAAAAAATTATTTTACACTTTATTGTAGAAAATAAAATTATCTTTTTAATAATGTATAAGCTAGTGTGGTCAGACTAATACCAAACTTTCCAGCGGCGTCCGTTCATTGAGAAAATGTAAAAAAAAATAAAAAAACATGTTTGTCATATGTTTTACCCGATTATCTTAAAAACCAAGCCTTCTATCAAAAATCATGTTCCATAGTCGATTGTAGGCAATGAAATTTTCTTTTAAATGCTGTATCACAAATTAAGATTTAGGTTTAAATTAAAACTTCACAGGCGTCCGTAAATAAAATCAATTTTTACAAATCACCAAACAAATTAATCTTTTTACAGGTTTTATCCAATTTCCTCAGAAACTAAGCCCAACTGAAAAAAATGTGTTTTAAACTTTATTGTAAAAAATAAAATTCTCTTTTGACCGATATATAAGCCAGTGTGGTTTGGTTAATGACAAACTCTCCAGCGACGTTCGTAAAACAAAAAAAAACATTTTTGTCACGTTTCACCCGATTTTCCAAAAAAACTAAGCTTTTTATAAGAAACATGCCTGTAAAAAATAAAATTTTCTTTTAAATGATGTATAACTTGGTAAGATAATTTCATTTTTAAAACTTCAGGGGCGTTCGTAAATAAAATAAATTTTTAAAAATGACCAAATGAAGCACCACTCTATAGCCGTCATCTGCATTGATAGTCTTTGTACCCCTCGTACCTCCCCACCTTTCCTCCCATCCCCACTCCACAAAAAAGAATATGAAACTCCCCCCGAAAAAAAATTCTAGGTACGGCTTTAGCAGCAAAGGTCTCCTACTCACCTTTTCTTTTACGGTTGGATGGGTGAGGGGGGAGCATGGCCTACTACCGCCACTGATTTAAATTTTAAGGATCTTAAAAAAAATCGAACCAAAATTAATTTGATAGGTGATTTTTAAACATTGATTTAATTTACCGACGCTGCCAAAGTTTTAAAAATTAAAGTTTGCTTACCTTGTTACCTACATCGTTTAAAAGGAAAATTTATTTTCTACAATCAAGTATAAAATACATTTTTTGATAAAGAGCTTGGTTTTTTGGAAAATCGGGTGAAACATGTGACAAAAATGTTTTTATTTATTTATTTTTTAAATGACCCCATTTAGGGACGCCGCTGGAGAGTTTGCCATCAATCGGACCCTACTAACTTATACATCGTTAGAAGGGTAATTTTATTTTCTACAATAAAGCTAGAAACACTTTTTCTTATTGAGCTTAGTTTCTAAGAAAATTGGATAAAACCTGTAACAAAATTAATTTGTTTGGTCATTTCGCTGCTTTCCTTTGATAGTGGCAGAACTAAAAAAAATGCGTTTTTGCATTTCCTGTAAAAACTTCTCATCGGATTGTATATATTTGTACCACAAAATTTTCCTTAGTGTCTATTTCAAGGATGGGTAAGTTATTGATTGATTTAATTAAAGCAACAAAAATATATATATATATATTTGCCTTTGCCATTATTTTTAAAAAGCGTTTCCTGAAAATTATCATTTCCAGTTATGCCACTATCAAAGCAAGGCAGCGATTTGTAAAAACTGATTTTATTTACGGACGCTTGTGAAGTTAAATCTTACCTTGTGGTACAGCGTTTAAAAGGAATTTTTATTGTCTATATTCGACTATAGGGCACAATTTTTAAAAGAGGGCTTTTAAGATAATCGGACAGAACATGTAAGAAACATGTGGTGTTTAATTTTTTTTTACATTTTCTCAAAAAACGGACGCCGCTGGAAAGTTTGCTGTTTGTCTGATTGCACTAACTTATACACTATACAATAATTTTTTTCCTAAAAAGCTTAGTTTTAGAGAAAATTGCATAAAACTTTTAAAAAATTGGTAAGTTTAGTGATTTTTCAAAATTGATGTAATTTACGGAGGTGCCTAAATTCTTATAAATAAAACAAAGCCTGCCCTATACATCGTTTAAAAGGAAATTTTATTGTCTACAACCGACTATTGGACACAATTTTTGATGGAGAGCTTGGTTTTGAAGAAAATCGGGGAAAACCGGTAATATGCATGTTTCTTTTTTTAATTTTTTTGCATTACCTCAATAAGCAGACGCCGCTGGAGAGTTTGTCTTTGGTCGTACCCCACCGGCTTGTATATCGTTGAAAAGGAAATTTTATTGTCTACAATAAAGGAATCACATATTTTTCCCTTAGAAGCTTAGGTTTTGAGAAAATTTGAAGAAAACCTACAAAATTTTGGTTTTGGGGTGTCTGGGGCCTTTTTGGGGGTTTTTGCAGCTAAAATTTGTCTGTCATTGTGGCTTTAGGGCATCAACATAGGTAAATTTTCCGAAAATCGAACACGACTATAAGAGGAGGGGGAATAAAAAAAAAATGGACCTCAGACATGAATTTAAAAACGTTTTTTTACTGCTCTTTGGAGGCAAATATCTTAAAAACATCGATTTGATTTTCAACATTTTTAGACGGTGGTATTACTCAACCCAATTCCCTATTCAAAATATAGGGGTGAAGTTTACCCCTCAATGGTAATGCGTGCTACAAAAAATTCAAGATAACCAAAATGTGCCCCCCTTGCAAAACTAAATCGTAAAATTCTAGAAAAAGCCTCTGTTTCATGTAAAAAGAAAAACAACTTCTACTTTTATACTCATTAAATAAATTACAACATCGTTAGCAGCAGCTAATAGCAAAAAATATTTATGCCACCTTTTTGCCAATTAATTGGACTAATATTAAGAATACTTGCCGAGCTGTGCAAATCTATGCAATTTTTTAAAACCTTAAAATAAAATTGAAAATTATTTTTAATTATTAATTATTATTAAGTTTCGCAGTTTGAGAGCAAACCTATCACTGTACACAGAAAAAAAGAAGTTCTTCAGCTAAGAAAAGTACTTTTCTTGAAAAAATTATTTTGACCCAAAAGCAAAAGTCTCCGAACAAATTGTTTTCTCTTCATCTATGCAAACCGCTTGCTTTGGGAAAAAAATAATTGTCTTGGTAAATTGTTTTGGTTTAAAACTGCCTTTCGCGAAGAAAAAGTGGTTTTGAAGCAAGATATAAAATTTCTTACTAATATCTTCTAAGCACAAATAAAGCTTTAATTTGCGTCGACTTTTAATTTTTTAACTCAAAATATCCGGCCTCTCAAAACGAAAATGGCGATTTATTCCATAATACTAGAAAACACAAAACAAGAAGGTTCCATTCAAAACAAATTAATTTTCTTGGATAAAGGCAACTTTTATTTTCAACGGACACCAGCAGTTCAAGACAATAGTTTTTTTTTGTTAAGAAAATATCGGCTTCGTGCATGGGAAAGCAGATTTTTTCTTGAATCGAAGCAGTTTGCATTGACTGAAGACTTTTTTTTTCTGTGTAATACTGATGCAGAACAAATAAAATTAATTTTCCCGTAGGTCCATATTATTATATACTTTTATAGCTTAAATTTTGTTTCCAAATTTGAATCAGTCAATTTTATTCAAATACATTATAATAAAGATTTAATATTAGGCGGGATAAAAATGGTAGATATATACAAAAAACAACTTTTTAAGTAGGGGTTTTAAAAGCGCTGAAAATGAAGGCTTTAATAGGGGAACTCACGAACAAATTTTCAGAACTTTATTCCTTTTTGTAACTTTAATCCATAATTTTACCCCATTTTGAGTGAAAAATCCCTTCTTAGGATACTCCTAAAAGTGTTGCTCCGGTGTCTAAAGTCTAAAAATGAAAGATCGATAATTCAGGGATGCTGACAAACGTGTCGTGCTAAAAGTGATTAAAAGAAAATTCATTTTATTGGCTCCAAGTAAAAACCAATAGAAAAAGAGCCAGAAACGTCGCGACGCCTATCCCTTCTCATCATGTGAATAGTAAAATGGCGAAAATAGACGCAGAGCGACCGCCGAGATGCCGGAATTCAACGCTAAAATCTAGCACTTAATATTCAACTCTAGTAGCTTAAAGTCTGGATCAGTAAACACTTATTATATTATCTGCCCAACTCATCTCTATCTATCTATCTATTTTTTTAGCCTTCTTCGATCCATCTTTGGACATAGGCCTCCCCCAATAGCTTCCACCCTTCCCTGTCTGTCGCCGTGTTCATCCATCTACTTCCCGCATGTTTCTTGAAATCGTCGGCTCATCTCATTTGGGGTCTTCCCCTACTTCTTTCATTTTTTCAAGGTCTACAATACATTTGTTCCATCGATCGTCCTTCTATCTGATATTATGACCGGCAAATTTCCATTTTAATTTTGCTACTTCTCCTCTGACATCCCTTAATTTTGTTTTGCCATTCATTCCTTTTTTTAGCTGACACATATACTATACTATAGTAGTGTGAGCTATGGTGATCCTAATTTTTTCGAGAAAAAAAAAGTTGCTCCGATGTTAAAAATTTTTATATATCTTTGCGTTTCAGATGATTTTGAAACTTTTTTGTCGCGCCGTCTGTCTGTCTGTCTGTCTGTCTGTCTGTATGTCTGTCTGTCTGTCTGTCTGTCTGTCTGTCTGTCTGTCTGTCTGTCTGTCTGTCTGTCTGTCTGTAACGACCAACGCGCATAACTCAAAAACCGCTAAGCCGATTTTAATGAAATTTGGTACCTAGGTTGGGTCTTAGGTCAAGATGGTCCCATTTGAAAATGAACAAAATCCACCAAACACAAGCCAAGTAAAAGGGTGGGGGAAGATTTCAAAAATTAGAGTTTATGTGAAAATATGCCGTGTATGATATCAAACGAAAGGTAATTGAGTATCGAGTTAAACAAAATACATTTTAGTTTTTTTTTTCAAAAAGGGTGGGGGTAGATTTCAAAAATTTGAGTTTAAGTCAAAACATGGGTTGTGTGGTATCAAACAAAAGGTAATTTAGTCTGGAGTTGAATAAGATATATTTCAGGTTTTAGTTTTATTAGCTCGCACGTACACTATAACTATAGTACCTAGTGTGAGCTTAGGGGCCCATATATTGGCAGAGTATTATCTGTTAGCTTTGTTAGCTCCCGCTAAATTTCGCGGTTGTTTGTAAATTTTAAAACCACACAATTGGATAACGGACAGAGTACATTTTTCGCGCAATTGGACATGCGTACAAAGAATCAGTGAGATCCTTTTTCTACCGCCTCGAGAAAATGGCGTGTTAATTTCTTTCTCCAACTATTTCAAATTTCTACACTTGAAAGTGCTCGATTTTGGTGTACTGAAGCATAGAACTAGAAACTTCAGCCCTTCAGCTACGTGGTGCCATCATTAGATCCAGACAGGGGCCCCTTGGAACGTGGAGAAATTGGCTGCAAACTGGTGAGTGCTTTGTTTCTGATTTCCGTTGTGTGGTACCAACAATTAACCTATGAACCTTAATTATTTCGTGATTTCATATCAATATATTTATGTTTGTTCGCGCTTTCCTTAATTAAAATATATACAGTCCACTGCAGTTATCGTTTTTCTACCTGCGGGCAAACATAAGTGTTCCTTCGACCCGAATTAGTGAAATTTTACTCCATACGACGGTATTAATAAGTCGGCCATTTTCACACGGCGATCACAAGGCCTTGAATTTTGCCAATCGTATTGAACCGAGAGAGATATTCGCTCGACCTTCGGTATCGGCGCAGTTCACCTGTTTTCGGTCCGCTGCTATGGTAACGCAGGGTCTACCGCGTGGTCATTCAGTATAAACAAAAATCGAGAAGCAATCAAAACAAACAAGCAATTTCAGTGAATAGATGTGTTCCATATCATTTCGATATTTAAAACAATTTTCATCAATTGCGATAAATTAGTGCATATTTTCGACAATTCGTCATTTTTCTATTTCAGAAGCATTAATTTAGCGTTAATTGTATATTTACCGACATTTCTGTGATTAGATGTGTTCCATATCATTTCGATATTTAAAACAATTTTCATCAATTGCGATAAATTAGTGCATATTTTCGACAATTCGTCATTTTTCTATTTCAGAAGCATTAATTTAGCGTTAATTGTATATTTACCGACAATTTCGTCATTTCAAAGGTAAAAATCATGTCTATCAAAAAAGCCGTGCAAAAAACGCAAGGGTTTTTTATCTGCGATCACCGAGTGTTATGTGTTTTCACAGACCGCGGCAACGGACGAAAAAGCGAGAAACGAGTTTCAAGGTATTCCGATTTGGATGAAACCTTCGATAAATGCATGCTGGCACATAATGATGTCATTATGTTGATAGACGACTCGGACGACGAGGAGTTTAAAACTCAGGATGCGATCCTTTCATAAGCTCGTAAATATTTTTATGCGTGTAAGGGGGTTTACTCTAAAATGTTTTCGGTTGAGGCCCCATCCTTTTCGCGATCATATGTTCGACAAAACGAAACTCCAAAACTCAAAGAGTTAGGTATTCCCATATTTCGAGGCGATAAAAAATTATGGCCAAGCTTTTTCGATCTTTTTAATAACATTATAGATCAAAATCAAAGTCTAAGTAACGTTCGAAAACTTCAATATTTATTTTTATATCTTGAGGATGAGCCTTTAAAATTGATATCAGGGATTAGCTTATCTGATCAAAATTATAAAATTGCTTACGACAAATTAGTCAATAGATATCAAAACAAGCGAGACCTCGCAAATGATGCTTTAAAAACAATTATGAACTCTACCTTAAAAAACGAGTCAGCTAAAGAATTGCGTAATTTAATTGACACCTTTTCAGAATCCCTAGAAATTTTAAAATCACTTAGCTTTGACGTTGACAGTTGGGACTTTATTATTTTTTTCATTTTGTTAGAAAAATTTGATATTCCGACGCGTTCAAATTTCGAAATGAGTCACGCCAATACTAATACCGAAATTCCCACTTTTCAGTCACTTTTTCAATTTCTAGAAAAAAGATGTAAAGTTTTGGAATCACTTCCTCAATCAACAGCAACCAAAAAGGTGCCTACCTATCAAAAATCAAATTCTCTGCAAAATCAGTTTGGGCAAAAGCCTACCTATCAAAATTCAAATTCTATGCAAAATCAGTTTGGGCAAAAGCCCACCTATAAATCATACAATTCGCCTTTTATAGGACTGGCTGGCACCTCAACTAATTCAAGTACGGGAATAAAATGTCTCCGGTGTAATCAAGGTCACGTGCTTTCGAAATGTCAAACATTTCTCGACCTCTCACCTATCGATCGCCTATCTTTCGTCAAGCAGAAAAAATTATGTCTAGCGTGTTTTCATCCCTCGCATGGGGTAGATACGTGCAAATCAAAATATTCATGCAGGACTTGCAATAGTAAAAGGCACCACACTTTAACTCATATCTTAGAAACTAATAAAGAGTCTGGAAGCCAAGATACTAGTCCTGTCATTCACACACCACCTGTCAATAATCTTCATGTGTCATTAAATACCTCAGGACCTTCAGGTACCTTTCTTTTATGCACCGCCATAATAGATGTTATGGACGGCTGCGGAAATTTTCAACCTGTAAGGGCACTGCTTGATTCTGGATCACAGACAGTGTGTCATTTGTGGCAGCTTAAAGACGTTGCCGCCATCTTGTGACACAAAAAAACCCACTGAATAATTAAACGAATATCTGGAAGCAGAACTGTATTTTCCAGCTGGGTAAAACATTGATGTGCCCGGTAACTTTTATACAGTGGAGAAGGGGGGGTTCAGAAATAAGAAAATTTTAAGTGCGCCACATTATTTAATACCAATGTTTTACAAAGAAGATCTTAAATAAAATACAGTTCAACCCAAACGTTGTAGCTAAACAATGAAATTCTACCTACTTCCGAGGCTTCCAGAGTATTTGTGTAATTAAAAAACCAAAAAAATTGACTAATAGACGAGATAAAATTCTAAAAGATTTTTAACTGAATCAAAATGATAAAACTAGAAGCACTTTACAGGTAGATGGACTCCTTTAACAGGTCATAGTGTACCTACATCTGAGTCAGTAGCATAGGACTCAATTATATAAATGATTGTAAAAAAAAATATACTTCCAAAATCGTTCCATCATAGGGGAGATCTGGACCAAATATCTGCTGTCATCATTCTACGTTGGGTAGGATGAGACAGACAGCAACCCAGTCCGAGATCTACCCCATGAGGTAGAACAATGTAAGGAAACTGCTGAAAAAAATATAACCTCATCTCTCTTTTGTCTCTACAAAGTTGGTTCACTGGATTGTACAAATAACACAGAAATTTAGTTCATCTTGTATATTTTGATTGTAAAACCTGAGAAAAATACCAAACAAGTCAGGGACAAAATAGCAAGGCACTTTAAATAGGGCCAAAATAGCAAGGCACTTTAAATTTGACAGTAAAATTATCTTAAATAAATGAAATGAAGGAAACAAGTCAATGTAGTAAATATGCCGCAAAACTAGGGTTATGACGTCATACCTTATCTTGCGTTTACAAGAGGTGTTAAATTATACTGTAAAAATTATATTGGAAAAGACTATGTCTAAATTATATTGTGAAAATTATATATGGAAAAAAATTATAGTTAAGGCTTGCTCCTACCTTGGTCCTTGATTATTTTATGTATAAATGTGTGTTCTAGTTTGTAAACCTGGAGTTGTCCAGACACCTCCTCACTGCTACCGCTGCTCCTGGTTTGCCCGCGCCTCCCCTAATGACTAACTAGCACATGGTACTAGGGCAGCACGTGGTTTCGAATGTGTGCTGGATCTTTGCCCGAGCGTAGAACCCTGTGGAAAATGAAATGTTTCAGTTTCCTGGAATTCGTCAAATTTGCACGAAGTTCCCCTACACAGTAACTTAAATCGAGAACCCCATGTCGACTCAATAAAATAAAGCAGATTTAAACAGATGAACTAAAATAACCCTAATGTACCTTTCCCAGGGTTACAACTGGCTCGTCCGGCTTCCCACCAGCGTCCAGCCCAACTGTCCCGTCGATGGAATTGACAGGGCTGTAGACAAAGGAGAAAAACAATATATAGTTTTTATCCAACACGTGGTTAAAAGAAAAATATAAAAACGCCAACAATTCCCCACGTCTTTTGTCAAAAAAAAGTACATTTCCCACGAAAAATAATTACAATTTGGGAGGCAAATATTATCTTGAAGAGTCCTCAAATAATAAAAAAATGAAAAAAATAAAATCGAACTTACCAATGCTCTTTCCGTAGAAACGGCGTAGGCCGACTTAAATCCCCTTCAAAAGGGTATGAGCGTCACTTTAGATTTCGCCTAAACACGACGGACTCACTTCTACAGTTTCTGGGATATCTCCTGCAATTCGCTGCAGTGCCAAAAACCAAAAACAAAGGCGATCCCAGAAACTGTTGTCGACCCAGCCAAAATTCGTTAGCAAGGAGACCAGGCACTCCGTTGAGAACGCAAAAAAAATGAAGTGGCCGGAAACCGTTTTGTAAATGACAGTAAAACGACACGACTGGAAGAAAAGACCCGCGGTTTTCAAAGCTAACCAATGAGGAAATACAGCAATAGTTCCATCCCGGTATATAGGGGCCAGCACCGACCAAGGGGACATTGAAATTAGGTAAAACGCACATTGAGGTGTTGTCGGATCTATTTCCACGGTTGAAATTTTTATAACAAGGACGTCGAGACACCCTCCATACATAGACCGAACATTTGCTTACCGGACCCTTGCCGACATAGCAAGTAGAAGGAAAATAACCAGACGGACTATAAGAAGCTCAGCATTGAAACCATCAACTGTAAAATCAATTACTGGAGATCAGAACTTGCATCAAACCCAGAAATATTCGAACACTCAACCAATTCCCATATGAGTAAAGTTATACTGAGCGCAGAATTTAGTTGCACTCCAGTTACAGTCTTAGTCAAAAGTTTCCTTCGCTCTTTATAAATGTTTTCTCTAATATTCATATGGTTTAACGCCATTTTTGTAAAACATTTCTACAGTAATAAAGTTGTTTCTGAACCTGAACCCAAAAATACACACTGAACTACTGCTTAAAGGCACAAGAGTGTTCAGATATTAAGTTACACGATTTCGTTTATTCTTTTAGTCTTGGTTTTTATCCCTCGCTTATCTCCCATTTACAAAAGTGCATAACTCGTATTTATTTTATCTTCTCCTCATCAAATTAATAAAGATATCAAAGGGGCGGGGCCTCGGTTGTTACTGGTCAACCCAAATATGTTTTCGTACTATCAAAACTAGTTAATCCGTGAAGGATATGAGGTTCGGATTGTCCCAATATCCTCGAAAATAAACGTAAGGGAATGAAATGTTCATCTAAATGTTTTCTTCCTGTTACTGAAACCATTTGTGATGCGGCAACGCCGCCATTCCCCAGCATAACAGCTGTTTAACTTTATGAGCGTCAAGTAAACGACGAAACTACAGAAATAAACAAAACAATCAAAAGTTTTAATGTGATTTTCCCGAAACCTGTGATCTTAAATTCCAATTACGATGTCCAGATAATGCGATGTGCGTAGTGTCCACAGTAATTCGATGGGATGCCTCCTTCTAAGGTAACTTCCTAGACATTATATAACCTCCAAACTTAGCTCTATAAAATACCCTTAATTTGTGTACAGAAAGACGAGTCGAAGAGCCTTGATTATTTACCTGAATAAACAAATATGTAACGTTGCCTTAAACGTAAAAATGACACGTTACAACAGGACTCATCAGTGAAAAGTGTATTCAGCGTCTTAATCTTCCTAGGCGATGTTACACCACTGAAATATTCGGATTAAATCAAATGTCTTCTTTTACTTCCAAAGGGCTCGTTCAATGTCACATTAAGCCACAAGGACAGGTCACTCCTTTACTTAATTTCGAAGCCATTGTCGTTCCACAATTATGTTCCAATATGCCTACATTCACTTTGAACGATAATCAGTGGAAACACTTGGAAAACCTTAAACTTGCCGACCATCTTATTTCAAATCTAGACCTGTGGACCTAGTTATTGGTTGCGAGCTATTCGCACAGATATTCAAGGAGGGCAGGGTTCTTGGACAAATAGGGCAACCTTCAGCCCTTGAAACTATCTTTGGCTGGGTCGTCATGGGAAAGGTTGACGAAGTAGGTAGTCTTACGGAACGAACCAGTTGTTTTTTAACGAGTCATTCACCTTCTTTAGAGGTCATTCTCCCTAGGTTTTGGGAAATCGAACATTTGCCTAAAAAACAAATCTTATCAAAGGAAGAAAAACAAGCAGAATCAATCTTTACTGCGAGTGTAGTACGGCAACCGAGCGGTAGATTCATGGTAGATCTTCCGTTTAAAGATAAAATAAACCCTGACCTAGGAAATACTTATCCGCAAGCTTATCGTAGATTTTTACTTCTAGAAAATAGATTACTCAAAAATCCTGATCTGTACACTGCCTATCAAGTGTCATGCAAGACTATATCGATTCTAATCATATGAGTCTAGTTTTATCTAGTCAACCAAAGGTCGACGTATCATGTTTTTTAGCACATCATTGCGTACTAAAGCCGGAAAGCTTAAGTACAAAATTAAGGGTAGTCTGGGATTGTTCGGCAGTCACCCCAAAGAATATTAGTCTCAATGACACGTTGTTATCTGGACCGAAACTTCAAAAAGATATTGCTTCTTTACTCCTTATGTTTCGTCTTAATCCTATTGCCTACATTGCTGATATCAAACAGATGTTCCGTCAAGTCCTTATCAATCCTTATCACCGTCCTTATCAAAGGATATTGTGGAAGTTTTCTCAACAGGACCCACTTTCAGTTGTGGATATCGAAAATAGGCTGGGACGACGAACCAGATTCTTCTATCATCGACTCTTGGAACAAACTTCGTTCTGAATTCCCGCTTCTTTCCAATTTTCAATTACTCCGACAAATCAAACTGTCAAAAATCAATACCTGTCAAATCATCGGCTTCTGTGACGCTTCAATTCGAGGCTACGCAGGCGTCGTATATTTTCGTGTAGAAGAGGAAAACAATATATCTGTTTCTCTCATATCTGCAAAATCTAGGGTCGCGCCTATAAAGTCACAAACTTTGGCTAGGCTAGAACTCCTAGGCGCATTTCTTTTAAGCGAATTAATTGACTTCGTCTTATCTATAAATAACTTTTACAAATATCGTTACTTTCTGCGATTCGCAAGTCGTATTGCACTGGCTTTCATCCCCTCCTAATCGCTGGCAAACCTTTGTTGGAAATCGAGTCAGTAGAATCCAAGAAATCATTCCCTCAAACTCATGGCGCTACATTCCTTCTGCTTTAAATGCAGCCGATATTGCGTCACGAGGGGCCACCCCTTCACAGCTCATTTCACATGACATGTGGTGGAACGCACCGTCGTTTTTGTGGTCTCCCGAAAACGAATGGCCCGATTTTCATAAATCAAAAATGCCGATTGATTTCGGAGATATTAATCTGGAGGAAAAGCCAAAGGTCTGTTGCAATGCGATAATTGACGTTAACTTCTTAGATCAGCTTCTTATCAAATATTCATCTATATCAAAAATTCAACGTATCATTTGTTATGTCCTTCGAATAGTTAACCTTTTTCAAAACCATTCCTATCAAAAACCCACTAAGCCACCGGACCAAAAATTTATTTTTGAAAATATTGTTTTTCCTACCACCGGTGAGATGCAAAGTGCGTTACACCTTCTTATCAAACGCGTTCAAGGTTCTTGTTTTTCTGAGCTTTTTTCCGCGTTATCTAAGGATAAACCAATACCGAAACCTTTTCAAAAACATTCACCTTTTCTTGATGAAAATAATATCATTAGAGTCGGTGGCAGATTACAAAAATTTGACCTTTTGTCTTATTCTGCAAAACACCTCGTCTTACTTTCGAGTAACCATCGTTTAACTACTCTTCTTATCGAGTCCGCTCATCGACAATACCTTCATCCTGGGTTTAAAACATTACATAATCTGCTTTTACAGCAATTTTGGATATTATCTGCCAGACGGGCAATTCAAAGAACCATATCCAAGTGTTTGCAATGTTTTAGAATCAACCCTAAACCATATAGACCGCCCATAATGAGTTCACTTCCCGCTCATCGAATCAATCAACTTAAACCTTTTTCAAGTGTAGCTATCGACTTTTGTGGACCTTTCTTTGTGATTCCTCATCGTTACCGTGGTTGTAAAGCTTTCAAGTCGTATGTCTGTGTGTTTGTCTGTACGGCCACACATTGCGTGCATTTGGAATTAACCATGGAACTGTCCACAGAAGGGTTTGTAGGTGCATTCCATCGATTCATTTCCAGACGTGGAAGCGTGACGCAATGCTGGTCAGATCAGGGCAGTAATTTTATAGGGTTTCGTAACCAATTACTTGATTACGCAAGAAGTGCGTCCACCAGACTTTCTATTCGTTGGCATCTGGGACCCCCCCTCAGTCCACATTTCAATGGCCTGGCAGAAGCTGGCGTCAAAAGTTTTAAAACTCACTTTGTTCGACTTATCGGCGACCAGAAGTTGTCCATCATGGAAATGTCCACCCTTACCTGTCGCATAGAAGCTGTACTTAATAGTCGCCCTTTATCTCCTGCTTCTTCAGACCCACACGATCTTTAACCTCTTACCCCTGGGCATTTTTTGACCCTTGATCCCCTTAATTCAGAAATTCCGGAGTCAGATTTGTCCGAGGTTCCCCTAAATCGGCTCTCGAGATGGCAACTAATCCAAAAACTACATAATGATTTTTGGAAAAGGTATTCTGTAGAGTATTTGCATACGCTACAATAGCGACACAAGTGGGCTGATTCGTCCCCAAATATCAAATTAAATGATTTGGTTATCATAACGAGTGATCACATCCAATCACCTTTGAAATGGCCAGTCAGTCGGGTTCTCGAATTGCATCCCGGCGGAGACGGTCAAGTGCGTGTCGCGACGGTACAAACGGCTACCGGTGTTTACAAGCGGCCAGTTGTAAAAGTGTGCCTCTTGCCGAATTAAAAGTAATTTTAATTTTTTCTACCTATTGAAGTCAATTATTACAATAGGTAATTCTTTATTATTATTTTTTTAATTTTCTTTGTTTGTTTTGACTTTTTCGGGTTTTCGTTATCTCTAAATAAACTTACGCTACTTATCTGTTTTTCATTCATTTATATTTATCGGTCGATCATTTTTCTTATATCTATATCTGTCCGGCTGTTATTCTAAAATTGTGTGTTTTGGAGGGCAGTTATGTTAGCTCCCGCTAAATTTCGCGGTTGTTTGTAAATTTTAAAACCACGCAATTGGATGACGGACAGAGTACATTTTTCGCGCATTTGGACATGCGCACCAAGAATCAGTGAGATCCTTTTTCTACCGCCTCGAGAAAATGGCGTGCTAATTTATTTCTCCAACTATTTCAAATTTCTACACTTGAAAGTGCTCGATTTTGGTGTACTGAAGCATAGAACTAGAAACTTCAGCCCTTCAGCTACGTGGTGCCATCATTAGATCCAGACAGGGGCACCTTGGAACGTGGAGAAATTGGCTGCAAACTGGTGAGTGCTTTATTTCTGATTTCCGTTGTGTGGTACCAACAATTAACCTATGGACCTTAATTATTTCGTGATTTCATATCAATATATTTATGTTTGTTCGCGCTTTCCTTAATTAAAATATATACAGTCCACTGCAGTTATCGTTTTTCTACCTGCGGGCAAACAAGCTTTACATGTGACATTTGTTTTTTCATTGATCTTTGGGCTTTTGTTACCTTATCCATGTTTGATTTTTTAAGTGTCCAGGTCTGGGATTCATAGGTATGTAAGTACAGGAAGGATACATTGGTTATACATTTTCGTTTTGAAGTACTGAGGATATTTTTTATTTTTTTTATGTAGCTTAATTTACCGTATGCTGCCCAGGCCATCTTACTCGTCTCCTACTCGAGTCAGCTGTTTTGGTTTTCTTTTTTTAGTTTAATAATTTGTCCCAGGTATATATATTCCTCTACTTGTTCTATTTCTTCTTAGTTTATTCTGATCGTGATATCTTCAACTATGTTTCTTATGATTTTAGCTTTAGGGTAGTTCATACTCAAGCCTATCATTTTAGCTGCTGCATCCAGTTCTTCCAGCATTTTTATCAGTTCTTCTTTCTTATCTGTTATTAAGGCGATATCATCAGCATATCTTAGGTGGTTTAAGTATTGTCCATTTACTTTGATGCCCATTTCTTCCCAATCTAAGTTCTCATACCAAATTTGAAATGGCAGCTCAAGCATGAAAATCATGACAATATTGGAAAAAATTGGGAATTTCTTAATTACAAAAAGTACCCTGAAATCAACGATCGATTTAATCAGGATATAAAATATTTCGCGTTTCATTTTAAAGCAAATAAATAAGTTGTTTATTACTTATGTATATCTGAATCGGAATTATATAAAATTCACATTGCAGCCTAGCAGATTTATTGTTTTATTTTGCACTAAATATTTTCTGCCACAATAATTTAGTCCCATTCAAGCAATAAAAGTTACTTATTTTGCAATTATACAATAATGATTAATTCATGTGTGGGTTTATTTTGAAAAGTTTAACTTGTTTGGCTATATAGGAGTTATTTTTTTGCATATGTATTAATTAGAGATATTTGACCCGGAAATTACAAAACTGTAACCAACATCGTGGGCTGTGAGATTTTCAACCGTACCCAATTTTTCTTAGGCGCATGCGTCAGCTGCGCTTATTAACTGACAGACAGCGTAATAGGTGGGGTGATTGGTGCACTACAATTCACGATGGCATGACGCATTGGCGATACATGCGCAAAAGAAAAACAAAAACGCATTCAGAAAAATCTAAGAGATGGTATCGATTTGGGAAATGTGGGTACTTTTTAACCTTAGTTCAAAGAAAACCAGTGGCGGCTGCTGACCTTATAAATTGGGGGGCAGAAATTTAAATTGCATGAAAAACGTGATAAAAAAACTTACCGAAACAATTTTATTTTAGTATTTTCGAAACAAGCAGCTACATGGTGTAGTTTTTAGTTTATTTGTTTATAGATAAAGTCCACTCGCCTTTCTTTTTTATGGCCCCGTAGACCAACCTCAAAAATCCCACAGAATTTTAAACAATCTATTAACCTACTAAGTATATGTCCAATTTTTGTCACAATGTTCGGTAATATTTTGCCTATAGGCACTATTCAATTGGCACCTAATATCAGTCTTGCCTAGCATAGAAAATTCTAAACAGGCTTTTGACAAGTAAATAAAGGATAAAGTATAAAAAATTGTGTCTGCAATAGGTCAAAATTGGCGTCTAAATATCATGTGACATATGCCATTCAATGTCGCATTTATAAAGGATAAAGTTAGCTAAGGAGTGCGTGCAAAAGGTTCCTAATAATAACAAACGTGGAATTTCGTACCCGTGAATTTAAAAATCAAACAAGTGTCGTGGCTAATCGGGCAAAAAGGAGTGATGAGCCACGTTTGTTAGTATTATTTGGCTTAAAAATTCCGTTGATTGACGCTCACGTGTCTTGATGACGGGTAAAAATGCAATATGCGTTGATCCGGCCTGAAAGACAAAGAGCTGTCGTAGGTCACGGATTATAGTTTGTTTTCTTTTATTTGTATTCGATCTTTTCATTGATCGATATTGTATAGCAGTTTTTCGCCTGCTTTTGTTTTTTGTTGCTTAGAGTATTATAAAATTAAAGTTTTTGATAAAAAAATTTACCAAACCAAAAAAAGACTGTTGTTTTTATATTTTGAACGCTGCCATCTTGGATTATATTAGGCATATATCATTTGTTATGAAATTCTTAAAATCAGCGACCCTTATTTAAAATAAATTGATGTACTATACGGCAACAGTAGTTCTGCCAAACAAGAGTGAAAAAATAACTTTTTTATCTAAACTTAAACGGCCGCCATTCTTGAATGTTAAATGTCAAAATTGGGTTACTCTTACTCTATAAGTCGTGAAGTTTTCTTTTTTTTTCATATTAAGCACCGTGCCAGATTTGATAAGCTTGTCAATAGCTTTAATATAAGGTGCCAAAACTGAATATCGCACAAAAATTAAATGATATATCGAAAAAATGACGAATTTTTTGAGATATAGCCGCCATTTTGTTTCGAAGTGACAGGTGTCAAATTTTTAAAAAATTTTAAGTTGAGTGGCTCCCGCTTAAAACAGGGAATTTATTTTTTTATTAACTTTGGCAACCACCATCTTGGATTCTAAATCCGAAAAATCCGGGATCTTTAGATAAAAATTTAGCTGTGGGTCATAGGATAGGTAGTACTATGCCAAATATAAATATACCCTTTTTGCAGCTCCTTTTACAGTTTTACTCTACTAATAATAGAAAGCATAAAATCTTCTTAACGACTAAATAATTTAAATTTTGGACTATATTTTATAAATTTATACTCAAATTTCCTTAATAAAAACACATTAAGAAATTCATTTTTTTAAATTTTACTAACGAATCTGTTATGTTTGACTAGGAAATGAAAATTAAATATTATTCTTTCTTGTTGCAGGCAATACCCATTTTGTTGCCCATTTAAGGCGTTCACATAAGTATGTAACATGCAATATCCTAAAAATGCTTATTCAAGAAAGTCCCCATGTCCACTTGCTAGCTCCACAATAAGAACGAAAAAACTAAAATTTAGTTTTAAAAAGCCAACTCAACAAGCAGATTCTGACCTTGAAGAGGGATCGTATACGAGCCGTGAGTGAGAGACTATTACTCCTCACAAATGGCAACAACGCATCATCGCAATGAGCCGAAGGGACTGCGCGTGCACACAATTAGTTTTAAAATTTGGCGCGAACATTTAATAAGCACAACTAGAGTAAGTTAGTGGATCCTGGGCCACTTTCTCACCTGGCACTTGGATATAAAACTGAGCTAAGTTAAAACTTATCTTAATCTAACACTTATGTGGAAGTGACTTGCACAGTGTCATACTTAACTCTAAGTTTCACGAAACCAACAAGGAAAAATAATAAGATGCTTTTTAGCTTGGAATGGGTCATAAAATTGACAATTTTGATATATTTCGATTGTTGTGGTTCTCTGGTCGTGTTTGTTTATTGTTTATTTATACATATATTTTTGTTCATTTTAATATTTTACTCATTTTTTAAAATAATATTTGTTATCTCTAGTTGATAATAGTGATTTAATATTTAAGGTTTCTTTTGTTTATATCACTTTTTTACAAAAAAAAAAATTATGTGTTTTAAAGTTTATTTTTTAGAGCCATAACTCGTCACTATCTCGTTACATATAATGATTACTGTTGACAGCAAATTAAACAAATTGGGTCTTAATAGAACTATGTATTTTCCCATATTTTTAAGTTTTTATCTAATTGTCTTAAATCAATGAGATATTTGGGGAGTACAGTGTTCTGTAATAGATTTCTGAACATATTCTCTGTTCCTGTTTTAAAGGCCGCAGTAGTTAATTAAAGTAATTTAGTTAAGTGGGTTTTAAGTCGATAGACTGTTCACTCAGTTTAGTTACTTACTAGAGTTTGCTAAATCACCTCAAGCTAAAACAAAGGTTTACACGAAGCCAGAGGCCATGAATACTTTAACAGCAAGTCGAGTAGTAACACTGTTTGGTTATTCACTAAATTTTTTGACTCTCCAGATACGTTTAGATGGTATATGACCAGTCAGTTGTCTTAGTGGTGGGGGCTGCTACTCGACATCAAAAATCGAATAGTTTCATTTACTAAACTCGACCCTTGACTTGCCTAAGCCAGTACTCAACCACTCAACTATACTTCTGGTTGTATATAAATCAGCCATAATGTTTTTATTTAATAAATATATAAAGTTGGATTTATAGTTCTGTAAAGTAAGTAGTAACACATAAGAAGTAAGATACAAGGAAAAATAAACTATCCTTCAAACATGTATTTTTATTCCTTGACTTACTTTACGGAACTATGAATCCAGCTTTGGCATTTTTCTGTTTATGTTTTTATTAAAGTGAATAATATTCAGAAGAAATATAAAACAAGATTTTTTATTTAATCAAGAGGTTTTGTATCCATTTGTTCTATAGTACAGCACATCTGCCGTGCAAAGCAGAAACCTAGTAAGTCAAAAACTAGTGTTTTGGGAAATAGAGTTTGAAGTTTATTTAACTACATACTAACTATAGTTTATTCAACTACATACTAACTACATAACTTCCTTGTTTTTCAAGATAGCCACATTCTAGAAAAAACTGAATGGTGCCGTTTTTTACGGCGATTTCAATGACATAAAAATCTCATTTTAGAGTAAGTCGAGTTACTAGGTTTTTGCTTTGCACGGCAGACATGTAAATCACCAAAGAAATTTATAAAAACATCAAAACTTGCATTTAGGTGGTAGAAATTCTAGCACTTACACTAAGTGGAAGAAATGTCAACTTAAGTGGAACTTTGACAGCACCTCCAAGTCCATAAGTCAAACTAACTCGAACTTAAGACTTAAGTGCTAGGTGAGAAAGTGGACCCCAACCCACTCACATGTATTAGCACTCACGGATTTCTTATAACCTTAAAATAAATTGCTGACATCAATATCGCTGAAAAACTTAAAAATCACTGCAGCATGTGTTTGATTTCTGACCCCACTTAAGTTGGAAGCACTGTTTTTTTTTGGGGAGTTTGCGCTATTTGCGTCACTGACACAGAGGCAGGCGCGTCGTTTTTTGACAACTTTGGCTTACATTCCTAAAGGGGCCTACAGACACGCGAGCATTTCTTGAGATTAGTACGCGAACTAATCTCTGCATACATGTACGTTTGGTGGAATTGCTTACACACACGAAGACAAATTAAACGTTCTAAATATAAACACGATATTATCAATGCGTTTTGCCTAGACACCGAGAGATTTGCTCGCGTACATTGTGCGCGCGAACTAATCTTCGAGAGTTAAGGGACCTACAGACACGCGAACATTTCCAGAGATTAGTACGCGCGTACAAGTTTGCGCATACTAATCTCTTCGTGTGTAGACAATATCCGCCTAAAATATCTCTCGAAGATTTGTTCGCGCGCACGATGTACGCGTGCAAATCTCGCGGTGTCTAGGCAAAACGCATTGATAATATCGTGTTTATATTTAGAACGTTTAATTTTGTCTTCGTGTGTGTAGGCAATTCCACCAAACGTACATGTATGCAGAGATTAGTTCGCGCGTACTAATCTCAAGAAATGCTCGCGTGTCTGTAGGCCCCTTAAAGCTTGCCAGTTTGGACACTCGATCACAGCGGCGCCTCCTTAGACCCTCGTTTTTCCGCACCTAAACCACCGCTTATCTTCACACTGTTCTGTGTTAATCAGCTGATCGTTCTTGTATTTTCTAAAGTTCAAGTAAGTATTCGTTTTCGTAAGTGTAATTTTTAAGGATTTTATCAAAAGTTTTGTTTGTAATTGTACCAGCCATAGACGAAAGTGCAAACAGTTTCTAACTTCATCTCAGTAAGTGTATAACCCACATAGAATTGAAAAAACATTCACTACTTTAAAGGATATTCTTTTGAGCATAGGCATAGCCTATTCTTAAAAGAATATTCAGATCTTAAGTATATAATTAGTATACGAGTCCATAAAATATTCATTAGGAATGGACAAATCATACTATTAGCACATACTATGTGATAAAATTTTGTTTTAGCACATGCATAGTATATACCAAATATGAACCTGCCCAAAATATCTTTGGATTATCATGGTAAGAATGTTCCGAAATGAAGTGGAAAAAATATCAAAGTAGATGTCGCTACTTCTCAAAAAAATTATTATACACACGATACGATGATAACCCACATAGCACAAAAATCACATCAACGTTAAATTAACGTGAACAAAAATAACAAAGTTTTTTTTTACTATACTATTTTGTTGAATCTACATGTTTAAAGATAACTTAAAAACAAGGAGAATTCAAGCCTTAAAAATGTACGTAGTTTAAGACTAACTTAAACATTGTCTTGAAGTGTTGTCAAGACAATTTTATAGATGGCGCTCAAGGCAAGACAACATATCTATTTATCTATCTATATACATTATGTTTTTTTTTAAACTAAACAAGATTTTTTAACCGTAAACACTTTCACAGAATATTAATGTGTCTCTATCAGGTTAATAATAGATGCGTCGTGATCGTGAAGGATCAGGGATTAGTTCCTAAACAGGTTTTTGGAGTTTAGATGCCAGTGAAAAATCCCGACAATAGGTGGCGCTGCTGCTAGTAAAATCTCAAAAATTTTCGGTAGAAAAGCCATGCAAGTCGTGTTTTAAAATTCGTGTAGAAAAGATGTGAATCTAATGTGAGTTTAACGTTGATAAAAATCACTTGAAAATAACGTAAAAACATTGCTGTTTTAACTTGATAATGGCGTTATTACAACGCAGTTTTTAGCAACGTTATTTTTATAACGTTAAGAATGACCTATTAAGCTTGTTTTCATATATGAAATAAACGTTATTTTCTAGCAGCTTTTAAAATCAACGTTTTTTTTTCTCACGCCTTTTTTACATGTTAAACACGTGATTGTGCTATGTGGGCACCTTAAGGAAAGTGTCACATCAAGAATTTAGTGTTGACTTTAGGATAAAACAATTTGTCTTTTATAGGTGCAAAGCTTTTGAGCAACCCATGGAAAAATATAAATATTCCTGAAGGAATCCGTTTGGAACATTTAAAGAATATATATTCGGTGATTGGTGCCAGGGACGTACTAAGTATATAATTAGCATATACTTGCAAATATGCTAAGCACATGCCTTAATAGGCGAATAGTGTAGGTGGTGGTTTTGACCATAGGCCAATAGTGTGAGTGGGGTTTTGACCTTGAAAAATTGCGAAGGCCATTATCTTTTGTGTGCAGAGACGAACAGTGTGGGTGGTCTTTTTGACCTTGATATGATATCGCATAGGTGTGATATTATATCAAGATCAAAAGCACCACCCACACTGTTCGCCTCTGCACACAAAAGATAATGGCATTGGCAACTATGCGATATCATATCAAGATCAAGATTAAAAAGACCACACTATTCGCCTGTCATGATGACGTAATTACCTTCTCATTTTGGGCTGAAAGGTATATATCGCTACTACTTATGTATGTTCTAAGCATGTATAATTTCTATGTGGGTAAGTGTGTTAACACTGAAATCAGTGCTACCACGGAAATAAGATCCACAACGTCCAAGGGATGGTACAGAGATTTGTTATAACAAGCGTTAGCCCCACTTTAAAAATTAGGCATCTGAGTGCTAGCACCATAAGAAAGTTATTTTTTTGACAAAGAGGGTTTTGACAAAGCTTTGTTTCAATTATTATTGTATAAGAGAGTGAAAGTTGCAACTGAAAGCGCCGTCAATTTACAGAGAGCATAACGTGTTTGTCTTGTTTAATGTGTTGAAAAAATTTAATGCAATAAATGCATAAAGTTGCATTTACACTATGCAAAATATTTCATAAATTTTTGTTTGGTAAACATGTTGCCTAAAACCAATGATTACAGTGTAGTCATTGCTAAAATATAAACCTCCAACTTTTGCTTTATAAACTTTTGTTTGGTAAACATTCTTGACTAAAACTTAAACATGTTTTATAAACAAAACAAAAACAATTGTGCCGGTAAAAATTTTATCATTTTACGCCAATCAAACACTTTGATTCAGAAAGACAGATAACCCCGCAGATATTTGATAAGACATAGTTGTGCAGGTGCAATAGTTTAGAAGTTATAAGGTATAATCTAAACAGACATTTTGCCCCCTTGCGCCCCCTAGGGGCAAAATATATATCGCACACCCGCTGACAAAGAGTCACAACTCAAAAATCACCGTTATTGAGATAAACATGCCGCCATCATCGAAATAACTTGTACTTTCTTCCATAAAAGCGTCACATTTATGTTTCCACAATTTACCGCGAAATGGCGATGTGACTCTTTTATTTTGCCCAGTTTAGCTTAGGATGCGTTCCTGTACAGTGTCACGTGAGTGTCACTTCTGACTTTATAACAGCGTGAACGTGGAGTTTCATCCTGAAAAGAGTCACATTTCGAGTTGTGTAAGTTTTCGTGTGAACTATTGGTTAAATCTGACCCATATAACAAGTAAAATACTGTTCTTTTTTGTGCTGTGACTGTTTTTTCGAATTGTTCAGTGTACTTAGAATCAATGAGAATTAGAAAAAAATCTTTTGAATTTATTAGAGAATAATCACATTCCCAGTTGTTATTCAGCATTTTATAACTCGTTGTAAAAATAAATACAAAGTTTCGTCTTTATCTGTTTTCTTTTTTTATATTATTTACCATCCTGCGTGACATCCTGATTTACAACGCCATGATGCCTTGTTCTAAAAAAGTGTTACAATATAGGGTTTTTGTCTTTTTTTTACTAAAAACGAAAAAAATAATTTTTTCTGAGAAACGTACTGCACCAATTACATTGATTCAATAGGTTGCTGTTGATATAAAATAACAAGTTAACTCGTAATTTGTCATGTAAGTGAAAACTAAATCTTTCTAATGAACTAAATTCTTTAACAGCGATTTTCTCAAAACAATGTTTTTTGAGAAAAAGAGCGATATATATATTTTTTTTTTAACAGCCAAAAAATTTGTACGTGAAGGCCGATGTGCGTGTTAAGTTTCATTACTATAGCTTAAACCGTTCATAGTTGAAAAAATGTGTTGACACCCTAACCTTACTTTTTGACTAAGATAATTTTGGGTCTGTTAACAGGTCATTAGTGTTGGTGGGATCATAAATGATCGATTACAACAGGTATTGTAAAATCTTCATCAAAAAGCCCACGAAAGACGCTACGGCCTCGGACTAGTAAAATTAAAATTTATTGTTGATCCAGAAATTTTTCTTTAAAAAAATTATCTTCTGCGTTCCCTTGATCTAGCGGTTCTAACGTGGAACCTGTAAGACAGAAACCTGTTGCAAAACCAGTGGAGGATCCAGGATTTCGAGGGGGGAGGGGCCAAGGAGGAAGAAAAAAACAGAATATATCTTCTCCTTGTTGTTTGTATTAAGTCTAAGGTCTGAAATAAAAATTATTGTTAGGCATAGAAACTGCGCTGCAGACGAAAATTTTTGGAATACTAAGTAATTTTTACCAAAAAAATTAAAAAATGTTATATTGCGGGTAAATTTTGTTAAAAATTGCTGTTAATGCAGTGAAATTTTTTTCCTCGAACTAAAAAAAAAAGTTTAATGTCAGTAAGGTGGGGGAGAGGTGTCCGGGCCCCTCTGGGTCCCCCCTGAATCCGCCACTGTGCAAAATCCTATTTTGCATTGTAAAACTTGCTTGTTGCACAACTTCTTTTACTGTATTCTTAAACTTGTTGCAAGACTGTATTGTACAACAGAAGTTTATTAAACATGTTAAGGCTTAATATTCAGGCCAATACTTTTATCATTGGGCTAATCTTTAAGCCACAGAAATATCGATGGTCTCAAATCAATAGGGGAGATTGGTATAATATGGCACACTTTTTATTAAAATGCTCAAAAACAGGGTGTTTTTTATAGGTAACAGTTACTTTTTTGAGTATTTATCGTACGCTTCTGGAAAAACCCTCATACACGTCGATTTTGTTTGTGAGGGGGACACTTTTTGGCTATTCCACCATTTTTGTAGCACGCACCCCCTTTGAGAGTTAAACTGTACCCGTACATTTTGAACAGGCAAAGTGAGTTTAGTTATACCTCTAGAATATATTTATAACCGTGGAAAAATTTCGAAGATTTATCGATTAGTGAGATATTAGCCTTCAAATTTTCAAATTTAATATGGATTGATAAAATAAAAATTAAATAAAAAAAATATAACATTCTAACAATTTAAAGAAGGGCTTAGAGATGAAAATTGTGTTATTAATAAGTGTGCCAAATATCATGCCTGTATATACATACAGCATGGTTAAATGCTATAGGAATCATGGGAAATCATTAATGTACGTAAGAAAAGAACAATTGTATATACATAAAATATGTAGTATCTAAGAAAAATAGATAGAAGTTTACATAAGGTTACGCCCATTGTTTCAGTAGCAGTGTTCCATCAACCCGTTCGACGGTCATAAAACCGTCCAAAAAATCCCAATGCGCACGCAATGCAGTACGAGGAGTACAAGGAGTGTTTTAAAACGGTTTTGGTTAGATGGAACGACCAAATAACTGTCCAAAAACCGAATGCTGTTCGATTTACTTCAGGCATGTGATCACATGCGAGAGAGTTTAATTAAAAGTCACGTAACTAAAAGAAAAGGTAGGTTTGGCGTCTCGCGTAAAGATTAATCGAAGGCAACGTATGAATTCGAGAGCACGAAATTAAAGTTGCGCACAGAAAGCATAACACAATTACATAGGATTATCATAATATATTTTGAATTTTAGTTCCTTAAAATGCAGATAAAATTACATTAATTTAATTTATATTCAGAAACTATAAACCACTACAGACTGCCTAATAAACTAAATATATTAAAAATTAAAACGAACTTGCATTAGCACATATTTTTGGACGAAACTTGTGAAAAAATATTTATTTTTTCTAATATCATAAGTTTTATGTGAAATGTATATATTTATTTATTTTATTTTGTAATTTGATTTTTACAAAATATTTGTGAAATTACCTACATATTATAGAAAGCCTTAATATTCACAAGGTTTTTGCGATTTTATTCATTTTTAAAAAATAGAGATCGTGATACTTCTAAGAAGTTAGGCAAATCGGATTCTGTAGCTTGTATAGTTAATGAAATCGTTTGTTCATCCGCCAAATCTGGTCTAAAAGTTCACATCCAGTGTTACCTCTCTTCTTTTAACTTTCAGTTCACAGGTCACCGGGATTTGTTGCGATCGGGGTAAACCCTTATGTTTCTATTCCTACCCAATCACCTGCTAGAGGTGTTGAAAAAGTAACTATTTGTTACAAATAACGGAGTAACGAATACCGATCCGAAAATTAAATGATTACTTTCGTTACTTTGATTCCTTTAATTCCTTCGATTATTTTATTATTTGTCTCTATTATTATTTATTTTTAGATTTTATGTATATCTTTGTAAGGCATTAGATTTTTAAAACAAATTGTACACAGGACAGTTTTACGTAGTTCCTACCTTTATTTTTTAAATTTTAGCCCGCATTTTGAAAATATCAATTAAATATTACCATAATATCAACTACAAAAATATACCTAAAAGTAAATGATCTTCGAATTAACGACAGTCCGAGGATTTTGCACTAATTGTCTGATTAAATTAAATACAGTTACAGTAATCAAAGTAACAATAGTAATATATAAAATTACTTAGAAGTCGAGTAACGATTAATAACGAGTATGCAAAAGAAACGAAAATCAACACATCTATCACCTACTAAACTAGTTTTATTTCCAAGCAGGCTACCCTATGGTCAGTATAGCTTTTTTCCATGTGGTATACCTACAACATTCCGCAGTTCCCTAGTAATAAAAATTAAGAGGCTCACCCCCCCCCCCCACGCTACGCCACTGGCTAAACAGTATTCAGTTCGGACATCACTTAGCATTTCAGGTGTCACTGAGTGTAGGATGGTGATAATTTTTGCCCGAAGTTCATCCAAGCTAGTGGCTCTTAACTTGGGTGCCAAATTTCGTGATCTTGAAGGCTCTTGCCTGTTTGTCATA
The DNA here is from genome assembly GCA_963576565.1 of Aspidapion aeneum. Lineage (NCBI taxonomy): Eukaryota > Metazoa > Arthropoda > Insecta > Coleoptera > Brentidae > Aspidapion > Aspidapion aeneum. The sequence goes on from OY755039.1 coordinate 116,366,815, forward strand.
AATCGCCTTGGAAACGTTTTGTTCAAAAACACTCTCACAGGCAAAGTTTCATGAGCTGGGCAACCATCTTGCATAAACCAAATTTGGTTAAAATCAAAACTGCCACCTGTCGAATCGATGAACAAAGGACCAATGATAGTGTCACCCAATATCCCAGTCCATGCTGTATAATAGCCACAACAACCTTACCTCAGCAGCTTTGGTCGTGGTCTTCTTTAAGCTACACTAACGATTTTGGAAAAAGCTCATACTTTCAAGTTTTTAAAATGCAAGCGTGCGTGCGTTTTTTATCAACCTGATTTTTTTTTAAATAAAACTTAAATAATTCTGTATTATTGTGCTTCGTAGGGTAGATATTTTCCTTAATCTTCCCCATGTTTTTTTAACGAGGCACCTTTAACCTTATGGTGCACATGTTGGGCGTCTTTTGTCATTATGTCACCAAAATGTATTAAAATAATAGTGATGTTAATGTCATCCAAATCATTAAAGCACCTATCATTACGGAAATAATACAACTTTTATGTGATGTGATGATTTGTTCAAAATACTGATTTTAAAGATTAAAACTGTTTTAATGTCATCCTAAAACTGCCTTATCTCGTCTGGAAAGTCCGGAAATTCAGCGTGTTTTAAAAACTGCTAAAGAAAATCGTTTATTAAATCTTTTTATTAATTTTCCAATTCCAAACAGCGCACTGTTTTTTTGTATTCTCCAAATGAAGGAAAACACAATCAAAATATAAGTTGCTGCACTTGAGCCGGCGGCCGGCATCACTTGAGCCGGCGGCCGGCATCAAACGACGAATCGCACACCTGTTTTGCAGCGGGCTACTGGCTGATGAATCTCTGACCTGCTTTGCAGTTAGGACCGGCGGCAGCCTACGTCGATACGCTATATTTCCATTGATTTTTGACAAGTGCAGCAACTTATATTTTAATTGTGTAAACTTGGCCTTTAGTAAGAAACCTAACCAACAAAACCAAATTTGGACTAACCATAAAAACAATCACAAAACTAATATTTGACATTTTTACACGCGCCGGTGTTGTTTTGGAGGGATTTTTTCTTTAAGACGCTGGCGTTATTCTTATAGTCGTGGGAAATCCAACATGTGCAACCAATCTGACACTGAAAATAAATACGCGTCGGCCTATTGAACGGGTCACATTCTATTTTTTGTATAACACTCCGGGAGAGTCTAAAAACGCAACGCAGTTAATTTTTTGCATTAAGAACATATTTCATTTTAGAGTTATGAAAGATGTAGCGAGGGCGAAGATCTACGGGGGGGGGGGGGGGGAGATGAAATTTTCCCTCCCAAATCCAAAAATATATTTACTTGTGACACACAGAATATAACTTCTGGTCAGACTCTAGGAAGATTCGCCGCCGGGCTGACTCGCAGCCGACCCGATTATCCGCCAGGCCAAATCACCGCTTCGCGTCGCCGCAGTTTTTGTTTGCAAGTTTGTTTATTAAACGGTTTATTTATTCTTTTATTTAAAATTTTGCGACAGAGCTTTTTGAACTACTTTCGAGGTAGGTTTTATATCTATTTGACCGGCGGATAGTTCCAGGGACAATGAAATTTATTATTTTTTAATACAAACAATTCAAACTGGCGAATCCAAATTGACGGAGTTTTTTACTTATAAACCAATTTGTTTCAAATTTGAAGCAATACGGTGAGATTAAGCCTAACTAATACAATTTTGACCTTAAATCTAAAAACATCAAAATAACGCTTCAAAATGTTTATCAACAGGTATACAGGGTGTCCCAGAACTAATGGTACATAGTTAAACGGTAGATTCCCTGGGTCAAAATATTACGATTTAGCCACACTTACCTTAGTCCAAAAGTTCGTACTAACCGAGATACAGGGTGTTTAACTTTATTTTTTTAATTCGATTTTCTTTAATAACTTTTTTACTAATTCATATTTTTGCAAAAAATAACCAGCGTGTAAGTTTTTTTGAAATTGGCAAGACGATTCCGTTAAAAATTTTGATGTACAGTGTACAGGGTGTTCCCTGGACCACTAGCATTGCATTAAAATCAATGCCTTTTTTTTGTGCCTCGGTGTATACCAGTTTTTATGTAAAATAATGGTTTTCCCATCCTTTTTATGTAAAAAAGTTATACTGTTTTAAAGTCGCTCAGAGCAACGGTTTTTGAAATGTTTGCATTTAAAATTTTTAGTGATATGCCTAATTTATGTATGATACTTTCTTCAATTCATTCTACTAATTAATATTTTTGCAAAAACTAAGCAGCATGTCGGTTTTTCTGAAATTTGCAAGACGATTCAATTGAAAAATTTGATGTACAATGTACAGGGTGTTCTTTGGACCACTACCATTGCATTAAAATCATCAGTGTATTTGTTTGTGCCTCGGTGTATACTTAAGCAGGTTTTTAAACAGAATATTATTTTAATTATTAAATAATTATTAATAACAAAAAAAAATAAAACCAATTATAAAAATTATACACGTTTTATTGCAACAACAAATTTTTAGATAGAAAAACAAAAAAAATCTGCAATAAATGTTCGAAATGGCCACCGTTAACCTGAATACATTTGTTTATTCGCTTTTTGTACGAACGTCTGATTTTACAATGAAGATTTGCATTTCTGAACGCCACTCCAGCATTTTGAATTTTTTGAAATAGTTTTTCTCGGGTATGTATCTAGCCTACAATAATAAACAGTTTTAAGTTTGATTTACAATTTGTCAATTTTAAAATTTTAACTTAGTTGCTGAAAGCGCCATGCTTAAGAAATTTTATATTTTTTTAAAGAAATAATAAAATATTAATTTTATTGATTATTAAAGTTTTGTTTCAAAACAATAAAAAAACACTTGCAATAATAAAGTATACGTACTTACCATTTAAAAAAAACTAATACGAAGAGGTTTTTGTTCCTCATTAAAAACAAAGCCCTACACAGTTGCAATAACGAACAATGATAACACACTTATGATAATTCAAGAACCACCCTGTATATTTTTTAACTTAATATTTCTTAAGAAAACATCCAATCTTAGAATGCTATAAAAAAGTATTGATTATGCATAGCTAATATGTATGAAGTAGGTAAGAATTTAATTAAAAATCTTTTACGCATACAATAAAAACTTCTAATTTAAATATCTTGAAAACCGTTGCTTTAAGCGACTTCTAAACGCTATAACTTTTTTACTTAAATAAAATAAAAAAATTAATGTTTTTATAGAATCTTGTAAACACCGAGGAACAAAAGAGTTAGACCAATTTTAATGTACCGGTACCGACCCAGAGAACACCCTGTATAATATTTATTTTTTTCACCAAAATTAAGTTGTCCATGCCCCAAAACCACCAAACCGAATTTTTTTTACAAAATTATTAATAAGCAGAAAGAATTGAAGAAAGTATCATACATAAATTAGGCATATCACTCACATGCAATAAAAATTTTAAATGCAAAAATCTCAAAAACCGATGCTTTGAGCGACTTTAAAACAGTACAACTTTTATACATAAAAAGGATGGGAAAACCATTATTTTACATAAAAACTGGTATACACCAAGCCACAACAAAAATACCCTGATTTTTATGCAATGGTAGTGGTCTAAGAAACACCCTGTACATTGTACATCCAATTTTTCAACGGAATCGTCTTGCCAATTTTAAAAAAACTTACACGCTGGTTAGCTTTTGCAAAAATATTAATTATTAAAAAAGTTATTAAAGAAAATCGAATTAAAAAAATAAAGCTTAACACCCTGTATCTCGGTTAGTACGAACTTTTGGACTAAGGTAAGTATGGCTAAATCGTAATATTTTGACCCAGGGAATCTACAGTTTAACTATGTACCATTAGTTCTGGGACACCCTGTATATATCAAATTTAGAACTTGAGGTATTTCTTTATTTATTTATAAGATCACATGTAAAAATACAATGTTATTGCAGTTTAAGGTCGCTAATTATGATTTTTGACTTAAACTAAAAATAAAAGTCAAAATAGCAGATCCAAAATGGTGGCAGGGCTATCAAAACGGACGGGCCACGATCCTCCACTTTGTTGACGTCACATCCGGGGCTGATTTTTTTTTGACGGTCACGTTTTTTTTAAATAACGCCGTTTTTGAGATTGTTTTTACTTTATTCTTGCAGAACAATTTTTTTTAAATGTATAGTAATCCTTAATTTTTCATAGCCGCTTCATTAGCTCACACAATAATTCAGTTTAAAGCAGAAGCAAATGTGACAATCACAGATGACAAAGTCAAATACATGTCAAATATAACAGTTGGCATGTGGTACATGGCGGGTAATTTGAATTCAAAATAAGAAATGCTAAATCTTGAAGATTTTAACCTTTTAATCATGTTGCTTCCTTACAAACCTTTGGTGGAATATCGGGATGGTGTCTGAGAATATTTCACTGAAATTTTGCGAAAATCTGTAGTTCCATTTTGAAAATATCATAAAAAAACGTCTGACCTCCCATAAGATCCAATGTAAAATTCAGCCCCGGGAGAACAGCTGATTTTTTCAGGGTCGTGGCCTCTATTTTTGTGTTGGCCTTGATGGTGGATCCAAAATGGCTATTTAATAAATTTTGGGTCTTAAAGGTACCTTGAAACCTCTCCTTGCGGACACCTCTAATAAGCGGACACTCCCTTTAAGCAGACAAATTTGTTGGAACCAAGCTTTTCCCTATTTCATTACCTGTAAAATTCACTCCTATAACCGGACACTCTAATAACCGGACGCGGACAATTTATTTTTGGGTAAAAAATTCTGAAACCTCCCTTAACCGGACGCGAAGCTTTGACAACGGGATGGAACGCTGCACCTCATAAGCATAAATATTATGTAGTATGTTGGCAACTACGCACTCTGCAGCCAGGGAATTACCTCTTTCCGTTTTAATGCGAAGACTAAATACTTCTCTCGTCTTTACAGCATATTTTATTCGGCGGGACTGTGTGTTTATTTTTATTGTTCAGTTGGGTAGTAATAGATCTCTGTGATGTGGCGCCTAGTAAAAAACATCTTAGTTTACATGAAACAAGGGAAGTTGTTAATGTTTCGGAGAAGGAACATCTATGAGCACGAAAGGTCGCTGAAAAATTTAATATCAGAAAAACTCAAGCAGCGGAAATTGTTAATAAATATATATTAAAATTTCGCAGTTCCCTCTCATAAGCGGACACCTCTAATAAGCGGACAAAATCGACGGAACCGTGAGTGTCCGCTTATAGGAGGTTTCACTGTATTTAGTTCCTTGGTGCTCTTATTTACAAAAGAAAAAAGTTGAATTAAATACACCAATCTTTGAATTAGAGGTCTATGGTCTATATATTATGTAGGTAATTAATTTTAATGTTTTAAATAAATATTAAGAAATTTGATAAAAACCTCTGCAACTAAATATCCAAAAACATCTACTACTTTGATTCATTTAAAATATTTTGAAACAAAATAAAAAACAAACAAATATTTAGTAAACCTAATTTCTTTCTGTGGTGCGTTTCATCTATTTTTCTATGGAATCAATTTTTATGCCGAAATGCACCTTGCAAGACACCACACACGATGCATAAAGCATGCACCCTCACCCTAATATAAATACCACCAGATATGGGGTGAAATATGAAATAAAAACCGGTAACCCTCTATTTTTTTTCTTAAGAATGATGGTTCAAAAGGTCCCCATTAATTTTAACATGCGTTTGTCATAAAGGGAATGAAAGACGATGTTTGTTAACTAATTCTTGTGAGGGTATGGTAATACAGGGTTGGTTTTCGGCTTTTTGATCAAATAAAACAAAGAAAAAATGTGTCTGTGTCCAGGACCTATTGGTAAAGTCGAAGGATGGTTAAACTAAGTATGTATTATTTCCAAGTTTTGACATTGGATGTTGCCAATAACCTATTATAAATAGAGGCCAATTAAACAACTGCAAATTAGACATCGAATAAAGCTAGTTGTAAACATTCCTAAAGCCGAACTCCCATTCTCGTGTATTTGGCAAAATATTTGTCAATTGCCCATATTTGCCAAGTAGTGGAAGCGGTATACTCGGCCAATATTTGTAGAATTATTGGCCACTGGCGAAGTCCCGGCGGCCAGTGGCGTATATACGGGGGGGCCTGGGGGGCCCGGGCCCCCCCGAAGCAAGGTTTTTTTGGATATTTTCCACATATTTCCTGAATACAAACATAAAATAGCATCAAATAGCATAAAATACCGCCTCATGAGGTCTCGGCCCCCCCCCCCCCCAAAACTGTCTCGGGCCCACCCCGAAACTTTTTTCTATATACGCCACTGCCGGCGGCTGTCGGTAAAAATTACGCGACTCAAAGTGGTGACAATTATTTGTGTATTTGACAAGTTCATGCTTGTTGATGCACTCTCACTACTTGCCTGCATGTCCCGCAAATATTTCGGCATTTGTTATTAGTTTTAACCCGGGCTCTCATTCTCGTGTATTTGACAAGGACGCAAATATTTGCTTACTTGGGCATACTTGGCAAGTACACCAAGTTCCCAAGTCAATTCGACAAGTGCAGCGCTCCCACTACTCCTGTATTTGACAAGTACGCCAATACTTGTGTACTTGGCAATTATACCAGGTGCACACGCGAAGGAAGCAAAAAACAGAACGTGTCAAATACGCAAATAATTGTAATCACTTTGGCTCGCGTAATTTTTATCAACAAACGCCGAGACTTCGCCAGTGGCCAATAATTGTACAAATATTGGCTGAGTATACCACTTCCACTACTTGGCAAATATGCGCAATTGACAAATAGTTTGCTAAATACACGAGAATGGGATCCCGGCTTTAATCTATTTTTGGCTCCTAATGCTATAATTGACAATTGCACAAGTATTGGCGTAATTGTCAAATACAGGACTAGTGGGAGCGCCGCACTTGTTAAATTGACTTCGGAACTTGGTGTACTCGCCAAGTATGCCCAAGTATGCAAATATTTACGTATTTGCCAAATACACATGAATGTGAACCCGGCAACCCACATAAACAAAAACTTTCAAAATTGAGAAATCAAACACCAGCATTTACTAAGATCTTAAAACTTAGCACTTAGGCCAGGGTCTAAGTACTAAATCTATAGACTTGGCCCATTAACGTATTTAATACGTTAATGACTTGGCCTCGACCGGTTTAAATATATTTTTTTAATACTTAAAGACCCAATAACTGCAAAGATTTGGTTCAGGCTAACGTGCAATGGCATATTAAACTATTCTCAGTGAGTTTCAGTTTCACAATAATTTAAATTAACTTTAGAAATAAAGAAAAACCTTATAAAAATTTTTAACGATATGTTGTTTTTTGTAAATCTAGTCCGTGCAGTCATAGGATTCCCGTTAAAAATAGTCTTAAGTTGTAGTACCACCTCTAAGGGGTGGATTAGAGTTAGAAAAATTAGAGAAATGAGCCATGATCAATAAAAAACAGATCCAAAAATGTTCTAAGCTAAATTATACACAAATAACTGTAAACGCATTACCATATTAAATACATACATCAATATTTAAATATTCTAAAAAGCGCAAGGTATATTAGAATCCTTTTTTAGTGACACATCTACCCAAACAATTGAAAATTGATTAAATCATCGCTAGCTTGTCTAAATAATTAACATGTAAAATATAAACGTACTGATATTCCGTTTTTATTCGACATCTCGTAGTGACGCTAAAATATATACTTATTACCTTCCTAGCCCGCGAAGCAATGAGAAGGTATTTCAGCGTCACTTATTTAAATTTTTTAACAAAATCTACTTAATATTTGAAAAAAATTTGCCTGCAGGGCAAGTAGACCTCAGTTCTATGCTAAATTGCACAGCTTAGACTTGAAAAACCGCAAAAAAAATAAATATTTTGGTGTTTGCTGTCAATTTGACTCTTCCCTCCAGGAAACTCTGGATCAGGCAGTGGCGGATCCAGGGGGGGCACTAGAGGCACTTGCCCCCCCCCCCGAGAATTTTTTGAATATAAAGAAAATGACTAAAAAGTAATGTTTTTGCTAATAAAAATTCAAAATTTTTGCCTGCGGCGCATGGAAGTGTCTGTTGTTATTATCATCGAAATTACAACCCCTGACTAATTCAATAAAATGCTGCTTAAAAAAATATATACCGTTTTTTACCAACAGAGAATGTCACCTAAAGTGCCCCCCCCCCCCCCCCGAGAAGCACCTCTGGATCCGCCCTTGGGATCAGGCACTGCTAGGACGACGAAATGCTAGAGTTGCTATCAGTCCGGCCCTGGCTAAAGAGTAAATACACAACCTTTTCAAAATCTGATAAGGATATCTTTATTATGTTCTCAATATTTATTAAACAAAATATGTTATTCAATTTTTTTTCCAAAAATCTAGGACGCGCTTATAACGAGAAAAACAATTTAATCTCTTTCACTTGACTGATAAGAGTTAACGATTTAAAAATAAAATTTAATATAAATAGGTATGTATATTACTCTGCCATATTCTGGGTACCTAACCTCACACGATTTTTTTTTCTTATTTGAAACCGTGACTTTTTCGCCTACAGAAAATACAATCGACAGAGACAATAAGGATTTTGGGAGTTACATTGGATTCTAACTTGAAATGGGATGATCAGATTCAGGAACTGGCAACCTCAATTAGAAAATATTGCCATGCCTTGAGAGTGATAAGAGATAATGTTGACTCGGAGGCAGCACTATCCTCGTTTCATGCATATTTGCAATCTCGTATAAGGTATGGGATTATATTTTGGGGTAACTCCACAGAGGCACTAAAAATCCTAAAAATACAAAAAAATGCATCAGGGTACTGCTGAAACTAAAGAACACAGATAGTTGTAAACAAAATTTTATAAAATTAAAAATCCACACAGTCTTTAACTTATATATACTGGAATGTGTAAACTTTGTCACAAAAAACTATGATCTCTTTGAGAAAAACCAAACTTCTCATTCATACAATACCAGATTTAAAGATAACCTTAAAGCTGAAAAAGCTAACTATAGCTACATTAAAAAATATATTTCTCACAATATCCTAAAATACCCTTCCACTAAGAGAACTTCCACCTAGACAAATTCAAAACAAAATAAAAAACTTTCTTAAAATGAGGGCCTATAGCTTAGATGATTTTTTTAGAGATGACAAAAGATTAATGAAGAAAATCTGTGATATGGAACTGTGATAAATACCTAAGCTAATTCTGTTTTCCTTTTAATGTGTTAGAGCTGTAAGATAGTACCTACTTATTAATTTTTAAATGTACCTATTGTAAAAATGTTGACGTGCAATCTTGTATATTGTAAAACTTTTAGATCTATAAATGACGAGTTCTACACCTTATAGGTATACATATTATGTAAAATGAGAACGAAAAATAAAATTCTACTAAGGCCGCCATTTCGGAACGCCTAATTGCACTGGTCATCGGCGACCTTTAGGAACCCCAGACCGGGTATTTTTTTATCCGGTCCTTTTTGTCCCTTAGAATAGCCTACCGACTGAAGGAGTGTGTAACAAAGTCCGCCTTCACGAGACCTCATCCGGCCTGGTTACCAGCGTGAATGAAGGGGTAGGACAATATTACATTTTGCACTCCACAGGAATCCTATAAATGTATGCCGCGGGGATCGAACCCGCCACTGTAGCAAGCGAGATTCCTTAACTCACTTGTGTTCGGTTCGGTTCATCCGAATGAACCGATGAGCCGAACCGAACCGAGTCACCAAGGCAATTTTTAATCATTTTGTTCCGCGAAAATAACCCCTTACCCGCCAAACCAAGAAAATTTTTTTGTTAAATAACCTTAAGCAATGTAATATTTCAAGTTTGAGACAAATCGGTTAGTAAATAAGAAAATCCGCCATTTTGGATCGGCCATTTTGATTTTTTTAAGTTTGAGTAAAAAATTGTGTTAACGCCGAGTTGGCCCGGCGCCCAGTTGGCGGCGCCCAGTTGTCCTAGACCGCAAACGAAACGCTGTTTTCAAATTTAGATTGAGGATTAATATAAAAATAATCACAATCACAATTTTTGAAAAAACAAAATTGTTTATATTTTAAAAACGACAGCAGTTAGAGTAACGTAGTTTTCACAAATTGATTTCAAATTTAATTTCCAACTAAATTAAAGCTACCCTAACACCCAGATCGACTATATCTTGCCTGTTGAGAGGCGCAAATTTCTTTTTATAGTTTATTGAATAAATGCTTAATATTTTTTACGTAAATTATGTACATTGGCAGCGGTGTCAATGGACATGTTTTTAATGCCTTCTTTTTTAAAATTTTAACGAAATGTCAATTTTCCTGATGGGATCGTATAGTAAGTCTAATGCTTTAACTGTCCAAACTATAACAAAGGCTCTGGAACGAAATAGCGATGTACAAAATAGCGAGTATTAAAATTGTTAACGGCTCACCGTTAGTTTAGTTTTAGGTTAATTTAGAATTACTTATTTTCTATCTTTTAGTTTACTTTTTCCGCATTTTTTCTCGCTCAAGGTAAATGAGGAAGTTTTCATTTATTTTGAATACATATTTCTTTAAATAAACGCGTTATGGATTTAAATATCCCGCGTAAACAGTTGAGAAAGCTCACGCATGCGCGCAGTAGCAAAAAGCCGCGCATTGCCCGAAACTCAGCACTCCGCAAGACTTCGCACCCGCCATTGCACGAAGCCGTGTTAAAACCCGCAAAATCCGCGCCATTACGGCAATTTACCATTAATTAAATCATTTTACCGCTGTAAATGGTGAACATTTAGTTATAGGCTTAAATTAGAGACATTGATGTGTTCCAGCGACGACCTACAAGGGCCCTTGAAAGAGAATTGAAGAGAAAAACAGGTGAGTGGACTCAACTGCACGCCGACATTTTTTATATTTGGGATCTTTGTGACTTTGTCACTGGTCCATTCGAATCAGCACCTTACAATCTACCAAACTTTTACAAAAATAGCGGTATCGAAATAGCGACAATCAAAATAGCGATGTAATGAAAGGGCGACTATCAAAATAGCGATGTAACAAAATGGCGATGTAACATAATAGCGATTGTATCAAAATAGCGATGTAACAAAATAGCGATGTAACAAAATAGCGACTATCAAAATAGCGATGTAACAAAATAGCGACTATCAGAATAGCGATGTAACAAAATAGCGATTATCAAAATAGCGATATTTTGATTCGGTTTTGGCATATAGTTCGACAAAGGGGTTTCTTTCTAACAATTTTTTATATATTAAAAAAAAAACTCTCCAGACTTCTTTTGAACCGAAACAAACTTAGCGATATTTTGATTCGGTTTTGCCATATAGTTCCACAAAGGGGTTTCTTTCTAACAATTTTTTTCAAAAAAAAAACTTCCCTGACTTCTTTCTCGGGATCCTAGAGGGTGTGAATCTGAACCGAACCGAACCGAACTAGCATATTTAAAAAAAAACTCTCCAGACTTCTTTTGAACCGAAACAAACTGAACCGAATTGGGTTCAGTTTGGTTCGGTTCGGTTTGGTTCGGTGCGATTCGGTTCGGATTCACACCCTCTAGGATCCTGGAAAATAAAGTTTTTTTTTTGAAAAAATTTGTTAGAAAGATTCGGTTTGGATTGGTTTGAATCGATTCGGTTTGGTTTGATTCGGTAGTTTGATACATCGCTATTTTGATACATCGCTATTTTGATACATCGCTATTTTGATACATCGCTATTTTGATACATCGCTATTTTGATTGTCGCTATTTTGATACATCGCTATTTTGATATGTCGACGTTTTGTTACAAACGCTATTTTGATACATCGCTAATTTGATAGTCGCTGTTTCATTACATCGCTATTTTGATAGTCGCTATTTCATTACTCGCTATTTCGTACGTCGCTATTTTGTTCCAGAGCCGATATTTTCCCATTTCCTTTTTTTGTGTTTTTATTGTTTTGTGTTTAAACTGACTAATGCTTAAAAACAAAACAGCTTAAAAAAAGAATTAAACCAAAATTAGTGTTGATTAACACTATCAGCCGGTACATAGGTACATAAATACGAGCATTACGGTTTAATAAAATTAATTAAAACCATTATTTTATATAGCCAAAACATAAAAAAAAATGTTTTAAAACAAAAAAGCTTGATAAACAAAGTTAAATTGATCTTACCTACCTCAAAATTAGGCTTTATCGGCAGGTTGTATAAAGTTAACGCGTTACAGTTAATTAAAACAATTATTTACCCGCAAAGTGATATTTTTTGGTAGAAATAGTCACCTGCACTGTTTTTCGCAGCAAAATGAGAGCTTCGGTGAGCTTCACCATAAATAATTAGAATATTAGCATACTAGTAGATAGAATACATTTTTCTCATGGAACTTTTTTGGATCTATTAAAGAATATTCCTGCTAAAAAATATTAAGGTGGGACACGTTAACTTTTTAGTATTTGAAAGATAATGGCTTCTTAATTTTAAAACTTTGACAAGATTAAACAAAAATCAGTTAAGTATTGATCTCCATGTAATATGAACTTTTTTATTATTTTGGCCTCCTCTATCACCGCATTAAAATTTTCATTCAAGTCATACCATTTACACCCTTCAAAAAAGCCATCTTGTATTTTAAAGTAAAAATATTTTTACGAAAGAAATTTATTAATTGCGGTTTATTGTAAAAGATGTCACGTAGCGCGACTTGGGATACCCCCCCCCCCCCCCTGTAATGATGTATAACACGACGACTAACCCCCTCCCTTTCTTGGGACGTTTCCTAATTTACGGACAGGCCCTTGTTCGTAAAAATTCTTACTGAAAGAATGTCTTGCCCGAGCCTTCGTTCTCAATTTAAAATATTTTATGTTGCCCGATCAAGAAAATTAGTAGGTATTCCTTCAATATGATTCATTGTTTTTTTTAGTGTGAGTATTCTTTGTTAAATTTTAACAATGGCTTTTCTTCAATTAAATCAATATATTCAAGAAAACTCAAACAATTGATTTAAAAAACAGTTTTTTGTTTTGAAATACTGAGTCCCTTTTCAAGACTAGTATCAAGAAAAATAAAATACTGCTGGAAACTAGATGTGGGAAATCAAAATATCAAGAAATTAGATTTTCTAGATTTAATATTTAAAAAATTCGGTATAAAGTCCGAACCTGTAGTTGATCCCTGAAAAGGAACCTGTGCATGCCTGTGCACACATATGCACTTTCTCTGGTTTATTTTTATACTAAAAATAGGGACACCCTCACTGCACCTGCAACGAGGGGTGCATGCATGCATCATCAAAGCTCAGTGGAAAGGGAGCAGTGTGTGGGTATTCATAACTTTAATAAAAGAGTTTTTTTTTATACGAATACGGTTCGGGGGCCTTCGATTTCATAAAATTATAAAAGACTTTTGCTCATTGAAATAATGTTATAATATCATAGGGTATTTAAGTAGAAGGGGGAAGGCACTCTAACCCCAGGGGCGGATTTTTCACGTTTTGCATAAATAGGATAATTCGCCGCCGCCAGCTTACCGCGCCTAATTTGCCACCGGGCCAACTCGTGCCCGCGCCAACCCAATTCACCACCGGGCTAACTCGCCGCCGGCCGACATAATTTCAGTTTGCAATTTTGACAGGTGTTTTGAGTTTCGTTAACAATGCAAATTAATATTTTTTTGTCATACAAAAATTCAAATGGCGGATATGAAGTTGCTTGCAAAAAGCGAAAATGGTGATCTAAAATGGTCGAATCTTCCATGTATGAACCGATATGTATTAAATTTGGTACTTTGGGGTGTGTACGGCGGCTGAATTTGATAATTGAATTAAATTTGACAAAATTAAAATGGTGGAAATTTCTGTTGATGAGCCGACATGTGTTATTTTGAAATTTTATGGTGACAATTATGATTTCATGATTTAATAGATATCGGTTTATAAATGGAAATCTCCACCATTTTGGATTCCCAATTTGATTTTCCTAAGGTTTAATGCAAAATTATGCAAAAAATGCATTATCAAACAAAGTAAGGAAAAGTCCGCCATTTTGGATCGCCATTTTGACTTTTTGCAAGTACAATTTAAAACTCGAATAATCCCAATTTGATACATATCGGTTCACAATGGAAAAAATCGGCCATTTTGGATTCGCTATTTTGATTTTTTTAAATTTAAATCAAAAATCATTATCAGCGATATTAACACCACAATGTTTCAAATGTGTACCACATTTGAAACATGGTGGTGTTAATTACGTATCTGTTAATAAATGGAAAAGGCCGCCATTTTAACTCCGCTATATTTGTTTTTTTTAGTTCAAACGTCAGCATCAGCAACTTTAAGACCTAAAATTTATTAAATTTCGTTATTTAAATGAAAAGTCCGCCATTTTGGATGCGCCATTTTTAATCTGGATTTTGACTTTAAGGGGGCAATTCTTCAAAATTTGAAATAATTTGAAATAATCTGACGAAATTTGAAACAACAGAATTTAGGTGTAAATCTTGACAACACTGCAATTTCAGCTTTGTGTAAAACGTCTTACACCACACGGTAATGGGCCAACTTAGGAAATTATGAAAACCCCAAAAATTAAAAATATGCGGGAAAATTTAATCTAAAACCTACCTTGAAACTCGGCTACTGATAATCCACAAGTTCTTGATAAATTGTATTTTTCCGAGCACCTCATCATACAACGGTTTTTCTATCTGGCAAATTTGACAACTGTCAGTCACAGATCACCAAGGGGACTGTCAGTTACGAAATACTGCCGCTGTTGCCTATTCATTGTTTCCAAGTGAAACCAATAAAGGTACCGTTCACAAGTTGGATTCACTTTTTAAATATGTTGTTAAAATATTATTACGAAAAACTCTTACAATGTAACGTGCAAGGTGGTACCTAAGGGGGGATCAATCTCCCCCCGATATTTTTAGGAATAAAAAGTAATCAAACATTTAGTAGTGATAATAATAGTAGAGATATGGATAATTCGCATTTTTTACGGCGGAATTGATTCTGATTTTTGAGATTTTTGCTTATAATAGCTGAAAACATGCTCAAACTAAAGTTTGGTTAAGTATTTTGTTTTCTAAAAAATTAAAAACTTAAAGGTATTTTTTTATACCTAAATGCATGGAGAGTGGAAAAAAATTTGGTTTTCTAAATCTCATAATTTTATTCATAAACATTTGTGTGTTTTAAATAATATTACTTGACTTGACTGCAAAATCAATCCAAGATTTGAGCAGCTGCTAAAAAATTGTTTTTCTTTGTTGTGTTTTTGAACTTGATTTTAAAATAAATTTGAATGAAAAAGGATGCTTGGCTGACTTATTTTTTAGCCACTCATAGGTAGGAAGGCTATTGGGGACCGTCAAAAAAAAACCTTTTTATTTTTGCTAATAAATAAGTTTGGGACAAAAAAATCAAAATGGCTGTCTGTCTTTATTCATAGTTCTTTTAAAAATAAAACCAAATAATTTAAATAATTAGGCACTTTGTCTGCAAGTTTAATGAAAATTTTTACTTGGTTTTATTTTCATAAGTTAAAAAAAAACAAATTCATTTTTTTTTTACCCTTATTATATTTGTTATAATCAAAACCTTAAAAACTATTTTATTTTTTTTTATTACTTTTTCAAATTAGGTAGCTATTCAATAAACCTACAGAGTAAATAATTTTGCACTGGAATTTATTCTTTAGCTTTTTAACTATTTCTTCAATTTCAATATATTTTAATTATAGTATCTAAGGTTTTAAACCCGTTATATTTTGTTTGTGTATTTTATTCCGGGATTAACATTAATATTGATAAAGGTACACAATTGACAGGGTGCAAAATTTTTTGCCGACTTTTTTGGACGATAGCTTTTCTAAAAGGTTCGATGTCATCACATTTCGTGCATTTCCTAATACAAAAAGCAAATTTTGCATTTTTTTTTATTAAACCAAACCTCACCTTTGTCGATTGATGGCAAACTTATCCTAACCTGTTAATTCAACTCTGGTTAATTGATCGAAAACGTGACCTAACCGGTCCATTGGACACATTTTTTTTGGTGGAAAAGGGGCGTGTATGGACAGGTAAGGATAAGTTTGCGATCAATTGAAGGGGCGACGGACGAAACATCGAAACACAAAATGTCGAAAGTACAAAATGTCGAAGAAACAAAAATACTAATAGTTGAAAAATTTAAAAGACAAAAAATAAAACCTAACCAGATCGGGTTAGACTGGTATACGAAATAAAAAAAAGCAAACCTAATCCGGTTGGGTAATTATAATTTCAAAAAAACTAACTTGACCAGATCAGGTTAGTTTGTTTTATATAATAACCTAACCAGGTCAGGTTTTAAATCTAACCTGACCTGGTTAGGTGAAAATTCTTTAAAAAAACTAACCGTTTCTAGTTAGTTAATTACACTGAATCTAACCTGACCAGATCGTAATATCTTATTAGGTTTTATTTCGCATTTCGATATATTTTTTTTGACATTTTATAATTTCGATATTTTGTAATTTCGACATTTTGTAATTCCACATTCTGTAAATTCGACATTTTGTTGTTTCAACATTTTAAATTGTGATTTGTTTTTTGACATTTTATAATTTTGATATTTTCTAATTTCGACATTTTATAAAATTGAATATTTTGTGGTTTCGACATTTAAAATTTTGATGTTTTGTTTTCTACATTTTGTACTTTCGACATTTTGTGTTTCGATGTTTCGTTCGTCGCCGCTGACGATGGTTAGATTTAACAGGTTAGAATTTGCGATCAATTAACAAATATTAGGTTAACATTGATTTCGACCTCCCAAAAATAGGGCAGATAAGCTATATTTTCGAAGAGTCTTTTCGTTCAAAATGTTTTAGAATAATTATTTTTTGAACAAAACGCCATTCGAACACATTTTGACTAAATCTGATAAAATTTGATGCAGTAAATCTTAGCAACATTGCAATTTTTTACCTTTGTGTACACGCAAGTACGATAAAGCTCGGTGCCGTGCGATAAAGCCCATCGTTCTTGGTTTACACGCGTTACTTGTAAAAAGTTTGTACACCTCAGGGTCAATTTTTGAATTGTCTAGGAATGAACGTTCTCTCGAGAGATATGATCATTTCTGGATCTGAGCATATTAAATAAATACAGTAGGTATAGGGCAACGATTATAATGTTTATAATCGTTGGGTTGGTGGCAAGGTCGAATGAAACGTGCGATAAATCGTGGTAAAATAGCCAGCAAAAGAAGGTTTGTTGGTGAAAGGGATCCGTTCACAAATTAAGTGAAAGAGACAAGTAAGTTTCTTCTTGTATATAAATATAGGTACTTACCTAACCAGGTCAGGTTAGGTTTTAAAGTATATTAGAAAAAAAAGGCACCTGATCTGGTCAAGTTAGTTTCTATTATTATATCTAATAACCCAAGCTTTCGATATTCTGGACTTTCAACATTTTGTAATTCTTCTTCCCATAGAATCTACATTTATTTTTATTTTAATATTTATTTTTATCCTTATAAACCCAACAGTAACGTCTTTTAGACGAAAATTGTTCGTAGCACCCCTGTAATCTTCCGCCGGCGGCGACTGTAGCAAGTATTTCTGATTACCCTATCCAAAAGCTCATGGGCCGTCACTGAATAACAGCAGTTTCTATATGGGAGTACCCCCCAGAATAAAAAACTATATACGTGCCTAGCTTTGATAACAAAAGTAAAAAAATAATCACCACTTCAATAATTTGACCAGTATCGCACTTAGTCAGATTTTTCTGGCAGATTTTAAAGAAATAATTTGACATTCCCTTAGAAATCCATTCAAATATAACGGTGGCAACAGCGTAGAGCTAATTTTGTAGCGACCCTTCCACGACATGCAGTTAGTCGCTCTTTGTTAATTTTACCGTGAAAAACAAAGAAAGAAAGTAAACTTAGCTGACCTCATAAAGAAAACGAATAGGACTAATAAATTTGAAAGAAATGTGACGAAATGTGACGAAATCTGACATTTCAGTTTGTGTGGTTAATGGTTATCTGCTTTGAATTTATTTACAATTTTTATATTAAAAATTTTCAACAAATTAAGGGTTTTTAATTAAAAACAAATATTATATCGTGAAGCTACATCTATCAAAAAGTGGGAAATGGCCTTTTAGGTAAGTTTTTAAGTTTAAAAATTGCCTTTTAAACGAGAAATCTTAAGCGCCAGATTATGTCACATTTTTTCAAATTTCGCCAGATTTTTTGAAATGTAAAGAATTGCCCCCTAATTTTCAGTTTATTTCAAAAATCATAATTAGATACCTTAAACTGCAAATACATTGTATTTTTTGTTATCTTGTAAATAAATACACCCCCAAGATCTAAATTTGATATATACCAGTTTATAAAAGGAAATTTCCACAATTTTGGAAGCGCCATTTTGATTTTTTTAGAGTTAAGTCAAAATTGTTTTGGGTAGCCTTAACACCGTAGTGTATTTCAAATTTGAAACAAATGGGTTTATAAATAAAAATCTCCGCCAATTTGGATTTGCCATTTTAAATGGTTTGTGTTAAAAAATATTAAATTTTATTGTAAAATATAAAAGCCCAAGTTTAATAAACAAAATTGCAGACAAAAACTAAGGCGGCTGCGGCAAGTTGGCCCGGCGGCTAATCGGGTTGGCTGCGAGTTAGCCCGGCGGCGAAACAGGTCGAAGGCGAGTTGTCCTCCGGTGGCGTATCGGCCTCGGCGAGTTAGTGGCGGCGAATTGTCCTACAGGCTGGCCACAAGCTACATTATGTGTGTCAAAACTATATATATTTTGGGATTTGGGGGGGGAAGTAGCCCTTCGTCCCCACCACGTAGTTTCGCCAGTGGCGCATCCAGGAATGTGTCTTGGGGGGGGGGGGGCCGAGACCTCTCCAGCTAAAACGGGCAACCAAAACAAAAAAAAAAAAAGGTCTTCTTGTTTTTCGCGGGAACGCGACGAACTACGCCGCTGCTTGGGTGGGGCCCGAGTCCTCATTATGTCAAATTTGAAGCTATTTTTTCTGCTTTATCATGAAATATGTAGAAAATATGTAAAAAAACGAAGGCTTGGGGGGGGCCCGGGCAATTTTTTGATTTACGCTACTGATAAATATGTGTCTAATTAGAATAGCACCTCATGCAAACTTGGAGATATCTTTCATCAAAAGTTCTGCCCCAAGTCGCTGTTTTGGGGGCGGCCGATTTTGGATTTCTGACTAACGTTAAAACGCTGTAACTTTCTCTAACTTTGTGAAACTGGGCAATTGATCCGAAAAGGTTGAAAAATCCCAGTACTGTCTGCGATGGCATTTTTTTCATTATATCTAAAAAATTTCTTATAAGGCGCGATTTTTTCTGAGAAAAACCTAATTTTTGCCTGCGGCGAAATTTAATTTTATTTTCCAGTAAATTTTTTACATTGTTGTGTCATTTTTTCCAATATTTCGACGTAGTTTTTCCGAAAAAGAAGCTACTTTTCTACACTTTTCACTTACAACAATGTTTCCAATAGTTTTTTTACTTGCCTATATTCAATATTTTTGTTTTAATATATTGCTTCTATCCGCTGCGCCACTAGTTTTTCAGTAATAATAATAATATGTATAATTTTTTAAAAGATTGAGTTTTTTCCTTTTATGTAAAACTAATTTGTGTTGTGTCAGGGTCGACCTTTTGATGCCTTTGCCCCAAGAGGCGCCGAGATGATTATTTCAAAAATAATTTTTACAAACAATTGATTGACAAAATTCCGCCCGCGTCCGTGCAAATGCATGTTGATTTCAATGTTTGGTAATGTTTAGTTTAGGTATGAATATTAGGGAAGTAGTCTGTTTTAAGGTTTATTATTAGTATTAGGTTTAGGTATATTAAATTACTAATTATGTAAAATTGTATCAAATATTGTGGTAAATAAACGTCTTATTTCTTTGTTTGAAACTCGTAGACAATGATTGTGTAGAAATAAAATTTCGGACTTCCATTGTCTTTATTTATTTTAAAACACGACGTTTCGGTTAGTAAGTATCTCTAACCGTTATCAGTTCACACTTGATAACGGTTAGAGATACTTACTAACCGAAACGTCGTGTTTTAAAATAAATAAAGACAATGGAAGTCCGAAATTTTATTTCAACGTCTTATTTATTTTTGATCATTTAGTAGATAACTGAGGAGGGTTCATGCAAAACCAGACATGTCACATTTTTACCAAAATCGATTTTTTTGCAGATTTCTATTCTTTCGCATGGTTTCTAGGGTTGGCCTTAGTAAAATTCTTGCAAAGTGACACATATCCTACAGTATTTGCCATTTAAATCGACCGAGTTCAAACAAAACCAGACATATTCATAAGGTTCATACAAATGTAGACATATCCAATTTTTTTTCTAAAATATTTGCGAAAAACAATGGTTTCTTGTAAATGCTTTTGTTTAATAAGTTGAGAGAACCCTTTCACATGAATCTATTTTTACCGTTTTTTCGTAAACCAAGTGACCTTTGACAGAAGAGTCTTTGCCCTTTTTCTCAGATTTTTGGAAAATGGACATGTGTCTGCCTTTGAATGAACACTCCTCAATTGTTATGACTAAATTAATATAATACAAAACAACGTTTTATTGAACAACATTATTAAAAACAAAACATTAACTAAATGACTTTTTATACGACTGTCTTGTAAAAGGGGGTTTTGCGCACGGAGAACACGATCTGAAAATGGCATTTTGCGCACGCTGTGTGCAAAACGTTTGCACACGCTTATGTCATTTTTGCGCACGCCTATGTCATTTCTGCATACGGGTCTCCCGTCATTGTGATTTTTGTTGTTGTCACCCATCAATATAAGTTGGCTTAGTTCCGTAGCAACCGTCACTGCTCGTATGTTTTGTTGATTAGATACGTCAAAAAATTGTTGAATTTTTAAAGTTTTGTTGTAAAAATGTCGGAAATAAAAACAAGTTAAATTAAAATTTGATTTTTCTTTCTTTATTAGCAGTCTTATAAAAAATATTGTAAAAAACCCGTTTGAAAACCTCTTTGCACACTCCCTCGACTTGTAGACCTCGCCTTCGGCTCGGTCTACCAAACTGTCTCGATCGTGTGCAAAGAGTCGTTTTCAAACCTTGTTGTTTAAATAACTATTAAAGCAGTTTTGTTTTGATGCCATTTTTTTATGTCTTTTTTTGTTTATCTAGTAAACATATTCATACATTTGGGAGTATTTTTATCGTGATGATAATGAACGGAATAAACAAAAAACAGTACAGAGTAAAAGAAGCACACAATGCTGAAAAGATGAATGCACTCCAGCTTTATTTACTTACAAACTGATTCAATGTGCAACTGTGTATAAAAGGTTTAATTTCAACTGGTCTGGGCAGAGTCGCACTCTCGTCTGGGTCCAAGATGTTATCCTAGTATAATAACCGTATCAGAAGAGACAGTCACGGAGTTATTTCTCTATTTAGATATAGAATAAAATAGAAATAGACTTTATTTTCATATGCAAAATTACATAAAAATTGAGTCAAAAAATCTTAATACTAATTAACATAAAAAAAAAAACAAAATACGTCTAATGTAAAAAGTTAAAAAAGTTTATTGAGTTAAAAGACGGTATGAAGAACACAATATAGTTAAAATTATTTTACCTCCTTAAAAAGATTTAATTCTTAATATTTGCAATAAAATATTTGGTAACTAATATCAATAATTACACAACCCCTAGATATGCAACCCAACAAACTTAATAACAGCAGCGGACAGACGGATCTACCGTGTCATCATTGGAACTACATGAATATACGACAGAGCCATCTGTCCGCTGCTGTTATCAAGTTTGGTGGGTTGCATATCTAGGGGTTGTGTCAGCAATAAAGTTTTCTATAGTCCGGGCCAAAGCGTCTTTCGTGGACTTTCTGTTGAGGATGCGATTTGACAAACTTGATTTTTTACTTGCTAAAGCCAAAAAAATACCAAATTCTATCACGTTTAGCTTTTTTGTAGTTGATTTACATTTCGCAAATAGGCAATGTTGCACTAGAAACGAGACCAAATGTTGATTTTTTGTTTAAATATGGATTAATAGGATAGGATAGGGATTAAATAGGATCCTTTCTTTTATCGCCTTTTAACGCAAAACGCGACAACCCCACGATGGTGTACTTCGCCACATCCTGTCGGTTGACAATAGCTTCGTTCCATCAGGCCGTTCGACAGTCATAAAACCGTCCGAAAAATCCCAAAACGCGTGCTATGCAGTACAAGGACTGTTTTAAAACGGTTTTGGTTAGATGGATCGACCAAATAACCTGTCCAAAAAACGAATGCTGTTGGCGTAGTGAACGATTTACTTCAGGCATGTGATCATAAGCGAGAGAGTTAAATTCAAAGTCACGTGACTAAAAGAAAGGGCAGGTTTCCTCGTCTCGCGTGAAGATAGATCGAAGGCAACGTATGAATTTGAGAGCACGAAATTAAAGTTGCACACAGAAAGGATTACACAATTACATAGGATTATCATTACATTTTTAATTTTAGTTCTTTAAAATGCTGATAAAATTACATTAATTTAATTTATATTCACAAACTATAAACCACTACAGACTGCCTAATAAACTACAGTGTACTCCGGTGATAACGTACCCTCAAGGGACCAGAAAATATGTACTTTATAAGCGGTAGTACGATATAAACAACACAATTCAAAGAAAGAGTATTGTGGCCGGACCAATGAAATATGTACGTAATAAACGAAAGTACGTTATAACCCAGGTACGTTTTAACCGGAGTACACTGTAAATTTACCAAAAATTAAAACGAACTTGCATTGGCACATATTTTTGGGCGAAATTTGTGAAAAATTTTAATAATATGTATCACAAGAAATTTATATATTTATTTATATAATATATATATATATATATATATATATATATATATATATATATATATATATATACAATAAAGCCCCGATTATCCGTGCTCCACGGGACCGGACGAAGCACGGATAAGTGAAAAGCACGGATAATCCGAACATTCATTTATTACTTGTTACATACATATTATGTATATATACTCAAAATATGAAAAGAAAAAAAAAGTTCAAACTCAGTTGATATGTATGTATTGCATAAAAAGATAACACAACAAAAAATATTATTCTACATAAGGTTTTGGTCGAGTGATTTCCGGTAACGCTATTTCGATAGAACTTTAAAAACACAATTTCGATGATGTGAAATCATAGCACGGATAATCCGCGCACGGATAATCGGGGTTCTACTGTATATATATATATGTATATATATATATATATATATGTCTGGCCGGTGGAGGGGTCACAAGCCAGTGACACTCTCTGCTGCTACAGGTAACGACGTAAGACCTGTACAGCCAGCTTCGCCTGCAGGGGGGGCCGTAGGCCTTCGGGATTCGCATCCCCGCAGACCCCAGCAAACCAACTGGCGGGTTGAGAATTACCTGCTCTCGTTGAACCAAACGAAGCCTCGGAACCCGCCCCAGACGTCGGGAGTGCGTCTGTGGGAAGATCGTTACAGTCCCTAGCACAAGAAGGCGGAGCGAGTGGCGCCTCTGTGCGAAACGGAACCACAAGGCCAAGCACCCCCAATCACGACACCCGGAGAAACAGCTTGGATCTGCAGGACGCAAGTCCACCGCAGGATCCCGCTGTAGCTCAAAGACGGGGAAGGCAGCATTGGACCAGGGAAATGAATCTCACACTGATGAATGCTTACTTCAAAGTCACTGAAGGGAGACAAAGAAAACCAAGTACCGGGCAAGAATGGTTGAACTATGGAATGAAGCTTTTCCCGAGAAACAGTTCACATCGCAACACCTAGCGGCACAAATTACTAACATTAAAAAGCGTAAGTTGATATCTCCGGATGAACTAGCTGCAATGAAGGCTGAAGCAACTGAAAACCGGAACAGGAGGCCGCAACTGCTTAGGCAGTCACTAGCAAGGAGAAGCTTTATACCAGCGGCCCCAGATGAAAGGACTGAACCAAACGATGAGCCACAACAAGAAGATGATCGACCAGTATCAGCCGAGATCAAGCTGCTCTTTCAAGAATTCCATCAAAAATATGAAGGAGTAGAAATGCACGTAAGGCCAATGTCATAACGTATACTGCGCTGCTAGCGTTGCCACTAGCATACACGCGCAAACAAAAACCGCGCCTTCTACAACAAGAAACGAAACCCAAAAACAACCTCCATGGGAGAAAAGGCTTGAAGAAAAAATCTCTGCCTTCCGGCGGGAGATTGGTGTATTACACTCGTATCTTACGACCGATCAACCCAAAAAGAAGCTAGAGAAGAAAGTTTTAAGCTATGCAAAGAGCGCAAAAATAAAGAAAAACGATGCGCAGTATCGGGAAAAACTACTCCTTAGGGTCGAGGTGTTAAAGCAAAAGATAGCAGCACTGGGAAATAGGATAAAAAGGTATCATAAGAGAACGCTTAGGCGGAAACAAAATGACCTTTTTATCAATAACCAGAAATTGTTCTTCAGGAATCTTAACGAGGAGAACCAAGGCCAAAATACAAACACAATACCCTCTAAGGAAGAAATGACTGAATTCTGGTCGAGCATCTGGTCCCAGAGAGTTGAGCATGACTTCCAGGCACAATGGATCGCTGCTGAAAAAGAAAGCGCGGCAAATTACACAGAGATGCCAGAGGTTACTGTCTCTGAAACAGACGTTAAGGAGACAGTAAAGCGACTCAAAAACTGGACAGCGCCGGGACTTGACGGAATACACAATTATTGGTGGAAGGGATTCTCACACACACACAAGATCTTAGCGAGCCTGATTCAAAACGCATTAAGGAATCCACGCGAAATCCCCACATATCTCACGCTTGGGCAGACACACATGCTGCCTAAGAAAGGAAATTTACAACAGGCCAAAAACTATAGACCAATAACGTGTCTTCCGTCGGCTTACAAGATACTGACTTTCATCTTAGGGCACAAGCTTAATGGTCACCTTAAAGTGAACAAAATATTAGCATGGGAACAGAACGGATGTAAGCAAAATGCTAGAGGATGCAAGGAACTCTTGGTGATCGACAACGTCATAACCAAACAAGCAAAAAGACGCCAAAAAAATGTTTCCATGGCATGGATCGATTACCAAAAGGCGTATGACTCGGTACCACACTCATGGCTGATAGAAGTCCTTAAAATTTACAAGGTTGACCAAAATCTGATAGGTTTACTACAGCATTTAATGTCGACATGGAGGACGACTCTGACAGTCAGGGGGGGGACCAACTCATACAGCACAGAAGAGATATCTGTTCGCCGAGGAATATTCCAAGGCGACAGTTTTAGCCCACTGTGGTTTTGCCTAGCCCTTAACCCACTAAGCAACATGCTTAACAGAAGTTCATACGCATACACAATCGATGACCATGCAAAAATATCGCACGTCTTTTATATGGACGATCTCAAACTGTACGGAAGAGGACAACAACAGTTAGAGGGAGAGCTGGAGCTTGTTAGAAGCTTCAGTGAAGGCATACAAATGAAATTTGGACTTGACAAGTGTGCGGTCGTCCATGTAAGGAGAGGTAAACTGGTGGAGCAAGGCGATATCACACTGAGGGATGGAGGTCGGATCAAGGAACTAGGGACAGAAGCCACTTACAGGTATTTGGGTATCCAACAAACCTACGAGATACGACAAAAGGAAAACAAGGAAGGGGCAGAGCGCGAACTGATCCGGGGGGTACAGAAGATGCTAAAAACAAGATAGCAGCAATAAATACCTGGGCAGTACCAGCTTTTACATACACCGCCGGAGTACTTTCATGGTCAAAAACTGACCTGGAAAGATTAGATCAGAGGATCAGAAAACTCCTCACTAAGAACGGATTACTGCACCCTAACTCAGCAATCGAACGACTGTACCTATCTCGTAGGGAAGGAGGGCGTGGACTCAGCAGTCTGCAAGCCTCAAATATCAAAGAAAGAAAAATGCTCAGAAAATACTTTAATAAACACAATCAGCCAGTACACAGAAGTATACGAAACTGGGATAAAAAGATCACTCCACTGAACCTGGCAAATCCGGAGGAGCCAGAGGAAGATAATCTTTCTGAGCAGCTTAAATCCAACTGGCAAAGAAAAGTGTTGCACGGGAGGTTCTACACAAGTCTGCATCAACCTGAAGTAGATATTGCCGCATCTAACTCCTACCTAACAACAGGGTACCTTTTCCCAGAGACCGAAGGAGCTCTCCTCGCGATCCAAGATCAGGTCGTTAAAACGAGAACATATACCCGACATATCCTCAAGCAGGAGGTAGAAACAACCAAGTGCAGACTTTGTAATATAGCTGAGGAAACCGTACAACACTTGGCATCGGGTTGCTCCGCCATTGCTAACACCAAATATCTGGAAAGACACAATAACATGGGTAAAGTGGTTCATCAGATGGTCAGTCTAAGTAAGGGTTTGCTGGAGAAATTCACTCCTCACCATATGTACAGTCCACAGCCACTGCTTGAAAATAATACCACGAAGATCTACTGGGACGTTACCGTAGAAACAGATAGAGCAGTGGAGCACAACCGACCGGATATGGTTGTGTGGAACAAAACGGGAAAAACGGCAATTATAATTGATTTTACTGTTCCGCAAGATTATAACTTGGCTAAAGCCTATGGAGAAAAAATAACGAAATATCAAGCATTGGCTCAGGAAGTAAAAACCATCTGGAACTTACAAAAGGTGACAATAATGCCAATAGTCATCAGCGCCAACGGCTTGGTACACAGAAAAACCATGCAACATATAACAGAGCTTAGCATGCCAAATAGTGCTATCACATGGATGCAGAAAGCCGTTGTACTTGGGACCGTTGGAATTATTCGACGGACTGTCTCGCCGTATTGACACTAGCAGTGTCCTTGGCGACAATGAGCGCCCGGACACTGTTAGCCAAAACCACGTATGTGTGAATTAAAAAAAAAATATATATATATATATATATATATATATATATATATATATATATGTATACATATATATTTATTTATATATAATATAATTTATTTATTTGTATTTTGTAACTTGATTTTTACAAAATATTTGTGAAATTACCTACATATTATAGAAAGCCTTAATATTCACAAAGTTTTTGTGATTTTATTTATTTTTAGGTAGTAGAGATCGTGATACTTCTAAGAAGTTAGGATAATCACATTATAGCTTGTACTTTGGTAGGTATATACAAAGAATATCGCTTATTACGACATATCGGTTATAGCGACGACATATTAAGGTCCCGACAGAGTTCTATAATATAACCCATTGTATTACGTTTTTTCTCTATAACGACGCTTGGTTATAACGACCGAAATTAGACGGTTCCTTCAATGTCGTTATAACCATCCACTCTATAGTTAATGACCTTAATGTCGATGCCTTAAAGCGAAGTCGTTTGTTCTTCCGCCAAATCTGGTGTAAAATTTTACATCCGGTGTTACCCCTCTTCTTTTAACTTTTACTTTAAAGGTCACTGGGATTTGCTGCGATCAGGGTAAACCCTTATGTTTCTATTCCTATCCAATCCCTTGCTAAACTAGATGAACCGAACATGGTAAAAAATTTTGTCTACAATGAAAACACGTACTTTTCTTGAATCAATTGTTTTAGGTTAAAACAATTTGTTTTTAATTTAAATATTTCTTTTTAGTTCAACGCAGCGTTTAATTTTGAAATGAGACTTTATTTTTCTTCTTTAATGGTTTTTGTATATAAGTAATATTTTGCTTCCAGAGAAAACGGTACCTTATAATAATTCAGCTCCAGTTTATAATAAAACAATTTCTGTTTCACATTAAAATAAAGGAAAGCACAAATTATTTTATTTTCAAGCAGTTTGCTTTGATCTAAGAGAAATTTTTTTACCGTGTACCCTATGGTCAGTATAGCTTTTTTCTATGTGGTATACCTACAACCTACAACATTCCGCAGTCCCGTAGTAATAAAAATTAAGAGGCTCTTGCAAAAAAAAATCAACAGATACTGCAGATTTTCCTCAATTTTTTTTTTGAAAATCTAAAAAATATTTGTATATTTACGTGGCTTACCCGACATTTTGTGATGTGTTAAAATTGGTTGTGAAACTCATTTTATTTTAACAAAAGTTTTAATTTTTTGGGTTATTCATTGTTTTTTGAATTTTCTCACACATATGTAAATTTAATGTAATTTTCTGGTATATTTTTATCTCGGGTGATGTAAACTAGAACAAACAGACAAAGCAATCATTTCTAATGCGCATGTCTTCAATCCTTTTATTGATAGAACGGAAAACTGACTGTCTGATAACAATCAACGTCGACCTAAAACACAAATAGGATTTTTCGGACGGTTTTATGACTGTCAAACGGCCTGATGGAACGTAACTATTATGCCTTGTGTGAAAACCGTCAAGCCTTGTGTGAAAACCGTCAACGGACGATACGTCCGACCGAGAATACCTCCTCAGTCCAGCGGATAAAACGCAGCCGTCGTGGGCTCGACCGACGCCCGCGCGATTTCGTCGGTCGAACAACGATCCGTTGCACATGTGAACGTGATCATTGAAACAACGGTTCACCCGCGCGGTTGATCGGTTTAATGTGAAACTGGATTTTTTACGTGAGACCGAATAACCGCGCGGTCGGTCGGTCCGGTTCAAGATTTGTCAATAAATCGGTCGACCGAGCATGATAAGATAAACCATTCGCCTTTGCGAATCGACTGCCGCGGTTCGTCGGTCCTATCTGAAACGGGTCTAAAAATTCGTTTAGTATAATGCTCAGCACACATCGGGGCGACCATCATATAGGTGTATTGCCCTTCCTAGCTATTAAGTGGTATTTCTATGTACAAATGCAATAATATACGGGCACAAAAGGGCCATTCATAACGGAGCCAGCTTGACTACAACAATTTCAAGTTTAGTGCTGTTTTCACTATACTTTCACAAATAACATTATATAATATAGTCGGGGTTATACTGTCAAAACCATAAAACTACCTACTTACACCAAAGAACTTACTTTGATGCTTCAAAAATGTGTTATTTTTTAGAAAAAAGTCTAAAAAATCAAATATTTTTTCTTGATGCGCTTTTTGATAATAATTAATTGACGACCAGCACTTTAATTTTTTTCAACGGGCAGAATTGTTGAAACGTTTACACAGCGAGCATATCGTCAGTAACGGGGATAATTTATCAAAAATGTGCACTTTCTAGACTAGAACAAAATAAAAATACTCTGCCAATATATGGGCACCTGAGCTCACACTAGGTACCATAGTTATAGTGTACGTGTGAGCTAATATACAGTCGGGTCCGTTTATATCGAGGACGCTGGTGCCTGAAAACGGTATAGGACAACTGGGTGCCGCCAACTCGGCGCCGCCAACTGGGCGTTGCCAACTGGGCGCCGGGCCAACTCGGCGCCGCCAACTGGGCGCCGGCCAACTCGGCGCCGGACTAAAAATATTTTTTTCGATAAAATGTGTAAATGAAAAATAAAATATATTATTTATATAAAAACATCTTTAAAAAATCCTTTACGCAATTTTTTTGAAATTTGTTTTTGTTAAGTAAAGTTAAATAGCCCATCGCACCAACTTTTTTTTCGATACTTAGCCTATATATATATATATATATATATATATATATATATATATATATATATATATATATATATATATATATATATATTAAGCAACGCTTTAAGCTAGGGAACCGAAAAAAAAGTCGGTGAGATGGACCCTTAGTCGATTGTTGAATCTTGGTAGTTGTAGTGTTTGGTAACCTGGTAACACTAGAATTTACGTTTTTTATTACAACAATGGCGGATCCAAAAATCAAAATGGCGGATCCAAAATGGCGGATTTTCTTATTTTCCAACCGATTTGTCTCAAACTTGAAATATTACATTGCTTGAGGTCATTTAACACAATTTTTCCCTCAAATTTTGAAAAAACAAAATGGCGGATCCAAAATGGCGGATTTTCTTATTTACCAACCGATTTGTCTCAAACTTGAAATATTACATTGCTTGAGGTCATTTAACACAATTTTTAACTCAAACTTAAAAAAATCAAAATGGCGGATCCAAAATGGCGGATTTTCTTATTTACCAACCGATTTGTCTCAAACTTGAAATATTACGTTGCTTGAGGTCATTTAACAAAATTTTTTACTTAAACTTAAAAAAAACTAGTTAGAACCTTTCATCTTGAAATTTGTATTGGAGGACTTGGCTTTACTTTTATCTTAATTCGTTTTACGGAATACCAGTTTCGCGTACTATGCCTTTTTACATGAAATGTTTTTGTTATGATAAGAAATATTTAGATGTTGGACAATAATAGTACATTAAAAACCTAAAGACGGAAGGGGCAGATTTAATCCCCCCCAAAATATTTAGCCCAAACGTAGGCCTCCTTCAAAATTTAATGTGTTGTATACTTACTATTACTTACTGAATTTCTTCTGGTGCTTTTAATCTCTCTGTGGGATTAAAAAGTATCAATTTGGTACCTCAAAAGAGGGATTAAAAATAATTTTGTTATATCGAAAGGGCATAAAACTAACTCTGTGCTAGAAAAATAAATGAGTGGCAGCAGTTATTCCCTTTGCCTCAGGCAACCAAAAAGTTGGCACGCCTCTGAACAAACAAGGATTGAAGTGTTTTTTATTTAAATCTTAAATATGGATTGATTGCATTTTATGATTAATAAATTATTACCAGTTTATGTATTTGGGTAATTACATGGAATTTGGAATGAAAAAAACCATGGGCGAACCAAGGGGAGGGGGAGGGCTCGGAGCCCGGCCCCCTCCCCAAGCATGAGTTTTTTTTACATATTTTCCACATATTTCATGAACAAACACAAAAAATAGCTTCAAATTCGACATCATGAGGCGTCGGGCCCCCCAAGAGGCCTCGCCCCCCCCAAGATATCTTCCTTGGTGCGCCACTGAAAAAACTGACACGTTTTACAAAATATATACATAACAATCATATTTATTAAATATCAGGCGATATTCTTAAGATTTTTTAATTTCAAGTGCTTTTTTTCTGTAAATTTAATAAACATGATAGTTTTTTGTCTTAAAATTACATCCACAGAAAAAATACTCTGCCAATCTATGGGCACCTAAGCTCACACTAGGTACTATAGTTATAGTGTGAGCTAATATAATCAAAAACTGAAATATATTTTATTCAACTCCAGACTCAATTACCTTTCGTTTGATACCACACAAGCCATGTTTTGACCTAAACTCAAATTTTTTAAATCTACCCCCACCCTTTAAAAAAAAACTAAAATGTATTTTGTTTAACTCCAGACTCAATTACCTTTCGTTTGATATCACACACGCCATATTTTCACTTAAACTCTAATTTTTGACATCTACCCCCACCCTTTTTTTTTAAATAAACTAAAATTCATTTTGTTGAACTCCAGACTTAATTACCTTTCGTTTGATATCACACACGCCATATTTTCACATAAACTCTAATTTTTGGAATCTACCCCCACCATTTTATTTGGCTTGCGTGCGGTGGATTTTGTTCATTTTTAAATGGGACCATCACGGCCCAAGACCCAACTTAGGTACCAAATTTTATTAAAATCGGACAAGCGGTTTTTGAGTTATGCGGGTTGGTCGTTACAGACAGACATACAGACAGATAGACAGACATACAGACAGACAGACAGACAGCAAAACAAAAAAGTTTTAAAATCATCTGAAACGCAAAGATATATAAAAATTTTTGAAATCGGAGCAACTTTTTTTTTCTCGAAAAAATTAGGATCACCATAGCTCACACTACTTATATAGTAGTAGTGTGAGCTAAAAGTAACAAACGTAAATTTTAGTACCCGTGAGTATCAATCAAACAAGTTTTCGTGACTAATCGGGTAAAAAAGAAGTTTTTGTTTCTCTCATATTTTCCCGTGGGTAGCTCGAAAGCTTATCCTCAGGGGGGTCCAAGTTTTAATAGACACCTAATAAGTGTTGACAGTTAACTTTTTTCCAGAAATAAGTCAACATGATGCAGATGATTTGCCATCAGTCAATGCAATATTCCAAGAAAAAATCTTCATTTGCAGCGGAAATTGCTTTGTTGCATAGGAAAAAGCCAATGCAACTTGATTTGATCTAATATCATTTTTTTTCTGTGTCAATTCCTTTCCATAATATAAACATTTTAACAATTCAAACACTGTTCTGCTTTAATGCTAGTATAAACTTCCACTTAGGCGTACATTTTATAGCTACACCTTGTTTGTGACGCAATAGGCGTAATGTCTAAAGCCTGGGCAATACAACTAAACTTGTTTATTTGTCTATTTCTTTGCTGAAGATCTCGTATTTCCAAAGATATTTGTTGAAGGTAGACTACTACTAGTAGCATGGTGTTGAATACCTTGGAGCTAGGGGCTCCATACTGGAGCAAGCAGCGTTACCACAGGTCGCTCGATCGAGCGAGATCTCGCTCCTTTTCTTCTTGGTTTACACTCTCGCTCCTCTTTGTGAAATCTTGCTCGTTTTCATACGCCTTGCCAGATTCGCTCTTTGATTACGTTTTGTAATCTGTATTTAAGGTATAGATGGTACGGCTGTTGCTGTTGGCAAAATTTTATTTATGTAAAACTGGCTGCCTATACGTTAACCGTCCACTGATGTATTAAAAAAAGCTGATCAACCGATGTCCAGTCATGTGGATTAGGCATTAGGCGTGTTCTCCCTTTGGTGTTCTTTGGTATTGCAAAACCTCAAAAACAAAAAGAAAAAACAGTGCTTTTGTTTATTTTCTCCACAAAATTTTGAAGATTAAAAAGTCCCGTGTGGTCAATGTACTACATACCGCAGTCGACACCAATATGATGGATAAGTAAGTTAAATAAATTTATTTCTACAGGGAAAAGGAATAAGATATAATAAATATAAAAATCTCGCTCGTTTGGCAACCCTGGCTCCAAGCATAATAACAAACTTCTCGTGCATTCGTTTTTGTCTGCACTCTAGGAGCTAGAATTTGTTTTATGCACTTTAGAGATTAAAAGTGTACTTTGAGCCCCTCTTTTATAGTGCTAAAAGTATACTTTTCAATCCTTCGGAGATTATAAAAGCAACCGCAAAAATCCAGTATACAACACACGAAACTTTGAGGAGACCTACGCTTGGGCTAAAACATTTTCGCCTTGGATTTAAATGTCCGTCATTATGTTTTCAATGTACTATTCTTATGTGTATTATGATCCTCTAAAATTTTTTAAAGTATTACTAATATTTTCCACTCACCCATTAACCGTAACTTCCAAGCCATTTTGGGGGAGCTTGTGCCCCAGGAATAATAGGTACCTAAGGAATGCGAAAAATACAACCACAGAATGGGCTTTGAGATAACTTAAGACAACCTAAGATGGGGGTTATAATTGAATATAAAAAATCTACTATAAAAAGAATAAAAAATTGCGAAAAATGCATTATTTTTCGGAAGAAATCGCGCCGTGGTTAAATTTTTGTAAGTATAACGAGAAAATCGCGCAAAAGACAAAAATTTCTAAATAATCAAGTCTTTTCGGCAAAAAACTAATGAAAAATTGAACAAAATTGCGCAGAAAGCAAAAATATTGTACAATTCAAATACATTTCGGAAAAATCGCGTTGTGATAAACGTTTTGCAAATATGATGAAAATTTAAGAAAAATTAAGTATTTTTTTAAAAAATTGGTCCCACAGTACAAAAGGTTAGATAAAAAATAAAAGAAATTGGGGCAAGCGAAAATGTCAAAAATGGAATAATCAATTGAAAATATGATTTCAAAGAAAAATGTTTTGTATAGTTTTAAAAGAGCAGTCGGAAATTTTTACTTAATTGTAGACTCAATTCGACCCTGAGAAATTAGGTTTATTTCGTCTGGGTACACAGAAAAAAAAATGTCTTCAGTCAATGCAAATTGCTTTGTTCCAACAAAAAATCTGCTTTCCTATGCACGAAGACGATATTTTCTGAACAAAAAAAACTATTCTCTTGAATTGCTGGTTTCCGTTGAAAATAAAAGTTGCCTTTATCCAAGAAAATTGATTTGTTTCTAATATTATACCAACCGTTTTGAGAGGCCGGATATTTTGAGTTAAAAAATTAAAAGTCTTTAGGCAAAGTAAAGCTTTATTTGTGTTAAGAAGATATTAGTAAGACATTATATATCTTGCTTCAAAACCACTTTTCTTCGCTAAAGGCAGTTTGTTTTAAACCAAAACAAATTACCAAGACAATTATTTTTTTCCCAAAACAAGCGGTTTGCTTAGATGAAAAGAAAACATTTTGTTCGGAGACTTTTGCTTTTGGGTCAAGATAATTTTTTCAAGAAAACTAGTTTTCTTAACTGAAGAACTTCTTTTTTTCTGTGAGGTCAATTTTGAGCTCGAGAGGGATAAGCACCCCCTAATTGTGCCTCTGCTTGCCTCTGCATTACCTGTGATATGACACTAATAAATATATAACAATCAAATTTTAATTAATAACTAACCTAAATACCTAACCTTACAAAGTTACTTGCCCAGAAGTTTTGGTATACCCTCGACCTTTTTCTCTGCAAACACATCTATCAGTTGAGTCGTCGTAGTGGTAGCAATATTTGCTTCACACACCGGCGGTCCGGGATCGATTCCTGGATAGGTACTTGGTTGTTTAAAAATGCTTTAACTTTGCTCTAACTTTGCGAAACTGGACGATTGATCCTGATTGGATGAAAAGTCCCAGTATAAAAAAGAACATCTATCAGTTTTTCATACCTCAGTTTCCTTCGCACCACATAATTGACCTTAACTTTTTAATTGCATAATATTTAATTATTTATTAAGCGGCAAAATGTTGAAAATGTTAAAATTTGGTTGCCCTCTGAAGGTGGTTGCCTAAGGTGTCTGTCTCGTTGCCTCACCCTTTGGCACGCCCCTACATTTACTCCACTCCTTATTAGCCGAACGTTACCTCCTAGCCAAATGTTTTAAGTAAATTACATTATTTTATACTTTTTAGTACCTACATTTCACAGCGCGTTACTATAATAAATTAAAATAATACATGGTAGAACTGATCTTGACTGGTCATCTGCTTCTTTATAATTCTCAATAAACTTCAGCAAGTAAAAGTAAACGCAGGAAATCCTTCGGTGTGTATTCAGGATTACAGAACTCATTTTGGCCTTATCAGTTTTAGCGTACCTACATTAGGTATTACGGCGCATACACACAAGTGGTGGGTCGTTGCCCCATTCAGCCCCACCTAGATTAATCCACTATCGCCTTGGTATCTGCAGTTTAAGTTATACTTGTTCCTCCCATGGTGGTTTCCTTTAATAAAAATACTTGTATATGGAGCTCACACCAGAGACTTTAGAACAGCTAGAGATTTGATTTTACAACCAACCAAAATAAAAAAGTGGGCAAACCAAGCACTGAAAAAAGTGCTTTGTAAAATTCCAGTAAAAAACGTTGGCAACTTTATAACCAATGTTTTTTCCTGTAATAAATAAAAAATACATTTAAATAAAAAAATCACCCATTTGCTAAATTTACAGTCGGCGACTTTTTAAATTGCCACTCTCGAAAATAAAATATATTCCTACTTCAAATTCGGAAAAGTATTTTGAGCACAAACGAAAAAATTGTAAACTTTACCTCTGTCTGTATACTTACATATTTAAAAATATTCTTTTTTACTTCTTTAAATGATTAATTTTGACAGAAAAAAAATACAACGGCAATTTAAAAAGTCCCCGACTGTACCTACTAGTCGCAGTTGCGTAGAGCGCAAAGCGCACTTACGAAATTATACAGTTTTATATTTTCATGAATCAGGTTGTTGGGTAATGTTGTATCCAACTGCGACTAGTAGTTACAAGTAAATTTAGCAGGGTGTTTTTTTTATTTAAAATTTTTTTTCCAACTTTTAGGTTTAATTCTTATTCAGCCTTATAAAAAGCACTAAGCATTTACAATTCATTAAGCTTTACCCAAAAAGTACGAGTAGATTTTCTACGGACGCGGACAGTGTTACCTTCCATTGAGTGAAGGTGGGGGAGAAGAAAGGGAGGAGGGAACTAATAAAATGGTGTCGAAAAAAATCTTAAAGCGTGCGCAGAAGTAATTTTTGAAATCGCTCTATTCTCTTTATTTGTGAAAGGTAGAGCTACAACTATTACTAATAAGGAGGGAGGGGAGAAGTGAGGGAGAGGGAGGGGGAAACTTGTAAAATTATGTTGAAAAAAAAGTCTTCAAGCGTGTGCAGAAAGAATTTTTGAAATCGCTCTATATTTGTGGAAGGTATAGCTACAACTATTACTAATAAGGAGGAAGGGGTGAAGACGGAGGGGCAAACTAGTAAAATGATGTTGGAAAAAAGTCTTAAAGCGTGTAATGAAAGAACTTTTTGAAATCGCTTTATATTTGTGAAAGTTATAGCTATAATTATTACTAATAAGGGGGGCGGGGAGGAGAGAGGAAGTGACGGGGGGCGGGGGGCTAGTAAAATGGTGTTGAAAAAAAAGCTAAAAGCGTATGCAGAAAGAATTTTTGAAATCGCCCTATATTTGATAAAATTATGCGAATATGATTTTTGAATATGGTGGTGGGAATGACCGGAGGGGAGATGGGTGGGAGCAGGGAGGACTACAAAGTAACTAATGCAAATTAGATCACATTGATAAATTTCATTAACAAAAGCACCGAGTTACAGTATGGTGGGGCCATAAAGATGCGAAAAAGCCTCACCTTAAGTTGAGATTCTGAAAAACGTCATTTAGCAATTTTGAGTCTAGGGAATCCCATAGGACCAAAATTGCCAAACTTTAAAAATTCGTATCTCCCAAACTCTACATTTTATTAACAAAAGCACCGAATTACAATATGGTGGGGCCATAAAGATGCGAAAAAGCCACACCTTGAGTTGAGATTCTGAAAAACGTCATTTAGCGATTTTTAGGATAGGGAATGCCATAGGACCAAAATTGCCAAACTTTGAAAATGCATGTCTCCCAAACTATACCTTTTATCAACAAAAGCAACATAAGTAAAGCTGGGGGGACCACTATAAGGGGCCACCAAATTTCATATGCCAGGATTTGGTGCTAATTTGTTGCTAATTTGTTACCGAAGAATTAAATTTGTTGCTGCAGCCGTTAACGAGAAATCGCGACCCCTGTGACTTTACGGTAAAGCTGAGGGGCCACCTCATAACTCTGGACTGAAAGGCGATACGAGGATGATTTAAACGCCATAATTTGTTGCTCGGGATAGGGATGTGCAACCAATATTAAAGAATCCCAAAAGACTTATATTTTCTTTTTTTTTGAAAAAAACTGTTTTTTGTTAATATTTTTGTTATTCTTGATAGTATTTAGGTAGAAACACTTGTTATAAAAGGCCGTTCGAATTTGTTACCGCAATTTAAAGCGCCTGAGAGCGTTATTAAGCAAAAATAAAAAAATATAAAAAAATTGAGTGCGCCGAGTAAAGTTGAGGGGCTACCTTGTATCTCGGTAGTCTTTAAAGATATTAATCTCAAACAAAAAGCATAATTTGTTGCTAAGAGTCTTTCATTGTATCGTGTAAAACAAATTATTTAAATCCAATCGTACGATAAAAAAAAATAAAAATAACATATTTTGTACTGTATTTCTAAACCCAACCGGAGGGCCACAGAGTTGTTTATACACTTCCTAGCGCTTAAATAGCACTAAATGTGTATGTAAATGGAAAATTTGTAGCTGCTTCCGTTTTCGAGAAATTGAATTTTTATTTGCTATAAAGTTCAACGTGTTTCATATAGTTTTCACCCTGTAAGTCAAAAACTAATTAGAGGGCCACAGATTTTTTTAGTGACTTATAGTACCTAAAGAGTACTATCAATATGTGTTAACAAATAATTTGTTGCTGCTTCCGTTTTCGAGAAATTGAATTTTAATTTGCTATAAAGTTCAAAGTGTTTCATATAGTTTTCACCCTGTATCTCAAAAACTAACAAGAGGGCCACAGATTTTTTTTAGTTACTTATAGTACCTAAAGAGTACTACCAACGTGTGTTAACAAATAATTTGTTGCTGCTTCCGTTTTCGAGAAATTGAATTTTCATTTGCTATAAAGTTCAACGTGTTTCATATAGTTTTCACTCTGTAACTCCAAAACAAACAAGAGGGCCACAGATTTTTTTTAGTTACTTATAGTACCTAAAGAGTACTACCAACATGTGTTAACAAATAATTTGTTGCTGCTTCCGTTCTCGAGAAATTGAATTTTTATTTGCAATAAAGTTCAACGTGTTTCATATAGTTTTCACCCTGTAACTCAAAAACTAATTAGAGGGCCACAGATTTTTTTTAGTGACTTATAGAAACTAAAGAGTACTACCAATACGTGTTAACAAGAAATTTGTTGCTGCTTCTGTTTTCGAGAAATGGAATTTTTATTTGCTATAAAGTTCAACGTGTTTCATATAGTTTCCACCCTGCAACTCAAAAACTAACAAGAGGGCCACAGATTTTTTTCAGTTACTTATAGTACCTAAAAAGTTCTACCAACATGTATTACCAAATAATTTGTTGCTGCTTCCGTTTTCGAGAAATTGAATTTTTATTTGTAATAAAGTTAAACGTGTTTCATATAGTTCTCACCCTGTATCTCAAAAACTAACAAGAGGGCCATAGATTTCTTTCAGCTACTTATAGTACCTAAAGAGTACTACCAATATGTGTTAACAAATAATTTGTTACTGCTTCCGTTTTCGAGAAATTGAATTTTAATTTGCAATAAAGTTAAACGTGTTTCATATAGTTTTCACCCTGTATCTCTAAAACTAACAAGAGGGCCACAGATTTTTTTCAGTTACTTATAGAAACTAAAGAGTACTACCAATACGGGTTAACAAATAATTTGTTGCTGCTTCCGTTTTCGAGAAATTGAATTTTTATTTGCTATAAAGTTCAACGTGTTTCATATAGTTTCCACCCTGGAATTCAAAAACTAACAAGACGGCCACAGATTTTTTTCAGTTACTTATAGTACCTAAAGAGTACTACCAATATATGTTAACAAATAATTTGTTGCTGCTTCCGTTTTCGAGAAATTGAATTTTTACTTGCAATAAAGTTAAACGTGTTTAAATAATTTGTTGCTGCTTCCGTTTTCGAGAAATTGAATTTTTATTTGCTATAAAGTTCAACGTGTTTCATATAGTTTCCACCCTGGAACTCAAAAACTAACAAGAGGGCCACAGATTTTTTTCAGTTACTTATAGTACCTAAAGAGTACTACCAATATGTGTTAATAAATAATTTATTGCTGCTTCCGTTTTCGAGAAATTGAATTTTTATTTGCAATAAAGTTAAACGTGTTTCATATAGTTTTCACCCTGTCTCTCAAAAACTAACAAGAGGGCCACAGATTTTTTCAGTTACTTATAGAAACTAAAGAGTACTACCAATACGTGTTAACAAATAATTTGTTGCTGCTTCCGTGTTCAAGAAATTGAATTTTTATTTGCAATAAAGTTAAACGTGTTTGATATAGTTTTCACCCTGGAACTCAAAAACTAACAAGAGGGCCACAGATTTTTTTCAGTTACTTATAGCAACTAAAAAGTAATACCAATATGTGTTAACAAATAATTTGTTGCTGCTTCCGTTTTTGAGAAATTGAATTTTTATTTGCTTTAAAGTTAAACGTGTTTCATATAGTTTTCACCCTGTATCTCAAAAACTAACAAGAGGGCCACAGATTTTTTTCAGTTACTTATAGTACCTAAAGAGTACTACCAACATGTGTTAACAAATAATTTGTTGCTGCTTCTGTTTTCAAGAAATTGAATTTTTATTTGCAATAAAGTTAAACGTGTTTGATAT
Source organism: Aspidapion aeneum (assembly GCA_963576565.1). Classification (NCBI taxonomy): domain Eukaryota; kingdom Metazoa; phylum Arthropoda; class Insecta; order Coleoptera; family Brentidae; genus Aspidapion; species Aspidapion aeneum. The sequence continues at coordinate 116,406,823 of OY755039.1, forward strand.
AGTTTTCATCCTGGAACTCAAAAACTAACAAGAGGGCCACAGATTTTTTTCAGTTACTTATAGCACCTAAAAATTACTACCAACATGTGTTAACAAATAATTTGTTGCTGCTTCCGTTTTCGAGAAATTGAATTTTTATTTGCAATAAAGGTAAACGTGTTTCATATAGTTTTTACCCTGTATCTCAAAAACTAACAAGAGGGCCACAGATTTTTTTCAGTTACTTATAGTAACTAAAGAGTACTACCAATACGTCTTGACAAATAATTTGTTGCTGCTTCCGTTTTCGAGAAATTGAATTTTTATTTGCTATAAAGTTCAACGTGTTTCATAAAGTTTCCACCCTGGAACTCAAAAACTAACAAGAGTGCCACAGATTTTTTTCAGTTACTTATAGTACCTAAAGAGTACTACCAATATATCTTAACAGATAATTTATTGCTGCTTCCGTTTTCGAGAAATTGAATTTTTATTTGCAATAAAGTTAAACGTGTTTCATATAGTTTTCACCCTGTATCTCAAAAACTAACAAGAGGGCCACAGATTTTTTCAGTTGCTTATAGAAACTAAAGAGTACTACCAATACGTGTTAACGAATAATTTGTTGCTGCTTCCGTTTTCGAGAAATTGAATTTTTATTTGCAATAAAGTTAAACGTGTTTCATATAGTTTTCACGCTGTATCTCAAAAACTAACAAGAGTGCCACAGATTTTTATCAATTACTTATAGTACCTAAAGAGTACTACCAATATGTCTTAACAAATAATTTGTTGCTGCTTCCGTTTTCGAGAAATTGAATTTTTATTTGCAATAAAGTTAAACGTGTTTCATATAGTTTTCACCCTGTATCTCAAAAACTAACAAGAGGGCCACAGATTTTTTTCAGTTGCTTATAGAAACTAAAGAGTACTACCAACATGTGTTAACAAATAATTTGTTGCTGCTTCCGTTTTCAAGAAATTGAATTTTTATTTGCAATAAAGTTAAACGTGTTTGATATAGTTTTCACCCTGGAATTCAAAAACTAACTAGAGGGCCACAGATTTTTTTTAGTGACTTATAGTACCTAAAGAGTACTATCAATATGTGTTAACAAGTAATTTGTTGCTTGCTTTCGTTTTCGAGAAATTGAATTTTTATTTGCAATAAAGTTCAACGTGTTTCATATAGTTTTTCAAAAACTAAGGGTACGGGTAGACCTCGTCAGATGTCTATCAGGGGAAATGAATCGACCCCTGCCCTCCGTAAGTTCCAGGTACTCTCCAACTCGGAGAGTTAGCACCTGTATAGGGTCAATTTCCCAGGGTTACGGGAGAAGACCCCATCGATATGGAAGGCGGAGAGAATGGACCTCGGTACGGTGATCATAGCGTAGGTGGCAACCCTTTCTTTTAGGGATAGTATAAAAGACTACAACTGTTGCCTTACAGTATGACGTTGGTTCGTCAAAGGCTAGAGGAGAAAAATCTTGATTAAAAATCCTGGCCCTCCAAGTAGGGGATTGAGGCATTAGACTGGTTCTGTAATACTTGTAAAACAAAGCAATTACCAAAAAGCCTAAACAAAGCCTCGGAGCAATGGATGGAAACTCTCGAAGACGAAAAGAGCAAAGACAAAGGACTATGAATATAGCTACATGGAACGTTCAGGGAGTGAATCAAAAGTTGGACATTATTGCAACCGAAGTGCAGAATTGTAAGATCGATATTATTGCACTCACAGAGACAAAAAAGAAAGGAACAGTTACGAATAGTGTCGGTAATTTTGTCCATATATTCACTGGAGTCCCAAAAGAAAGAAAAGCAGCCAGAGGCATATCCATGTTAATAAAGAAAAATCTAAAGAATAAAATTACAGACTACGATTGCATTAGTGAAAACATACTTCGAGTGAACATGAAGATGCTTGGATATAATATAAGCATAATAGCAGTATACGCACCATTAGATGACGAAAGAGTAGCTACAAAACAAATGTTCTTTGACCAACTTGATGAGACTATCACAAAAATCGGTAATACCAGAGAAATAATTAAGCTTGGCGATTTTAATAGCCGAACTGGTAGGCAAACCCAGAGCAAAGCGATAGGACCATTTGGAGAGGACGTAACAAATGATAATGGCTTAAGACTGATGCAATTGTGTGAAACCCACAACCTAAAAATAAATAATGGTTTTTTAAAACATAAGGATATTCATCGATATACCTGGATTCAGCCAACAAGAAATCTTAAATCAATCATTGATTATGCTATAGGCGGACAACACTCGCAATTAAAGTGGTATGATGTGCGAGCACTTCGTGGTGTTACCTGTGGATCTGACCACCATCTGGTAGAAGCAAAAATATTATTATCTCTAAGAAAAACAAATAAGGACGAAAGTATTACAGGAAATGAAAACCTAGAATGTATCGAAGACAATCAAAAATACAACTTTCGAAGTCTAGAAATTGAAAGTACTCAAAGATTGTATCAGAACCGATTAGATAAAAAATTAATAAACACAAATCACCCATTTGAAGAGATGGATGACATACTTGAAATGGCTCAGTACTAAAGAGCAAAGAGACCTAGAAATCTACAGGGAAACCAGAAGACAGCTAAGAAATTTGATACGCACAGAAAAAAATTTAATGTTCGAGCGCAAGTGCCACGACACAAATACACACGTAGGAGGTAGGCAGAGTTCTGAATTATGGAAATTCATTTCTACAGTAAAAAACCCAACAAAAGAAAAAGTAAACATCCAGATAATCAAACCAGAACAATGGACAGAACACTATAAGGGACTGCGGCTGGAGACGAGACCCGAATATCTGGCAGCTTCTCCGAGGAGAGACATAGAAGGAGAAGAAGTAATCATCGAAAAAGAAATGATAAAGAATAATATTAAAAAGCTTGAATCCGGAAAAGCTAGCTGACCTGGGGGAATATATGCTAAAATGCTCAAATATGGATCAAACAAACTACTCGAAAATCTCACATATATTATCAATCAATGCATAAACGGACATCCAGTACCTAATGATTGGAAAATTGCATTAATATCTTCAATACATAAAAAATGAAACGAGCTGGATTGCAACAATTACAGAGGAATTTCTGTAACCAGTACTCTAAGTAGATTGTACGGTAGGATTCGTAGAGATCTAATAGAGAATTATTTTCATGAACAAGAAGAAGAAGAGCAAAGTGGGTTTCATGCAGGCAAATCTTGTAGTGATAATGTTTTTTGTCTTAAACAAGTAATTGAAAAAAGGAGCGCCAGAAATATAGAAACTGATGTTACATTTGTGGACCTACAAAAAGCATATGATACCGTTCCAGTAGAAAAATTATGGACAGTGTTAGAGCAAACTAATATCTTTTTTTTTACTTACTTATTCCAGTCCGGAAAACTACAGTTTCTGAGCCCAGTATCGGGCTGTGTCCAATGCTTGTTGATCGTTTGTCCATAAAGCGTCGAGGGTACATCTATGTGGACAGTTAGGGCAGATAAGAAGGTGTTCCATATCCTGTATAGCTCCGCAGTCGCACTTGTCGTCATTTCCATCCAATAGGCCCCATCTGATGAGATTGGTCTTAACAGGGGCTACACCAGTTCTGATGCGGTTCAACATTCGCCAGGTTCTCCAGTCGCTTGATGTTCCGCTCGGAGGGAGTTCTGTTATTCGATAGCAGGCGGGTGGTTCATCCAGTGGCGCGCCCAGGAAGCGCCTTCTTGACTTTAGTCTGCCAAGTTGCGCCTCGTGTCCAGTGAGTGAGTGACGCTCACCGAAGGTCTGTATATTCGTAGGTGCTCTACGTGAGTCAGGGTCTGAGAGGCCCGAGGCTTTGTACAGTTTGTCCAGTGGCGTGGGTTTCGTTCAGGCTGACATTTACTTTTTTGGCGTGAGTGGATCTGCTCCACACTGGACAGGTATAATCCGCTATCAAAAAGCATAACGCCTGCGTTGATGTCCTTAGCACTGTTGGTTTTGCGCCCCACTTGTTTGCTGTTTCCGAGCTTCCTCAAAAGGCCATTCCGCGCCTCCACCTTCTTCCGCGTTTTTTCACAATAGAACCTGTATGTTAGGGAGCGGTCCAATATGACTCCAAGATAGGTAGGTTTATCTGTGTGCTCTAGGTTGTTGTTATCCCAGGTAACGTTTAGCTTTCTATTTGCCTGTCGATAGTGGAGGTGGAAGGCGCTGACTTGGGTCTTGGAGGATTTGGTTTTAGAGAGTTATCCTGATAGTAAGTGGACATCATACTCATGGCTGCTTCCAGTTTTTGCTCCACCTCCTCAAAATTTAAACCTTGCGCTGTAATGCCCAGGTCATCGGCATATACAAAGTTTCTGGTAAAAGCTGGTTTTGGTTGGTCGTTGGTGTAGAGATTGAAGAGGATTGGTGCCAGTACGCTGCCCTGAGCCAAGCTGTTTATCTGGATTCGCCATCGACTTTTTTCCTTTCAAGACTCACGTAGAATTATCTGTTTTGTAGTAAGGATTCTACCATTTGAACAAGTTGGTAGTCTTTCAGTGTATCATAGACTTTATACAGCAAGTTTCTGTAATGACGGTTCATATTACCGAACCGAACCAAACCTGTTATTTGTTTTTTCTCGAACCCATCTTCGATGTGTTCCGTCAGTGCTAGTATTTGGCTGGTGCAAGACTTCCCAGGTCTAAAGCCGGCTTGCTGTGGAATGATTTTTGAGTCGACAGTCCTCTCTAGTCGTTGGAGGATTAGCCTTTCATATAGCTTGTATAGGTGACAAAGAAGCGATATGGGGCGGTAGCTTTTTGGTGACTCAGGGTCTTTCCAAGGTTTTAGCAATGCTACGTCTTTCGATTTCCTCCATACTTTTGGTATCTGGAATGTAACTCGACAAGTGTTAAAAAGTTTTAGAATCCAGTTTTTTGCTATTGTTCTGAAGTTTTTGATTTGTCTACACAGATGTCGTCTTCTCCTGCTGCTTTGCCATTTTGCAGTGAGTTTATCCCTTTATCTAGCTCTTTTATGGTAAAGGGCGTGTTAAAGTGGTTTTTCTCGGTTGTTGGAGACCGATTGATGCATTTTTTTTGGCATTTTTTGTCCGATTTACCGTTGAGGAGCAGTTGGTGAGCTACTTGGTTAGCAGTAACATTTGACGGCGCTTTGTTTTGCTTTGGATCTCCATTTAGCTTTTTGATTAAATTCCAAGCCATCTTGCTGCTGTGCGTCATATCCATTCATTCATGGGTGTCTATCCACTTTTTTTCTCGAGTCTCGCTCAGTGCTATCATGAGCGCATTACCTCAGGCTATAGTTTCTTCGCTAAACGGGTCCTTGTTAAAAAGTTCTTCATACTTGTTTAAGAACCCTTTAGAGGCTTCTGATAGCCCCGGTATGAAATGTTACCTGCAGCCTCTTGGTATGTATCGCTTTGATACCCTTTGTAAGATTTGCAAAAAGGTTTGGTAGTTTTGTGGTGATGGGTCTAGATTTTCGAGTTCGGCATCTAGATTAGCTGAGTATTCGGGCCAATTTGCTTTTTTTAAATTAAAACTTCTTCGAAAAGGTATCTCAGCTGTTTTGATGACTAAATAGACTTGAACTCCAATTGGTCTGTGTTGAGTCTTTGGCAATGCATCATACACGTGTTTTATACATGAGTCTTGGATCTTTTGGGTCACAAAGCAGTTATCGGGATTATAGCCGCGTTTCCAGTTCTTGCTGTTGAACGAGCACGGCAACTTTGGATCGTGGAGAAGAGAAAGTTTGTTGACTTCTGCCCACTCTTCTAGAAGTTGCCCATTTGTATCGGTTTCATTGTAGCCCAACGATGTGCTGTGAGAGTTAAAATCTCCAACGATAAACTGAATCTCCTGTCTCACATAGTTCTCCGGCATTTCTAGTTTCAGTGATTTGCCAGGGGGTTTGTAAGCGGATGATATGGTAAAAGCTCCTTTTTCGATGGTGAGTATTTCAGTATCGTCGGTTACTTTTTTGCCGGTAGATGTCAGCGACATGTTAGTACTTACAAAAATGGTGCTACCATACTTGTTATGGGGGGATTCGACGGCAAGACGCATACCATCAATGTTGGGCCTGTTTGCGTTTTCATCTCTGTGCGTTTCCTGAAGGCATAGTACGTCCCATTTATGTGTTTGGCATAGTTGAGAGATAAGGTCTTGTTTATCTTTCGTGATACCCTCGATGTTCAGGCTAACAATTGTCAGGGTTGGCTCTGACACGAGCCTGTTGTTCAGATCATTTTGCATTGATTTCCGTTGTTGGAAGGATTGGCCACTGTCTATATCAATCATACATACATAAAAGCAATAAAAGAACTATACAAAGGGTCAAAATCTAAAATAAAAATTCAATTTCTCGAAAACGGAAGCAGCAACAAATTATTTGTTAACACATATTGGTAGCACACTTTAGGTACTACAAGTAACTGAAAAAAATCTGTGGCCCTCTTGTTAGTTTTTGAGATACAGGGTGAAAACTATATAAAACACGTTTAACTTTATTGCAAATAAAAATTCAATTTCTCGAAAACGGAAGCAGCAACAAATTATTTGTTAACACATATTGGTAGTACTCTTTAGGTACTATACGTAACTGAAAAAAATCTGTGGCCCTCTTGTTAGTTTTTGAGTTCCAGGGTGGAAACTATATGAAACACGTTGAACTTTATAGCAAATAAAAATTCAATTTCTCGAAAACGGAAGCAGCAACAAATTATTTGTTAACACATATTGGTAGTACTCTTTAGTTTCTATAAGTAACTGAAAAAAATCTGTGGCCCTCTTGTTTGTTTTTGAGTTCCAGGGTGGAAACTATATGAAACACGTTGAACTTTATAGCAAAGGAAAATTCAATTTCTCGAAAACGGAAGCAGCAACAAATTATTTGTTAACACCTATTGGTAGTACTCTTTAGTTACTATAAGTAACTGAAAAAAATCTGTGGCCCTCTTGTTAGTTTTTGAGATACAGGGTGAAAACTATATGAAACACGTTTAACTTTATTGCAAATAAATATTCAATTTCTCGAAAACGGAAGCAGCAACAAATTATTTGTTAACACATATTGGTAGTACTCTTTAGGTACTATAAATAACTGAAAAAAATCTGTGGCCCTCTTGTTAGTTTTTGAGTTCCAGGGTGGAAACTATATGAAACACGTTGAACTTTATAGCAAAGAAAAATTCAATTTCTCGAAAACGGAAGCAGCAACAAATTATTTGTTAACACGTATTGGTAGTACTCCTTAGTTACTATAAGCAACTGAAAAAAATCTGTGGCTCTCTTGTTAGTTTTTGAGTTCCAGGGTGGAAACTATATGAAACACGTTGAACTTTATAGCAAATAAAAATTCAATTTCTCGAACACGGAAGCAGCAACAAATTATTTGTGAACACATGTTGGTAGTACTCTTTAGGTACTATAAGTAACTGAAAAAAATCTGTGGCTTTTTTGTTAGTTTTTGAGATACAGGGTGAAAACTATATGAAACACGTTGAACTTTATAGCAAAGGAAAATTAAATTTCTCGAAAACGGAAGCAGCAACAAATTATTTGTTAACACGTATTGGTAGTACTCTTTAGTTTCTATAAGCAACTGAAAAAAGTCTGTGGCCCTCTTGTTAGTTTTTGAGTTCCAGGGTGGAAACTATATGAAACACGTTTAACTTTATTGCAAATAAATATTCAATTTCTCGAAAACGGAAGCAATAACAAATTATCTGTTAAGACATATTGGTAGTACTCTTTAGGTACTATAAGTAACTGAAAAAAATCTGTGGCCCTCTTGTTTGTTTTTGAGATACAGGGTGAAAACTATATGAAACACGTTTAACTTTATTGCAAATAAAAATTCAATTTCTCGAAAACGGAAGCAGCAACAAATTATCTGTTAACACATATTGGTAGCACTCTTTAGGTACTGTAAGCAACTAAAAAAATCTGTGGCCCTCTTGTTTGTTCTTGAGTTACAGAGTGAAAACTATATGAAACACGTTGAACTTTATAGCAAATTAAAATTCAAGTTCTCGAAAACGGAAGCAGCAATAAATTATTTGTTACCACATATTGGTAGTACTCTTTAGGTACCACAAGTAACTGAAAAAAATCTGTGGCCCTCTAAATAGTTTTTGAGTTACAGGGTGAAAACTATATGAAACACGTTGAACTTTATAGCAAATAAAAATTCAATTTCTCGAAAACGGAAGCAGCAACAAATTATTTGTTAACACGTATTGGTAGTACTCTTTAGGCACAACAAGTTACTGAAAAAGATCTGTGGCCCTCTAGTTAGTTTCTGAGATACCGGGTAAAAACTATATGAAACACGTTGAACTTTATAGCAAATAAAAATTTAATTTCTCGAAAACGGAAGCAGCAACAAATTATTTGTTAACATATATTGATAGCACTCTTTAGGTACTATAAGTCACTAAAAAAAAGCTGTGGCCCTCTAGTTAGTTTTTGAGTTCCAAGGTGGAAACTATATGAAACACGTTGAACTTTATAGCAAATTAAAATTCAATTTCTCGAAAACGGAAGCAGCAACAAATTATTTGTTAACACGTATTGGTAGTACTCTTTTTGTACTACAATTAACGGAAAAAAATCTGTGGCTCTCTAGTTAGTTTTTGAGTTCCAGGGTGGATACTATATAAAACACGTTGAACTTTATAGCAAATAAAAATTCAATTTCTCGAAAACGGAAGCAGCAACAAATCATTTGTTAACATATATATTGATAGTACTCTTTAGGTACTATAAGTCACTAAAAAAAATCTGTGGCCCTCTAATTAGTTTTTGAGTTACAGGGTGAAAACTATATGAAACACGTTGAACTTTATAGCAAATAAAAATTCAATTTCTCGATAACGGAAGCAGCGACAAATTTTCCATTTACATACACATTTAGTGCTACTTGAGCGCTAGGAAGTGTATAAACAACTCAGTTGTGTTTAGAAATACAGTACAAAATATGTTTTTTTTTTTTTTTAATCGTTCGATTAGATTTAAATAATTTGTTTTACACGATGCAATGAAAGACTCTTAGCAACAAATTATGCTTTTTGTTTGAGATAAATATCTTTAAAGACTACCGAGATACAAGGTGGCCCCTCAATTTTACTCGGCGCACAGTGGTCTTTGACTCAATTTTTTAATATTTTTTTATTTTTGCTTAATAACGCTCTCAGGCGCTTTAAATAGCGGTAACAAATTCGGACGGCCTTTTATAAGGGTACTACAAGTGTTTCTACCTTAAAACTATCAAAAATAACAAAAAAACATGTTTTTTTCAAAAAAAAAAGGAAATTATAAGTCTTTTGGGATTCTTTCATATTGGTTGCACATCCCCCATCCCGAGCAACAAATTATGGCGTTTAAATCATCCTCGTATCGCCTTTCAGTCCAGAGTTATGAGGTGGCCCCTCAGCTTTACCGTAAAGTCACAGGGGTCGCGATTTCTCGTTAACGGCTGCAGCAACAAATTTAATTCTTCGGTAACAAATTAGCAACAAATTAGCACCAAATCCAGGCATATGAAATTTGGTGGCCCCTTATAGTGGTCCCCCCAGCTTTGCTTACGTACAAAAGCACCGAGTTAGAGTATAGTGGGGCCATAAAGATGCGAAAAAGCCACACTCAGAGTTGAGATTCTAAAAAACGTCATTTAGCGATTTTTAGTATAGGGAATCCCATAGGACAAAAATTGCCAAATTTTGAAAATTCATATCTCCCAAACTATACATTTAATCCACAAAAGCACCGAGTTACAGTATGGTGGGGCCATAAAGATGCGAAAAAGCCATACCTTGAGTTGAGATTCTGAAAAACGTCATTTAGCGGTTTTTAGTATAGGGAATCCCATAGGACCAAAATTGCCAAACTTTGAAAATTCGTATCTCCCAAACTATACATTTTATTAACAAAAGCACCGAGTTGCAGTATGGTGGGGCCATAAAGATGCGAAAATGCCACACCTTGAGTTGAGATTCTAAAAAACGTCATTTAGCGATTTTCAGTATAGGGAATCCCATAGGACCAAAATTGCCAAACTTTGAAAATTCATATCTTCCAAACTATACAATTTTTTAACAAAAGCACCTAAAAAAAAAACGATTTTATTATTAACAAATATTTGGTAAACCTGATTTTTGTTGTGCTCATTAAATACTCTGCCAATATATGGGCCCCTAAGCTCACACTAGGTACTATAGTTATAGTGTACGTGTGAGCTAATATAACTAAAAACTGAAATATATTTTATTCAACTCCAGACTAAATTACCTTTTGTTTGATACCACACAAGCCATGTTTTGACTTAAACTCAAATTTTTGATATCTACCCCCACCCTTAAAAAAAACAAGAACTATAATGTATTTTGTTAAACTCCGGACTCAATTACCTTTCGTTTCATATCACACACGCCATATTTTCACTTAAACTGTAATTTTTTATATATATACCCCCACCCTTTTTTTAAAATAAATTAAAATATATTTTATTTAACTCCAGACTCAATTACCTTTCGTTTGATATCACACACGCCATATTTTCACATAAACTCTAATTTTTGAAATCTACCCCCACCCTTTTATTTGGTTTGTGTTCGGTGGATTTTGTTCATTTTTAAATGGGACCATCTCGACCCAGGACCCAGCCTAGGTGCCAAATTTCATTAAAATCGGCCAGGCGGTTTTTGAGTTATGCGCGTTGGTCGTTACAGACATACAGACAGACAGACAGACAGACAGACAGACAGACAGACAGACAGACAGACATACAGACAGACAGACAGACAGACAGACGGCGCAACAAAAAAGTTTCAAAATCATCTGAAACGCAAAGATATATAAAAATTTTTGAAATCGGAGCAACTTTTTTTTTCTCGAAAAAATTAGGATCACCAAAGCTCACACGACTATAGTATAGTATATGTGTGAGCTAAAATATTAAATGCAAATATCATTAATTATTGGTAACAAACCTTTTTTAAAGTGTTTAGTTATAAATAATATATCATTTGTTTCTTTAATAATTTGATATTTTTGTAAATATTAATTGCCTTATATTAACCATAACCAAAACACTCTTTTAAGGTAACAGAACCTCTTTGTTATTAATACTTAAAATTTCCTAAATATTAATATACTCTTAATATTGGCAAATATTTCTTTGTGTTTTACAACAAACATTTTTTTGTATAATGTTATGGCGTGATTTTGTTATTATAACGGTCTGAATTGGTTTCTATTAATTACTTCGTAAAGTTCAAACAAATTTGGTTATTATTAACAAGCGATATTATCGAGCAATATAACTTAGTACCGTCTCGTCCACAGAACACCAGTCCCGGCTCGGGCCTTGTCGCGCGAGATCGTGACGTTTCGGTTGATATTTTGTAGGGGAGAGCGGGGCTAGTTAAGCCACTTTTTACATAAATGCAAATAAAAGCATTGCTATATTACAAAGAAAAAAAAACCGATTTTATTATTAACAAAAATTTGGCAAACCTGATTTTTGTTGTAAATAAAAGCATTGCTATATTACTTACAGTTTTACAATTATAATATGTTTAAGGCAAATATTGGTTTTTAAAACTATGCATTCAAACTTAAAAAACACTTTTTTCTAGCACCCTTGCAAGCGGCCCAACTAACCCCACCCACGGAGTAATTTGGGCCATACGATGGGGCAAGTTAAGCATGGTTGAATAATTAGGAACTGTATATATATGCAACATAAAATAACAGGAAATTCTTAGATTATTTTTATTATTAATAATAAAATACTAAACTTTAAATTTCTTAAAAAACAAACAATATAAAGTAACATAATTCTTGATCTAGTCTGATTCGGAATTACGGTTTTAGCAAACATAAGTAAACCCTGCATCAGCACATGTTTCATGGGCCCAAAACTTGTAAGTTAAACATTGTACCCATTTTTCTTTCGGTTTGCTGTTTGAGAATGGTTCCATGCAGACTAGACAAAATGTTTCCTCTTCATCATCGCTGTCATCTTTCAGTGTCCTTTTCTGAGTAGTTTTTCTATGCTTCTTTTCCTTGAAGACATTTTTGGTTACAGATTTTTCTTTTTTTTTACTTTTTTCACGTTCCAACTCTTCTTTAACCGGAGTTTCAGTTAGTATAGCTGTTGACCATTTTCTTCGGTTGATATTCTTGGTCTTTCTTTCGCCAGCTTTCGGAAAAGCACGAATTTTTAAAATTTCCCTAGATCGATTGATAATAATAGATTACACAATTTTAAGTCACCGGGTATTTGCCTCAAATTTGAGTTGAAGGGTCTGTGTGATGTCATAAATAAATAAATGGCGGCTTTTTTACTGTTTTTTCACAATTTTTGGCTTATAACTTCTGCCAATAACTTAGTTTTACAGAAAAACGAATCGTTTTTTGATTGCAAGAGAACACCAATCAAGATACCGCGTGAACAAGTCCACATCTAGGGGGCCTAATTTCCATAAGAGGGTAAAAAACAGATAGAATATAGCATATATTAATAAGAGACCGCAATATGCCCGATTCCAGTCGAAAGCGTTTCAGCGTTGCCAAAGGTAACTTTGATAAATAACTACAGGCGCAAGTCGTCGCAGTCTTCAAGAGGCGGATAATCTAAAACATTTGTTTAGGGCGAGAATTATTACATGACGTGATTTTTAGTTCATCATACGTACGCATGCTGATTTTAACCTTAAAATAAAAAAAAATGTTTTTAGAAAATGTATGGGGTTAGCTGGGCCGGCACACCTACATACAAAATTGAGAGAGTCGGCAATCATGTTTGCGTAAATATTAGCATCGTTATAATTTCATTAAACTCTGTCTAAATATGTAAAGTTAACTATAAAAAACCGAATGAGGGCATGCAGGTGTTATAAAACAATCTGGAAAATGTTTTCCGGAATAACAAAAAGTTACTTACGAGGTCCAAAAAAAAATGCCTCTGTAGTGAAATAGCGCGTATCAAAATAGCGCGTATCAAAATAGCGCGCTCATTTGAGCGCGTGTTCAAAATAGCGCGTGATCAAAATAGCGCGTATCACAACGGCGCGTTATCAAAATAGCGCGTATCATAATGGCGCGTGTTCAAAATAACGCGTATCAAAATAGCGCGTATCAAAAGAGCGTATATCAAAATGGCGCGTGTTCAAAATAGCGCGTATTCAAAATAGCGCGTATAAAAATAGCGCGTGTTTAAAATACCGTGTGTTCAAAATAGCGCGCCTTAAAATAGCGCGTCTAAAAATACCGCGTTTTGAAAGATCGCCATTACAAACGTTGCTGTTACAAAATAGTTCGAGTAAGGGGTCTCTTTCTAACATATTTAAAAAAAAAACTTTCCTGACTTTTTTCCCGGGATACTATAGGGTGTAACCAAACCGAACCGAGCCGAACCGATTCAAACCGCACCAAACTGAAATAAACCGAACCAAACCGAAACATTTTTAGTATAGCAAGCCATCAGTTTATTTAACGGTTAAGTAAGTACAACTTATCTGACCTTGCTCAAACTGTTTACGTGAATATACCTAAGCAGACCTGATACGCCCTATTTTTAATACGCACTATTTTGATACGCGCTATTCTGATCACGCGCTATTTTGATACGCGCTATTTTGAACACGCGCTATTTCGTTACAGAGCAAAAAAAATAGGTCAAAATCTGTTTCTTGGAGATACACACATCACAGATTCTCACTGCGGACTAATGCATGAGCAAAGGCGACTTTGCCACGTGGGTGGCGCTGGCAGCTGACGTCTAATTGTCGAGTTAATAGGGGTTTCTCAACGTGCCCCTATGCCCAACGAGCCCCGCTCTCCCCTACGTATGAGCCGCGGTCTAGACCGAACCGACCTGACGCCCTACGTAGCATTGTATTACAGACCGTCGCAGACACTCATAGAGAAATGTCTCTGCAGACACTGTGCCGAAAAATCAAGGGGACGCCATGTTTTAGGAAGAACATTGACCAAACAAAGTATAGTTTTTGTGCTAATACAGACCTAAATACGCGGGTATTTTTATGGGATCATAATGGTGTTTTGGTTGGAAGAGTCGAAATGAACAAAAAATCATCAGGAATAACGCTTTAAAGGTAGAAATATAGCTTCAAGAATAAAAACGTATTCATTGTATAAACTTCTTGTTCTGTGGAAACTGATTGCTTTATAAATAAACAGTAAATAGGATTGATTTTTAATTAACTGATTTATGTGCTAATTGTCGACAAGTATCCACAGGCGTAGGCTTTATTTGTTTTTAATATAAAATTCATACTCTTTTTTTTCTGTTTCAGATATCCGCTTAAAGATGGAAACAATCTGGCTTTGGTCGTCCACAATAACATAGTAAGTGTTATTTATTATTTTTTTTAGAATGCTTTATATTTGTATTTTGTGATTTTAATGTCATTTGAATCATGGCTTCAATTCTTTGAATTAATTATTAAAGATTTTTAAGCAAAGAGCCTTTAGTATGAAAATGTGAAGTTTAAACCTTTTAACTTAAAGCAAACATTTAATTCTCTGCACAGTGGCGTATATAGAAAAAAATTCGGGGGAAGGGGCGAGACGGTTTGGGGGGGGGGGGGCGAGACCTCATGAGGCAGTATTTTAGGCTATTTTATGTTTGTATTCATGAAATATGTGGAAAATATCTAAAAAAACTTAACTTTAAAGAGGGGCCCAGGCCCCCCCTTATATACGCCACTGGTTCTGTATTAAATTTACAAATATATAAAATTTATTTTCTTTTTCAGGTCAGCACTGACTTGAAGGTGGAGGAAGTAATTGAACAAAGGAGAAACATTTAAAAAAAACAGGGGCTACCCATGCAGCCTTTCATAATGGTGGAGTCCCTGAACTTATAGTTAGGTAAAATCAGTTTATGTCAGATTTGACTAAATTTTGTGTGCATCTCACATGGAACAAACGTGTGTATATTTCATTAACCAAAAAAAACAAAGATTACCAGCCACTATAAAAAAAATTGACTCCACTTTTATAATAAAATACAAATAAATATTTTTCATCAAAACAACTTGCTTTTTATTATTATTAAAATTCTCTTATTATTCTATACCTTATTCATTTCTATAGGGTTAATGGGAAAAAAGACATCAATTTTGATCACACAACTTTATTTCTTTTTGACAATCCATTTTCGTCTTCCTAAGGCTAAGGTGTAGCCTGAGGAAGACGAAGAAATACAGGTGTGTGATCAAAAGTGGTGTCCTTATTTCCATTAACCCTTTAGAAATATACAGGGTGTTCATTTTAAAACTTCCTAACCAAGATTTCTCGAAAATGATTTTTTTTTAGAAAAAGTAAAAACATGTCAATTAATTTATTAAGGAGGACACATTTTGGCTATTTTATAGTTTTTGTAGTACACACACCACATTTTTAAAAAAAATCATTTTCGAGAAATCTGGGGTGGGAAGTTTTAAAATGAACACCCTGTATTTTAAACAGAATGTGACACCTACAAACACCTTATTAATGCAAAATAACTAAATATAATTACAGCTACTAATTATATAATAACCCATAATTAATTAATTTAATATTAAATAAGAATGATCCTTATAATAAATATACAGTATATTAATAATTAAACTCACATATATTTTTAAATACCAACAATATATTAGTGCTTGATGTAGCTTTTTTTAAATATTACCAAACGATTTTGTTTTTATTAACAAATATTTGTTTCAATTGTTGAAATTTCTGAATTGTTACCTGCAAACAAATATCTAATAAGCCAAATATGGGCAACGCATTTGGTAACAGTTACAAAATGTTTGTTATTGTTACAAAATTCTTCTCTCAGTGTATACTTATGTATTGGAAACGAATCCAGTGAGTTAGTAATAGAAAATGGACAAACAATATCTCCATGCAATGAGTATGTATACTTGGGTGTCACATTTGATAAGATAGGAACAGACTGTAGAGAATTGGAAAAAAGAATAGTAAAAGCAAAAAAAGTTATTGGATGTCTTACAGTATTTTATGGAGCAGAGAGATAAAAAAGAATGTAAAGTTTAACATATATGAAACAATGGTCAAAAGCACGCTGTTGTATGGAATAGAGACTTGTCGCGTAACAGAAAAATACAAAACAAAAATGGAATGTGTCGAAATGGATGCAATAAGAAGATCAATGAAAATATCTAGAATAGATCACATAAGAAATGAGATCATAAAAGAAAGAATGGGAATCGCGGGAAGCATAACAACTGATATGGTACGGCCATGTACAACGGATGAACGACGAAAGATTACCAAAGCAGGTCCTAGAATGGCAACCAATAGAGCGCAGAGAAAGAGGGCGTCCTAAACTAGAATGGCAACAGTCAATCCAAAGATCAATGAGTCAAAAAAATCTGACAGAGGATGATTGTCAGGATCGAAGGAGGTGGAAAATAGGCGACGGACAATGTAGAAAAACGTTCTAAGCCGACATACTAGTAATAAAAGTGCGATGTAATAAATAAACGAATGTATGAAAAAAGCGAATGTAATAAATGAGCAAAGTAATAAAAGTGCGATGTAATAAAAGTGCGAAGTAACAATAGTACGAAGTAATAAAAGTGCGGAATAATAAAGAAGCGGAAGTAACAAATAAGCGAAGTAACAAATGGGTGAAGTAATAAGTAATAACTAACATATTTTAAAAAGAAAAACTTCCTTGATTTCTTTTCCTGGGTCCTAGAGCATGTGAAACCAAGCCGAACCGAACCAAACCAAACCGAAACATATTTTTTTTAAATTATTTTCTTAAAATAGCGTCCTGTCTTCCTTTTGGGAGGTCGATATTCGTGTTTTCCTAACCTTTGTTAGTTGACTGCAAACGTATCCTCACCGGTTTAGACATCCCCTGACCTTTTTTCACAAAAAAATGTCCCCGAGTCACAGGTTAGGATACGTTTTTGCTTAATTGACAAAGGTTAGAATAACATCGATTTTACCCTCCCAAAATAAGGAGCGGAATAATAATTTAAGAAAATA
Organism: Aspidapion aeneum; assembly: GCA_963576565.1. Taxonomy (NCBI): domain Eukaryota; kingdom Metazoa; phylum Arthropoda; class Insecta; order Coleoptera; family Brentidae; genus Aspidapion; species Aspidapion aeneum. The sequence goes on from OY755039.1 coordinate 116,423,860, forward strand.
TTTTTTTTTTAATTTTTCGCTTTGCTTCGGTTTGGTTTTACACCCTCTAGAATCCCGGGAAAGAAGCCAGGGAAGTCGAAATATATGAAATATGTCGAAATTTTATTTACAAAAATTCCATTTGAAATACGGTTTACATATGCCTATATAATATATATATTCGTTGTGTTAAATTTGGCAAGTCAGGCCTAAAAAAATTTTTAAAATTACTTTTGAAAAAAATTCCACCCGAAGAAAATGTTTTCGAACAAATTTGTTTACATTTGTTAGATTGGATTTTATATTACTTCGTTCCTTTATTACTTCGCTCTTCTTTTACTAGCTCATTTGTTTTATTCGCTCTTTTATGACATTCGCTTTTTATATTTCGCACTTTTTTACTTCGTACTATTGTTACTTCGCACTTTTATTATTTCTGTATTTTATTACGTTGCTTATCCGCTAAATTATTACTCACTCTTTTATGATATGTAACAAAATAGCGACTATCAAAATAACGATGTTACAAAATAGCGACTATCAAAATAGCGATATTCGGTTTCGTTTTGGCATGTAGTTCGACTAAAGAGTTTCTTTCTAAGAAATTTTTTCAAAAAAAACTTTCCTGACTTTTTTCGCGGGATCCTAGAGCATATTTTTTCAAAAAAAGCTCTCCAGACTTCTTTTCCGGAATCCTAGAGAGTGTGAATCCGAACCGAACCGAATTCGGTTCAGATCGGTTCGGATTCACACCCTCTAGGATCCTGGAAAAAAATCAGGGAAGTTTGTTTTTTGAAAAAATAAGCTGTTATAGTCAAAATACCGCAGGATATAATAGCGCATTTCCGTTCGTATCGGTTTGGATTCGATTCGGTTTGGTTTGATTCGGTATTTTGATACATTGCCATTTTGATACATCGCTATTTTGATACATCGCTATTTTGATACATCGCTATTTTGATACACCGCTATTTCGATTGTCGCTATTTTGATTGTCGCTATTTTGATATGTCGCTGTTTTGTTACAAACGCTAATTTTATACATCGCTATTTTGATAGTCGCTATTTCATTACTCGCTATTTCGTACGTCGCTATTTTGTACATCGCTATTTCGTTCCAGAGCCCTAGAGAATGCGAAAAATACACTACAGAAGGGGCTCTGAGATGCCTTGACATACCCTAAGATAAAGGAAATAATAAAATAATAAAAAATCGCGCCGCAAAAATTAATTTACAGAATACGAAGAAAAAATTACCGCCGCGCCGGCGCCGTCGAGAATTTCTGAAAAATAAATTTTTTTAGGCAAAAATGGTACCACATATTGAAGTGTTTTTTAAAGACAGTGACGTCACAGTAGAAAATTATTGGTTAAAAGGCCAAAAAATGGCGGCAAGCGAAAATTCAGGAAAAATTTAATAATTTACTTTTTCGAGAAAAAATGGTATCAAAAATTTTTTGTATAGTTTCAATTTTGAGCTTAAGGGGCCCCTTAATTGCGCCCCTGCATTACCTTTGATATGACACGAATTAAAATATAACATTTAAATTTTATTTGCAAAAATTCCATTTGAATTACGGTTTAAATAAATACATACATATGCCTATACAGGGCTCGACTTCGAACGTTTAGCCTTTATGAAAAGCGTATAAAAAAGGATGAACTTATGGAAAGCAAGAAGTCAGTGAGGGACCAAAGACGCGCATATTCATGAACGTTTGCCGCTGTGACCCAAATTCATAAATAGTTTTTTATTACTAAACAGGAGCAACCACAGTAAGATTTCCAATTTTAAAAGACGAAGAAATAGTAATTATTATTTATTTCGTTATTTAAGCTATCAGGAAACATTAAATCGAGAAAAATTAAATTTTTTAATAATTTTTTCTTACCAATAACTTGCTCTTTTATTAAAGTCGCTATTAAATATTTTGTTTGTGCGTGTAGTAACCTCCTTACTACGCTACCTGTACACTTAATTGCGGATTTGCAGTATTGATTATTTGTCATACAGTTCAAATGATATCTAAGAGATGGCGCTACAGCAATTAAAATCAAGGGGTTTTAAGGATTTTATTAACTTCTTTTTTTCTTAAATTAATAACCTTCCGAGTATTACTCTTGCAGTCCGGTAACAAAAATCTGGCATTTCAAAAATGAAACACCAGTAAACCCTACGAAGCATGTTTCAATACAGTTCAAGCTCTACTTTTTATTTATTAGATGCTCAAACCGTCCTCCCTGTTGAGCCTACTCAACCGGTAAGAGTAACGTCATTAGATCGCGAAAAGAAAACCATTTTCTTTAATTGCTAACTTGACAACAGCGCTAAATTATTTATCTCTCTGCCATTTATTTAAATAGCGATCTTACTTCAATTCACATATTTCTAATGGCCACACGATCGTTGACGAACCCTGTATAATATATAACATAGAACCTATCTGCTCGCAAAAACACGTCTGGGAAATCAACTCAAATTTTCAAAAACCCAAAAGCAATTAACTATCATTAATATCTAAAAATGCAGGTAACTTTGCCCAAAAGTTTTGGTGTTCTTGACAATTTTCTTTGTAAACTGATCTACAGTTCCTCACACCTCAATTTCTGTTACGTCAGATAATTTACCTTAATTTTTTAATTGCAGTTTACTTCAATTTTTAGAGAGCGGAAAAATTCTGAAAATATTAAAATTTGATTGCCCCCTAAGGTGGTTGCCTGAGGCGGCTGCCTCATTGCCTCACCCTTTGGCACGCCCCTGCTCTTTTGATACTTCGCTCTTTTATGCCTCGCTCATAACAATGTTGCACTTCAAAGTAGGTCAGGCTTATTATAGAGGGGCTGTGCACTTGTCAGAAAATTTTATAATTGCGTATTAGTCTTGACAGGTAGAATAAATGTATGAAAAATCAATAAAATCGGTAAGATTTGATCAGGCGCGGATCTAAAAATTTAATTTTTAGGGGGAAATTTTTCCCTTTTTGAATAGTGACCAGGGGGAATGGAACAGTTCCGCGCCGCCTACTCACCGCAGCTAATTTACCCCGGGCCAACTCGCCGGCGCTGACCCGATTCGCCGGCCCAACTTGCTGTCGACCCGATTTGCCGCCTGGCCAACTCACCAGCCGCCGTAGTTTTAGTTTGCAATTTTGACAGTTCCGGTAACAATGGAATTGAAAAAAAGTTTAGTCAAGGTTGCTGATTTTTATTTTTAAATTAAATTTGAAAATAATTAGAATGTAGGATTTTTGCATTTACGAACCGATATGTATTAGCACCTTGGTGTAAGGCCGCTGAATTTGATAATTAAATTAAATTTAAATAAAAATTCAAATGGCAGGATTTATGAGCCGACATGTATTAATTTTGAAACTTTAGGGTAAGTATTATGATTTTATGATTTATCACATATCTGTTTATCCACAATTTTGTATCCGCCAATTTGATTTTCCTAAGGTTTAATTCAAAAAAATTAATCACAGACCTTTACACTTCAAACTATCTAACAATAGATTTGGTAGGTACTTACAAAAAACCTACAAAACGGTTAATTTTAATAAAATCCGCCATATTGGATGGCCATTTTGAAATCTTAGACATCGCCAAGCTCCCAATTTAATGACAGTTCATAAGGGAAAAAACGTTATTTTGGATTATAGAATTAGCCATTTTGATTTAGAAATATAAAATCTGTTGCTGAAAAAGCTCTCAAACAACCACGGTGGCACGGCGTCGGACGGCAAGTTTTCTCGGCGGCAAGTTGGCCTGGCGACTGATCGGGTCGGCTGCGAATTGTTCGGCTGCTTGCTTGCCCGCTTCTGTGGCCCGGCTGCGAGTCGGTGGCGGCGAATTTTCCTAGAGCCTGACCAGAAGGTGTATTCTGTGTATCAAAACTAAATATATTTTGGGATTTGGGGGAAATGTATTGTATTCTTATGTATTTCATATATATATTGTAGACGTCTTGGGTTTTTCTTGACTCGGATTCAACTCGAGGTTTTTCTTGTAGAATTCTGTACCTAATTCTTATTCTTATTTTAAGTTAAATCAGCACAAAACCCTGTTATTTTTTTAAGATTTTTTTTCCGACCTTACTAATAGAAAAGGAATATATCTATTTTTTCTGTTATAATCGATTCGCTAATTAATAAGTTATATTAATTTAATTTGGATATTTTGAAGATAAATGTTTTTACGACTTCGAGTACGACCGTATAACGATAGTGTATTTAAACCCTGCTCTGAAAGTGTTTAACTTATTCAAAGTGAATTAAAATTAAACCAAGTCCATATTTTTGTAGTATTTATTTTATAATTTTTTAAAATAATTGACATCCAACAAAAGAAGTATAAAAATACCACTTTTCATCTCCCTAACAGAAAAGTTTTATTTGTGTTTGTCCCAGAATGTCATTACTCCACATAAAAGTCTCATCCCTTTAGTTCAAGAATTTATAAATACATTTTTTTTAAATATCTTGTTTCGGGCGTGTTTACTATATTAATAGTTATTATCGAAACATTTGTTTTGCAATATAATTTTTTGCCCGATTTTAATAAATAATATCCCATTTGATTGATTTTATATTAAGTTAAAATAAGGACCAATAGGTGGCCATACACACAGAGGTTGATCCGCCGGTTTGGAACGGCGCGGTTGAAACTGGCGGATTTGTCTTTCAATTAGTGGACATTCCACGCGCCAGTTGTAGCCGGTATAGATTTATCGGTGAGTTCAGACCGTCGGGCGAAACTTGTGGGTTCCGCGCTCGATATTTAAACCGGCGCAGATTTGTCTGTCGGTTTACACTGTGCCAGGGATAATAGACCGTTCATATAGTCTCTCTTTAATTTATTAAGTATTATGGCACATGTTTCCGGAATGATATAACCAAGTGCCTGTGCAGAAATTCACACTGAAAATTTCAGATCTTCATATGATCTTCCCGTGGCAAGGAAACGAAAGGCAGCATTTAATCGCTGTTCTAGTCCAATGGCTTCTCTCATCTTGTTTCTTAAGATCATTTCTTACCAAATTTAATAAAAGGTCATACGTGTTAATATCCATTCTTAAATAATTTTTAAAATCGTCTGGATCATTTTCTCTTAACTCTTTTGATAGGAGGTCATGGCTAAATAGTTTCCTCTTATGCAAATAACTTTGAACCCACTTGGAACATCTCTTTTTTACACCACTATGCATTATTTCCATAATAATAATCATTCCCATACACAGAGCCTGCTTCTTTTTAGCAGGAAACATTTTACATACACTATGCTTAAAATACCGTGCCGCATAAAACTTTCGACTTGACGAAATTCCACAGTTTTGGTTTAACCCGCAGATAAATCTTGAGTTTTCGCCCACTAACGCGCGGTTATGTCTGCCACAGACCGATATGAAGGATCGATTCGAAAGATTTTTTTTGTATTAGTGGGCTGTAGCAGTTTTAAACCGTTGCGGACGAAACGGTCAGACTTATCTGTGTCGTTCCAAACCGACGGATCAACCTCTGTGTGTATGGCCAGCTAATTTTATTTTTCTTGATATATTTTATAAAGTAATCCATTAACGTTGGTTTATCAAAGAGTCGAACTATATCTTGTTTTAAAAAACTCCGCCATCATAAAATTTGAAGTTTTCTTTTGTTACCATATCAAAAAATTTCAAATTTGGAATATGTTTAAGGAATTTATACTCAGTTAAACTTTTGGTGTTTTTATAGAAAAAATTTGTTAGTTTTTATTTATTAGGAGGAAACTATCCATTTAATAAAAAAATTATATGACAGCTCCTTCTCGAATTAAATGTTCTATTTAGAGTTTTTTTTTAAATGCAAGTTTTATAATTGCGAAAAAGTAGTGACATTTAAGCTAGAGATCAATTTTAAATAAATAAGCATTGACAAAAAGAAAAATTTGAAGGAAGTTCACGAGTTATAAAGTCTTAACAAAAAGTTTCACGGGCAAGACCTACCTTTACCTCTGAGGTCTTGCCCGTGAAACTTTTTGTTAAAAAGAAAAATCTTTAACTATTTTAAATAAAAGTATTCTCGAAGACTCAAAAATATTTTTGACCAGCTTTTCCCAAAATTTTCCTGTGTGCATCGATGACTCCAATGCGAAAAGCCATAAATCAAGGTGACAGTGAATACCATCCCTACACCCAAACCGTCCGTCACACCCATAAGTAAATAGAGATTTTTGAAAAAGATAAAATCAGAAGTCAACCCTTGTTAATGATCTAAAATCTAAAAAGGGGTATGCTGAGCTACTCGTATTATCCATTAGCTTATGGCTTAAACTACTTACCAATACAGGGTGGTTATCCAAAATAGTCTTCAAGTATTTTTCTCGACAACAATCTTGACTAAAATATTTTATTATCTTAAAAGCGCACTCTACCTTCTATAGTTTTGGTTATGAGTCATTAATAATCGATATAGCCGTCTGTCCCAAAGTCATTCTTAAAAGCTTTAAAGTAGCCTCTATTATCCCTACCAAAAGTCGCCGAAATCGGAGATGGCTTGCATCGTCGCGCCGGACCTCGTTGAACTAAAACGAGTACTCTTGCGGCTGCGTGACATACAGAAAGTCCCATTTGCTTGCTTTACTGTTAGGTGGTACGGGGCGGGGCTCTATATCCAATAGAATCTAGTAAATGCGGGGTACAACTTTTAAAAATCACGTTGGAACACCCGGTATAACCAAAATCTAAAAGTATAGTACAGAGAGCATAGTGTGCGCTTTACATTACGTATGCTTACACGTTCCGACTAAAAATAAGTACAAATACAAGTTGATCTGAATGTTTGGTATGTATACTTTAAACATAGTGGCTTAAGTGCTATTATTCAATGACATCCCATGAGGTTTTGGACAGGGTTGACAGAAATGCTTGACGCCACCGCCGCGCCGCACGGCGGTCAGCTTGTCGGTTGTAATTTTGACAAATTGATGCTGAAAGTCAGGTAATGTTAACTAGCGTTTAAAAAATTGTAGTCTTTATATTCACTATTTTCACATACATACTTCAAAACGAATTGATATTTATCCTGTGAAACCGGTGTCTTGTGCCGCACGTTAAATAAATTACGTCGGCCAATCCCATGCGCCAACGCTGACACAATAAATCTTAGCCAATACTCCGGCAAGAACCGCCAGCTAAATGTAGCACAAATACAACCCTTGATACATGATTGAAATAATAAAGTCACAAACGCAATTGATACGTACTGTTACGGACTTTTTCAGTCCAACACATATTTGAAAATTTATTATAATTCATTACACAACTTTTGTCTAATTTTTTTAATAAGCAAATTAAAACTTTGCAAATGGTTTAATTGTAAAAATTAAAGATACTAACTCATATTTATAACATACGTGAAGTAATCACCATATAAACCCTGGTTTACCAACTTGAAGCACTTTTGAAAATCGCCTTTCGGCGCGGAATAAATGCGGATCGTTATACAGACTATCAAGCGGCCTATGACTTGTCGTCGTGACAAGTGACAACGAGTTAGTTGATCGATTTTCTGCATTGGGGCATCGAAGAAATAACTGGACAAGAAGGACAACGCATATAGAAAATCTCGAGCCCTTGTTATAACGTGAATATCGTACATATCTTCTTCGAATTTAATTTATAAAGAAGTAGGTAAGCCGCGCCGATCGAGTCTTGCACGAAAAACCATAGGCGCGCGTGCAAAACGTTAACGTCGGTTGTCGTCAACGCGAATGCGGCCGGTCGAAGGTCAAGCGAAACGCGTAATATTTGAAGTAGGTATGTAGACTGATTAATAAATACGTACCTACCCAGGTCGATTTAATTTTCTGTTTTATAATATTTGGGTGATCCGTGAAAATAAACCCAGAGTGGAGGCAATTGCAAATTAACAGAAAAAGTAAAATTTAAATTTTTAAAAAGTCATAGTTTTATAACCATTTTTTGGATTTTTATGAAAATTTGAGAAATGTCGCATATTTTATATGGGTATGTTAATATTTGCTGGGAGACAAAAATTTACTAAAAAATTTATATCCACGGTTTAAACAGACAGACAGAAAGGCGTTAAGGCTATTTCCTAAATTTTAAAGGAGCTAAAAACGTTTTACGCCCTTATGAAACAGACGATAGGAGCGATATTTGCAACAAACATTCTAGGTCTTGAACTTGTTTTTTTAAACTACTGGGTGGGCCAAACAAAAACGGATTTTTTTTTCATTATAACATTTGAATTATACCATCGATTTTAATGGGACAAACTGCACTTGCCAGAGAATTAATCAGAGATTTAAATAAATATATTTTTTTGTCCGCCATCTCAAAATGCAAGATGGCGGATGAAATTAAATTGTACCCTTCAAAGATTCTCGTTTATTCTTGTGTTGCGAACACGTTTTAATTATTTTTTTTTAATCTATAAAAAAACTGCATTCTTGCCACGCACAACAAGGTACGAATTAACAAAATCGGTTCGGTGGTTCTAAAAAAATATATTTTTGTTTCAACCATTGTTTTGAATATTATACGATTGCCAATCATGTCTGCATTTATTTCCTTATAAATTCATTAATCCTGAACCGATTTTAATGAAATAAATAACATCCTGGTCAAAATTGATTGCCTTTTAAAGACTATTTGATCAAAATTTACAGCCATTCTAAAATTTAAGATGGCGGACAGAATCATACTTGATTCTTTAAGATGGCGTGTTAATTCTTGTTTTCTGACAATGTTTTAGTTTTTTTTAATCTATGGAAAAGCACTACTTTTGGCTCGCACAAAGTAGTACAATCTGGTAAAATCGGTTTGATGGTTCTCAAAAAATCTATTTTTATTTCAGTCATTGTTTAACAGATTATACGATTGCATTGCTAATCCTGCCTGCATTCATTTCCTTATAAACTCATTATTACTGAACCGATCTTGGTGAAATAAAAAATCATTAGGTTGTTTTTTATTTCATTAAAATCGGTTTAGTAGTAATGAATTTATAAGGAAATAAATACAGACTTGATTGGCAAGGCAATCGTATAATATGCAAAACAATGGTTGAAACGAAAATTTGTTTTTATAAACCACTGAACTGATTTTGCTGATTCGTACCTTGTTGTGCGTAGCAAGAATGTAGTTTTCTTACTAATTTAAAAAAATAATTAAAATATGTTTGCAACAAAAGAATAAACGAGCATCTTTGAAGGTTACATTTTAATTTGGTCTGCTATCTTGGATTTTGAGATGGCGGCAAAAAAATATATTTAATCAAGTCTGATTAATTAGCTGCGAAGTGCAGTTTGTTCCATTAAAATCAATTCTACAGTTCAAAAGTTATAATGAAAAAAAATTTCCGGTTTTTTTGGCCCACCTGGTATATAAAATTTTTTAAAGGTTTTTTTTATTCGAAGGTATTTTAGAATTTGGCGTGTACGCCTTTTTATTATTACAAGCTTTTATTTAACTTCACCTGTATGTATGTATGTATGTGGGTATGTATGTAATCAAATCTTGCAACTCATTTTTGAAGAACTTCCAAACATCCGATTAACTTCAAATTTCGCATAGCGTCTTAGTTCCGATGACAATACAATAATATGGTTTCATCCGGTACCTACCTCCCCCCTAACGTGGGGGATGGAGAGGGGGTAAAACTTTAGTTTGTCCGATTTCAACCAAAATTGGTATCTGGGGGTTTTTGAGTATGATAATTACGAATTTTTGATCAGATTATAAAAATTCAATATGGCGGATTCAAATTGGACGATTTAATGTCAAGTTTTTCTGATTACTTTCAACTGACTTCCACGTATCCGATTGACTTCAAATTTCGCATACCGTTATAGTTCCGGTGACAATTCAATAATGTGGTATAACTGACTGCCTACCTCACCCCTAACCTGGTGGGCGCAGAGAGGGTAAAATTTTAGTTTGTTGGATTTCCACCCAAAAATTGGTATCTGGGGGTTTTTGAGGATGAGGATAACGAATTTTTAATCAGATTACAAAAATTCAATATGGCGGATTCAAAATGGACGATTTAATGTCAAGTTTTTCTGATTACTTTCAACTGACTTCCACGTATTCCTGTATGTTGACATATTTGGATATAAGTCAACATACAGGGACTCTACCTCCCCCCTAACGTGGAGGGCGGAGAGGGGGTAAAATTTTAGTTTGTCGGATTTCCACCAAAATTGGTATCTGGGGGTTTTGGGAATGAGGATTACGAATTTTTGATCTGATTACAAAAATTCAATATGGCGGATTCAAAATGGACGATTTAATGACGATTTTTTCTGATTACTTTCAACTGACTTCCACGTAGGTATCTGATTGATTTCAAAATTCACATGCTCTCTCACTAAAAAGGGGGGGGGCGTAGAAGAGGTAAGGCTTTAGTTTGTTCGATCTCGACCAAAACTAATTAATCCTTGCGTATAATGATCATAATAATAACGACAGTTTTAGCATATGTCGCCTTTGTTGGACGGTCTTCTCATCGAAGACAGATATTTTAAAATTGACAGGAAAGACTCGCTGCAATATCGATGCGCAAGCTGAAATGCGTAGACTTAGACAAATCTAAAAATTAAAAAATAAATTAAGAAAAAAAAACATCGCTTTTTTTATTCTGATATCAGAACACTCAAAATATTATTTTATTCTTTTTAGTCCATTTTATAAAAGCTTGTTTTCAAAAAGTTTTTTTTTTCTAAATTTATTTCAAATGAAAAACGTTATTTTTTAACTAATAAATAGGAAAACAGGGTTTATGAAAATGTAAGTAAGTAATATTTAACTTTTAATCAAATAAGCTAGGTATACATTTTAAGTTATGTGCTTTGTTAACTTTGATAGTTTTTTGAGTTAAATCTTAAAAAATTAATAGAATATTACAGTGATGTAAGGTAGATGAGGGGTATAAGGCTCACCTTTTTTTACGACTGAATTATCTTAAGACAAAAGTAGAAGCTAATATTTCTGTGACAATTTCCAATGCTTTATAGAGTTATCCAACTAACCCCATGAAAAATGGCTAATAATGCAGAGGCCTTAGTGGTATATCTTTGAGCCAAAGTGTTAAGCCTAAATCATTTATTGTTGTAATCTGCAGAGTTTTTTCATGTTCTGGGTGGAAAAAAAAATATGCCACTTTAGTCAAACTCAGTATGTAGGTACGTGGGCACAATAGATCCATTTGTGGTCGCAGTGCATGGAGGTCCAGTAGGGCATGCCACCACTTTCGAATACATACATACATACAACCCCATGAAAAAAAACACATATAGAAATATTTTACCCCTCTTTCGAATAGTACTGGTCGCCTAAAACTACACTATCTTTTTTTTTTAACGTGGCAGAAAGGCACTACAACATTTGGTGCGAAAAATTGCCCTATCTTGTGAAATGAGAAATAGATTGAATGTTTAAATATACCTCTACTTTTTTTTATACTTAGAGCAGGATCAGATCTTTATTCAGTTTTAGGGCATTCTTATTTTATTACCCTTTCTCTTGAGTAAACTGTTCACGCAATGATCCCGTGTCAACTCGCTCGCATTGTTTCGCGACACACGCCCGCTCTTCATATAATTTTATTGGCTTGAGAAAGTTAGGGTGACCATTCGGGCTACTTTGTTGTCAGCCCAGTATAGCGTCTATCTTGTCGAAGACGCGACGCAACGTCGTCTTATAATTTGGCGTACATATAGTGGCACTTCCGGGGCATTGCGGGGGCCTTGTCTGGGCATTTCCCGGGCCTTGCGAGAGTTGCCTGGGCTTTTCCGATCCATTGCTGGGTAGGTCGTCAAAAATTCTTTAAAATGACCGGAGCTTTTTTTGGGTTGTCAAAAATGTTATTCACCAAAGTTAGTGGACTTCGAGGGCATCGCCTGGGCATATATTGGATGTTTCAATGCCTTTTAAAGTAAAAAAGTTAGCACCGATGAAGCCCTCGGACAGGGTAACCAGCCGGGCCATTTTGCAAAAGAATAATGCGAAAAATAAAGAAGCTTAGCAATATACGTTCAACTTATATACACCCAACAAGTTTTCGTAGCTACAGGAGTAAAAATGGTCTCGTTTCTCTCGTATTTGTTCGTGGGTAGCTCGAAAGCTTAGTCTAACGAGGGTCCAACATCTGATGGATCTATTAAGTGTTGAGAGTTAATTGTTTCGCCCATATAGAAAAAGAATTGGAAAGAAATGGTGTAGCGAAAATTTTATAACACATGGCGCCGCGAAAAAACATTTTGGTAAAAACTGAAAAACTTGACGCCGCAAGCGAAAATTATAAAAAAATTTAAAATCTTCGGTAAAAATAGTATCAATTGTTAACATTTTGGTTAGTTTTGAATATTTTTGCCACCGCAGTTGGAAATTTTTAAATCAGTAATTAATAACCGAACCGAACCGAAGACCCCCTGTAGTTACTTTTATGTGAGACGCGCGCTATATAAGTAGGTATGTTAGAGTTTAAGGACGTAGGTTTAGTGTAGTAATTAATATGTACTGCATGACAGTTTTTATTTTATCTTTCCTCTAAAAACCTCCTCCGAGTAAAAAACTTTATTTTGTTCGGTCTAAAATTAATGTGGTTAGATTCAGTAAAATGCCATGATTTTTTGCAATAAAATAAATATATATATATTTTTTTAGTTAAATGATTTTATTATAAAATTTCACAAAAAAAAAAATAATTTGCTAGATTACTACTGTCTAGATGTACCAATAGCGTTACTGGTACATTAGATATTTTTAAAATCGTGGCGCGATTATTAAAGATCAAATTGAGATGTATACGCGGCACATTTTTATCCCGAACGTAGAATTGATGGGTGTCAATATCTTTAATAATTTACCCCGACTTTGTATTGAACTTAAAAATATATAATGTGCCAACAGAAATCTTCTAAGGTATTTTTTACTTTTTAGTACAATTTTCGAAAAAAATCGTGTAACTAAAAATATAGATTTATATTATTTTTAAAAAAATTTTTAATGAAAAAAACAGAAGTATTCAAGATGTATAATTATGGCTTTCAAAGCCTTTCCATTTCTAGTAGTGCCTCATGATTACAAGGTTTCTTTTCTGACAATTTTATACAATCCCATTCCTCAATCCTTAGTTTATCATGCGATACCTCCGTTTTTTTTCATAAAATAGTAATGTCAGCAGAACAAAACATAAATCTGAAAATCGCATGTTAGTATTTATTTAAATATCAAAGGTCAGAATTTACCTCTTTTGCACTTCTCACCAACCCCTTAATTCCGTTTTTTTTTTCATAAAATTGGATTGTTACTAGATCAAATCATAAATCTGAAAATCGCATATTCGTGTCTGTTTTGATGACTAGTTATGAATTTACCCCCTTTACAGCCCTGACGTCCCCCTACCGCCGTTTTTTTATCATAAAATTATATTGTCACCAGAACCAATCATAAATCTGAAAACGGCATGTTTCTATTTGTATTTTTACAAAGTTCTAAATTTACCCCCTTTACAGCTCTTACCCCTTACCACCCCCTATTTTCGATTTTTGTTCATAAAATTGTATTGTCACCCGATCAAATCATACATCTGAAAACCACATGTTTGTATCTGTTTTGGTTTCAAAGTTCTGAATTGCCCTCCTTTACACCCCTCATCTACCCCCGTATTTCCGATATTTTTAAATAAAGATGTATTTTCATTACACCAAATCGTAAATCTGAAAACCGCATAGTCATATCTGATTTGGTTTCAAAGTTATGGATTTATCCCTTTTACACCCCTTAACCACTTTCTACCACCCATCTGTTTTCATAGTATTGTATCGTCATCGGACCTACACTACTTTGCTAAATTTCATTAAAATCGGTTCACGGGAAGTGTGTCAAAAATAAATCGCTAGATTTGATGACAGACATCGCCAGGCTCTGTGAAGTTAATAAAAACGTTTAAAACATAGTCACCTTAATAGTGTATCTGAACAGGAGCCTTGCATGCCTCCGCCACTGTAACTCGCAAAGTAACGATCGCAGAGCCCTCTTCTTCTGGCAAAGTTTAACTGGGCTCGCGATTGAGCGATTTGGCGGAGGTTCTTTAGATGTTATATGTTCTCTGATTGGGGTTTACTAATAAGGTATTTGGGCACTTTTTTAAGACTTTGTGGTTATGATAGAAAATAGTTCGATATTGAGGTTTCGATCGTCTAAATTAGAAAAGCTGACCTCCCTGCGCCGTGCCGGAGGGGATCAAAAGACGTTAAAATCGTATACAGACTTAGTATTATTTTTTGATACAAACTTGCTCCGGGGGGGTACTGGTACCTCTTATCTTCGTGCGTGGTTACAAGTTTAACGTATTTAGTTTTGAATAGTATTAGATAATTAAATAATAATAATGTTAATTATTAATTTAAACTTTTTTTAAATATAACAAAACTACGCAGCAAGACCTAGAAAGATTAAAAATAAACATTTATTTATTTATTTATTAATCGCCTTGAAAGGGAAATAAAAATATATTCATGAAAGAAACTTTTTTCTAGAGTTGAGCCGATATGATTCTCTTGAAACGAAACAAATGTGTTTTATAATGACAGCCTTCAGTGAATCCAATATTCCACAAAAAACTTTGCTTCGGTCAGTGAAAAACAAAATTTTTGGTGCCTAGGAAAGCAGTTTTTGTTTTGAACCGATACTATTTGACTTGATTGAAAAGGATAAAAGCAAAAGTACAAAAGTCAAATCTAAATTATTATGATAAAACAATTAAAAGGGTGTTATTTTAGTGGTGTGTTTCACCTTGTATATTAGATTAATTCAAGTTAATTATAAGAAGGGTTATTTTTTGCTATCTAAATATGATTCTGTTAGCTTTTAAAACACTTGACTAAGTGGTGTAACCAGATATATTTCTAGCTAGGGGATCTTTTTTATAAAACCTACACATATTTAACTTGGTTTCGAAAACGAGATTATATTAGCTTTTTTGTTAGACTAAGATTTAATTACCGAAGCAGACTAAGCAAATTTGAAACTATATCCAGTTTCAGAGATAATGAAACATGTAAGTAAACATGATTTCTCTTCACAGCGGCGGCTCTTTCATAAGGACATTTGGTCAAACACCTCCCAAAATAATGTCCCAAATAATAATTAATTTAAAAATATAATTTTCTTATAGGTATTTAAAATAAACAAATAGGTAAAGTTTATTATTTTTCTTTGGCAGCAATTTTTGGTTTGTCCCTCGTATTGGACAAGTAATTTGGTAAAAGCAAAACTAAGCCCATATTTTGACTTTGTCCAAGCCCTTGCGTTCTTGATATTTCCCTCTCTGCTCTCTATCAAACTCCGTCTATTAAACCAGACGGAAATTACCAAACAAATATATGTAAACTATAAGGACGGCTAGCTACTACAGGTAAGTAAAGGCTAAAAATTATACTTTTGTTGGCCAGCTTTAGCAGAAAAGTCCTCAAGGAAGAAATCGCCTATGGAAAAAGTGCACACGGAAAATAGCTCACTAAAACTTAACTTAAACAATAATAACTCCGGCCAATAAAACCAAAAAAATTAGTCTTTACTCCCCCAAAATTTCGAATAAATTGCAAAAAACTTGATCAAAGTATTGCAATATTTTCAAAGCAATCAAATAAATTTACTTCGGAGAGCTTTTTTAAAAAGCAACGTTCACATCATTCAAAAATTTTCTATATTTTTTCAGCGGTTTTCGCATTTTTTTTGTGTGCGCGAAAAATTTCAACCTTTTTATATTATAAGGACCCCGGATAAGTAGGAATGATTAAATATACAGACACCGGCGGTTCTACGGGGAGTTACTGGGGGTAATTACTCCCCCCCAGAGCCCGAAAAAAATATGTAAGTTATAAAGCTGGTAGCTGCTACAGATAAAATAAGCTAAACAAAATACTTTTGTTGGCTTTATTAGATTCCCGATAATAAGCGCATGGGAAAAAACGCAGAAGAAATTTGCGCAAAGAAAAAAGCGCATACGAAAAAAATCGCACTCGAAAAAAAACGCACAGAGGAAAAACGTACAATAATAACACCGTTTGATTTCCCTGTGCGTGGTTTTACCATGTGTGCTTTTTTCTTTGCGCGCTTTACTACGCGTGCGCTTTTTTCTGTATAGCGTTTTTCCTGAGCGAATATTTCCTTTTCGCTTTTTTCCTGTGCGTTTATTTATGGTCACCGTTTGGCCATTGCCCCCTCTCCCCCTCCCCGAATTTTGTTTTAGAACCGCCGTTGGGTTGGTACGAATCCTTAAATAAAATTTTATTTAAAAGTTACTAAAAACTAGTTCAAATAGAGTTAGGGAGTTGAGGTGCGCTCCATTTAAGAGAAATACTTACTCCCGAGAGCTTTCAATAATTTCTCGCAAATTGACTCATTTTTAGAGTAACTTCCTCCTAAAATGTCGCACTATAAATCGGCAAAATGGAATGACCTTAAACAGTTTTACCTGGATTTTCCATGTGGCAAGAGGTTTGCTTTAAAACAGCTGATCCCAATTTGCTGTAATGAAATAACAAAAGTAATCTTATCTGGAATGGATGCATATATCCCACATACAATAAAACGCAGAGCAAATGCAAAACCTTGGTTCAACAACCAGTGTCAAACGGCTGTACAGAAAAAACACAAAGCATATAACCCTTAGAAACGACAACAAACCGCTCAAAACCACACAGAATTTATGGAAGCCAGAAAAAGTTGCAAAATTACTATTGATGCCGCCAAAGAAACATACAATCAAAGAATAAAAAACAGGTTGCTGAATTGTCCAAGTAGTTCTAGGTCCTTTTGGTCTCTTGCAAAAGCTGTTGGATCAAACTTCTCCAAGTCATCCATACCACCACTTACAGATAAAAATACTCACTTAGCCACAACATCAGAGGAAAAAGCCAATATGCTGGCCAAAATCTTTTCCTACAACTCAAACCTAACAGTGCCAAATGGAAAAACTCCAACGTTCATTGAAAGGGTTTCCCACAGTATGCCAGAGGTACCCTTTTGTCACAGAGAAATACGAAAATCCCTTAAAAAGTTGGATACAAACAAAGCAATTGGTCCAAATGGCATTCCCGCGATAGTACTCAAAAATTCTGCTAACGAACTCAACCCAACTTTCGCTAAATTATTCAATTTATCTTACAGGCAAGGAGTATATTCCAAAGAAAGGAAAAAAGACAGATCCGTTAAACTATAGACCAATTGCTCTATTTCCGGTGATATCAAAAGTAATGGAAAGAGATGTAAACAATCAATCACGTAACCAAGTACTTGGAAAAGTACAAAATTATCAATGACAAGCAATACGGATTTCGAAAATATAGGTCAACTGGCGATTTACTTACATACGTCCCTCACTTAAGGCAAAAAGCGATTGAGTTACGGGGCGAAACAAGAACAATTGCCTTAGATATATCTAAAGCATTCGATAAAGTCTCAACAAGCTAAAAACAATGGGATTGTCGCCGAAACTTTGCACTTGGTTTGAAAGTTACCTTATTAAGGATAGATCCATTTATGTTGCACTGGATGGCCGGAACTCCAACTCTTACCAAATAAATGCTGGTGTGCCACAGGGAGCAATCCTTTCGCCAACACTTTTCTGGTTTATATAAATGACCTCATAGATAAAACAGTAAATTCACTTTATTGCTTTGCAGATGATGGCAATGTAGTCTCGTCAGTCATACCACCCATTCAGTGTCTATCCGCATGTGAATTCCATCATCTTAGACTAACTCAAATATCGCAGATAAATAACGACCTGGAGATAATAGAGGCCTGGGGCAACAAAAACCTTGTTCAGTTCAACGCGCAGAAAACCCAAGCAGCCCTGTTTTCAAAAAAGACCAGCACCGGTGAGCCAAACATCATGCTATCTGGAAGTGCTGTCACATTGCAGAGCCAGTTGAACATCTTAGGAGTCACTGCAGAGGCCAACATGTCTTGGCACAGTCACGTGGCAGATATAGCTAAAAGGGCGTCCCAAAACCTTGGGGTGCTATTTCGTACAAGACATCTGTATACACCAAGCCAACTGCTGACACTCTACAAATCCCAGATTCGACCAACTATGGAGTACTGCTCACATATATCGAGTGCGGTACCCAAACATACCTTAATGCTTTTGAACACCGTGCAAAAAACGAGCTATCAAGCTGATCAATGACCCCGCACTGACCCGTAGCTTGGATAGTATCGAACATCGAAGAACTGTGGGCGATCTATCTCTCTTTTACAGGTATTATCACGGAAAATGCTCTGAAGAGATGACACGTATGATCCCCCCAGGAGTAGCACCTACTAGGCGAACACGTCAAACAGACGGTAACCATCAATTTACTGTCAAAATAGAGGCACGAAGAACCTCATTATATCAGAATTCATATCTCTGGAGAACTGCATCGCTGTGGAATAAACTCCCTGCGACAGTTTTCCCTGCAGGTTACAACCTGAACCGCTTCAAAACCAACACACACCAACATTTCCGCGCACTGGCCGCTTCTCGAGCGTGATAGGGATCTCCTTGCAAGTGCGCTTAACCGTAAAAAAAAACTGGCAGTTACTCTCAGTTACCCTCCAAAATGTGACCGTAATCAGGGCCACGCAAAAAGGTAGAATGCCGCACCTTCGTAAAAAAAATTAAAAGCGATAACGTTAACCATTTACACAGCGGCGTAGAGTGACTTAAGGAGCGGGGGGTCGAAGGCTGAAAAAGACGCCCTTAAAAAAATTTGCGACCAAAAAAAAAATTGGTTAGTGCTTAAGGTAGTTCTTTGTTTTACACATTACGCTTATGTGTAAATCAAGATTTTTTACGGTGTATGAAGGGGTTTAGTTTAAATGATCTTTCTCTTTTTTTTTATAAATAATACTGCCGATTTGTCGCCCCCTTGATTTGCCGCCGCCTTAATTTGCCACTCCGGGCAGGGGCCCGGTTTTCCCGGCCGTAGCCCGGGCCCCACTGTCATACCCGAGAATAGCCTTGGCTATTATCGGGTAATACCCTCAAGAGAAGTTCTCGAGAGTATCTCTCTCAAATAGACACGCATTATAGGAACCCAATAAATTTGATGAATATTATTTAGTCTAAGAGCCCAGTAAGATTTTGGGCTTGAATTGCAAACCGATACTCATATATTTTAATCGATAAGAGCATGTCCCAAAAAAAAAGAAGATACCTGCGAAAATCCTGCATCAACAATCCGCCATCTTTGTTTAAAGATGGCGAAAAGGAGTTTGAATCAAATGTACGTAACTTTTTTATTATGACATCGATTTTACTCAAACAAATTGTGATTAGCTTCTACTATAATGGCCTCTCCAAATCACTATCAATACTTTCTTTTTTTATTTGTCTCAAATACGCAATTTTTTTTTAGGTTTTTTGATTTTTTAAAGAAAACTACTGGTTATACAAAAAAAACATAAAATATAAAAAATATGCAGATTGTTAAGATATATTCATGGTGGGTCTAAAATTTGCTGTAGATTAAGCGGTTCTCGAGTTACACTCAAAAAACCACTAAATTGGCCTATACCTACCCCAGGTACAAAATTTTCATATGTTCACCAAAGTCATGAAAGTTACTAAAAAACTATACAGAACGAAAAAAGATGGCAAGCTAAGTAAGAAACGGCTATTAGTTTCAAAGAAAAACTGATACTGACTTAGATATGTCGGCTTAAACATGGCCGAAGCGTAATTTACAATTTTAATTTTGAGGGTAATTTTTTTATGTAAAACGAACCCCTACGGGGTTAAAATGTACCTCAGCTAAAAGACAATTTAATTATCTTTAAAAAAGGATAGTACACTTTTTGTCATAAAGTTAATAGTTTTCCTGAAAAAAACAAAAAATATGCGGCATACATAATTCGATGTTTTCGTTCCATAAAAGTACGACAATGGCATGGGTCCATTAAGGGAAAAAACAATTTATGCACAGATAAGCGAATCCGCAGTTACATATTTAAACTTAGCGTCAAAAATCTTACAAAAAACATATTTGATACTTTTCTGTTAAATTAACAGGTGGTCACGTGATTTTGGCAACTTCTTAACGGTTTGAGCTAAAGACTTGGTTCTTTTTTTGATTTGTAGACACAAATGTCCGATCAAAATTAATTACCACTGACATGCTTTTAAATTTGTAAAAATATATACAGGGTGTCCCAAAAATCCGGGTCTACCCAAATATCTGCTGAACTATTGAAGATAACTGAACCATATTTGGTAGTGATTAATGACATCGAGAGATTTATTTTATGCATACATTAACAAAAAAGTTTAAAAAATACACTAAGAAAAAAGTTATATTTATATTTTAGCTATTTATTCAATTTTTATTTTCTAAAAAACACCCTGTATTTCGAAAACGGAGCAATGTCGGGCTAAAGTAGATGGCTTTTAATTGTACTGACCTTTCATAGACACAGACTGTATAAGTAATTTTATCCATATTTCCGTGCTTTTCCATGTTTTTCCCGGGTATGCTGTAATTGACCAGAGGCAAACAACCAAAACCTTAAACTATATGACAATACCAACATAAAAATATGTGTCAAAAATTCCCACGTATGGGGGATGGCGGGTATAGCTATAGTTAAAAATTTATAAAAAATGGTAAAATAATAAGTTTGACAGTCGATAGATTTTGACACGTTTTTTTTTTATAGGCAAGGGACAGTTGGCGTACATGGTTTTTCAAAGACCTTTCAAACAAGATATCTCTCAATAGGGTTTTTGTTTAAAACAACAAACTTGTGAATTTTGACAAAAACTGAAAAAATTAGTTTTAACAGTCCATAGATTTTGACAGATTTGATTGTGTAGACAATTACCGGCTATATCAAAATATTTAATTTTCAAATGCCTTTAAAACGAGGTATCAATCGATAGGGATTTATAATTAAAATTTTTAAGTTGATCGCCCCTATGTCGCCCCCTAATGCAGGGGCAACACAACCGCCTCTTCATAAAATAGATCTCTTGATGTTAACGATTACTGCCAAAAATGGTTCAGTTATCTTCAATAGTTCAGAAGATATTTGAGTGGACTCAGAGTTTTGGGACACCCTGTATAAATATCTTGTTTTCGTTCACTCTCCTGGCATCTCCTCCTTTTTACTCTCTTGGCTAATTTTAGTGCCAGGAAGAGCAGAAATAATAGGGACCTATTGCAATAAAGCCAGGCAATAATTGTGCCGGGCACTATTCTGACATTTTCGCATTAAAAGAACAGCTGTCTTCTTTCAAAATTAGTCCTTTATGTATTATAAGAGCCAAAATTTATAGTGCTACCACTATTAATGGCTGAAAAAAATAGTGTTGATAGTCCATAGATTTTGACAGATTTGATTGTGTAGACAATTAACGGCTATATCAAAATATTTAATTTTCAAATACCTTTAAAACGAGGTATCAATCGATAAGGATTTATAATTTAAATGTATAAGTTGATCGCCCCTATGTCGCCCCCTAATGCAGGGGCAGCACAACAGCCTCTTCATAAAATAGATCTCTTGATGTTAACGATTACTGCCAAATATGATTTAGTAATCTTCAATAGTTCAGAAGATATTTGAGTAGACTCAGAGTTTTGGGACACCCTGTATATATATATATCTTGTTTTCGCTTACTCTCCTGGCATCTCCTTCTTACTCTCTTGGCTAATTTTAGTGCCAGGAAGAGCAGAAATATTAGGAACCTATTGCAAAAAAGCCAGGCAATAATTGTGCCGGGCACTATTCTGACATTTTCGCATTAAAAGAACAGCTGTCTTCTTTCAAAATTAGGCCTTTGTGTGTTATAAGAGCCAAAATTAATAGTGCCGCCTCTATTAATGGAAAATAAACGACTGGATTTATAAATTCCACTTTGGTATGTCAATTTTGAAAAATCAACTGTCAGTTTTCAATGCGAATCTGGCACAATTAGTGCCTGGCACTATTGCAATAAGTCCCTAATACAAAAAACAAGGAATTTTAATCTTAGTAACCAGCTCCGGAAAGGAAAGGCCTCGGGCAAGACTGCATTCCCGGCCGTTTTAACAAACAGTAAAAATAAAGAGCCCTTAAAAAGTTGGCGGCAAATTCAGTTGAAAAGGGTACACTAGAAGATTGGATTTTCAATAAACCAAAACATATTAAAAATACTTATGTTATAATAATTTTTAATGGGTTCAAAAAAAACGTCATATATAAATAGCGGTATATAATACCGGTAACAGCGTTAGTGTAAGTTTTTTTCATTACACTACTTAAAGGTTAAAAATATTATATGTTTCAGTTCAGAAATACTACCGCAAGAACAAAGTAAATATCCCAATATCAACATTTTTATCAGAAAATTTCAAAAAATTAATTTGGAAAAGTATAAAATTTTAATTATGCAATAGTTAAAATATCGAAATGCGGATTCGACTAGTTAGAAAATTTGTTTTAGGCGCCAGGCGGCACCGTACTTAAAATTTTTAAAAATATGTTTTTGTCGTCAAAATTGGATAATTTTGTCTACAAATCAAATAAATAAGCAAGTCTCCAGCTCAAACCGTTAAGAAGTTGTCAAAATCACGTGACCACCTGTCAATTTAACAGAAAAGGATCAAATATGTTTTTTGTAAGATTTTTGACGCTGAGTTTAAATATGTAACTGCGGGTTTGCTTATCTGTGCATAAATTATTTTTTCCCATAATGGACCCATTTTCGTACTTCTATGGAACAAAAACATCGAATTATGTATGCCGCAAATTTTTTTTATTTTTTCAGGAAAACTATTAACTTTACGACAAAAAGTGTGCTATACTTATTTGAAGACAATTAAATTGTATTTTAGCAGGGGTACACTTTGACCCCGTAGGGGTTCGTTTTACATAAAAAAATTACCCTCAAAAATAAAATTGTAAATTACACTTCGGCCATGTTGAAGCCACCATATCTACCTCAGTATCAGTTTCTGTTTTAAACTAATAGCCGTTTCTTATTAAGCTATCCTTTTTCGATCTGTATAGTTTTTTAGTAACTTTTATGACTTTGGTGAAAATATGAAAATTTTGCACCCAGGGGTAGGTATAGGCCAATTTAGTGGTTTTTTTAGTGTAACTCGAGAACCGCTTAATCTACAGCAAATATTAGACCCACCATGAATACATCTTAACGATCTGCATATTTTTTATTTTTATGTTTTTTTTGTAAAACCAGTAGTTTTCTTTAAAAAATCAAAAAACCTAAAAAAAAACAGCGTATTTGAGGAACTTACAAAATTTATAGTATAGAGACAAATCAAAGTATTGATAGTGATATGTAGAGGCCATTATAGTAGAAGCTAAGCACAATTTGTTTGAGTAAAATCGATGTCATAATAAAAAAGTTACGTAAATTTGATTCAAACTCCTTTTCGCCATCTTTAAACAAAGATGGCGGGTTGTTTATGCAGGATTTTCGCAGGTATCTCCATTTTTTTTGGGTCATGGTCTTATGACGAATCGATTAAAACATATGAGTATCGGTTTGCAATTCAAGCCCAAAATCCTACTGGGCTCTTATACTAATTGTACAATAAATAATATATAAATTAGATAAAGATACCGTAGAATTTATTTAAGTTGTAGTTCCGGGTGTCTAAGTATACATATCTATGTTGGAGATATCCTATATTGGTCGAGTAACCTTCGAATCCCAAAAATAAACAGTTGAAAACTTCCTAACACCATATCACGATTGGGTATCAAATTATATGATCATGGTAGCCTTGGAAAAACCTGACCACATAACCATTCGTGTATCATGGGATGGAAGTGATTGAAGCTGTAATAGGCGAGAGACGACAATATTATATATTATTATCTTTTAAGAGTTATATTATTTTGACCTTCCTAGCCCACGCAGCAATGGCTAGAAAGGGTACTGTTTTCGACAAAAATACTCTGCCAATATATGGGCCCCTAAGCTCACACTAGGTACTATAGTTATAGTTTAGGTGTGAGCTAATATAACTAAAAACTGAAATATATTTTATTCAACTCCAGACTAAATTACCTTTTGTTTGATACCACACAAACCATGTTTTGACTTAAACTCAAATTTTTAAAACTTACCCCCACCCTTAAAAAAAGCAAAAACTAAAATGTTATTTGTTAAACTCCGGACTCAATTACCTTTCGTTTGATATCACACATGCCATATTTTCACTTAAAATCTAATTTTTGAAATATACCCCCACCCTTTTTTAAAAATAAATTAAAATGTATTTTGTTTAACTCCAGACTCAATTACCTTTCGTTTGATATCACACACGCCATATTTTCACATAAACTCTAATTTTTGAAATCTACCCCCACCCTTTTATTTGGTTTGTGTTCGGTGGATTTTGTTCATTTTTAAATGGGACCGTCTCGACCCAAGACCCAGCCTAGGTACCAAATTTCAGTACAATCGGCCAAGCGGTTTTTGAGTTATGCGCGTTGGTCGTTACAGACAGACATACAGACAGACAGACAGACAGACATACAGACAGACAGACAGACAGACAGACAGACGGCGCAACAAAAAAGTTTCAAAATCATCTGAAACGCAAAGATATATAAGAATTTTTGAAATCGGAGCAACTTTTTTTTTCTCGAAAAAATTAGGATCACCATAGCTCACACTACTATAGTATAGTATATGTGTGAGCTAAAATATTTTTTTGAAAAATGTGTGATTTGGATGTATTTTGACCTATCTTAGCAATATCGTCGTGATGTTTGTCTGTGTGTGTGTGTTTGTATGTCTGTCCGTCAGGCGATAGCTCCTAAACCGCACAACCGATTTTTATGAAATTTTCAAATAAAATAGTGTTTGATACAGTAACAAGCTAATTAGATTTTGGTCAAAATCCATTAGTGCTAATGTAGTGATGTAAATGGAAATATTTCCATTGGAAATATTTCCATGGAAATGGAAATATTGGAAATTTCCTAAGGTGTCTCGGAAATATTGGGAATATTGAAAATATTTAAAAAATATTATCTTTCATATTTTGTAACCTTAGTGAGCGTTCTTAAATTACGCAACGCAAAAATTTAGGATTTTTGACGCCCACTCTTCATAACGCATTTTCAAGAAAAAAACATTAAAATAACATTGAGTGTAAGCAAGGCCAAAACCCCCCTCCTGAGAGTACGTAATTTAAGGATAGGCCCTTATAAGCATTAAACTTACTATAGAACAATTTTTATTTCTGATACTATTAAAGATTTTGAGGAAGTAGACTGGCAAGACGATGTTATTGAGTGTGATGCTAATGACAACAATGAATATATGCCTCTTGCTCAACAAGTGAATGGTGTAGTGTGTCAAGAATGAGATTTTTGTCAAATTTAACCTTATTTCTGTATATTTGTTTGAAAAATAACTCCTGATTTGTGTTCATGTATAAGCCTTCTGCGTTTACCAGTGTTTTGTTAGGATTTTATAAATAAATATTCCCTTTTTTCTTATTTTTTTAATATTTCATATATTTCCAATATTTCCATATATTTCCAATGTTTCAGGAAATATTTCCGGAAATATTTCCGAAAATATATTTCTGGAAATTTTACAACACTATGCTAATGACAGTTTTTCGACAGTTAAAAAAAATTTAAAATGCTTACTTTTTAACGGAGCACCGCATTAATATACGGAATAAAATAGAGCACAATTTGATCAAAAATTTGTGTCATAACCAAAAACTTCGTAGAAGCTTTCTTTTCTGTGATATTTACAAAAACTATTTTCAAGACTGATATATAGCGTGGAGTTTATTTGGAGTGTGCTAATCTATCCCGTAACTGGTGAGGTCACTTTTTGTAATGTAACTTTAAAGTGGGGTTTACCAAACCCTAAACGAAAGCGGCTTTTCGATTAAATCAAAAGAAAAAGACGCCTACACAATTTTGGCAAAAATAAACTAATTGTTTAGGCATTTATTAAATTTTACCGAGTCACTTTACAAAGCACACTTCTAAATGTGTTTTTTTAAATATTAGTAATTGTTGGTGAGGTTGAACTTGAGGAATGGTAGAGACGCGGCATTGTTAGAGCGATGGTCGTTTCTATAAAATCTTGCCGCAAAATCGGTTCAAAAACATAAAGAAAATGGAGGATGGGCATACACCTTGCAGTTGAATCTAACCTATAACTTAAAGAATTTTAATGGTTTATTTTTTATTTTCGAAAGAATTTTATTGAATTTTTGGTCGATATAATTTTTATCATTCTGCTGCGAGGTAATTTTTGATAGAATGACACTTCTTGAATCCGCCTTTTCACGCAGATTAATTCTTTTACATGGCGCTGGCGTCTTCTTTGTGCCAATCAAAATTAAAAATGTGTGGCTTTTCCAAATATGCGAATTTGGCGCAAAATTTGATTTAAAAATTAAAGTTTCAAAGTTGCACAAACAGTAATCAAGCTGAAAATATAGAATACAAAAAATACAAAATTGCAAAAAACATGCCAAAAAACAAAACAAAAGATGATTTAATAAAATCGTATTTCTACTAAAGTTTATTGAGCCCAATAAAAGCAAAGGCTCACAATGCAGTTGCGCATGATCACATAAATATATTGCACTAGATTGTCAAACTAAAATAATTTCATCCCAGTCCTTAAAACGGGCTGTCTTCATTTCACGAATAAAAAACATCTAAAGCATAAATGTAAATACACAATCGATAAAAACAAACGTAACTGGACTAACGTAAACCCCAATTTGTACACAAAATTGTAATATCGCACACCAAGTAAAATAGCTCATGTTGTTCACACCGATAGTGTACTGACGGACAACTGACCGAAACGAAAGCGACACAGGCGGTGGGAGCCAACTAGTAAGGAGTTCTAGAATTATTTTTGTCCGGCCGCGGCGGGGGTTAACTCAAAAATAGGGTTCATGTGATCCATCCTTCGAGAAGCCGACAAACAGTCAAACAGTAAACAGACACAATTTAAGATTTTCTTAGTTGGAAAAAAACCCTTCTTAAATCAAACGAGGTGAAAACCACCCTGCTTTGTAGGCAATCATAGCTTGCCGTTGATTCGTTTAAACTCTAAGGCTAAAGCGCTTCGCAGAGAAAGAGATATAATGTGCTTTAAACGCTTCAAACAAAGAGACAATACACCAGCGTAAGCCAGAGATGCGTTGACTTAGAACACAGCCCAACAAACATTTAAAGTTGTAACGACGAAACCCCAACTAGAAAGAATTTCTTAAAAGTAACCGCAACGTACTCCCGCTACGTCTCAGTATATCATACAGCGACGTTATAATTCCCTAAGTGGGGAACCAATTTCTGGTTATAACTACTTGGCCAAGTGTTTAAAGTCACTGTAGTAACAACTACACTACTACGTCGTAGCCAGGTATCTACTACGTCGTAGAGGCTGTTTTTTTTCCGTAATGGCATAAAAGTTGCGATTATTTTGGTAGAATTGTTACACAATATGGTGGACACAACAGTAAACAGACTCGCTTAGTGTTTTTGTTTGGTTATGGTTATAATATGTACTATGTTATCCAAAAGTGTGAGAATTTACGAGCAGAGGATCAAAATTCGAGTGCGACGCAAAGTTTTTTGTATAACATGCATTATATATATTGCAAAAAACCGGTGCGCCCGTAAAATTGAGCCATTTTCTGGTAGCGCTGATGGAATTTTTGTGTTGTGATTTTGGAGGTTATGTTTTCATAATCGACAGTTAACTCCAACAAATGGTGCTTAAGAAGAGCATTTTTGGTAAGCTTCAACTAATTTGTTTATAAAATAATATAGCTCTTTAATATGAGCTCATAAAACGACAACAAAAATATTAAATTTTCTTTCTTACATAAAAACATGGCGTCCCAAACTATATTCCTTGATAGTCGGAAGGGTTACTTAAAAGTGAGCCTAAGTTACAGCAACGTGTCACTTACGACTTTTATGTCGGCATTCCTTTTTAGTTCTAGATAACACACTCGAATTTCTACTCCTTCGTTGCAGAAACGTATTGTTAACTAGCTTTCGCCACTAGAAAACGTCTACGGAGTGATAGGAACCACGCGATAAGTATAACTACTACCCTCAAGTTATTGGGGTGTCGCCACTTGTCATTTGCCGTTTCTGTCAACAAAAGCACCACTGCTTATAGGTTTTGTACCAGCGTGAATTTGTGGTAGGTTTTAAAACAAAAACAAGATAAATTAAATTCCATTAGAACAATAAATGAAGTGCCAATAAAAAGTGTTTTTTAAAAATGTATGTTGCATTCGAGAGCATGATCCCTATTCTAGAATTTCTAGGAAGTGTTGGTCAAGGAACTAAAAGAACGTAGTCACAACAATGGAGTCAACTTATTGTTACTTTTTTTATTAACACATTGCTTTCACAATTCGTATGTAGTATTTTTTATTGTTTTTAGATATTTTGGCATTGTCAATATTCAGTAATTCTGATTATTATAAGCCCTATAAGTAAAAAAACAATCTCTGAGACTTGTTAGATAGCTTAGAA
Organism: Aspidapion aeneum; assembly: GCA_963576565.1. NCBI lineage: Eukaryota > Metazoa > Arthropoda > Insecta > Coleoptera > Brentidae > Aspidapion > Aspidapion aeneum. The sequence continues at coordinate 116,452,389 of OY755039.1, forward strand.
ATCCGCATGTAACCACGATATATCAAACTTGTTTTTTTTATTAGCCGCAAACAGCGCAAAAGTTCCTAGATGAAGTCTAGCATATCCCAGAGGTTATTTTAGGGGCCGTGCATAAATTAGATATTAGGGACCTATTGCAATAAAGCCTGGCACAAAACACAGCACAAATTTAAGTTTATTTACTTCAAACAAAGCTTTAACAACAGCACAAATTTGAAGAAAACCAAAAAGACAAATTACCAAGCTCAACACGTAAAATGAATCACAGTGAGACACGACACGTCAGCACAAGAGGCATAGATAAACGAATTCGGTTTAGTCCGCACAAGAGGGTTACGATGGCGATAGGGTGGTGCCAGCATAAACCACGAAGGACCGTAAAGACAGTACAAGAATAGAACAGCAACAAGTAGCGTAAAAGATTAAGGATGGAGATTAAGCATGGACCAGGGAATTCTTAAAATCCGTGTGCAGTACTTGATACTTTGGATCAATATTTTGCATTTTGATTGTTTTGCAAAATGGTCAAGCAATGAGCTCGAAAAAATGGACTGCTCAAGGTAGTTATATTTGCAAAACTATTCCTAATATTCCCATATTATAAAAGGAGCCACAAAAAGTAGGGTTAAGAATGTGTGCGACCAAGATGCGACTTCAAAAAGTCTACGTTTTCAAAGTAGAAACAGGAAGGAGAGATTACTTTAAAAGATCGACATTAAAAAAAAGTCAAAGTAGTTGCGGCTTTAAAGTTGATCCAAAAAGTTATTTTTTCTACATTGTTACATCAGATGTTACTATGATGACCCAAACTTTTGTGGTAAAAATTAAAGTTATAATGTAGTTGTCGGATACACTTGTTTGGGACTCCAATAAAGCTTAACTTTCTAGTGGTAATTAAGTAGGATATAAAAGTCAGGGCGACTACGAAATAACGACTAAAAAGAAAGTAAAACTTTAGCAACGTCCTATTGTGGTAGAGAAGACTATCAGAATCGACTATCAAGAAACAATCCTAAGAAGTAGTTTAGAGGGTCGTTTTTACGAAACATCTACTATTTCCTGATACTAAATAGTAGTTAGAACTAAAAAGTAACAAATTTTGGTTGGGATCACCACATTTCTACTATAAGAAAGTAGCAAAGTCTTTAAAACATGTACCCGCTACTATAAATGTTAGTTGGGAGTGTGTTTTTTGAAAATTATAAATAATTTGTTAAATTTGTTTCCAGTTACAAAATATGAATTATTTTTATGTTTGTCGCTTAAAGGACCGATTAGCCGTATACAACTTTTATTAAAAAACAGCGATCCCGAAAATTTGCCTAAAAACAAGTCCCTGCTTCGCCTTAAATTTTACATGTCTTAACCTAATCTTGCATGTATTTAATGCTTGTTGATGTCAAAAACAATATTTAATTAAAAATATTTGAAAACTTATAAATGGCCAAAATACCATTTATATTTTAGAGGGCCGCCATCATATTTGAAAAGTTTTTTTATTAATTTGATTTTAACTATATGTGCAACTCTTACAGTGTCGTTTATAAAATTGAAATTTGTCTTTAATACGTTGTTTAAAATATTTTAACTTAGTTTCAGAAATAGATGGATCCTGGCGTTGCTGATCACATTTATCAAAGTCAAAATGAAAATAAAAAGTGTATGATGATTTTTCTAGATTTCGGTAGAGCATTTGATACGGTGACACACCGAATTTTGCTGGAAAAGCTGGAAAAAATTGGGGTAAGAGGCATAGTGAACAAACTTTATAAAAGTTACCTAAGGAAAAGAACAGCACCGTAAGTTCGAAACAAACAGTGGAGTTCGGTGTGCCACAGGGTACGGTTTTAGGACCTATCCTATTCTCAATATACATTAATGAAATAATAAAATTGTTACCAAATGTTGAAGTGATTTGTTTTGCAGATGATACTGCTATTATTATCAGAGAAACAACGTGGCAAAGGGTAAAGGAAGTTGCAGAGACCGCAATTTCCAAAATAAAAGCTTGGTTCGATAAAAATTACCTTACACTAAATGCCAGTAAATCAAGCTTCTTATGCTTTTCTATGACTAAGGCAGGGTTGGCTCAGTTAGAGGACACAAAACACATAACTATACATAAATATCATTGTTTAAGATCTTGCCAAGACTGCTGTAACCTTAAATTGAAAGAAAAGATCAAGTAAAGTACCTGGGAGTTGTATTTGATACCAACTTATCTTGGAAGAATTATGTTGAATGTGTCTCAAACAGAGTTAGAAAACTTATTTACAAATTTTACCAATTACGACAATTTATGGATTGGCAGTTACTTAAGTCAGTTTATTACGCACTGGCTGAGTCAATCATGTCCTACTGCATCTCTGTCTGGGGAGCGACCCATAAAACCATATTAATTGCCCTAATTGTGATGCAAAGGTATGTCCTTAAAGTAATGCTTCATAAAAAAAGAAGATACTCTACCGAAAAACTGTTTTCTGAAGCCAAAGTGCTTCGCATTAACCAAATTTATATTAAATCAGTTATTATAAGACTTATGAGCAAAAAACTCAATATCTAAACAAAATACAACATAACAGGGATACTAGACAACTAACAATGAATAATGTAGCATATCCAAGTGCAAAATCAACAAAGTACCAGCGGTACCTATTAATTACAGCCCCAAAATTATTTAATATGTTGCCACAAAAATTTAGAGGTAAACCCTTTAATAAAATTAAAAAAGAGTTAAATAAATGGCTTATTGATGAAAATATAACATGGTTTACTGATTAATTTTTATGTTTCGAGAGTTATTAGGGTGTGAAACTGAGTAAATCCTCATATTTAAGGTTTAATCTAAAAATTGTGAAAATATTAATTTATTTCCTTTTATTTAAAATATGACGAAAAACATTGTTTAGTGCTAGAATTAAGATATTGCCAAAAGATGCACGCACAGACTTTGTCCATTGTGCATCTAAAGCTTTTTGTTATTATAAAATAAATTGTAATATCACTTTTGAAATTTGAAATAAATTGAATTGAATTGAATTGAATTGAATTTAAGGAATTATTTCCTGAACTATTTCATGAGTTTGGCAGACATGAGATCATGAACTGGTTCAGGATTTGGTGTTTGTCAGACACATGGAGAAATTTGACGTAACCTTTTTTGTAGGATGTTATTTATTGTTATATTCTATGATCTTGCTGCTATGATGAACTGGCTATTTGCCGCTGGAGCGCTTGGATAGCACTCTGGTTTCGAATATGACAACGCGATAAATTTCATATGACGTTACTCTAAAAAAACTGAGTAATTTTAACTACCTGCTAGTTTGGTTCGACTATTGTTTGATGTAAACTCTAAAAAAATTATATATGCACATATATAATTCAGAAAATTAATAGGCTTTATATAGAAAATGGGATATTAAAAAAATTCCTGATTTATGGGAACCATGGCTTGGAAATTAGTTGCGTAATTTCTTTAGAAAAATTCATAGATTATTATTTATCAAACTCACGAAATTCTAATAAACAAACTCAACTTGTTGTTAAGACATCTGAAGCTAAAAATACAAAAAACACAAACAAAAAATACGCACTGGGAAGACCCCGGTTCATCTTCGTCCCTTTCAGTTTTGGAACGGTCTTGAGGAACACCGGTCTATTTATTAAGTCATAAGTAGCCAGCTGAATTTTTTGTATATAGCATAATTTTTTCAAGACGCCCAACTTTTTTCTCTGCGAAAATTCTTGAAACAATGTTGACTTTCCTATATTTACTTTCAAAAACATTTTTTAAGCCAAAAATAATTTGCCAGTTATAACTGTTGTTATTTTCGACATGTTTTCTCAAGACGATTTTTGATTAGGGCCAAAAAGTAATTTTTATATAACTTAATGAATTTTGTACACCTGTTACTTATCATTTAATAAAAAAAAATTAAATAAAAACTGCTAAATGTAGTTGTAAGTACTAGTCGCAGTTGAGTACAAAATTGATAGGTATACCTATACTGTACGACATGCTTAACGTTTTGATGCCCAAAGCGCACTTACGAAATTATACAGTTTTGTATTTTCATGAATCAGGTTATTGGGTAATTTTGTACCCAACTGCGACTAGTAGTTACAAGTAAATTTAGCAGTTGGGTGTTTTTTTATTAACATTTTTTTTATTTCCAACTTTTAGGTATTTTATTCCTATTCAGCCTTATAAAAAGCACTATGCATTTACAATTAATTTAGCTTCACCCAAAAAGTACGTGTAGATTTTCTATGGACGCGAACAGTGTTAACTTCCGTTGAGTGAAGGTGGGGGAGGAGAGAGGGAGGAGGGAACTAGTAAAATGGTGTCGAAAAAAATCTTAAAGCATGTGCCGAAAGCATTTTTGAAATCGCTCTAAATTTGTGAAAGGTATAGCTACAACTATTACTACTAATAAGGAGGGGGGGAGCGGGAAACTAGTAAAATGATGTTGGAAAAAAGTCTTCAAGCGTGTGCAGAAAGAACTTGTGAAATCGCTTTATATTTGTGAAAGTTATAGCTATAACTATTACTAATAAGTATGGCGGGGCTGAGAGAGGACGGGGGGGGGGGGGGGGGGAAGAACTAGCAAAATGGTGTTGGAAAAAAATCTGAAAACGTATGCCGAAAGAATTTTTAAAATCCCTCTATATTTGATAAAGATATACGAATATGGTTTTTGAATAGGGTTAGGGGATTGACAGGAGGGGAGATGGGTGGCAGCAGGGAGGACTACAAAGTAACTACGGCAAATTAGAGGAAATTTGCAATGGGTAATCAAAGGAATTTCATTAAAATCGCCTGAAATTTAGATAATTTGTATGCCTTAAAGCCTACATTATGTGACAAAATGGCGTCTGAAGACCGCCATGTTGATTCCTGTTTTTAAAAATATAGCCTATAGTACGTTCGGGATCAGTAGCAATTCAACGACACCTTTTCTGTTAAAATCGGTTCAGCCGTTTAGCCTCTAGCGTGACACAAACATACATATTTACGTACAACATACATTATATATTTACTTACAATATACAACAATCGAAAACCATTACCCTTCCTTTCGCCGTGCTGCAGTTGGGTAAAAGATAGAGCGGTGCATTGTGACCGTAAATAAACGCACAGGAAAAAACCAAAGGAAATATTCGCAAAGGAAAAAACGCTACACATGAATAAGCGCACAATAAAAAAGCACGCAAAAAAAAAGCGCACAAAGTAAAACAGCGCATAGGATATCAAACAATGAAAAGTTTTGACGTATGGAAAAATCATAATGAAATAAATGCAAGTTTTTAGATTTAGAATGGTACCTACTGTTACAGGTTACTTGATCATCTTAATTTTGCTCACAAAAATAGGGTAGTATACACGGTAGTGTAGCTTTAGGGGTCATAGGGCAATTCTCTCGAGATACGGAACATCAAAGTCCGCGAATTTTACAATTTTTTGATAATAACTTTTTGTCGTGTGTTATATGTAATAAGAGCAACAAGTGGAGATAAAAATATATTTTTAAAAATTATACTCCCTGTTACACCCCAATATGTAATTTTTTTTATTTTTCATTGTTTATAAGTTTTGTTTTTTTATTATTTTACTTCTTTATTTTAGTTTGATTTCTTGAGTTGATCAATTTAAAAAATTTTAAACCCAGTAAATAAAAATTAATAACATAAAAACATACACACACACAAGGGGTGATTCCACAAAGAAATAACAAATATATGAAATATTTCAAAAACTAAAAGTGACAGATGAAATTTAATTTTACCGTTGGATTCTTTATATACTTTTTTATAAAAAAGCCTTTCAAAATACGTACTCTTCAAAGGTCCCACTACTTATTATACAGTTTTTATCTTTTTGCTTGTCTTGAAAATCGATCCTTGCAAATGGGGGTCAGTTTTGTTTTGTCGCCCCTAGAAACAACTGAAACCCCCCAAAAACACTGAATTTGGGACACCCTGTATTGTTAAGCTGAGCGTCCACTAGGTCGGTGCGGCCGAGCGGCTCGCATATTTGTAAACGACGTCCATGATTGCGATTCGGTTGTAGCCCGAACGCTGCGGTAACCGTGTCAATGAAGCCCTATTCTACATTGACACGGCGATCGATTGACAACGGTTAGGTTTCACATTCTCTAGGATCCCGGGAAAGAGGTCAGGAGAATATGTTTTAAAAAAATATATGTATGTTAGAAATTTACGAATTCTTTCTTAAGAAAGATTGTTCCAGACTGATTTTTAACGAACATTTTTGCGATCACGGGTGTTAGTTACCCAAGCGATTTACCATATCGTCTGCTATTTACCAGAGATGTTCGGGCGAAAGCCGACTGGCGATCCTGGGTGTTGTATACAAATAGGCGAGCGGCTCGGCGCGCTTTTTTTGAAGGAGGTCCGTCCATTGCAAACGCGGCGCACCGGGTACTTGCACCGAGTTTCGTGTTCCCTCCTATATGCCAGCATAGTGGCTCGTTTTTTGTAGTTCAGTTGTGTACACGACTAGCTGAGCAGTGAGCAGTGACTATATATGATTCGAGAGATTCTGACGAAGAAATGCTGTTTCTGACCACAGTGGTAGAGGAGGTATTCCTGCACAAGCAAAATAAGTTTTTCCTCGGAAAATTCTTCCATTTTCATAGTAACCTGATGGATAAAATTTATAGGACGTAGATCTAAATGATTTTACACGTTAATAGAGAGTTTTATAGCAAACTGGTGAAATTCCAATGAACTTACCAATACAATGTAGTAAACAGTACTGCACACTTCACACTTCTTGCATGAAATATTTCCGAAAACAATCGGAAATTGACGAATTCCAGAAATTCCGCTTTAAACGCCTACGTCGGCGAAGAACCGACCCGCGAGATAACGGCCGCGCCGAATCGTCAGCAACGAATAGTACCTACTAGATCCGCATATCGAATACCATGTCTCTGATCGGATGTGAAGTTACATTAATTTGTAATGATATATTCCTGTCTTGCATGGCGTTGGTCCTTGCCCATGATGCACACATGACACGTAATATCTGGAAGTTTATTTCGGTTTTCGGAATAAACTATGACTTGTGAGTCGTGTAGTGAGTGTAAATCTGTTTTTAAGTGCACGATACCCCCTTTGTGCCTTTGTGGTAAAAATATTACTCATTGTGACGACACTACCGCACCTATATTTACACTTAAGAAACAAACAAAAGGCAATATTTTTCAGAAAAAAAATCATTTTAAGATTATGGTAGGGTCCAAGTAGATTTTTTTTTTTAAATAATGTATTTTTTCTAAAAAAATTAAAACTGACCTTGCAGGTAAATATTGTATAAGAAATACGATTCATGGACTTGCTTTTTTTTACTAGCACTAAAAAAATTATCAAAACATCTTTGTGGCTAATCGGGCAAAAGGAGCAAACAGTTTTTGCTTAATTTCTGCAAAAATCACCCTTGAGAAATGGATGTTAATAAAATCTTGGAGGTAGGCATTCACAATAGAGATTTTATTTGATATATTTCGCTTATTTATATCGTTTTAAAAATAATACCTCTACAGCAAGCGCAGATTTGAGGGGTGTAACTTGGTAATTACTCCCCCCCTTAGAAAAAAATTATATGGCCTTTTAGTTAATAAATATCGGGAAACCGCATAATAACCCCCCCTAGAAAAAAAAATTATTGCATAAATAGTGTCGCTGACCATTACCCCCCCTAGATTTTGGCACAGATCCGCGCTTGCCCTACAAATTAGGGATAGTTTCTTAAAAGTAAAGTGATTTTTTTTAATTAAACCATTTTTTCTCAAAAACTATAAAAATTAGCTTAAACTTGTGACTTTAGTAAAAATCTATGTTTTTGTTTTATAAAACACATCTTTCTGGACAACCGATATAAGATACGTTAAAATTGGTTATATCATATTTTATAGCACGTTTAATTTCCAAGAGATTGATGTATGTCACAGCTATATAGCTATATTAACCCGACTAGAAACAGCACTTAAACTAGCATTTTTTTTTTAAGTCAAATCAGAGGCCTAAACGAATAGGTGAGTCTTATACGTAATATTCCAATACCCGCGGTAATTTCCAATGCATGATGCAAACATAAGTCCTTGTGGTCCTTAAGAAAAAATGGTAACTGTCAAACACATATGCATATTATTAATATATTAATTCCAATACCCACGGTACCTTACGATGCATGATGCAAATATAACTATTTGAAATAGCAATATCAATCGGCGTAAGTCTATCCTTTTTGCAGTCCTTCAGATAAAATGTCCTGATTGGTTATACTTTTACACATGCATATTATTTGTTATTATTATCTTTGTTAGTTTATAAGTTATAAAGCTAATTTCTTTACTAAATTTATCGTTATTCTCTTGCAAACAAAAACCTTATAATATAATTATAAAAAAAATTGAAAATGCCGCCATATATAGGCGTTCCTACTCAAATTTGAGACTCCTTCTGAATTAACATTAAGCGATCTATCCCCAATTGATCGAGAGTAGTCCTTAACTTTTTTGCCCAATCTTAAATTTTTATTTTTTTTATTATTTCAAAAATAACAATATCTTTTATAGTTTTTGAGATATAAAGCTTACTAAAACGATAATTCAATTGTTGATCTATAGCAAACAAATCACAAGTTGATATGGCAAAAGTTAAAAGCAAACTCAACCTTAACTTTCTTTTTTTGGCTAAAAAAAGTTGCTACTTTTTGGTAATTTAAAAAAAATTAATATCTTTGTTCGTTTTTAAGATATAAAGTTAATTACTTTACCATCTTACTTGGCGTTCCATTGCAAACACAAAGCGTATTAACCGTTTTTCTGCAAAAGTAGTTTATAAAAAGTTATAAGCCAAAGTTTGTGAGAAAACATGAAAAACATCGCACCGGCCCTCCTACTAAAATTAAGCCACATATTAAAAAATAAAAAATATCCTTAGTACCTCAAAACGAAAATGTATAACTAATGTATCCTTCCTGTACTTACCCATGGATCTCAGACCTGGACACTCACAAAATCAAACATGGATAAGGTAACAAAAGCCCAAATATCAATGGAAAGACAAATGTTACATATAAAGTTAACAGATAGAAAAAGGAATAAATGGAGAAAAGTAAGGGATGTCAGAGGAGAAGTCGCAAATTTAAAATGGAAATTTACCGGTCATAATATCAGACAGAAAGACGATCGATGGAGCAAATGTATTGGAGACTGGACCTTGGGAAAACAAAAGAAGTAGGGGAAGACCCCAAATGAGATGAGCGGACGATTTGAAGAAACACGCGGGAAATAAATGGATGAACCTGATGACAGACAGAGAATTGCGGAAGATATTGGGGGAGGCCTATGTCCAAAGATAGATTGAAGAAGGCTAAGTAGATAGATGGACTGCATAGGAAAGCAATTTTTGTTTTGACCCGATAATTTGTCTTGATATTTTTTTTGTGTGTGCAATCACACCTGAATGTTAAATAACATTCAATATTTTTTTTTATCTCAAGCAACTATTTCTCTTCATAGTTAATATACCTAATACCCCCAAAGCAAAAACAAAAGCTATCAAGTGGAACCCCAAGAGTACAAGAACAAGGAAACAGAACCGCGAATATTTTGTAAAATTCAAGGTTAATTTGGCTATTCGTAATACCCACTAAAATTAGTGTGTAGTGTGCGTCTACACATACCTAATCACACCTAATAATTTTAATGAGGTATAGGAGTTAAGTGATAAATTTACTCCGCAAAGCAACATACAGGAAAATCATGCATACGGAATTATAAATAAATCTCAAAATAAAAATAAGCTATTAATATTTTCGACCTACGTGGGGTTTTTGAAAAGTATGCATTTTGAGAGGGATTTATGAAAATTTAATTTTGATGTTGCTTTTTTAAGGTTTTTTTTCCCAAGAAAAATACCTGTCAAACTGCTAACTTTATCTGTGATTTTTAGTTTTTGAGATATTACACAAAGTTGTTTTTTTACAAATAACCCTTTTTTTTAATCGATTTTTATAATTACCGCAACATTTTGTTTAAAGATGATGTCTTACACTAACTTTTTTTTTTATAAGGTTTTTATATTTTTAGTTTTTAAATGTTATTTTAATTTGTTAGTTAAAAAGACTTTAAAATCAAAAAGTTCAAAAATTAAAAGTTAATAAAAAATTAAATTCTAAAAAACTAAAAAAAAAATAAATATTGAGTTTTAAAGGAAATTTTACGCTAATATAAAAAATGAGATGAAAAAAAACCACAAAAAAGTAGTTTATACACCAACATTTTAGTTTAGTTCTTGATATATTAAATAAAGTTTATATTTTTTTATGGCATTAGATACCTCCATTTATTTGATCTTTGAAATCGGCATAAAATTTCCTTTAAAATAACGTATTACACTTATTTCTTCATGGTTCATTGTTGAACTGTTTAAAAGTATTTTTAACTAAATAAATTAATGCAAATATCAAATAAAAACAAAAAATACTGAAACTACAAGGAATTTGAAAAAATACGGTCTAGGACTTGCCTAGCGTAGAAAATTCTATGTGGTTATTTAAATGAATATCACTTACTTTGTGTATTTTTAACTTTTCACTAAAGTGCTTGATATCACACATTCCCTTTGCCACCCACGCAGGATCATTTCGTGGATTGTTCATAACAAGACCAATAAAGCAAAAAAAAAGCATTTCTTTTTTTACAACCGCACAACCAGTTTTCGACATCGTATAATTTTTTATTAAATTTTCTATTATAAGTGTTTATGGAACACCCCTCCGCATTGCTTACAATAAAATTTTGGTTAAGTTTTAGGTCCAGTCTATGTGGCTCTAAAGATTTTATTTGTAATCAAAGTTCATATGTCAACGTATTTAAATTTACACAGTTAATTATGTAATCGACGGTATTTATTGCCATTTTATAAACAAACGATAACTAAAACAAACAATGACATGCGACCGGCAAGGCTTTTTACTACTGACAAACCCCAAATCAAAACAAATTCATACGTCTTCACTAAGGATAGAACCGGCAACACTAGAAAGGGCAACGAACGTTCTCGCACGATGAATATGGCCGACGATAACTAAAACACACATTCCTTCCGCCCTCGTGCGAGAACAGGCACCGTTGAAAAACGGGTGAAATTGAAACCTTGCCCCGCGCGCGCGCGGCGCTGCCGGCTTGTAATTATTTACGCTAAAAAACTTTACCCAATTAATTAATCGCTTGTTGTAAACTACAGATAATAAAAAGAACTAGACAATCATGTCGTAAGGGAAGATTTAACTTTTTTTAAATAAATCAATTAAAAATACTGTGTGTTGTCTAGTTTTGGGAGGGCACTACCCCGTTGCCCTCCCTGTACCAGTCGCCACTGTATGCCGGTCCAATTTTAAAAAAGGAATTATTAATACCCGGGCACTGTCAAAACTGTCATTGATCATAACAAGACAAGAGCAAAATTGCAGTTTATCATACATAACAAAACTCGAAGCGAAATAGCGCGTATCAAAACAGCGCTTTTCAAAACAGCAGTGTTTATAATAGCGCGTGTCAAAACAGCGCGTGTTCAAAATAGCGCGTATCAAAATAGCGCGTGTTTAAAATGGCGCGTATCAGGTGAGCTTAGGTATATTCACCTTAACAATGTGGGAAAGGTCAGGTAAGGTATAATTACCTAGCCGTTAAATAAACCGATGGCTTGCCAAACTTATATACAGTGAAACCTCCCGTAAGCGGACACTCACGGTTCCGTCGATTTTGTCCGCTTAGTGGAGGTGTCCGCTTAAGAGAGGGAACTGCGAAATTTTGATATATATTTTTATTTATTAATAATTTCCGTTGCTTGAGATTTTCCGATATTAAACTATTCGGCGATCTTTCGTGCTGATAGATGTTCCTTCTCCGAAACGTTAACAACTTCCATTTTTCCACATAAACTAAGAAGTTTTTTTACTAGGCGCCATTTCAAAGCATCTATTATTACCCAACCCGCCGAATAAAATAATGTTGTAAATACGACACCTTCAAACGGAAAGAGGTAATTCCCCGGCTGCAGAGTGAATTGTTGCTTGTTGCCAACATACAACATAATATTTATGCCCATGTCGTGCAGCGCTCCGTCCCGTTGTCAGAAGTTCGCGTCCGGTTAAGGGTGGTTTCAGAACTGTTTAACCAAAAAAAATTGTCCGCGTCCGGTTATTAGAGTGTCCGGTTATAAGAGGGAATTTTACATGTAAAGACATAGGCAAAAGCTTGGTTCCAACAAATTTGTCCGCCTAAAGGAAGTGTCCGCTTAATAGAGGTGTCCGCAAGGAGAGGTTTCACTGTATATTTTTTCAAAAAAAAAACTTCCCTGACTTCTTTCCCCCGATCCTAGAGGGTGTGTGCAAACCAAACCAAACCAAAACATTTTTGCAAAAAATATTATCTTAAATTAGCTTTTGGGATCTTGAAGTTGGTGTTTCCCTAACCTTTGTCAATTGATCGCAAACGTATCCTAACCGGTCGAGATACTCCCTGACCTTTCTCCACCAAAAAAAGTATCCTCAAGTGGCAGGTTAGGATATATTTGCGCTTAATTGACAAAGGTTATAATAAAAATAACGATTTCAACCTCCCAAAATAAGGACCGGAAAGCTAATTTAGGGAAATAATATTTTGAAAAAATGTTTCTGCTTGGTTCGGTTCGGTTTGGTTCGGTTTGGTTTCACACCCTCTAGAATTCTGGGAAAGAAGTCAGGAAAGTTTTTTTTTTATATATTAAAAAGAGACCCCTTACTTGAACTATTTTGTATCAGCCACGTTTTGTAATAGCGATCTTTTGAAATGCGCTATTTTAAACACATGCTAATTTTAAACGCACTATTTTAATACGCGCTCTTTTGGTACGCGCTCTTTTGAACATGCAATATTTTAAAAACACGATATTTTAAACACTATTTTGAATACGCGCTATTTTGATATGAGCCATTTTGAACATGCGCGATTTTGATACGCGCTTTTTAAAACGCGCTATTTTGATATGCGCTGTTTTATACGCGCTATTTTGATATGCGCTATTTTAAATACACGCTGTTTTGATACGCTTGGCGGAAATGTAAATCGGGAATAAATAATATTGATATGTTTGAAACCAAAAATAAATAAAAATAACAGAAATCTATTTTTTTCCTTACATTGGCTCCCCTGTCCTTTATTTGGGAGGTCAAAATTGGTGTTAACCTAACCTTTTTTAAAGATGTTTCTTACACAGCATAGCAATAAAAAATTCACTCTTCTGTGGCTGTTTAAAATGAGCTATAAAGAACGACAAACCAGCCAAACCCCTTATATGGTTTTGTCTGGTTTGATGATGAAAGACGTTATACAAGACTTCGATTCTGTTTTTGTCCTGTATTATAAACTTCGGTTTTGCTCATGTCTTGTTTTGATGAATAACTGTTATTAATAATTCCGTTTTTGATTTGGACTGTTATACCATTGTCCTCTGTGATCTTTCTACGATTTTGAGTTCATCCTTTATAATATACTGTGGGGGACCATTTTAACACAAAACCCGAATACCGAACCGAACCCCCAAAAAAGCCTAATTAGAATCACCCTGTACACGGAGTGGACGGATGTCAAAAATCTGATTAGAATTACATACACAGTGTGCCTGAATGAAGTATAGGCTACATAAAAATGGTTCCAAAAACTAATTGCCGATTTTAAATATGGACTCTTTCCTGACTTCAGAGCCATATTCATATAAATGCTATAGCTGATCCTCTTCTCGAAATTTTGTAAATTTTTTGCTTTTTTTCTAGTTAGTCCAGGCGCTGGCTCCTGTCACGTGTGACCTAATATGTGCACTCAATTTGACTGCGGGGCTTTGTTAAGCCCCCATAGCAGTATAAAAAAAGTTTGGTCACGTGGTCAAACGCATGGTCGTTGGGCCGCCATCTTTGAAAATGGCCGCCAAATTAAAAGATTTTTTGTTTAAGCGTATCTCCCTACCCAGTCATTCAATTTTTTTTATTTTAATTTTTTAAAGCTTGTTTTACTCCCTTTTGAAAGGCAAACAAATTTTATTATAACACATTTTTTGATAAATTACGTAGTTTTTGAGATATACCAAGATTATTAGTATTTCCGCTCGCAAACTAGTTAAAATAATACTCATGCTCATTTTATTGTAGCTACAATATTTGTTCGGTTTCCATAAAAAACCTCTTTATTTTTCTTTTATTTTTGAATTTTACTTTTATTTTTCCTATTTTTCATGGACTAAAATTTTGTCTTGAACATAAAATTATTAGTCTTAAATTTATATTAATCCTAAGTAAATGGGTCAACTATTAGTTATTATAAAATTTACCTAAAGCAAAATTGCATTAAAATGCGAGAATTAAACGCAAAAAATGTAATTTCTATTCTAAATTTAAGAATTATCATTTTATTTCTTATTTCTTTATTTTTATATACTTTGGCACTACAAGCGTCCTCTATCGTGTTTTTCACATATCCATAAAATTTAAAATATAGTGATATGGTTTCCTATAGAGGGTGAAGTGCTGTGCGCATGTGCGAAAAAAACTGCAAGCGCAGGATTAAGTGACAGACAAAGTGTGCTGCGCGTCGCCATGTCTAGAAAACGACAACCTTAAAATTTAAATTTAAAAAATAGTGAAAATTCACTTGCCATCATCCTGTTGGAACTTCAAGTCACATAGCTCTTATGGAAAGGTGTACACCTTGCACTTTGGAACTTCAAAACAGCGGTAAGTCCCTCTCCATGAGGCTATATCACAATTTTATTTCTCTTTCAAATTTAACCTACAATTTTTAAATTAGTTACTTTCTCTAGTTAAATGAATTTTTTGCGCCAATGTTAATTATAGTCCACTGTATCTACCAAAACCCAATCTGAGCCATCATATTTTGATCACTTCGATTGCCGGATTTTGATTTCCATTTTGATTTTCTTTTTGAAATTTCAAAAATTTCATTTTTGCTAGAGTGAGAGCAAACGCTAGTAGTGTGAAAGTAAGAAAGAGACGCCATTAATAAATTAAAATTATAATATAGGTAAATAAAATAGGTACCTATGAATTTGTATTAGGAGACCTATACCTACATCTCGCAAATTTTATAAAAAACGCAAGGACATATATTCGAGATTGGAGTCTTGGGTCGCTATGTGTATGTAAATGCAAAAAGTTTATCTTTGTATTTTTGAAAGATATATCTGTGTGTAGGTAATTTCGGAATATAAGTTTTTTATTTCCTAATTTATAACGCGCAAATAAATACCTACATGTTTATTTGTTTTTTCTTTTCGCTGTAGTTTGCATGCCTATATGTAAGAGGCTACGGTTACATACGGTTATTTTAAATCGAATTAAATTTTCTAAATATTTAATCTACAAATTTTGATTTTGTTTACTTTGCCTAATTTATTACAAAATAATGTCTGAAAAGGTAAAGAAAATTAAAGTCTTTCGTGACATCGAAGATTCAAATTTAAATGAAATTTTAACGGTAGCTAAATTGGCTAAAACTGATGCAACCAAACATCTTAACTTTAAGATTCGTTACGAAAAGCTTGACAACGTCCAAGAGGAATACCTTAAAAAGCACACCGCTTTATTAAATGAAATTTACCAGGATCAAGAACAAGTTAAGACTTGTATCGAGCATCTTCATTAATTTTAAACAAATGTTGCTCAAGTCAAAGAAATCTATGATAAGTTGTTTCAAGCAGAAAACACTGCGCCGCCTTCGCAAGGTGGAAGTCGCCGACTTACTATTAACCCCTACTCTCCAGGAGGTTCACAAACCTCTGATTATTTTCCAAGTTTACCGAAAATTGACATTGAAAAATTCACTGGCAATGTCAATGATTTCTCTACCTTTTATGATCTTTTTAAAACAATGATTTATGATAATCCGCAAATTCCAAATATACAAAAATACTCGCTTTAGTTACTTATTTAGATGGTCCTCCAAAGGAATTAGTTACGCAATTACTAGTTTCGGATGCAAACTATCCTATTGTTTTCAATAATCTTGTAAAAAGGTATAAAAATGATCGCATTTTAGCCCACAATTATTGGAATGCTATCGAAAATTGCCCTAAAGTAAACTCTGATGACTCCGTAGCTCTAAGAAACTTGCTTGATATATTCACAAAAAATATTGAAGCTTTAAAAACTGTTGGTTTGCAACCAGATTTTTGGGACTTTGTCTTAGCCCAAAAGTTGTTGAAATCTATTGATAGTTCGATTCAAACGCGATTTGAAGTTTTTCATGGTAAGCCTACCGAAATATCAAATCAACATTGTAGCTCGCTTTTTGTAGTTAACGCCGCCAGTACATCCAGTATGCAATGAAGCCCAAATTTACAAAACCGCCCCATATAACTCAAAAACAGCAAATTAACTATAATACCCGCCAAACGCCTCGTGCATTTTTTACCGCGCAGCAGAATTCTCAAAATAATTGTTCCTTATGCAATTCGAATACTCATAATTTGACTTTTTGTCCTGATTATTTAAATAGAACGCCTCAACAAAGATTTAATTTATTAATACAATGGTGCGTAAACTGTACCTCTAATTGTCATAAAACCTTCCAATGCAAAAGCACTTTTAATTGTCGATTTTGCAAAAAAAGGCATCATAGCTCAGTTTATTTTGACTTGCGCCATGTAAACGAATCCTCGTCTCAACGGTAAGAAAATAATAATGCAGATTTGCCTGTAAAGGCCTTCACACACACAATTTACGTAATCCGTAGCATGGCGCATAGCGGGCTTTCAACCAATCAGCGATCGAATAGCAACGGCCATATTGGATTTATGTAAGAAAAGTCCATAAGGTTGAACTTCTTACGCGTTATGTTTTTTTGTGTGTGATCGGCTTAAATAGCCAACAAATTAACGCGTTTCGGCAGGAAAGAAATGAAATTAGTAACTCATCCTCTTCGCAAACTCAAAATCAAGGTGCTTGCTACTCTACTTAAAGTTACAGTAACTCTAGTACTTTGCTTTCTACCGCTCTTTTTCAAATAAAAGATATAAGAGGTAATTATCAAACTTTTCGTGGAGTTTTAGATTCCGCATCGCATCTGTCTGTTGTATCTTTAAAATGTGCCAACAAACTAGGCCTACCCCGCTTTAATATTGAAACTGAAGTCTTTGGAATTGGTGAGACCAGTATGCAATCAAAATTAGGATCTATTGATATGATCATTCGCCCTTGCAATCAATCTGAACTGACCTTATCAGTACAGAGTGCAGTTATTTTACCTCAAATTTGTTCTTCGCTTCCCTTAAATGACATAAATATTAGTCAAATGGGAATTATAAAAAATATAAATCCCGCGGACCCTTATTTCTATAGACCGGGAGCAATCGACGTTTTACTTGGAGCCGATATTTTCCCTTATATTCTTAGAGATGGTCGTATTGTAGGTAATATAAATGAGCCTATCGCATTAAACTCAATTTTTGGGTACATTTTAATGGGACAAATTGGTAACACAAACTCGCCCCTCGCTTCGGTATCCCTTTTATGCCAAATTTCAAATAATCAACTTAATGATTCACTATCGAAATTTTGGGAAACTGAAAATATACCGG
Source organism: Aspidapion aeneum (assembly GCA_963576565.1). Classification (NCBI taxonomy): domain Eukaryota; kingdom Metazoa; phylum Arthropoda; class Insecta; order Coleoptera; family Brentidae; genus Aspidapion; species Aspidapion aeneum. Next base: position 116,470,056 of record OY755039.1, read on the forward strand.
AAATTAACCTATTCTTTCCCCGGCTGACGAAGCATGTGAAAAAATATTTAAAAATACTACTTTTCGTGATAATACAGGGCGTTACGTCGTGACTTTACCCTTTTGCGAAAATAGTGAACCAAGTTTTCCAAATAGTCGCCAACTTGCATTAAAAAGATTTTTATCTCTCGAAAACCGCTTAATTAAAACACCGGAAACCTATCAAAAATATTCAGACTTTATACAAGAATACTTAGACTTAGGTCACATGGAATTAGTTTCTAACCCGGAGGAACAGTTTACGGAAAAAAGTTACTATATCCCCCACCACTATATTCAAAGACCTGAAAGTTTAACCACAAAACTCAGAGTAGTTTTTAACGCAAGCGCAGTATCCCAAACAAATACTGGAAGAATTTCCTTAAATGACACGCTTTACGCCGGTCCCAAATTACAAAAGGACATTTGTTCTATTTTAATAAATTTTAAATTAAATGAAGTCGCTCTTTGTTGCGATATTTCTAAAATGTTTCGAGGCATTTTAATAGCCCCGCATCATCAAAGTTATCAAAAAATCTTATGGAGGTTTAGTCCTGCCGAACCTATAAAAGAATATAATTTAAAAACCGTTACATATGGTACTACCCCCGCTCCTTTTTTAGCTTTAAGAGTCTTACAGCAGCTAACCGAGGACGAAAAGCATAATTTTCCCCGCGCCGTTAAAGTTATTATGACAGATAATTTTGTTGACAATTTTGTCACAGGTTGTAGCTCCGTTGAAGAAGCTATATCTCTCCAAAAGGAGTTATCACTTTTATTAAAATCCACAGGATTTAAATTACATAAATGGGCTAGCAACAATAAAACTGTCTTAGAGCACTTGCCAGAATCCGATATTAACCCTAAAGCTCTTTCTCTTGATATAGAAGAAACTACAAAAATTTTAGGACTTAGATGGCAACCCTGTTCAGACTATTTTTCATACTCAGTAGAGCCTCTAAATCGTAGTTGCACGAAACGCAATATCCTTTCAGAAATTTTTAAAATTTATGATCCCCTTGGTTGGTTGTCGCCAGTTACTATTTTAATTAAATGCCTAATCCAGGAATTTTGGAAATCTGGATTATACTGGGACGAAGATGCTCCCATAGCGATAAGTAGCCTCTGGGAACGCTATAGGTTAGAATTACCACTTTTAAAAGAATTTCGCTTATCCCGCTTTATCAATATTTTTTCTGGAAACACTCAATACGAATTAATCGGTTTTTCAGACGCTTCAAATAAAGCGTACGCAGCTATTGTTTATTTACGCGTAATTTATACAAATAAAATTTTTATTTATTTTTTATGCTCAAAAACTAAAGTCGCCCCTATAAAATTTACGCAAAAGTATCGCACGACTCGAGTTAGCCGCTTGTAATATATTAGCTGATTTAATTCAATTTATTCTTCATAGTTTTGAAAACAGACTTAAAATTCACCAAATATTTGCATGGAGTGATTCTCAAGTAGCTTTATCGTGGTTTAAAAATGGACATCCGTCTAGGTGGAAAACCTATGTACAAAATAGAGTCACGCAAATTCATGAAAAAGTATCTCCTAAAAATTGGCATTATATTTCCACTTCTCAGAATCCCGCTGATGTAGCTTCAAGAGGTCTCTATCCTAGTGAACTTATAAATCATAGTTTATTTTTTCAAGGTCCCCAATTTTTAAAATTACATTATGACTACTGGCCTATAACCTTGGAAATAAAAGACACTTCTGAAACTTTAAATGAAGAAAAAGCTAATAAAAACTTAAGTTTAATTGCTACGCAAACCCCAAACTTAAATTTTTTAACTTCGCATATTAATAAAAACTCATATTTTACTAAACTTTGTAGAAGTTTAGCGTATATTTTACGTTTTATAAATAAAAAATTTCTAAATAAAAGTATAATTTTTGAAACTTTTTTAACGTTTCAAGAAATTCAAACCGCACTTTATTTATTAATAAAAAACGAACAATCGATCTATTTTTCGGAAGAAATAAATTCAAAAACAAAAAAGTTACACGGGCAAGACCTCAGAGGTAAAGGTAGTTACGGGGACGCGTTTCTGGCTCATTAGGCTTCATTCAGCCCGAGCATAACCATAAAATGGAAGAAGATGAAATGATGATGTGGGTAACTGAAAAAGAAATATGAAATATGGTGTTTACTGAGGTCTTGCCCGTGAAACTTTTTTGTTAAGACCTTATACCTCGTGAACTTCCTACAAAAAGAAATAAATTCTCTTAAAAATAATATAAAATTATCTAAACCGATGCAAAAATTAAATCTATTTTTAGATGACCAAAATTTATTACGCGTCGGTGTAAGATTGCACAATTCTTCTCTCTCTTATGACAAAAAATTTTATTACCCAGCGAAAGTAGAATTACTTATTTAATTATCGAAGATTTTCATTTAAAATTTTTACATACTGGATTAAGAACAGTACATTTTTTACTAAGCCAAAATTATTGGATAATTGCGGCAAAACGCAAAATTCGTCAAGTCTTAGCAAAATGCATCCCCGGTTTTAAATTATCCCCTAAATCGGTACAACCCCCAATGGGTTCACTTCCGTTTCCACGAGTTTCTCAACTCAGAGCATTTTTGCATACGGGAGTAGATTTAGGTGGCCCCATTCCTATTTTAATGAACCGAACCCGCTGTGCACCACGTACTTTAAAATCATATATTTGCTTATTCGTTTGTATGAGTACGAAAGCGGTACATATCGAGATAGGCAGTGATTTGACAGCCGATGCTTTTATCGCAGCAATGCGTAGGTTTGTGGCTCGTAGAAATTACGTAACTGATATGTATTCTGATAATGGAACTAACCTAGTTTCGGCAAATAGACAGTTTTTACAGATTGATTCTTCTCGTCCAATTAAATGGCATTTTATTCCAAGTCACAGTCCCAATTTTGGAGGTCTTTGGGAGTCTGGGATTAAAACTGTCAAAAAACATTTATTTCGAACAGTCACCTGTCAGATTGAAGCTATTATGAACTCTCGACCGCTAACTGAAATTTCCTCGGATCCAAATGACATTTCTGTTTTGACATCAGGTCATTTTTTATCATTGGAACCGTTGACAGCTCTTCCTGACGTTGACTTAACAGATGTCAAAATTAATAGATTAACTCGTTGGCAGCTACTTCAAAGAATCCATCAGGATTTCTGGAGACGCTGGCAGCAAGAATATTTGCATACACTTCAACAAAGGAGCAAGTGGCTGGACTCCACTTGTACTCCAGAAGTTGGTCGTTTGGTAATAATCAAGAATGATTTTATACCCCCGCTACAATGGCAGCTCGGTAGAATAATTGAAATGTTTCCGGGTAAAGACGGTGTAAATCGAGTTGCTAATGTCAAGACAAGGGACTCGGTGTTAAAGAGACCAATCTCAAAGCTATGTCCTTTGCCACTGGATACTTTAGAAAATGCATAGCATTTTCGGCCGGCAATATGTTCGGTTTCCATAAAAAAACCTCTTTATTTTTCTTTTATTTTTAAATTTTACTTTTATTTTTCCTATTTTTCATGGACTAAAATTTTGTCTTGAACATAAAATTATTCGTCTTAAATTTATATTAATCCTAAGTAAATGGGTCAACTATTAGTTATTATAAAATTTACCTAAAGCAAAATTGCATTAAAATGCGAGAATTAAACGCAAAAAATGTAATTTCTATTCTAAATTTAAGAATTATCATTTTATTTCTTATTTCTTTATTTTTATATACTTTGGCACTACAAGCGTCCTCTATCGTGTTTTTCACATATCCATAAAATTTAAAATATAGTGATATGGTTTCCTATAGAGGGTGAAGTGCTGTGCGCATGTGCGAAAAAAACTGCAAGCGCAGGATTGAGTGACAGACAAAGTGTGCTGCGCGTCGCCATGTCTAGAAAACGACAACCTTAAAATTTAAATTTAAAAAATAGTGAAAATTCACTTTAAAATACCGCAAATAATTAAAATTATCGTGCCATCATCCTGTTGGAACTTCAAGTCACATAGCTCTTATGGAAAGGTGTACACCTTGCACTTTGGAACTTCAAAACAGCGGTAAGTCCCTCTCCATGAGGCTATATCACAATTTTATTTCTCTTTCAAATTTAACCTACAATTTTTAAATTAGTTACTTTCTCTAGTTAAATGAATTTTTTGCGCCAATGTTAATTATAGTCCACTGTATCTACCAAAACCCAATCTGAGCCATCGGAGTGCTACAATATTATTGATATTTGTTTTTTTTTGTTACATAGAAGGCTTTATACCTTTCACACAAGGGGATATAGACTAGATTTTTTTAGTTTGTTGGATGGTACCTCTAAAGACTGCCTTAAAAAGGGTGGTTTCTGAAAATGTTTACAATATTATAGAAAAAGTGAATTTGAGGCGAAACGATAAATTTGAGCGAAAAACGGTAAAATTAATTTTTTATAGTACGTTTAATTTTGCTTCTTTTGATGTATCACTTAATATCCTAGCTTTGATGGTAAGCTGTACAAGCCAGCTAAAGAAGACAATTTTGTAAAAATTCCATGTTTTCGCTCCGAAATCGATTTTTTTCTTAAAAATTGTAAAAGACATGACAATGATCAAAGGAAGCGGAATTAACAGTACTATAGGATGCATCGTTTCGCTGCAAATACACTTTTTGTATAATCTTGTGAACAGTTTTAGAAACCACCCTCTTTAAGTCATTCTTTAGGGTTATCATCCATCGAACTTTAAAAACATAAAGTCAATAGCCTCTTCTGTTAAAGGTTTAAAGCCTTCTATGTAAGAAAAAAGCAAATGTCAATAATATTTTAGCTACAATAAAATGAACATGGGTATTATTTTAATTCTTTTGCGAGCGGAAATACTAATAATCGTGGTATATCTCAGAAACTACTTGATTTATTAAAAAAATGTATAATAACAGCATTTATTTGCCTTTAAAAAAGGAGTATAACAAGCTTTAAAAAATTAAAATAGGATGACTGGGTAGGGAGATACGCTTAAATATAAAAATCTATCAATTTGGCGGCCATTTTCAAAGATGGCGGCCAAACGACCATGAGTTCGACCACGTGACCAAACTTTTTTTTATACACGTATGGGTGCTTAATAATGCCCCGCAGTCAAACTGAGCGCACATATTAGGTCACACGTGACAGGAGCCAGCGCCTAGACGAACTAGAAAAATGGCAAAAAATTGATAAAATTTTGAGAAGAGGATTAGCTAGAATTTAAATGAATATGGCTCTGAAGTCAGGAAAGAGTCCATATTTAAAATGTGCAATTAGTTTTTGGAACCATTTTTATGTAACCTATACTTCGTTAAGGCACACTGTGCATACAGTGCTAAAATTTTCAAAAAAAATACTATAATTTTTAATCGTAAAATCGATGGGTTTATTTAAATAAAATATGTTTATAAATGTATAAATACATATTAATTATTATTATTCTCTATAAGAATAATTTTTCAGGAAAAAAATCTGCATCTCTTTAATATGCGCAGCCTACCAAGCCCCCCTTTTTTATATACAGACAACGCGGTTTTTTGTGAATAAAAACATGATGTCATGTGTTAATGTTATAAAGAACTTGTAACGTTGTATGCAGAATAAAATTTCCTAGTCTGTATATTATTGTTTTATTAAGAATTGAAATAACAAACTTGCATGGTGTTGTATTTCCCTATACGGATAGACGTATAGGAGGGGTGTGGAGGGCTCAGGCCACCCAACTTTTTTGAGTTAAATGTTAGCGTGCGTGTACACATAAGATTAATCGCGGAAAAATGAATTACTTTCAATAGGTACTTTGTTCAATGCAAGTAAGTACCGTAAGTTTGCAGCTCCAACTGGACAGGAGTTTAAAAAAAAAATAAAATCGGGCTTCTGTAGAAGATTTATGGGACACAAGCATGAGCATGAAGTTAGCGAAGCACCCATCGCAGATCGAATCGGGAGTAGGTGGATAATTTGCCGTTAATTAGTTGTGGAAAAATTAATTTTGTCGCTCTTATTTTTGACCGTTTTTGAGGGTGCTTCGCTAACTTCATATGAAGTTAGCGAAGCACCCTCGTAAAAATGGCTTTTATCAAAATCGAATATGGTGGATAATTTGCCGCTAATTAGTCGTGAATTAGTTGTGGAAAAATTAATTTTGTCGCTCTTATTTTTGACCCTTTTTTTGGGTGCTTCGCTAACTTCATATTTTGGCACCCATCGCAAATCGAATCGCTACTAGGTGGATAATTTGCCGTTAATTAGTTGTGGAAAAATTAATTTTGTCGCTCTTATTTTTGACCGTTTTTGAGGGTGCTTCGCTAACTTCATATGAAGTTAGCGAAGCACCCTCGTAAAAATGGCTTTTATCAAAATCGAATATGGTGGATAATTTGCCGCTAATTAGTCGTGAATTAGTTGTGGAAAAATTAATTTTGTCGCTCTTATTTTTGACCGCTTTTGAGGGTGCTTCGCTAACTTCATATGAAGTTAGCGAAGCACCCTCGTAAAAATGGCTTTTATCGAAATCGAATATGGTGGATAATTTGCCGCTTATTAGTCGTGAATTAGTTGTGGAAAAATTAAATTTGTCGCTCTTATTTTTTACCTTTTTTTTGGGTGCTTCGCTAACTTCATATTTTGGCACCCATCGCAAATCGAATCGCTACTAGGTGGATAATTTGCCGTTAATTAGTCGTGAATTAGTTGTGGAAAAATTAATTTTGTCGCTCTTATTTTTGACCGTTTTTGAGGGTGCTTCGCTAACTTCATATGAAGTTAGCGAAGCACTCTCGTAAAAATAGCTTTTATCAAAATCGAATATGATGGATAATTTGCCGCTAATTAGTCGTGAATTAGTTGTGGAAAAATTAATTTTGTCGCTCTTATTTTTGACCCTTTTTTTGGGTGCTTCGCTAACTTCATATGAAGTTAGCGAAGCACCCTCGTAAAAATGGCTTTTATCAAAATCGAATATGGTGGATAATTTGCCGCTAATTAGTCGTGAATTAGTTGTGGAAAAATTAATTTTGTCGCTCTTTTTTTTGACCGTTTTTTGAGTGCTTCGCTTAATTCATATAAAGTTAGAGAGGCACCAAAAAAACACTCAAAACTAAACGCGACAAACTTAATTTTTCCACAACTAATTACCGACTAATTAGCGGCAAATTATCCACCATATTCGATTTCGATACGTCATGTCTAAAGCCATTTTTACGAAGGTGCTTCGCTAACTTTATATGAAGTTAGCGAAGCACCCTCAAAAACGAACAAAAATAAGAGCGACAAAATTAATTTTTCCACAACTAATTCACGACTAATTAGCGGCAAATTATCCACCATATTCGATTTTGATAAAAGCCATTTTTACAAGGGTGCTTCGCTAACTTCATATGAAGTTAGCGAAGCACCCTAAAAAACGGTCAAAAATAAGAGCGACAAAATTAATTTTTCCACAACTAATTCACGACTAATTAGCGGCAAATTATCCACCATATTCGATTTTGATAAAAGCCATTTTTACGAGGGTGCTTCGCTAACTTCATATGAAGTTAGCGAAGCACCCTCAAAAACGGTCAAAAATAAGAGCGACAAAATTAATTTTTCCACAACTAATTCACGACTAATTAACGGCAAATTATCCACCTAGTCCGGATTCGATCTGCGATGGGTGCTTCGCTAACTTCATGCTCATGACACAAGCATATACGTAATATTCCAATACTCCCTGTTACCCATTTACACAATGACTGGCGTTTAATGCAAACATTCAGAAATATAGAAACGAAAAATGCATAGCTACCAAATTTACAGAGATAGAGTTTTTGTCAACTGTGAGCCGATGATTTGACGTGACGAATATACGAATAAAATAATATGCATGTAAAAAAGTATTAAAAAATAATAAATTAAAAACCTATAAATTATCTTAAGGACCGCAAAAAGGATATGTTCATTGATATTGCTATTTCAAATTTGTTTGCATCATGCATCGTAAGGTAACGTGAGCTTTTTATCATTTAACAAATGCGAGAATATTTATTATTTTGTAGTTTTGAGTGCCTCAGTCCTTAGCTTCCCTCAATCCCCATCCGTAAGCAACCAAAATTAGTTTCGGTAACAACCTCAGAAATAAACCAAATTTCGCACATCTTTTAATTTTAGTTTCAGTTTTGTTACTTAAAAGCTAACAAAGTTATAATTTTTTTTTAAATTATCCCATAAATTTTCACTTTACGGTACTATGGTGAATTTATACTCTCCTTATAATAGACTTCCTGAGAGGCTCTGTGTCCTCCACGTCTGATTGAAAGTATGAGAGTTGCTCCCCGACTCTGTCCACTAGCATGCGGCTCTATATTCGCGCGCCGTCTCAAAGCTGACGGAGCGCTACGCTCTAAAAGGTGTCGATCTGATCGAAATACTCTGGAAGGCAGATCACAAGAATAGGTCATTTACGTGGACATGCACGCACGATTCAAAATTTAGTTTTATTTTTGGGCCCCCAATTTTTACGGCCTAGACCCGCCACTGCGTATAGATTATACCGGGTGCTTCGTCGTTCACTCCCTTTCTCTCCTGTTAATTTTAAGACAGAAAAATAAAGCCATATAAGCTTAGATTTGAAAAAAATTTGGTTTTTCAAAACCTTGCCACTCCACAATTTTTAGTGCAAGACAAAAAATTATCAAATCAAGATAAATTTCATCGGTTTAAAACAAAAATTGGTTAAGATAAGATAATTCACTTCACTAAAGGCAAACCATATCTGGTTATAGGAAGGAAACATATGATTCTTTCCTAGAAAATCATATTAGCCTTTTTCTAGATAAATGTTTGCTGATATGAAGACAATTTTTAATTCTCCTTTTAGGACAATTAATATCATGTAAAAGAAATGTAATCCAAGACATTGATCACACTCTTTTTTGTCAATTTAAGAAAATATTTAGTTAGAATTTAGAAAATAAATCTCTTGTTTGTAAAAAATTTTGTTGGAGCACTCGTTTTTCTCGATTTGAAACATTTTATGTGGCCCGTATATAGGATGAAGAAAATTATAGTATTTCTTCAATATAAATTATTAGTTTGTTTAGTTTGAGTAATTCTTTGTTTAATTTAAAAAATGTTTTTTCTTCAGGTAAAACAATATATTCTAGAAAACTCAAAAACTTTATTTTAAAAAACACTTTTGTGTTTTAAACCAGTCTTTCAAAACAAGATAAATAAAAAAAATTAAACTTTTCACCCCCCCTCCACTGCGTATTTTTGTCTAGTTATGACCCTGGTTTTAGTAATCATTATCTTTCATTAAATATCGTCAAGTTTAAAAAGCTTTCGTTGCTTTTAAAGACAAAATCGAGGGGTGGGACGGGACACTCCTTAAATAGGTGTACAAATTTGGTAAAAGTATTTAATAAATACATTTAAATAGCTTTTAAATACTTTTAAATACTTCTAAATACAATTAAATACTTTTAAATACATTTAAATACCTTTAAATACTTTTAAATGCTTTTAAATACTTTTCAATACTTTTAAATACTTTTAAATACTTTTAAATACTTTTAAATACATTTAAATACTTTTAAATACATTTAAATATTTTTAAATACATTTAAATACTTTTAAGTACTTTTAAATACTTTTAAATACTTTTAAATACATTTAAATACATTTAAAAACTTAAATACATTTAAATACTATTAAATACACTTAAATACTTTTAAATACTTTAAAATACAATTAAATATCTTTAAATCCCAAATAAATACAGTATTTAACTTAAATACTTAAATAGGTGTACAAATTTTTATGAGTGTCCCACCCCTCGGGCAAAACTATGGGATTTCATTATAGGGGAAGGTGGCCTCTATGATACCCTCTAACTACTTTTTGCTATAAATTATATACCGTATATGGGATATTAAAAAGGTGTTCGGATAATAATAATTGGACCATTATATGGTGGTTCTATTAAGTTATCTTAATTTTTCTTAATTTCTTCCATTTTGGAGTAAAAAATTAATATCTTTGTGTAAAAAAATAAGTTACATAAAAAACAATTTTTTAAATAAAATAAAGTTAGTACACTAAATGGTGTACCTACATATTAATACAAAAAACAGTTCTTGACAAAAAATGCCTTTAATATTAATTGCAAAGCAAAAAACTAAAAAATGAAAAACAAACGATTGTAATGTTTCCAAGGGTTAGAGAGGGTCCCTGAATGTTGACATTTGTGGATCTAATATATTATATCCAAATATGTCAACATACAGGGACTCTAAGCTTAGCTGTGTCTTCTTTATCTTACTGCTGCCTATTTTTGTACTAATATATCATTATTAATCATTAATTATATCAAGGGCGTATCCAGCCCAAAACAGAAGGGGGGCAGGTTTCAAAAGACCATGGCTTTCTAAACTTAAGGTCCCTGCACCTTAAGTTTGAATAAATGCATGATCTATTGAACTTCATTGTCTAATTTTAAATAAATCTGATAACAAAGAGGGGAAAATTATAAATATCGACAAAAATCTTTAAATATGAATAAATAAGTATAGGTACCTTCATTTTAAAAAGTGCAAGTAGTTATTCCAGTTTTCTTTGTATCTTTATTGGTACAAATAATAAAAAGGTTTAGAAAACACTCTGGCTATTTATGGGCACCTGAGCTCACACGATTAATATATAATGTAATTTTAACCCATTTTGGTCCAGGAAAATAACCCCCTAACCGCCACCCGGGTCGAGTCTGACTGAAGATCCCTCCCCTCAATGTAGCACCACTGAACAAAACAAACTATAATGTATCTTCATGCACAGTTACCTTTAGTATAATTCCACACAAGTAATATTTTTATCAAAACTCTAATTTTTGAAATCTTTCTTTTTAGCATATGTTCGGTGGATTTCATTTTTGAATTCAGAGCAACTTTTCTTTTCTTTTTGTCACGATCACCATACACATTATATTATAGTATACGTGTGAGCTAAAATCAGTCGGTGCCTATGTCTTTCGACACCAGTCTCCCCTACTATAGGTACGTACACGTGACCCGGAGAAATGAACAAGTTTATTTGTAATTAATAACTACGAACTAAAAAAGTATAACAAAGTAACAAAGACAAGTTAATTGTGTGTTAATTTTGTAGTGTAGTCACCTTTAGAACCACGAGGTATTTCAACACGTGTTTACCTACCTGTACCTATCGTAAAAAAAGTATATTTAGATCAAGTAGAAAAGATAATTATTAGGAAATGGTACATAACTTCCAAACCTTGTTTTAATAGGGACCTATTGGAGTGGCGCACCCAGGAATGTGTCTTGGGGGGGGGGGCGAGGCCTCTTGGGGGGGCCCGAAGCCTCATGATGTCAAATTTTAAGCTATTTTTTGTGTTTTATCATGAAATATGTAGAAAATATGTAAAAAAATCTAAGGCTCCCCCCCCTGGGTGCGCCCATGCCTATTGCAATAAAGCCAGGCACAAATTGTGCCGGGCACTATATTGACAGTTTCGCATTAAAAACTGACAGTTGATCTTTCAAAATTGACATACCAAAGTCGAATTTAGAAATCCAGTCGTTTATTTTCCATTAATTTTGGCGTCACTATTAATTCCGGCTCTTATAATACACAATGGCATTATTTTGAAAGAAGACAGCTGTTCTTATAATGTGAAACTGTCAATATAGTGCCCGGCACAATTTGTGCCTGGCTTTATTGCAATAGGTCCCTAATATAGGTATGAATAGGGTGACCTACCGAAAACGTGCCTGAGGCAATTTCAAACATTTAAAGTAGAAAGTCGTTTTCAAGCGAATACCTAGTAATTACCTCTGGTTATCCCTTGGTTGACATTTAAAATCAGCTGTTTAGGCCCTTAGCCTATTACCACAGAAACACCGTTTGAATAGCTTTTTTTATAACCGGTTCTTGTTTGTTGATCCTTTTTCCGAAGTTTAGTTGGTTTTATTGCGCGTTTTGAAATACGGAATAACAATCTTTTTGCCATTATTGAATTGAAATACTGGCGTAATTTGATTCGAAATGGGCATAATTTGGAAAAAAAAACTTCAGTATAATCTTTCATCATTCAATGATTCCTTTTTTCCACACTACAGAACAGTGGTTAGAGGAGTACAATGATACTGTTTTTTATGCCATTTCTTGTATCAAAGTCTGCATTGACAAAATTAGAGGAAGCCATTGGAAGGGTTAATGAAACCAAAATTTTGCCAAAACAATATAGAGGAGGCCATCACTTTCGAAACTACAAATTATAATTTTTGTATTGTACAGCGTGTCCCATTTTCGATAGGATTAAATGGGAAACTCGGTTATTATTAAAGATATCGATTTTCTGATTGCACCTTACCGTGCTCTTTTTCTGAGCCCTTAAAAATGGTGTAATCAGATTTTTGCTATACCCCGTGGTTTCGCTAATACAGGGAGTTTTTGAAAAAATTGCATTTTTAATAATTCCTTGTATCTCGCTTATTTTGCAAGATATTTTTATTCTGTCAAAACCTCTCTATGGCAACTTTTTTAGAGCAAACTAATGAAGTTGTCAATTTTTTAAAATATTGTTTAGTTTTTGAGATATGGTATTTATCATAAAAAAATTAAATAAAGACCTGTATTTTTTTTATCACGATTTTGATTGGCTTCATACTATTATTATCACAAAATAATAAAAATCTAATATTTTTTTTGTTTTAAAATTTCAAAAAAATATTTACTATTTTAAAAAAAAAATTAGTCCGAACCTGGAAATTTCCAAGATAAATATAAATTAAAAATTGCTAGTTGAACGATTTTTAGTTTAACTGTTTTGATTCTTAGCAAATTAAAATGGTTTTACGTTAATTTAAGGATTTATTTGAAACAAAGTCTACGACAAATACAAAAAAATAACGAATTACAAAAAATAATAACTAATTTTTCTTTAATGGTATAAATGTTCAAACTGATGTGTGAGATATTGTTGGTATTTTTGAGCAGTTTTTCTTAACGCATTTTGCTTAATATTATTTCTGCCGTTTAATTATTGGGAGTTTGTTGTTTGAAGAAAGCAGTAAAAATACTACATTTTTCAAAATCTGGATATGGTCGATTTCTAGCCATTTTAGAATTATTTTGAGTGAGCTATTCACAAAAATGACACGTAAAATGACCATGTCAATTCCACGCTTTTGTTTTTCCATGTTGAAGTAAATTTGATGAGTTGCTGTGCTACCATTCCAATAATTTGGTTTTTTTCTTCATTTATACATATTTTAATTAACGTTTCAAAACAGATAAACTAAAAATCGTCTAACTAGTGTGTCTTGCAATTTTTAATTTATATTTACGTTGGAAATATCCAGGATTGGACTAAATTTTTTTTTAAATATTAAATATTTTTTTTAGTTTTAAAACAAAAAATGTTTATTATCATTTTAAGATAATAATAGCATGAAACCAATCAAAATAGTAATAAAAAAAATCTAGGTCCGTATTTAATTTTTTTATGATAAATACATCCAGAAAATCGATATCTTTGATAATAACACACGCTGTACATGGCCACACAAGCAACATTATTTGCAATTGGAAAACGATTTAAAGTTTCCACTGGAACTGTCCACAACATAGTCAACAGAATGATGTATTTAACTTTACTGTTAACGAAACAGCATATTAGATTTCCACAAACTGATAATGCATTGGAGGAAATTGCAAATGACTAAAAAATATCCAGCTGAAAAAACTTAGCCAATTTTGAAACTATATCTTAAATTTTGATTGTTATAGGAACAGTAGGATCGCTCATTCCACATTTGCAAAAATTCATGCAAAATCTTTCCCAAAAAGAAACAAAACAAATGATTGCGAGATTGAGAAATCCCAATAACTTTCCTCGAAAGTGTAGTAATTACCGGTAATAAACGATGACGTACAAAGGGCTCATTCGCGACGTCACTCTTCCCACTAAGCACAAAATCGTAAAAAACGTTAAATAAATGTTGAAAAAAATATGTTTTTTTTTTCTAACACAAATTTGTGTTAAAATTAAGTCAACTTTTGACATTAAAAAAACATGTAGAAAATCCTAACAAAAATTTCATGTAAAAGCATTACCAAAAATATATTTCTTAATAACGTTAAGAAACAAGCATTAAAAAAACCATAATTTCACTAACATTAAAAATATAACCATCAATATATGGTTATTTTTATAATGTTTTTCCTAGATCTCACTTCTAACGTTGAATTTAAGATATATGAAGCTAATAAATGTTTTGTGTTTTAAACATTAAAAAAATATATATTATAGAGGGCGCGATGGCAGCGCGATGGCAGCGCCCTCTATAGTATAGCAGTCCCACTACCTGAACATCGCCATTAGTTGCGTTTCGCTGCGAGATTATTATATACGAGTCGGTAGCAAAGACGCTTTTTGTAATTTTGGTTAAAATATTTGCATTTTGCAGAAAGAAACATGGCAAATTTAAAGCACAATTATTAATATTGATAGTGAATACATATTTGGATCTGAATATTACTCCAGTTGTGTGGGAAAGATGGTATAGTTAAATAACAACAAATGGGTGTGCAGTGATCTAAATGAAGCACCACAAAATCAGGTAAGAAAAAGTAAACAAAAGGAAAAAAATGGTTTTGTATGAAATATCGCATACCTTTAGGTAATCAGGCAGGGAATGGGACAATTCACCGCGGACGATTAGCCGCCGGACCTTAAGCCGCGTATTCATTTGAGGCAGAATTATATAATAATAATAAATCGTCTTTATTGATAAATAAATATTACATAGGCGAGGTTTAGCAAACTGCTACTTCGCAAGCCTCGCAGCGGGACCAAACGAATGCTTCGTTTGCATTCATGCTAAAGTGAATACGCGCCTTGAGCATGAATTGTTTGGCCTCGTAGCGAGGCACTTACTACAAAATTATTGTTTACATAGAATTTTAAATTTTATTTTCAGAAGCTACGAGCCGAATTGCCTTTACTGTGTCGAGTTCACGAAAACATCAACGGACTGTTGCTGCCCTGCGTTTCCAAAATAGAAGAATTTTATTTACACACAACGTAAAGAAGTTTGGCTGGAATAGCAAAGTTTAAAAAAACATTTCCAAACTAGTAAGACCATTCATTTTGAAATTTGTATTGGAGAACTTGGCTTTACTTTTATCTCAATTCTTTTTACAAAATACCACTTTCGCGTACTTGGCTTTTTTTAAAATGAAATGTTTTTGTTATGATCTAATAGGACAAAGTCATAAAAAGGGGGTCGGGGCTATGATATTACCACGCAATTAAAGCGTCCTTTACTGCAATAGCACATACGGCACTTTCATTAAGCAAGGCCCATCCTAAAAGGTTAGGATTCATTTGCAATAAATTGACCAAGAGGTTCGGTTCGGTTCGGTTAACACCGATTGCAACGTCTCAATAAAAAGACAGGGAAGCTAATTAAAGGAAAAAACAGACCAATTTATTTTTTATGTATTTTTGGGTTAAAAAACAACAATATTATTTGTTCCCGATTTAAATTTGCCGCGCCGCAAACTTCCATGATACCGATTTGTATGAGAGGAAGAGAGACGGAACCAGTATACATGAAAAGAAAGGAGAGAGTTGCTCATGCTAGGCCCGGCCACTTTTTATGATTTTGTCCTTTTTGATTTTTTCCGGTTTTGATAAGACGCTATACGAAACTTCGATTTTTCTCTGGTCTTGTTTTAATGAATGACATTTTTGTATAATGTCCGGTTAATAATAATTCTGTTTTTGCCACTGGACAGTTATACCATTTTCATTTATGATCTTGGACGATTTTGTGTTTGTCATTTCGCTGCTTTGCTTTGATAGTGGCACAACTAAAAAAAATGCGTTTTTGCGTTTTCTGTTTTGCGTGACCCTTAACATTTTCATAAAAAAATTTTACCACAAAATTTTCCTTATTGTCGATTTCAAGCATTGATTGATTTAATTAAAGCAAAAAATAAATACATAAATATTTGCCTTTGCCATTATTTTTAAAAAGCGTTTCCTGAAAAATTTCATTTCCAGTTATGCCACTATCAAAGCAAGGCAGCGATTTATGACGATGGATCGGGATTCATTTAGGTGTGTGACACTGTATGGTTATGGAAATACATGTTGTTTTCGAGAATTTTTATCTAAAAACAACAATGAGTACAATACAAGTGACCTGGAGTCTGGAGTGTTTTTAGGTATCTATGTACTAATAATTAAAAATTTATAATCAGATTTAAAAAAAATACAATAAGTTGTCATTAGAAGGATTTTTATTGACGCTCACGTCTGAAGGTGGGAAAAACGCTAATCAGCGTTGCTCTGGCCTGAAAGTCAGTGCTGTCGTAGGTCACGGATGGTTTCTTTTTCTTTGCAATCGATCTTTTCATGAATCGATATATTTTATATTTTTATAATATAATATATTAAATTATAGTCGCCTGTTCTTGTTCTAGTTTCCCTCGTATCTCGGTAGATGACGCTTCTTGCGAGGGTTTTCTTACTATAGACATAGGATGAGCGACAAAACGGTCTGATTAAATTCGCAAGTGTCTCACAATGAACAAGCAGTGTTCTGAGGGGTCCCATAAGGACGAAACAGTTAACTGTCAACACTTATTAGGTGTCCATGAGATCTTGAACCCCGTTGAGGTTAAACTTCCCAGACAGCACACTTCGTCCCAGGGACGTACATTTTATGTCCATTTTAGGTTAGTACGTCCCAGGACCAATAAAGTACTTACTATGTATGTACAATTGTGTACGTACATAGTACGTCCACTAGCTACGTACATTTTACGTACCTTTTACGTCGGTACTTCTCGGTACCAATAAGGTGCATACTATTTACGTACAAATATGTACATAGTACGTACACTCTAGGTACGTTCATTTTACGTCGGTAATTCCCGGGACCAATAAAATAAGTACTGTGGACGTACAAATGTGTACGTACATGGTACGTACACTAGGTACGTAAATAGTAGGTACAAGTATGTACGTACATAGTACAAACACTATAGGTACGTACACAGTACGTACAATTACGCTCATTTTAAAGATGCGCTTCCGAAAATTTAACAACGGATTTTGCTAATAGATAGCGTACCAGCGGCGTAGCGTGCCCGAAAGGGCGGGGGGGGGGGGGGGGGGGGGGGCGACAGCGAAAAAGGGCGCCTCTGAAAACTGAAATCTGGCAAAAAAAAACAAAAAGGTGAAAAAGGCGCCTCTCACAAATCTTGCGACCAAAAAAAAAAAAAAAGTTCATCATGTGTGGCGGCCGATAAGTCACAAAGGCGCCTCTCACGAATCTTGCGACCAAAACAAAAAAAAAAGGTCATCATGTGTGGGGGGCGGCCGATAAGTCACAAGGGCGCCTCTCACGAATCTTGCGACCAAAAACAAAAAAAAAAAAAGGTCTTCATGTCGTTAGTTTCCTTTGGCACCCACTCAATTGGCCATTACCGGCCCGACTTAATAAAGCTAAGGGCGCTTCGGCCACCTATGGGGCGCCACTACCCTCGGGGCGGGGGGGGGCGACGAACCCCCCGCCCCCCCCCCCCCCCACGCTGCGCCGCTGTCTATAAATAACTAGTAATATACAGGTTGTTGTGCGTGCAAGGGCTGAAAAATAACGGAATTTCCTTCGATAGGTCGCCGGTATTGGCTTCACAAGCACATTTAAAAATAATTGTCGATATTGACGATTGAAAATGGAAAGTTACGATACATATGGAATTTTATATGAAAAGGCACCTACCTCGGACTCTCTTGCAGCTCCAGTCGACGTTTAAACGTCCAGTTTTTTCACCTCAAATTCACTTTTTTCGGGAACGTGATTTTGCTAGTGTCTTGTTGTGACGGTGGTTCTTTGCGCACTCATCGCGGCGCTGCTTGTCTTCCACGTGTCCGGTGCCATGAAACCCCATATGCATATTTTAGAGCGCGAAAATTTAAACTATTTTAAACGCGCAGAAAAGGAAAAGAAAATGAAAATTAGGAAATTTCTTGCTTGCACCAACATTTTCCGGCCGCCAAAACACGTGTGTTTTTACTTAGTTGAGAAAAGGAAAGGGGAAAAAAAAAATATTCGCCTATTAGCAATTAAACGATACAATTTAACATTAACCCAAATATGCATTAGATAATGCATGTAAATTAAAATTAAAAGAAATGAAAAAATACTTAGAAAAAATTAAGAAAGAAAATAAAATTTTGCCTTATGCGTCGGGCATAGGCAAAGGACATAGTTTCACTACTGGTCGACGATATGTTCCTGTAGCTGTTTTAACGGTCACAACACGAATATGACCGTCTGAGCCAGGGTGTACGTCGACAATTCGCCCAACAGCCCATTGCAATGGCGGTTTTTGTTCATTCTTTACCACGACTAAAGTATTTAGTTTAATATTGTTAGAAGCCTCTGTCCATTTAGAACGCTGTTGCAAGGTGTTTAGGTACTCCAAGTTCCAGCGTTTCCAAAAATCGGACTGGAGCCTTTGCACCAGCTGCCAGCGGGACAGGGTGTTCAACTTGGAATCAGAAAAATCGGGTTCTGGTACGGAATTCAACGGTTCCAGGGTAAGAAAATGACCAGGGGTCAGTGGAAGAAAGTCATTCGGATCCATACTTTGGGCATACAGAGGCCGGCTGTTTAGTATGGATTCGACCTGACACAAAAAAGTAAAAAACTCTTCATAGGTTAACCGTTGCTCACCTATTACACGTTTTAAATTTGCCTTGGTGGATTTAACTCCTGCCTCAGCTAGTCCGTTTAGGTGCGGACTACCAGGACTTGAAAAATGCCAGGTAATCTTTAGACTGTGACATGCTTCCTGGGAGTACTGTTTGAGTAAACGATCAGCTCCCAAGAACGCGCTACCACAATCTGAGTAAATGTCAGAGATTCTTCCTCTTCTTGCCACAAATCTCTTAAAAGCCGCAAGAAAGGTAGGGGTGGAAATATCGGAGGTAAGTTCTAGGTGAACTGCCTTTGTTGCGGAGCAGACTAAGACAAGAATATAACCTTTGGATACCTTTGCACCTCGGTACTTTCCCATTGTAATTGGAAAGGGACCACAATAATTTATGGCAACATGTGAAAATGCCTTTACTTGAGAGATGCGTTGAGCAGGCAAGTTGCCCATGATTTGTACGGAAGGTTTAGGATTTAGTCGATAGCATAAAATGCAATGAGAAGTTACGCTCTCGATTGCATAGCGAGAGGAAAGGATCCAAAATTGTTGTCTCAAGAGGTAATGCAACGTTTTTTGACCGGGATGACAGTACCTTTTGTGAGTGTACTCAATGACAAGTTGAGTAAGACGGTGAGAACGTGGTAAAAGTAAAGGGTGTTTTGCTGAATAAGAGAGTTCGGAAGAATGTGGTAATCGACCCCCCACTCTTAAGCAGCCTTGTGTATCTAGAAAAAGTGAAAGTTTACGAAATTGTTTAGGAAGTAGCTTTGCGTCATTCAAACGTGAAATGAGATCAGCAAAGATGGAACGTTGAACATGCCGAACGAGAACAATAAGAGAATGTTGAAGTTCTACTTCGGTAATATTTTCGTTAGGATATTTAGATTTCTTTTCGGTAAGGCGAAAAATATAGGAAATTATGCGTTGAATTTTCTCTAGGGAAGAGTAACGAGAAAGAAAAGTATCAAGCATGTGTGGTTCAACTGTGCATGTTTGAAATACTGATTTTCGTTCTTCCAGAATAACCTCGTTTTCCGGAGGGTCTGGACAGCGGAAATCATCAGGCCAGCTCTCTTTTGGTAGCCTAAGAAAACAAGGACCTTCCCAATACAAGTCATGTTTGACAAGTTGATTAGGCATAAGACCGCGCGAAGCACAGTCGGCTGGATTTAGCGCTGATGGAATATATTTCCAGGCCGTAGGAGAAATGGTTTCTTGAATGTGACAGATACGGTTTGCCACAAACGTTTTAAACCTGTGAGGTGAAGCATAGCATAGAACCACTTGGGAATCACACCATGCATAGATTTGGTTGAAGTTAAGAATATCTGAATAAGTGTTTTGAATAAAGGAAATTAGGTCGCAAAGTAAAGTGGCACCAAGAAGCTCCAGTCGCGGAAGACTGACTGTTTTCACTGGTGCGACCTTAGATTTGGCCATTACAAGAAAGGTATGGATTTCTCCGGATACTGACTCCATTCTGAAATAGACCGTAGCCGCGTAACCTATCATAGAGGCGTCTGAAAAGCCGTGAAGTTCAATGCTACGTGGTTGATCAATGGAAAGGCGTCTAGGTAAATGAATATTTGAAAGATTTGGAAGTTCGGTTCGAAATTGATTCCAAACATTTACGATATGCGGAGGAGGCTGAGAATCCCAGTCCAGCTTCTCCTTCCACAGATCTTGCATGAGATGCTTAGCAAGTAAAGAAACAGGAGAACAGAAACCTAAGGGATCAAAAATTTTCATGATTTGAGATAAGATACCTCGCTTGGTGCATGGTTTATCTTCTGGTACGACCAAGTAGGTAAACGAATCTGAGATAGGATTCCATTGGAGACCTAATATTTTTACAAAATTAGGTTCGGATTTGTCGAAACGAATGGACATTTGTGTTTCTGATTCTGAGAATGAGGAGAGAAGTTCCGGACTGTTGCTCGCCCATTTTTTAAGTTCAAACCCTCCTAGGCGCAACAGGGAGATTAACTCCGACTGAAGTTCTTTGGCAGAGGCCACAGAATCCTGCCCAGTGAGCACGTCGTCGACGTAAATGTCTTTAAGAAGCACCTTGGAAGCATTAGGATACCTTTCAGACTCAAGTTTAGCTAGTTCTTGTATAGTACGAATAGCTAAGTAAGGTGATGACTTAAGTCCATAAACAACTGTTCTTAAGGAGTAAGTTTGGACAGGATCATCCTCAGAAAATCTCCATAGAATATTTTGATAACGCGTGTGCTCAGGAATAATTAAAATCTGTCGGAACATTTTTACTATGTCAGTAACAAAGGCTACAGCATGAATTCGAAAATTAAGTAAAATTTCACGGACATCATTTTGCAGTTTAGGACCTGCGCACAACGTCTCGTTGAGTGAGACACCTCTGGGACTACGTTGAGACCCATCAAAGACCACTCTTATCTTCCCAGTGTTCCAGACACTGTGATGAGGGATAAAGTAGGAATTATCCAAGACATCTTTAGATATAGGCGTAGGAATAGGTATCATAGTGTCTAAATAATCTTGCATAAAATCTTTGTAAGCTTGATAATTAGCTGAGTCTTTGAGAAGTCTAGCTTCCTGAAGCTTGAAACGTTTTAAAGCGATTGGATAGGTGTCACCCAACTGGGGTTCTAAGTTTATGAAAGGTAATGGAACGACGAATCTACCTGATTCGTTGCGTGAAACTGATTGTGAAAATAATTTTTCGCACATAATATCCTCAGGACTGTGATGAACCTTATGTGGAACCTGCTCTATCTCCCAGAAGCGCTCTAGGCAGATATCCAGAGATGGTTCAATGGAAGTGTAACAGCTTATGAGTGATTGTGGATTTTGTTGCTTTGAAGTTTCAACTTTACCAATCAGCACATAGCCAAAGATGCTATTAAAAGCACTAGGTTGTCCACGCTCTCCGTGAATAACTCCCTCTTGTAAGAGATGCGGAAAAAGTTCACAACCTACTAGGACATCAATGGAACTTGGTATATGGAAGTTTTGATCAGAAAGTTTGATATTGCGAATGTGATTCCACTTGCTCGAGTCGACAGCGCAAGAAGGAATCTCTGTACAAAGTTTTGGAAGTACTAAAGCCTCAAAATCAAAGGTAGGTCCCGCTTGACCTTGAGGTTTGATAAGACATTTCGTCTTACCTTTGGTATTGGAAGATGTCATTTGATTTAAGCCTTGAATAGAAGTAGAAAAGAAGCTTTTCGAAAGACCTAAACGATTTAGACATTTTTCTGAAATAAAGTTTGCCTCTGAGGCAGAATCGAGTAAGATACGAACTGGTTGGTAATGTCCCCTTGAGTCTAACATGTCAGCTACAACGGTAGAAAGTAGAAAAGTGGAATTTTTGGAAATCATTGTCGCATGACAGTTTGTGGAATGGCTTCCTGACATAGGGGTGCTATTGGAATTGGAAAGTGGAATATTAACGTTCTCTGGAGGATAAGAATTAACACTCACAGAGGGCGCTACTGGTTGTGGAACGTGAAGAAGACTGTGGTGCCTAGCTCCACACGTAAAGCAGTTGTAGGAGGAGGGGCAATTCACGGTCTGGTGAGCAAAATGTAAGCAATTTTGACATAGATTCACCTGCCGAACATAACCCATCCTTTCCTGTGGACTTTTGTTTTGAAATTCGATACATTTCGATAATGCGTGATTCGAAGAACATAGGTAACATTTTATTTTTGGATTAAAAGTTCTGTTCTGATTATTTTGTATTTGAGGGTTGCTGCGTTGATTGCTATTTTGTAAAGTAATTTGTTGATTTCTTGAATTTGAACTTTGATTTGAAATAGTTGTATTGAAAGCAGAAGGTGAATTAAAATTATTAAAACTGTTTCTCTGAAAACTGTTCTGTTGAGAATTACGCGTAGTTTGAGGTTGTCTAGGGGTTTGATTTTGCCTACTAAAACTGGGCATTTGCACTACAGATTCGAGCGCAACACAATGATTTTCTATAAACGTGTAAAGATCAGTGTAGGACGGAATTTCTGAATTGTTTTTCTCTCTACTATAGTAAAGTTCGAAATCAGTCCTCATCTTGACTTCAAGTTTTGAGAGCATCATGTTAAAAGTAAGAAAGTCCCATTCTTTTGTAGGAAAACCAAGCTCATTTAAGATGGCTAGATTCTCAGAAAATGTATCCAACATGGAACGTAATTCTTTCCCAGAACTGGATTTAGTTGAAAGAAAGTTAATAGCATTCAAAGCGGTAGTAGCAATAATTCGTTTATTTTGATACCTCTTTACTAAGGTTTCATACGCAATGTGATAATTGCTATCTGCGAGGGGAATGGTTTTTACTAGAGAAAGGGCTTCATTCAGAACAGAACTCCGCAATTGTTGAAATTTCTCTATATCACTTAAATCAGAATTTTGATGTACCATGACTTTAAATAAGTCAAACCAGTGTTGCCAGTCTTTATAATTACCATTGAAAATTGGCAACCGTGGTTGTGGAAATGATCTTGTATTTGACCTCTGAACAATATTTTGTTGGTTAGGGTTGCTTACGTAATTGGCAGGGTTGGCCCTAAAAAGGTCGTAGTAAATACCCTTACATTCATAATAAAGGTTGTCAAAGTCTTTTCTAGTTTTGTCCTGCTCGTCAAATGAAAGTTTAAACTCTTCGAGAGAGCCAATAATTTGGTTATGAAAATTATAGAATTGAGCATGACATTCCTCGACGTCTTCATATCTGGATTTGAACAAAAAGTGAAACGCTGTATCCGACTTCGCTTTCAAAGCTACCTCGTGAGCTTCCGCCATTTGGTTGAAGCTCAAAAGCCTTTTGTCGCAAAGTTTTTTCTGTTTTTGCGTAGACATTTTTGTTTTTGAAAGTTCATTTGTTTTTAAAATTACCCAAAAAAATGCTTAAAATATAGCTTAAAATATAACCCGAATTTTAGCAAAATTTAAACAATTTTATTATTTTAATTTTATTAACTTTTTTCGAAAATTTTGAAATGAAATGTTTGTAAGTTTGTCTGTATGTTATTATTTGAACATATCCCTTAAAAAAAAACTTTTATGTCTCACCAAGGATTGAACCCCGCACCTTTCGATTCCAAGTCGCACACTCTGTGCATACGACTAGCGGTCCCGTCTGAAAGTTTTTAAGAAACCTCGGTATTCAAAGAAACAACGCGCGCAACGTGAGACCTTGGTGACGGCGACACTTGCACCTGCGCGTTAACGCGACACCTGTACAATCGACAATTAAAGGAATTTAGATGGAAGAACCGCCTTAAATTTTCACTTTCGGCGTATTGACGCCACTTTTACTGAAAATGTAATGAACAAAGCGATCAACTTTCTTTGATGAACTAGTAAACTATACGAAATATGTGCATTGGCTCTAGCTATTTTTGAACGGTAATAAACACTTCGATCAACTTTGAAGGAACATATCACCAACGGGCACCGTCAAACAATATGGTCTGTTTCAAATTGAAATTGAAATAAATTTTGAAATTTGAAATAGAAAATAGAAATTTGGAATTTTTGTAGGAAATTGCTGAACCACAGGAGTCTAGGTAGTTTGGAACACTAATAATTTGGGTCGAAGGGCCATTAAATGTGCGTGCAAGGGCTGAAAAATAACGGAATTTTCTTCGATAGGTCGCCGGTATTGGCTTCACAAGCACATTTAAAAATAATTGTCGATATTGACGATTGAAAATGGAAAGTTACGATACATATGGAATTTTATATGAAAAGGCACCTACCTCGGACTCTCTTGCAGCTCCAGTCGACGTTTAAACGTCCAGTTTTTTCACCTCAAATTCACTTTTTTCGGGAACGTGATTTTGCTAGTGTCTTGTTGTGACGGTGGTTCTTTGCGCACTCATCGCGGCGCTGCTTGTCTTCCACGTGTCCGGTGCCGTGAAACCCCATATGCATATTTTAGAGCGCGAAAATTTAAACTATTTTAAACGCGCAGAAAAGGAAAAGAAAATGAAAATTAGGAAATTTCTTGCTTGCACCAACAGTTGTTTCATTTAAGGAAACCATCGACTTGTCAAATTTTGATTATTAAATTAAATAAATTAATTTTTTTTGACATTCCTACCGAAAGATTCTTAATCTTCGTAAAAAATTATGAAATTTTTGTATTAATCCTGTTTTGATACCTATTTTTAAAACAAGTTTTAGATATGGTGTAAAAATATACGGAAAACCCTGTACTGTACTGTACATAATACATGCCGTTATTATATTTCATATAAAAAAAATAGATTTATGACTTTATACCTAAATAGGTAAAGTATTGATATGTATATTTCACAAATAAACTATGTTAACGCCATCTTTACAATTGTACAACAACTTGAAGGCAGAGGGTAAGTGTACATTCCATCCTTCATCGGCACACTTTGCCTCTAGTCACAAGACGTTAGCGCTACCAAGTCCACTTTCAATCCCTGGCTTCGCAAGCGCAGATCTACCAATATTATTTACCTCATGTCTTAGAATAGATGCATACAGGGTGATTTTCACTTGAATGATTCTAACCACATGAAAATAGAAAGTTTCAAAAACCTAACCTAACAAAACCTAATCAAATCTAACTGAACCGAAGGAAACTGAACCAATAATTTTTTTCAAAAAAAAACTTTCCTGACTTCCTGCCCGGGATCCTAGAGGATGTGAATCCGAACCGAACCAAACCGAACCTAACTAAACTGAACCAAACCTAACCTAACCAAACTAAACTACAACACGTACTGCTAATTAGGTTTAGTTGGGTAGGGTTAGGTTTGGATAGGTTCGGTTCGGTACAGTCCGATTCGGATTCACATCCTCTAGCATCCCAGGTAGGAAGTCAGGAAAGTTTTTTTTTTGAAAAAAAATATTGGTTTAGTTTGCTTTGGTTCGGTTCGGTTAGATCTGATTAGGTTTCGTTAGGTTAGGTTTTTGAAACTTTCTATTTTCATGTGGTTAGAATCATTCAAGTGAAAATCACCCTGTACATCGATTCTAATACATGAGGTAAATAATATTGGTAGATCTACGCATGCGAAGCCAGGGATTGGAAGTGGACTTGGTAGCGCTAGCGTCTTGTGCCTCTAGTCATGTCTGTCATGTAATCTTGCTTTTTTAAGATTTACGCTGTATTTTTATGACTGTTTGAGTGTTTTTTTTGTAAACAGCTATTATTACAGTATTCACAAATTACTGCAACGTGTTAGTAAATACTTAATTGAGAGAAAAGGTAAGTCTTTGGTTTTTGGTTTTTAAAGCATACCTGGATTACATTAAATGTCTTTCGATTTGCATATTATTTGTAAGTAGGTACGTACTTTGCAAGAATTTTCTCGCAAAATTTACGATCCGACGACGACGGTCAATCAGGCAGTCAACAAATATAGCGTATTCCATTGGGAAAATTAGTGTAGCACCGGTGTGCACTGATACCGGAGTGGAAAATTTGAACAGGGTGCAATTTTAAACCTCACTTTTTTTTGTATTGGTATAAACTGAGGCATTCATTTGGGCTTAGTTGATTTGGTACGTTATTTTAGCTTAAAAATGGTCTATAGCAAAAAAATATATTAGTCTGGACTTTTGTCCAAACCTGTACAAATTAATCCAGATCGCGGTTTCCCTTCCAATTAGTTCTGCTGGCTGTGAACGCAGCTTTTCTGCAATGCGCAGAATAAAACATTGGACTAGGACTACAATGGGTCAATTGCGATTCTCCAATATATCAATAATAAACATCGAAAATGATTTGATAAAGCATGACATAACAGCAGACCACATTTTGGAGATATTTTCAAAACAAGCGAGAAAATTGCACTTGATTTAAACGATTGTATTTATGTATTATATATTAAAAATTATTATTACCATATTAAACAGCTTTAAAAAAATGTCACGGATTTTTATTATAGTTTTACTAGCTTAAAAGAAACCGGCTTCGCCGGTTATCCTGACTTGCATACGTCCAAGCGTAAAAAAAATTAAACAGAAAGAATAGCTCATGAAACATGCATGCCAGTTTCGTTAAAATCGGTTAAGTAGTTTCTGAGATTAGCGGTAACAAAAAAGCCCTGTTTCCTGTTCCTTGGTGTATTGATGATGATAATTGATTGATTGATGATGATGATTCCTTACAATCAACAGTCAGCCAGGCCCCTTCTAGCCCCCCTCCCCCAAGTCAGATGGCTAGTTACGCCGGTGTCTGTCCGTCGCGTCGCTCACTTTGTAGCCACGGAAACTCAAAAACTCCTGCGCCAACAATAACGAAATTTTCTTTGTTTTTAAACTTTTTCTCATTATACCCTAAAAATTTTCTTTTAAAAAAGCCTATGAAAATTTCTCCTCTCCAGGCCCCCCCCCCAGAAAAATATAGCAACGAAATACAACAGTCGAAAAGACTTTACATATAACATATCAGGAGACCAAAAATAGGTACTAACGTTACTAGACCAGAAACGTAAACTTTACAGGTCCACCCAGGAAATTTAAAAAATAAAAAATAAATATTTAATACTTTATTGTAAATCTTCTACATAGCCTCTTTGATTAATAATAAAATGTTGAATAATTCTTACCACTTTTTGTGCTAATGCGATTATCGTTTTCATGACTGCCTTGATGTTTTATAGAGTATCAATATCAATTTAAGTTTTTAAAACTTTTAAACGCATATATCTCCAAAACTAATAAACAAAATAATCCCAAGATATATATTTTTAAAATCAGGAAGACAAGGTGGTCTATAAACAGCGGCGTAGCGTGCCCGAAAGGGCGGGGGGGGGGGGCGACAGCGAAAAAGGGCGCCTCTGAAAACTGATGAAAAATCTTGTGGCAAAAAAAAACAAAAAGGTGAAAAAGGCGCCTCTCACAAATCTTGCGACCAAAAAAAAAAAGGTCATCATGTGTGGCGGCCGATAAGTCACAAAGGCGCCTCTCACGAATCTTGCGACCAAAACAACAAAAACAAAAAGGTCATCATGTGTGGGGGCGGCCGATAAGTCACAAGGGCGCCTCTCACGAATCTTGCGACCAAAAACAAAAAAAAAAAAAAAGGTCTTCATGTCGTTAGTTTCCTTTGGCACCCACTCAATTGGCCATTCCCGGCCCGACTTAATAAAGCTGAGGGCGCTTCGGCCACCTATGGGGCGCCACTACCCTCGGGGCGGGGGGGGGGCGACGAACCCCCCGCACCCCCCCCCACGCTACGCCGCTGTAGCGTACACTGGTTAGCATTTAATGGCATTGTTAGAGATATACAGATATACATTGCTTAAATATTACATCAAGCAAAACAAACTTTAAACGTATCGAGACTTCCAGCCTCGAGGTAAAACTGGACTAACTCTGAAGTAGGAATGTTTAGGAAGCCGGAATAATTTAAAATGGTACCTAGTTCTAATACTACAGTTTTTTATTTTAGTTTGATTTCCCATATACGTACCATATACGTCTAGGGTACGCACATTTTATGTTTAATTGGACGTACCATGTACGTACCTAGTACGAGATTTTTGCGTAGGTACATAGTACGTACATTCGTCCAAAATAAGTCGAATGTACGTACATAGTAGGTACTTCAGTACGTCCATAGTACGTACAAATCGAAGGAAAATAATGGCTAAAGTGGCGTCCCAACGGCGTACAAATCTGTGGAAGGAATTCAAAAGGGGGTAACTCAGATGTAGCAAAGCATAAAGTTATCCCCTTTTGACTTCCTACCACAGAAATATGGACGTAAGTCCAAAAATGTACGTACAATGTACGTACACTACTTCGACGAGTTACGTACTATGCAGTGGCGTATATATGGGGGGGGACTGGGGAGCCCGGGCCCCCCCGAAGCTAAGATTTTTTTAGATATCTTCCACATATTTCATGAATACAAACATAAAATAGCATAAAATGAGGTCTCGGGTCCCCCCCGAAACTGTCTCGGCCCCCCACCGAAACTTTTTTCTATATACGCCACTGGTACTATGTACGTACATAGTACGTACCTGTGCTGTCTGGATTTCGAGCTACCCACGAAAAAATATGAGAGAAACAAAAACTTCTTATTACCCGATTAGCCACGAAACTTTGTTTGATTTTAAAACACAATATTTTGATTTAAGTGTTAAATCAAATCCGCGCTTGAGCAGCAGTGCCTCCCGACTTGAAAAAAAAATATGGTCATGTGATTTTAGTAGGACCACTGTGGTCTGTAGTCTGTGGTATACCTTGTGGTAAGGTGGTAGGACCCCTGGATTTAAGCCCAACACAGACAAATGTGATATATAATTACAAACATTCACCCCCTATTTTTAAATTTCTTCTGATATCTGGAAACTGAGAAAAAAACACCTACCAGTTTTGAGAAAATTAATTTTTGCATGCGACATCTGCATGTGTGCAACTAGGCCCGCCCCCCCCCCAAATCTAAGATTTATAAAAAAAAAATCGACATATTTGCTTTCCCCCCCCCCCACCCCCAATGGCCTCAACCGCTCAACCCAAATTTAATAATTTTGTGTTTTACCTATTGTTATCAATATTAGGACCTATTGACTAGGGACTACGGATACCTATTTGCCAAGTGCAACACAAAAACATTTCGATCTTTACCCGTTAAAAAATGTTGCCTGTGGCGCTAGAATTTATTTACTTCAGTAGGTAGATAGTCTCGAGAAATGATCTCGAGAATATGCACCCTAATTTTTAATTAAACCTAGATTTTGTGATTTCTAGAAATTATATTGTAGACATGTAATTTTCAATTCCCCACACCCTATTGGTTTTAGGTGGCAAAATAGGTACGAAGTTCTTAAGAATGGGACAGTCCTTGGCAGTCTTAGCAATCTTGGCATGGCACACACAATAAATCTAAAGACAAGTAGGTAGTGTAAACAAAATAATATATTATTTTTTACTACCAGAAAAAGATACAAAAATCCTTGGTCTTTTGTTGTGTTGTTTATGAATGTTCTCCATAAAAAACTTAACTTTTTGTTTTATTTTACCACATCTTGCGGACGATTTGTCTCTGAAACTCGAAGCCAGTTTTATTAGGCACTGTTGCCAACAAGCTGCTTGAGAACCTTAATAAATCTTTAACAAATGTAATAATAGGTACATAAACGTCGTATTCGAATTTCAATTTTTAACAATCCCACATAATTGCAAACAGAGGCGCAATTGGACCTAAATGGGGGCTTAGCCCCCAAATAAATTATGCATTATCATTATTTATCTAAAATTTTCCCTTGCGGTACCATTTTTTAAATTTGTACCAATCTTCTAAAGCAAAATTTTCAAAAAAATTTCCTGCGGCGATATATTTTTTTTGGCTCTGGTTCGAAATAGCGCTGTTCAAAATAGCGGTATTGTTTGAGCGCCGTTTTAAAATAGCGCGTAACAAAATAGCGCTCGACTATATAGGGCTGTTTTAAAATAGCGCTAGTAACGAAATAGCGCTAGTAACGAAATAGCGCTAGTATCAAAATAGCGCGTAATGAAATAGCACCTAAGGAAATAGCGCTAGTATCAAAATAGCGCTAGTTTAAAATAGCGCTGGTTTAAAATGGCGCCAGTTTAAAATAGCACTGTGTTAAAATAGCGCTAGTAACGAAATAGGGTCTCTTTCTAACATATTTTTTCAAAAAAAAACTTCCCTGACTTTTTTCGGTTCGGTTCAGTTTTGTTTCACACCCGCTAGAATCCCGCGAAAGAACCAGGGACGTTTTTTTTTTTGAAAAAATATGTTAGAAAGAGACCCCTTAGTCAAACAGTTGCTGTTTTTAAGGATGCTTTTTTTAATTTCGCTATTTTCATACCGACGCTATTTTGTTACGCGCTATTTTATGACACGCTATTTTAAAACAGTGCTATTTCATTACGCGCTATTTTGTAACTGGCGCTATTTTATTACGCGCTATTTTGATACTGGCGCTATTTTGTTACTAGCGCTTTTCATACCAGAGCTACACACATACTATTTTAAAACAGCCCTATTTTGTTACACGCTATTTTTAAACAACGCTTTTCATTACTCGCTGTTTTGAACGACGCTATTTTAAACAGCGCTATTTCGAACCAGAGCCATTTTTGTATGTTCCTCAGGTTCTATTTAATTAAATATTTTCTTCTAGAGTATTATTTTTCACGTATACCTTTGAAAGTAAAGAAAAAGACATTTTGCGCTCTTTTTTTCCTAAATTTATTTTTCAAAATTTTTGCTTCTAGTAACTTTTTTTTTTCGTTTTTACCATAAGTTTTCTTCTGTGGCGCAATTAAATACCGTTTATGTATTGCAAAAATTTTAATCTGTGGCGGCATATTTCTAAAAGTTTCCTAATTTTATCTGCTTTCTTATATAGTTTTTCCGAAAAAGTTTTTCGCCTGTGCAGTGGTTTCGAAGCTTAAATGGCTTTAAGTCAAACTTTAAAAAAATGGCACTCAAAGATCTAAAAATATTTTAGAATTGGTTTGGGGTAGTTTAGGCGATGAAAGGTAGCGAAACAGGAATTAAGCGCTTTTGGTACCTAATGAATGATAAAAAAAATCTTGGAGAAAATAATATTTAGGTAATATTTATCTATATTATCTATAATTTTTTATTTAAATTCTGTCTTCACATGTTCCCTTATAATAACGCCCCTGTTAGTCAAAGGGCCGCAATAACATAGGGACACAACATATGTTTGCCGCCCTTAACGGTCGACCAAAATAATGAAAAAAGTGGACCGGATCGATTTTCGCAAATCATCGGTCCCATGTGAAACGAGTCTTTAGAGATGGGACCGATGATTTGCGACGGATGATCGGTCCAATTTATTTTTTTCACTATATTGCTCGATCGGTAATACGCGAACATGTGAAGTTAAGATTTAAATCAATGGCCCCTGCTGATTATCCATCGTGGATCATCGGTTTCACGTTAAATTACCCTAAAAATAAAAAAGAAGCAACCAGAGGCGTGCGGTCAATGTAAACAAGGGAAGCTTTGCTTATATTATTATACAAATTAAATTGTATTCGTGTATACTTTAAAAATCAAACTCGATATATTTAGCGACCTCCTTGCATGTTATTTAGAAGCAGATACATTGTAATTGTGGAGATAAGTGGCAATCTGGTGGCCCCTAAAACAGTATTAGTATGCTGTTTATTAAAAAAAGTTTAATGAACAATAGATCGATTTAGTGCTTAGTCTCTCCATTTTACTGTACTAAGCACACAAAAAGAATCAAGATATACCAAAACTAGGCACTAAGTTTATAAGTATATCATATCTTTTGATAATATTAATATTTTTATATTATAGTTCTTGATATTTTGAAGTATCAAAAAGCCATTGTTTAACAAGCTCCAGTTTTTCATTTGGGACATTTATAAAAAGTCTCTTAAAATGGCAGATTGAGGCAGGATTTTTTTAATGCAAACAATGATCGATATATCAGTGAGTTAAAATTTGTAAGTGACCAACTGGCCTTTCTTGGCTATTGTTTTAAATTGCCTTTTAAATTTTATAAGAATATTTTTCGGCACTATTTTAAAAAATA
The DNA here is from genome assembly GCA_963576565.1 of Aspidapion aeneum. Taxonomy (NCBI): domain Eukaryota; kingdom Metazoa; phylum Arthropoda; class Insecta; order Coleoptera; family Brentidae; genus Aspidapion; species Aspidapion aeneum. The sequence continues at coordinate 116,502,356 of OY755039.1, forward strand.
TATTTTTAAATTATATTTAAAATAATTTTTGTGATAACTTTTAAAATCTTTTCAAAAATACATGTTCTATCTTAAGATCATCCAGAAGAAAGAATAACAACCGTCCTTATAATTTAATTGTTAGTTTTATGAATTTTGATTTGATATCATGTATAATAGACTAATAGAATCCTATAAAGTAAAAACCTGTGGCTCTATCGAAATTGGTAAAGCGATCAACTACATCCTTTGATAAGTGAAGATTTTTGTTCAATGACTGACTACAGTAATATGTGAATTTTTTCTACTGCGACGTTAATACTTTTGAAACATACCATAACTTTTGCATTTGGTACAATTTTTCTCGAAATTCTTGACCTGACGCCACTTTTTCTGTAAGTTATTTTTTTAGGTTTTTCGTAAAATTTTCCACTGCAAAAATATTTTCCCGAAACTACTTAATTTTGCGGCGAATTTATTTTTAATTTTCAAGTTGTTTTTTTTTCCTTTATAATGCGTGTGTCAAGCCAACTCAAACGTCTCACCCTCTGAGAAGTTGCATGCATATTCCTACATACTAATTATTTTTTTCGCAATACCTAGGTATTAAGCCTGGAAATATATCCTCCCTCATAATGGCCCAGTCGTTTGCGCCCGTGACAGGGCCGTAATAAGTGGGACTAGGGGTGACTTAGCTCGCCAAGCTCAAAATGGCCCTCCCTAGACTAATTTTGTAATTAATCAAAAGTTTTTCATTTGTATCTAACCTTTTTTCGGATCAATTTGATGCGGTGCCTTTTTTATTTTTCTCCTATGTCATTTTTTTTCTTTTTACCAATTCTATTTTGGCGACCCTTTTTCCAATAATTAATAAATTTTAATAAAATTTTCGCGTGTAGGGCCATTTTTTTCGTTACAACTAAAGAGTAGTACCTGATACTTCTAAAACTTTTGCCTGTGCCTCAATTTCTTGCAATTTTCCAGTGGTTTATCTATATTGCAAAAGTTTATCTCTGTGGTGCCAATTTAATTCTAAAATTTTTAAAAAGTATTTTTTTTTAATTTTCCAGTCGTTTTTTTATTTTGCAATTTTTTCTCTGCGCCCTCAATTTTATCCTCCTTTATTTTTACATATTTTTTTCGGCAGCACGATTTTCCGAAAAATACGAAACAGTTCTAGAAACAGAATTTGACATTTATGAAAAATGAACAATTAAATTTACCTCAAAAGTAAAATTACCATAAGTCAATGAATAAATCATAGACGTGACAACGCCGCACCTTGTTCCCGCAAGGATTGGTTGATGTGTCTCGCACAGTGGTGGCGTTTGGTGGGAGAAGGGCCGATTCACAAGCACAGCGGCGAGACTGGCAGAATAACAGCACGAAAAATCAGTCTGAAAAACAAAGTCTGTAGAGACGTCACGCGATCGCTGTGTGTTGCGGAATAGCGCGAAAGCAACAAGTAGTTAAAATACGCGATAACAAGCACAAAGTTGTCAAGTTAAAGCGAGTTTCCTCAAATCGATCAGGATCGTGTGACAGTGCTTTTTGACTAAAAAAATTAAGAATTAGTTGATATCATTGTGGCTGTGCTTAAAATAAAAGGATAACAAATTATGTCTACCGCTATCATGTCTCAGAATGCCATGTACGAATTCGGAGAAAATTTTGTCAACAAGGTAAGATAATTTTTGTAGTCGTAGGTTGATAAGTTTAGTTTAAAATACTTTGAACTCATGAAATACCCTTAGTTCTTTATTCTTACTCTAAAGAAATTCAAATACCCTATGTTCCTCGAAATACAGTATAAATTCCGAGATAAATTTAAATAGATAATAAATAAATGAACCTACCTACAAGGAAATAATAGATTAAAATATAGTACAAGGAGTCCCAAATTCGATGGTTTTGGGTTTTTCTGGGGAAAATAAAAAATCGAGGTTTGCGAGGAGGTGAAACCCGCATCTTGATAAAGCAAGCTGTTTTTAACAGGAGGTTTGTGAAAAGCCGGCATACCGATTTGGCCTATAACTTTTTTATTTATAAAAATTTCATTTTGGTGTAAATTGCTTTTCTATAGTTTTTGTTATAAAGAATACAACTGTCAAATTAAATTTCATCCGAGGGGTGAATACCTCTCACAATCGGTGTACACATTTCTCACAATCTTCCCACAATCTTTACACAATCCCTCCCAATCACCCACAATCTTACCACAGTCCTTCACAACCCCTCGCAATCTTTCACAATCTTACAACAGTGCTTCACAATCCCTCACAATCTTACCACAACCCCTCACAATCTTAGCAAAAGATTGTGGATTTTCACAATCGGTGTACACATTTTGGGTTAGCTATTCACCCCTCGATTTCATCTATCACTTTTTTAAATTGTTTGTTTTTATTTTATATTATTCCGTATTTTTCCGAGTACCTACCTACTTTCCTTTTTTACTGGGTTTTAAAGATTTCAAGATGATCAACAATTAAAAATATAGAGCTACTTAATTAAAAAATAAAAATATAAAAATAATAAGTTATTGAGTGTGTGTGATATGTCATTTAGAAGGGCATTTTACTCTAGTTTTAAAACTAGTTTTAAAACTCCATAAGAAAAAGACGGAAAAATACCAACTGTATCTAATATCTCAAAAATCAAAAATGTAGGTAATAGCAGAAAAAATCCTTCTTTGGACATTCCTATACTTCTTCAGTTTGATGCATCATTTCAATTACACCCTGTATATCAAGATGCAGCTTTCACCATTACCATTCTCTTAAAATTAGAGGCTCATAAGTTGAGAGTCTGTTTTTCTCTATTTCCCCCTTTGGTCTTCCCTAGAAATATCCGAAATTCCCCAAAAACACTGAATTATGGACACCCTCTACAGTATAATAATATGTACAGTCGGGGACTTTTTAAATTGCCATTGTATTTTTTTTTGTCAAAATTAATGAGAAAATAAGAAGTAAAAAAAAAAAACTTTTAAATGTGTAAGTATACAGAAAGAGGTAAGGTTTACAATTTTTTTGATTTGGTTCAAAATATTTTTTATCATAAAAAAACATTTCATGTAAAAAAAAAGCCAAGTACGCGAAAATGGCATTCCGTAAAAAGAATTGAGATAAAAGTAAAGCCAAGTTCTCCAATACAAATTTCAAAATGAAAGGTTCTTACTTGGGTTCTTACTAGTTTGGAAATGTTTTTTTAAACTTTGCTATTACAGCCAAACTTCTTTATGTTCAATTTAGCACTGTGCTTAAGAGTCATTTACAGCCATAATAGCCAAGTTTAGAAAAATATTTCCAAACTAGTAAGAACCTTTCATTTTGAAATTTGTATTGGAGAACTTGGCTTTACTTTTATCTCAATTCTTTTTACGGAATGCCATTTTCGCGTACTTGGCTTTTTTTACATGAAATGTTTTTTATGATTTCACTTCTTTTTTAAAGGAATTGGATAATACAGTGAAACCTCTCCTTGCGGACACCTCTATTAAGCGGACACTCCCCTTATGCGGACAAATTTTTTGGAAGCAAGCTTTTCCCTATTTCTTTACATGTAAAATTCACTCCTATAACCGGACACTCTAATAACCGGACGCGGACAATTTTTTTTGGTTTAAAAAATTCTGAAACCTCCCTTAACCGGATGCGAACCTCTGACAACGGGACGGAGCGCTGCACGACATGGGCATTAATATTATGTAGTATGTTGGCAACAGTGCACCTCGCAGCTGGGGAATTACCTCTTTCCGTTTAAATGCGGATACTAAATACTTCTGTCGTATTTAACTTAAAACATATTTTATTCGGCGGGGGCGGGACTGCTGTGTTTTATTTTTATTGTTTAATTGGGTAGTAATAGATAGATCTCTTTGAAATGGTGCCCGGTAAAAAACTTCTTAGTTTACGTGAAAAAATTTAAGTTGTTAACGTTTCGGAGAAGGAACATCTATCAGAACGAAACATCGCTAAAAACTTTAATATCGGAAAAACTCAAACACCCGAAATTGTTAAATATCTATATATTAAAATTTTGCAGCTCTCTCTCATAAGCGGACACCTCCAATAAGCGGACAAAATCGACGGAACCGTGAGTGTCCGCTTATGGGAGGTTTCACTGTACTTAATTTTTAAAGTAGTAAAATATGCGGAATATTTTTGAGGTTTTTTAATTTTTTTCCATGGTCTTATCGTAGTTCCTATCAGCCTTCCAAAGCTCAGCTCTCTACTGTTTGTGGAAGTGGGTAATGTTACTTTTACATAACTTTACATTTATAGGGGAGGAGAGTAAATGAAAATATTGGTTTTTTTAAATTTTTTCCCATGGTTTTATCATAATTTCTATCAGCATTCCAATGCTCAGCTCTCTAGCGTTTCTGGAAGTGGGCAATGTTAGTTTTATATAAATTTACATATTTATAGGAGAGGGAAGTAAATTAAAATGTTGGTGTTTTTAAATTTTTTCATATAGTTTTATCATATTGTTTTTCAGTCTTAAAAAGTTCAGCTCTCTAGCGTTTCTGGAAGTGTGCAGTGTTACTTTTACATAACTTTATATTTATAGGGGAAGAAAGTAAATTAGAATTTTCGGGTGTTTTAATTTTTTTCTATAACTTTAACATAGTTACTATCTGTCTTCCAAAGCTCAGCTCTCTAGCATATCTGGAAGTAGGCAATGTTACTTTTACTTAACTTTACATTTATAGGGGAGGGAAGTAAATTAGAATTTTGGGGTGTTTTAATTTTTTCCTATAGTTTTATCATAGTTCCTATCAGTCTGCCAAAGCTCAACTCTCTAGAATTTCTGGAAGTGGGCAATGCTACTTTAACATAACTTTAAATGTATAGGGGAGGGGAGTAAATTAAAATTTTGGGGTTTTTTGATTTTTTCCAGGGGTTTTGTCATAATTTCTATCAGTCTGCCTGAGTGAGTGAGTGAGTGGCAATTTCGACGTTTTTTGAAATTTCGTTTCAAGAAAAGATGGTTACGGCGCACGAACGTGGCGAGGCACTGCCGTGCCCTCAGATTTTCGAGGGCGGCAATTTAAAAAGTCCCCGACTGTACCTGTAAGGTATATAAAAATACAGGATAGCAAATTTAGGGCACGGATCACCTAACATAAGGTGATCCGTGTTTAGGGTACCTACCTACCTACTCTATTCATGTTTATATTTTTTACAGTGAACTTTTTTTAAATTTGGTCAGGGACCCAATTCTTGAAATAAATCCGTATACGGATTCGGCGAAACGTATACGGATATTCACCATTCGAATTCTTGAAAGCTCGTATACGAGTTTTTCGTTCGGAAATAGAGTCGAGTGGTAAAGTCCACTCGAATCTCAATTTCCGTATACGAATCTGAGTGATCTAACCTAACATTTTTGTTTACTTTAATATATTTTTTGGTGTTTGCTTAATTTTTCTTTATTTAAAAAAAACTGGGAGGTCTTCTGAAAAAAGACGCGATTTGGCAATAAAAGGGCTTGAGGACGCAAAGAGGTGGCCTTTTGTGACACTCAGTTTTTTTGAATTTCTTTTTTTCTTGGAAATGCCTTACGACTGGGGGAGGGGGGGAGAGTAAAAAATCCTAAATTTTTGCGTTAATAATTTATGAATGAACAGCTCTCAAAATAATTTAAAAAATTACAACTTTGTAACACATTTTCAAGAAAAAATATATAAAAGGAGCGTTTTCGGGAGGGACGGGGGGATTAAAAAGTTTCAATAAAAATTTGAGTATTGTGCAATTTTTTTGTCTTATTTTAACACACTTTATCAACTATTTTGTGGGGCATTGATACCTCTTGATTCCCCCCTGGGTAATCTTATACTTTTACCAGTTCCACTATTTTTTCTGACTTTTTCTATGTTGGCCAAAAATAAATATAAAATATAAAAACATTATTTTTCTTTAGTTACATTTCAAAGTACATAATAAGTACTTACTGTCAAGTGTATTAAAAAACGCTATGCAATATGACTACAGTGTGAGAACAAGCCAGTTGGAATAAACTTGCTAGTCGGTTAAATTTAAGTTTTTTGAAAAAATCCAAGCACATGTTAACTGAGATTTTTAACTGGCAATATTTTTACAGAATATTTTTTGGACAGACCCCCAGAAAGGGGTCCACTAGCATACAACTTATTTTTTAAGATGGAATGACCCCACTTAAGGCACCTTGTTAGAAAGGGTATCAAATAATTTTTTAAAATTAACAAAAAGAAAATTATTTCTATTTTTTTGTAATTTTTAGAGAATATAAGTGTCATTTAAAGTAAAACCTATAATTTTATTAAAATATAGGTGGTGGACCCCTGACAAGAGCTCCAGTAATACCAAAAATTTTTTTGCAACGGGTAGACTTAACTTGTAGCACTTTGTTCAAAAACTAATAAAAATTTTTTTTTTAATTTGACAGAATTCCACCCCTTTCTGGGGTTCTGTCCAAAAAAATTCATCAAAAATATTGCTCATTAAAAATCTCAGTAGGCATGATTTTGGTTTATTAAAAAAAAATTTAATTTAACCTGCTAGAAAATTTATTCCAACTTGCTCGTTCTCACCGTATAAGCTTTTATGTAAGAAGTTGTATAATCTTTTTTACAATAAAACTACAATAAACTTATAATTTATTTAAAAAATTTCTTTAAAAGTTAATAGATCACCAAATGCATCTGAGTATTTCTAGTAGGATCATTATTGCAACAGGACCGCTAGGCAAAAGCTGCTTCACACCTCAAAAATGTCTTCTCTGAGAAACCTGTAACAAAAAGTTTTTTCATTGAGTGTACCACAGCAGACTTCACTGGATCCGTATTACTGGCAATGTTTTTATATATGTCCTTGTTTATAACTTTTGAAAAACAAAGACATTACAAAAATAATGTACATATTCAAATCAAATGATACTGATTATATGAGGGCTGCTTTAGTCTACAACAGTTTTAAATTTTTTTGCAGTTAATTGACAGGTAAAGATATTCAAATTTAAAGAAAAAAATGGGTTTTTTGAACAAAGGTTACTGATTTTGTCAATTTTTACTTGAAATGTTTATTATGCGTATCGGCCTAAAAGGCAAAACTGTTCTACTCAAAAAGAAACTGAGAAAAAACACTGGGAGCAAAAAATTAAATTGTTTCTATACTACAGACAAAATGCAAACTCCAAATGTTTCAGTAACACTTGTACAATTTTTGTCAAAGCATGATGTATGCAAGTTTATCAAACACTGGCCACTCATTACAAACAAAGCCTCAAGTTCAAGACCCCTTTAGAATACTTATGAAGTTTATTTGTTTTCTTTTAAGCAGTCTCAAAATTCAACTGCGAATTTCACCCCCAAATTTCCACACTTTAAAGAGGTTAGATGCCCCTAGGCCCCAAATTTCCATTACTATAATTTGGTACTTACCGTTACCAATGATTACACAATAATTGCCTTTACCAAAATAAACCACAGCTTCTTTTTTTATTAAAACAAAAACATATATCTAGAAAACAAATCTCTTTAAAAAAAAAATTGCAAAAACAAAGACGGTAGTATGTCCATCTACTGTCAACCTTACTTCATCGCGGCAAGTTTAGGCGGACATACCGGCGTTGGATTGGCCAAAATTATACGAAAACAGCGTTGCCAAGTAGTGAAGTCGAAAAAAAAAGTCGTACACGGAATTGGCGTTCGAGTGGCATTCAAGAATAGCAATTTTTTCGAGCACTCGAAACCGCCATTCGAATTTTACTCGTATACGACAAAAAATCCGAGTGGTTCAAGAATTGGGTCCCAGGTCCCTTTTTATTTTCTTGATTTGGGGTATATGGGTCTATCATAAAAAAACCGAAAAAAAACCTGTCCTCATCACGGTCCCCAGCATAGCATTTGAGACCTGTCTGGCTTTTTGTATTCATTTGGTTTGTTTGTGAAGCATGCATTACCAAGCTATAGCAGGTAGTGGGTGCCCCTCTACTGCTTTTATGTGTCCAGAATATTCTTCTTGGTACCCTATTTCTAAACTTATTTAAAAATATTCACTGACTTCCGAAAATTTTATTATGTAGTGCTATTAGCGCTATAGATATTTTTTATTTTCAATTCTTACCTGTTTTTGAAATTCACTTAAAAGTATTTGAATTCACTGTATTTTCAAGTAGGTAAGGAGTTTACTGTCTTCAAACTGTCTTCCAAAGTATTTTGAGGTATTTCAAACCATTTTTGTATACCTATTTCACAACTGGGAAAAACTAGATTTCTAGAAAATATTAGTTTAATTCTAATGTGTCGATTTTTATTATCTATAGTGGTATTGGGACTTAATTAAGTAGTGCACTTAAAAGGTCAATTAAATTTTGATGAATATGGGGTAATGCGTTTAAAAATGTTCCATACTAGGTAAATAAATTAAAGTAGATACCAGTATTTTTATTATGACATTAAAAAAATAATTTTATAAGTATTATTTTCCTACAAAAACCAGAAAGATTTCATTGGATTTTATAGATCATTTACTAAAATGGTCTGTGAAATTATGCCATTATTTGCGAAAATGTTGAATCAAGTGGAAAATTTCAAAAAAAATTAGGCAGGTTAAAAAATTCAAAAAATAAAGTTTGCTAAATGCCAAAAAGATGCGAATATTGACAAAATCCTTTAGATACCTACTGTACTCTACTTTTTTAATGTTGTCTTATGTTTCCTACATTTGTAGAATACAAATAAATAGTGCATTGTTCGGCGACACCGCATGGTTTTAAATAAATATTATTGTATTAATAAACAATTTTCTTTAGGAGTTTTTATAGCCAGCTGAAATTCCAGGAGTTAATAAGGTAATATTAAAAAAGTTTGCAGCCATATCTATCCCAAGACCTATCCGATCAAAAATTAATAAAATAAAACTTGTAAAAAAACAGTAGCAAAAAAAAAGTTGAATGTAAAAAAATAACTGGAATCTAAATTTTGAAACTGAAGCCAATTTTTTGTACTCTGGATGTCACAGTAGCAAAAAAAAAAGTTGAATGTAAAAAAATAACTGGAATCTAAATTTTGAAACTGAAGCCAATTTTTTGTACTCTGGATGTCACGCTTTCTCCCTTCTACACACATAAATTCGCATTATCTCTCTCTCCCACATCACTAGCGTAACACAAATTGGCTATAAGATCCAAACAGACATCAAAAGCGTAAAAATGCTCTTACTGTAAATTTATTAAATGCGGGGCCCTCGGCCGGGCCTTTTTTAATGTGGGAAATTTAAAATAAGATGGGACCCACCCTATCGACCTACGAACATCATTCAACGTAATAATGCGGGTGAATGGTCACCCTACCAAAACAATAATAATCTCGTTAATAATACCAAAAGCGAAAGTGAAATTAACCATTTTGTTATACCTAATTTACCATAGTTTTGGTGGGTCAGTTTTGTAATGTTACGGTGAAACTCCAGATAAAAACGTTTTATGTCTAATTTGGTAAAGAAATTTAACTAGCGTTTTGAAACATCTACTTACGAGTTCTTCCAGCAATTTTTAAAAATTTTAAATTATTAATTTAATCCACAAAAGAATTGGCCAGTGTTGTTTGTCTTTGCAAAAAAACCAAGTTTTTGGTACAGTCAGGGGCTTTTTAAATTGCCGCGCTGGAAAATAAAACATTTTCCTAGGTATTTGAAATTAGGAAAACCAGTTTAAACTAAACCAAACAAAATGCGAATCTAACTTCTGTCTATACAGCGCGGACCTAAAGAGACCCCCCCTTTTAACTTTTGAACAAATAGAGATATTGATTTCTGGTAAAAAGTATTTTTAATGGGATCTTTTTTAAGGATATTTGATTTAAGTGATTTCGTAAGTGATAGTCATGACAAAATAACTTTTTGATTGTCTATACAGGGCAATTTAATATTTTAAAATCGGTTAATTTTCATAGGAGATATCGTTATTTTTGTTCGCGGTCGACTCTTAAGAAGTTAACTTTTTATCAAGCAAAAAAAATAATAAATTAATTTATTTTATAATAAATTTATTTTTTATGCTTGTTACTTATGACAAAGTCGGACAAAACCTAAAAATAAGTTTAAACATTTAATTAGGAGGAAGGTATCAAATCCGTCATGGATCCATTTATTTATGCTTAAGTTTAAACTAAACAAAAAAGTTTTGAACAAATGATCATACAGCAACTTTGTCTATTTAAATTTAACTTATTTTTAGATTCTGATATAACTTAGAAGCATAAAAATTCAATTTATGATATATCTCCTAGGAAACCAAACCGATTTTAAAAATTTTAAATGTGTAGTATGGAGAATCAAAACACCTTTCGAATGAGGTATTACATGCCCCAGGGGCGGCTAGTCCATAAGGGCTGCAGTGCTGCAGAACCCCCAAAATTTTCACATTATTTGACTATTTTTCAGCCGCTGCTATTTTTCTAATATAATTATTTTATTTCTAAAATTATTGGAAAAGCAGTATATTTTCGGTCCTGTGTTGGTATAGTAGGCCTTCAAATCGCGTACGTGTGTTGAGTATGACGCCGCGCGCCGTCCCCGAAGGCCGCATTTCACAGTCGGTCAAATTAAGTTATTGGCAATGTTGCGCTGCTAAATTGCAACACAACGTAGCTGGGCGGCTAAAAAGATCTGTGCTCGGCTAGGAACCCCTTCCTTCGCCCCGCACCGCACTTGCTCCCGGGTTTAGATAGCGAAATCTAGGCAAAAATAGAGCTGCAAAACTTGCAGTTCCAGTACAATTCCGGGCGGGCGGGCTCAGCGTTGCGTGTTTGCGGGCGCATTTATTTATTTAGAAGACGCCAAACGTAGGAGCGGGAGGTTATGGTCGTGTTTGTTGTTTGTTTTTGTATAATTGTGTCGGCAGAACTCACAAACTTTACTGTCACGAGCCGCCACTGACATGCCCCCCTTCCAATTTAAAAATTTTGATGTTATGTTTCCAATTTAAAAAATTTTATCTTATGTCTAATTTTTAATATACTCAAAAATTAAATTACTTTTTACCAGAAATCGATCTCTTTTTGTTCAAAAGTTAGAAGGGGGCGTCTATTTAGGTCCGCACTATATTATGTGCATATCTAACAAATTCTTCTTTCTAAAGCCTGGCTGGCTGGCCACAATTCAAAAACTCCCTGACTGTACCTACCTCAGCAAACTTCTTTTAAAATTTTAATTTGAGCAAAAGTCAAAATTATAAAGTTTGCAAAGATGAATTATAGAAGGCTTTAGTTGAAAAACAACCAATGTGTTCTATTCTCCAATTACATTTGTCATGGTTTGTCAGCTTTTTACAGATAAAATTTTTAAAAATATAAAAATAAAAATATTTTGCTATTTATACAGCCAAATCAAAATAATTTTTTTCACTTTTTGTAAAAAAAACGCTTTAAAAGCATTTTTGGATTAAACCACTAGCTTTTTTGGACTTTTATTTTAAATGTTTAATTCAACAACGTTTCGACGCCTTCGGCGTCATCCGCAGGGCCAAAATTCAAAAAAGCTGAAAACTACCTTTTATTACTACAATCCTGGATGAAAACGTAACGCATAAAAAATTATAAAATTCTACACCAAAACAACAAAAAAGAAGTAATGTGGCGCAATGTCGTACATGTGCAGAGAAAATTTGGTCAAGTTTTTATTTGTATCTGGTTCTGTATAAACACCTACACAGTTCCCCATTGAGTTAAATTTTATTTCTATTAACCCAGCATAACCCATTTTTATCACATGACCTGTGAAAAACCATAACACACACTTGTTTTAAAACAAAACCAGCAGCAAGTTAGGTATACCTGCGTACCTACATCTTTTAATACGAGAATTAATTGTAGTTTCACTTTTAGTTTCGTTCATTGACCAGAAAAAGTATATTAAAATGTTAACCCAGGTTAGGAAGTAGGCCACCATGCATGCATTTACCATGTTTTAATCTTAGAAAATTGAACTACCTAGTGTTCGAAGGTTTTAATAATACAGTTCAGGTTACGGACAAGATTTTTCCTTAAGTTACAAATTGAAGTTGTCCTGGACAGCTACAAATTCAAAAACTACCCCTAATTTGACACCCTGTAGGGGTGTTATTTTTGAAACGATATAGATAAGCGATACACCAAATTAAAGCACTCACTCTGTACTTTTGAACGCACCTACCAGATTTTAATCAGCATCAATTTCTCAAGGGTGTTTTTTGCCGAAATTGAAAAAAAATAAATAAAAAAAGTGAAACTAACCCGAGTTTTTATTTTTTGAAAGAACGCCACCCTCACCCGCTTGGATGAGGTGCAGAGTGATTCTGCACCATATGCCAGATCTACAGAAAATTTTGATGTCACACAATATTTTTTCTCAAATAGGCAAGCAACAATACATTTCAGAACTGACTAATGGTGGTTAAAATATATAAATATAAATAAACATTTTGGTCCTCACACAGCCTAATAAATTTTGTTCTGTTAGGATCTCTTCTCTGAAAAAAAATGTTCAAAACAGGAAATACATAATTACTGTAAAAGGAATGGGAATTAAAGTAGTCATTGAAACAATTAATTATTTATCGAAAAAAAAAACTGATTTAATTAATCACTTACTGCCGATCGCTGCTTAACTCGATTTTGGGGGGCAATTCAGTGGCGTAGCTATCGTTGGGCAAACCGGGGCAGTGCCCGAGGCCGCAGCGTAAAAAAGGCCCCAGCGCCCCAGTAAAAACATCATTTTTAAGCGGCAATAAATTCATAACTTAAATGTAATAAGAAACTAAACATTTTTTTGATTTTTTTGTCACAAAAAGTACTCCATTTTTAATAAAATTTTCGCCCGCGGCGCATTTTATTTTCATTTAGTTCTTAAGTTCAGAGTTCAGACTAAAAACAACAAAAAAAAATATTTGTTTTTACTGCCTTCTTGGTTCCCCCCCTCCGGACATCCTGGATTCGCCACTGTAAATGTATATTTTATATTCATATGGTTTATAAAATAGCATGCTTTAAAATACGTTGTGAAACGATGATGAAATGAATGATTTTGCAAATTGAAAAGCAAGAAAAATAAATTTTATTTTTTATTATGGGAAAAGACAAATTTTTGTTGAAGCATTTTACATTTTTATTGACATATTAGGGCCCCAAAAATGGTTTGCCCCGGGCCCCATGACTTCTAAATACGCCGCTGGGGCAATTGTCATTTGAGCATGGGGAGTAGGGGAGTTTTGCGATTCCATACCTACAATGCAACTTGGGTAATAAATAGTATACAGTGAAACCTCCCATAAGCGGATATTCACGGTTCCGTCGATTTTGTCCGCTTATTGGAGGTGTCCGCTTATGAGAGGAAACTGCCAAATTTCAATATATATTTATCGAGGGGTGAACAGCTAACCCAAAATGTGTACACCGATTGTGAAAATCCACAATCTTTTGGTAAGATTGTGAGGGATTGTGTAAAGATTGTGAGGGATTGTGGTAAGATTGTGAGGGATTGTGAAGGATTGTGGTAAGATTGTGAAGGATTGTGAGAGATTGTGACAGATTGTGGGTGATTGGGAGGGATTGTGTAAAGATTGTGACAGATTGTGGCAAGATTGTGAGGGATTGTGGAGGACTGTGCAACGGCGTAGCGTAACTGCGTCCCTGTAGGGGGGGCCATCCCATCAAAAATTCTGGCGACCAAAAAAAAAAGGTCATCATGTCTATAGTTTCCTTGGCCGCCCTCTTAATTTACCGGCCCTGCTACTGCAAGACTGTGAGGGATTGTGGAGGACTGTGCAGCGGCGTATTTACCGTTAGCGGCCTTGCTACTTAATAATCGAGGGGTAACCAGCTAACCCCAAAATGTGTACGCCGATTGTGAAAATCCACAATCTTTTGCTAAGATTGTGAGGGATTGTGTAAAGATTGTGAGGGATTGTGGTAAGATTGTGAAGGATTGTGGTAAGATTGTGGTAAGATTGTGGAGGATTGTGACAGATTGTGGGTGATTGGGAGGGATTGTGTAAAGATTGTGAAGGATTGTGAACAGATTGTGAGAAATGTGTACACCGATTGTGAGAGCTGTTCACCCCTCGATATTTATTAACAATTTCCGCTGCGTGAGATTTTCCGATATTAAATTTTTCAGCGATCTTTCGTGCTGATAGATGTACCTTCTCCGAAACGTTAACAACTTCCATTTTTTCACGTAAACTTAGAACTGTTTCAAAGAGATCTATTAGTACCCAATTGAACAATAACAAATAAAACAACGCAGTCGCGCCCCCGCCGAGTAAAATATGTTAATAAAATATGTTAGTAAATACGAGAAAAGTATTTAGTCTCCGCATTAAAACGGAAAGAGGTAATTCCACGGCTACAGGGTGCGTTGTTGGCAACATACTACATAATATTTGTGCCCATGTTATGCAGTCTCGTTGTCAAAGGTTTGCGTCCGGTTAAGGGAGGTTTCAAAAATTTTTTAACCAAAAAAAATTGTCCGCGTCCCGTTATTAGAGTGTCTGGATATAGGAGTGAATTTTACATGTAAAGAAATAGGGAAAAGCGTGGTTCCAAAAAATTTGTCCGCCTAAAGGGAGTGTCCGCTTAATAGAGGTGTCCGCAAAGAGAGGTTTCACTGTATAGGTAATTAAATTTTAATTTACCTACATTATATTACTTTAACTTGATAGCCTAGTTAATAAATTTGCTTTTTAAAACATCTACAAACAGAAATAATAAATATACCTACCTACATATTTTATTGCTCCAAGATTAAATTTTTTAAATGAATGATTTAATGAAAAATATATCATATCACCATTTTTAATTTAAGAAATTTTTGGGTTATCTTGAGGGTTATCTTATCATAAAGTGTAAGTAGTAATTAAACTTTGGTTTATTTAAACTGGGGTTTTAAATTCAGAAAAATTACAATTTGATAAAATAAGAGGAGGGCAGGGTCGGACTGGGTACGTAGGGGCGTCGATGGGAGAGCGGGGCCAAGGGCCCCGTAAGCAGGAAAAAAAAGCAAGCTGTGTTGCTGAACAACATTTTTTTTTAATTTCTCAAATTATTCTAAACTTCTTACTTGAATTTGGTTTAAATTGACTGGGCTATACTGCCGTCATAAGCAAAAACACTAGCTGCGTTCGGTATTTGCATCTCAGACGTGACGGATTTTTGGTCACGTGATTACAGATTAGTCTGAGCAAATTGGAATTAACGAACGATCCAGATCAAATCGATCAAATTTTTATAAATGGTTATAACCTTAAATATAACCAAAAATATCATGTACATATTGCAACTTACGCCCAGCTATAATTTTGACAAAATTTTCCTGTGATGTCCGAAATTTATATAATTTGTTGTCTTCAATATCAAATAATTCGATTCAATCTTTTTACATAAAAAAATTATTTTTGTAAACAAAACAATTACACAACATACGTCACAATCTCAGATTAATCTGTTTCGTCGATCAAAATGTACGGAGCAACCAGATTTACATCCGACTAGTCTGAGCGGAATTACCGAACGATTCAGATCTACCTCCCCTAGATCTAGATGGGTGGAATTAACGAACGATTTCGATCAAAAAGATTAATCCGACGTAAATACCGAACGCAGCTACAGTAAGGATATTTCACAGTCAAACGATAGAGGCTTATTGGAAGTGAAATAAGGTCTAGTCGTAATAATGCTAACAGTATATTGACATCTACGCTTGCGCACTTGCGCCGTAAAATAAGACAGACCTTAAGAAAGCTTGTTCTAGACTTTATTAGTGCAAAATAAAAGTAAAAGACTTATTGGAAGTGAAATAAGGTCTGGCACGAATAATGCTAGCATTATATTGACATCTACGCTTGCGCACTTGCGCTGTAAAATAAGGTCGACTTGACTAAAGCTTTTGCTAGACTTTATTAGAACACGAATAAAGTTATGCCACAGAAGGTGTAACTCTTCTGAGGTTATGCACTTATTTGTGTAACTTGGCCATACGGTCGGAGAGCGGGCATGCGAGGAAAACTTTGCGCTGTTGCCAATGCTACCTGTGAGTATGGAATTATAGGATTGAAATATTTTAGGCGGGTTTTTAAAATTATATCTACCCTGTTCTCCTTTTGAGAGGTCGACATCTTCGTCTCTTAAATTACGTAACGCTTTTTGACGTCGCTATTTGTTATAGAAATGTGCTTTTTGTACTACTGCATGGGCGCACCCAGGGGGGGGGGCGTTTCCCGGCCCCCCCTCTAAGCCTTAGATTTTTTTACATATTTTCCACATATTTCAGAAAAAAAACACAAAATAGCTTAAAATTAATATTCGACCTCATGAGGCTTCGGCCCCCCCCAAGAGGCCTCGGGCCCCCCCAAGACATATTCCTGGGTGCGCCACTGCTACTGTAATGTTTGTTGGCAATAAAAGATATTCTATTCTATTCAAGGGGTGAAGGGGATGTGTGTTAGAGTATATTTCAAAACGTATATTTCGTTAAATGTTTCTTACGAGTTTAGAATCATTTAAATTAAAAGTTAAATCTATCTAGACTTAATAAATATTTATGCTTAAAATAAATGAAAAAAAGACAACATTAGTATGTACTGCCGATTCGGCCACACTTTTTAAGTACTTACAAGTATATACAGGGTGTCCCATAACTTAGGGGCCATAGTGCAGCCGGTAATAGACGAGATTATTTCCGATAAAAAAGTTTATATAACATGGGGGTCAACACACATGGGAGTGGAGGGGAGAAGGGTTTTGCAAAAAAAGAAAATCTGTCCCAGCCAACTAAATGCCCAGCTAATTGTGATTCAAACTCTCTTTTTTTGGATAAAATTACAAGTTGGGGAGCGACAGGCTGTCAAAATAACCTCGAAAAATTTATAAAAAATAATAATTAAAATTTTTAAAAAATTTTTGCTTACTGATTCTTTTAAAAAATATCAATAATATTTTATTATTATGTCTCCCTAGAGACGTCATTTTCTTAACAAAAAATATTAAAAAAAAACATTGCGTTTAATATGGCATTTATAAAACTTTATACCAAAAAAATGTTTTTTCTAAAAAAAAATTTTTATTTAAAATTATTGCTTTTGTTCTACTACACGACTTTACTTAATTTCATATTTTTTCTGTATTTTTTTAAAAAGTTATTACCAAAAAAAGGTAAAAAAATTGACAACTTTGATGCTCTGTATCTCGACAAAGAATGAGTTCTGACCCATGCATTATATGAACTTTTCTATCAGACATGACCTCCTCTATCACCTGTTGGCATATGGCCCCTAAGTTATAAGACACCCTGTATAGTAATTTTGCGCCGAAACCTGGGGTACGTTCAGATTGAAACGTCGGGCGAGACGTCTTGCCGAGCGAATGACGTCATGGGTAAATCACCGGACGTCTTGCCTTTGTGAACGGTATGGATGTAATAAACATAACCTTAAAAAATATGTATTTTTTAAATTATTGATAAATTTGATCAGATTTAAAATCTGTTACAATTTATTTAGTAGAGTTAACATAAACACAAATAAGTGTTTTTTTTGTTTTGAAAAATGGAAATAGACAGTCTTTTGGAGTACCCGACTTTAGGTGGCTGACAGAGTTTTATTAGATAAATAAAGTTTTGTTTTAGATTTAAAAGTTGTGTTTTCTGTAAATTTATTTTCTTTGTTGTACAAGCAATACAGGTTTTAAGTTCCTCTGCTCAACACTTTCAATGGAAATAAATAACTTTGAAAATTAATAGTTATATGTACATACATGTGCAATATAATATAATATAATAGCGTATGACAGTGAGAATGCGAAAGAAGACAAATTCTCAAAGTGTTTGCTGGGGCGTTGAGAGATCTTCAATTACATTATATCAAACCTCTTTATATGGTTACATTATCAACTATTAAATAAAGAATACAAATAAACATAGTTTAAATGTATTTTATTTTAATTTGAAAGCACAAAGTAATATCTAGGTATAATATTATTTATATTCCTATAACAATTTGTCCAAATAAAAATCCATTCTCTACATTCTCCTAAGTTGAAACTAAACAGTCAAAATGAAATTCTGTTTGCATCTGAAAGAGTGTTTTCCTAAAAGGAGTGCCGCTGCAAGAGGATTCTGCTTGAAAAACTGCTTGATACTCTAAAAACAACTCACACTGCCAAGGGTTATTCCTAAGGCAATTGTCTTCATTGCATGGAGCGATGTGAAACCTGTAACCAATACAGTTTTGAGGGTCGATTTACACAGCAACATAACAAAAAATGGAATTTTAGGGTTAATTTTGGTATTTTCGTTTTTTTTTCTGCCAGCTGATTATGGTAAAATGGAGCTTTAAAACAAGGCATTAACTTTATCCATTGTGCTATGTTACTATGGGTAAATCATCATACATACCCTAGCAAAAATTCCACCAAGAAAAATACTCTGTCAATCTATGGGCACCTAAGCTCACACTAGGTACTATAGGTCATATCATTATTTTTGGGACAACTTTTTACAATTTTTTTTCGTTGGCCTATGCTATTTGTTATGGTAAACAGCTGATAACTGTCAAAAAGTTATCTCAAGAACTATGATATGGGGTTTATAGATATAGTATGCATGTGAGCTAATATAACTAAAAACAATATATTACCTTTCGTTTGATACCACACAAGCCATATTTTTACTTAAACTCTAATTTTTGAAATCTACTTCCACCCTTTTATTTGACTTGCATTCGGTGGATTTTGTTCATTTTTAAATGGGACCATCTCGACCGAAAACCCAGCCCAGGTACCAAATTTCATTCAAATCCGGCAAGCGGTTTTTGAGTTATGCGCGTTGGTCGTTACAGACAGACATACAGACAGACACACGGCGCGACAAAAAAGTTTCAAAATCATCTGAAGGGAAAAGATATATAAATTTTTTTTAAATTAGATCATTTTTTTTTTCTCGAAAAAGTTAGGATCACCATAGCTCACACTACTATAGTATAGTAGTAGTGTGAGCTAATAGGTAACTAAATTTAATGTTTTCTATACGGGATATGAAACAAACCCAACCACAACAAATTTGGCTTTTACAATCTTTTGAAAATAGGAACTTTTGTGATGTTTTTATGTGGGTTTCTTGTCAGAGGTAACCATGTTGAATGGTCTCCAGTTTATAAATGGGACTTAACCGAGGACTTAACCCTTCTAAAGAAACTTAGAACTCCTCTGTCAAAAGTCAAACAAGTGTTTTTTGTCTTCAAGAAAAAGTAAAATTTGATTATTTATTTATGGAAAATTCCAGTTTTATGTAATATGTTTTCGAAAATATAAAACAAAAAATTGGGGGGTTGGCTTATATACCTACTGCGCAAGTCGAGCGTTTTTCACCCACCTCATAGAGAAGGGTGTAAAAGGCGATTCGCCCGACGTTATTTTCGGCCAATATGAACGAGAGCAACTTTCACCCAGTATGTAATCTGAACGGAATTGCCCGACGTGCTATCTGAACGAACCCCTAGAGATTAAAATGTATTATGAAATTGGCAATCAGTTCTATATCTTGAAATCCCTTGCAACCCGTTATACCGCCCCAAGCACTGTTGCGATTTGTACAGAGAAATCTCGCTCGACCTCTTCGTTTCTACTTTGTAATTTAGAGATTGCAAAGGGTTTTAATAGATGGCGCTAATAGTCAAGCCGTAAATATTTTACCTCTAGCTTTCGGCGCAAACTAACTTTATATACTAGTTGCAAAAAGTAAGCAAAGAGTGTAGCGGGACGGGTACATACCTACTAATCTTATGTGACTTTTCTATGCAACTATTAAAATAAAAAAATTTTAAATTTTTTTCCAAAAATATATTTTTTTAATTACCTTCACTGTCCTCCTTTTGGAAGATCGAAATTGGTGTAAACCTAACCTTGGCCAATTAATCAAAAACGTGTTTTAACCTGTTCAGGCACGTCCAGGTTAGGACACGGTTTCGATCAAATGACCAAGGTTAGGTCAACACCAATTTGGCCGTCCCAAATCAAATTGAGGACAGGAGAGCTATAATTTTATTTTATTCAATAAATTCCAAAAAAAAATTGGCAACGTCGCGGTGCCGTGTCCATAGACGCTCTTCTCGTTTCTTACGACGGCGACGGTTTCTTGAAGTTTGTCAGCTGAGCTGTACCTTTTTTCAACTAACCATTTATCAGTCCATGTTTTTGGTGTTCTCTGTTTGTTTTCTTTGAGGGTGCGATCATGATTAACGCCGTGTGCACAAAATACAGTCAGCATCTTTTTATTTAAGACAATGACAGTTTTACTTTTAATAGGGCTGTCTAACAAAACATATGATCCAATCCAAGATGTCTTCCATAGGACAAACAAACGGATTTTCCATAAGCCGTAATGTTAACAAAAACGTAAATTTTACAAAAACGACAAGAGCTTTAGTCTCAAAAATTATTCAGTTTTAAGACGAATCCTTTGTGCATATGGCAAAAATGCGTTTTTCTTAAAAATATTAAACTAAAGGGAGTAAATCTGAAATAAAAGGGACCATGTTTTCTTTAAAAAAGTTGGTTCATGTTTTTGTTTATTTTGTTTTTTTTTAAACTTTTTTTCTAGTTTTTTTTACTTATTTTAAATTATTACAGGGGCGCACCAAGGGGGCGGGGGGCGGTGCCATATATTTCATGAATAAACAAAAAAAATAGCATAAAGTACGACATCATGAGACCTGGGGCACCACTGATTAATATGATTTTATTGAATATGAAATTTTTTGACCAATGAATCAATGAACTATCAGCTCAAGGTAGGGGAAAGTGGATAAGTAGTTCTATTCGAAGAGCTCATTTCAAGGCTCACTTAACAGAGGAGAAATTGAAATAGACTAAACATTTCTCATCAGATTCAGGTTTTCTATTAGGACCTTTTGTAATATGTTTATTTAAAAATAAATAAGTAAACATTATATAAAACAAAACTTGCAAAATTAAAATACAGTTTTTCCTTGTCATTGGCCTCACACACCAACCGAACCGAACCGAACCGAACCATATGTTTTTCCATGAATTATAATACATAGGGCTTAAGTACAGTCAAACTTAAGGCTCATTAGCTCACAACAGTACTGTTCAAATTTTACAACAGGGCCAGAGAGGACATGACAGGACCCAATATTCTCTGTTGTATTACTACTGTTACTATTACTTTTATTACTGTTTTTTTGTAGCAATATTCGCTCAATTATGTATCTAAAAGTTTACGCAAATAAATATATACTCTACTACAATTGGGTATAACAGAATATGACAGGACCCATCAGGGCTTAAAGTTTTTTTGATAGAAATTGAAAAAAAAATCTGAGAGAACTTATTTGTTTTGCTTGTGGTCGTCAAAGTCAACAAATATAACTTTTTTGGTTATCTATTTTTTGATGCCATAAAAAAATTTTTGCTGAGAACAGTACTGTAGAAATTTCTGACTTTGAAACATTATCGCTTATTTTATATTTAAATTCTGATTCTGATTTGGAATAGTGTTTTGAGAAAAGTTTCTGTCCCAAAATGATTTTATGTAGTGAAAAATTTATGAACAATTGGGGTGCCCTGCCGCCAAAGTTTCTACATTGGAAGATTTTCAGTGCGACTGACCATAGAACTACAAACCATGAACAAACGATAAATTAGTGATTATTTAATTTTTTCAAAAATGTTATTTTCTACAATGTATTTTGAGTTGGATTTGAGCTAAGCTTTGCAATTTGTTTTGTTAAAAATTATTATTTAAAAATAGGATTAGGCCCTGTTTATATTATATTTTTTGTAAATTGAAGTTTTTAAATTACCTAAGCAAAATGACTTAATAAAAGTTAAATTAATATTATTTGTAGTTTCCACAAATGAACTTTAGCTCGACTCATATTAATGTAGTACATATTCATTCCTTTGTTACAATAAGTATATAAGCATTAATATTTTTTGAAATTAAAACAGTATTATATTCTACTTTTTAATAAAAATGTTGTTCATATGAAAATCTCACATTTTTTATGGTGGACACATAGATCTTTTAAAAAATATAAAGTTCCTAACTGATTTAACCGCAGAGGCTTTGGGAATTTCAACAAAAACAGTATTGAGACAGACTCTTTATGAGTGAATTAAAAAATATATTTTAGACACAATATTTAAACTAGAAATAGCTATATTGAGGGTATTACTAATTACTAAGTTTAAAATGTTGCAGTAGAACTGCTCATAGGATTAAGTTCAAATCAAAAGATGAAAATTATTATACTAAGCTTTATTTGTATGGTTTTGTAAAGTTATTTTCTTAAAATAAAATAAAACCAATCGAAAAACTAAAAATCTAACTAAAAAAGTAACTAAGCAAAAATAATTTATTCTCATCGTCCAAAAAACTCCATCTCGTGAACTGCCATCTTCAGTTATGACGAGAGGAACGACACCAATTTAGCTCATTTTCTCAGTCTTCTTGTTTTATAAATCTTTTTTAACAGTAGTTTTTCAAACTTTTTGAATTAGTTTTTTAAAGGCGTTGTTTTGAAAGGCATCAAAGAGTCTTCATACTTTTTGTCATTACTGTGTTTCTTGAAATTCTGCTCTATAGTTATCACGGATGGGACTGAAGATCGAAAAAAGCGTGGAATTTTCGAATGAACAGTTTATCTTTGTCGCCAATTTTCTTGACTATTTTTCTGAGAATATCTGAATACTTCTAAATATCTACTTTACAAAATATTTGGACTACTTGACAAAAATTTTTTGTTTTGAAAGTTTACTTTCATTGTCAATTTAAGCTTTGACAGACAGACAGGCTTGCAACTGCCAACTGCAATCTGGGGCCAACAATGATTTTCGAAGCTATTTTCTGTCTTCTTTATAGCAGAAAAATAAAAAAGGATAGCAAAGGGACTTGGGGTATTGCAAGGACTATAGTACTGTGTTTTTGCTTATGACGGCATTATAGATCCAGGGCACGGATTAGATTTGGCCTTTGATTAATAATCAAAAATGATTTGACCAAAGTTAAAGTGGCAAATCCAAAATGGCCGTCGCCCGGTAATCGTTTCAGTTTGACATTTTGTTCTCAGGTTTGGAAATCTCAAAGTGCTTGTCAACTACTGTTATTGTTTATTTGTGTTTTTGCTAGTTTTTTAAGTGAATTAGACTAGGAAAAGCACGAGAATTTATTTATTTTTTAACAAACATTACAACAACTGAGAGTCTCTGCCATTTTGATCAGGCCGCGATAAAATCATAGTTTGATTAGGCTGCCTAATGGCTGATCCGCAGTTTCATTTCTTGCCGCTCACTTCTATGATTCTCTCTCTCAATAAGGGAGATGGAAATAATAAATTTGAATTTCACAGATTTTGCCGCCAAGAAAGTCGGATCTTGGCCAACTTCTTGGCGGCTTTTTTTGAGGACGCCGAAGATTTAACCACACTTTTTCTTTATTTTAATTTATGACAAAAAAACCAGCGATTAAATTTGAGGAGGCCAAGAAATACAATTAACAAAGCAGTGGTATTGTTGTACATACATTAGTAAGACGGAGACTGTAGCGTCTAGGGATAAAAAATTTTAGATCCATTCTCTAAACACCCCTAGAAAATGGGAGTATAAGAATTCGTCCTGCTATTGGTTGACTGTGAACATCTGCCCGCCAATAAATAGATTTCTATCGTCTATTCTTATTTTTTATTTGATTTTCCGTGTAAACCAAGCTTTACTAGGACTCAGCGCAGGCGCAGCCGTGGAATAAAATCTGTGTATCCGATTTATACACAAATAGTCAATTTTTCACAAAAACAGTTACAGTTTCTTAAAAAAGCCATGAGTTTTTCTTTTTTTTAATATTCATAAAATAGCAAACATTATGCCGCCCTTCAAAAATAATCCAGTTTTTTTATGCCAAACTGCGGACGACAAAAAAAACGGCTGGCTATTTTGCTTTTTTTTACGCTAGCGGCAAGAAGTGAAACTGTGGATCAGGCTTAACGAGTGGCCCACGAGTGCCCTTCAATTTTAGCCAAATTTTTAGCTTTTGCAATAGTAATGTCACGTACGCATGGTGTATTCGCTTTTTTAATTTTAGTTCGTTGTAAAATTCAATCTATAGTTGTTCTACAATTCTGCTCGAGGGTCGGCATAGGAAACGTCACGTGATCACTTGATAAGAACAGAACGAATACAGCAACAAAAGAGGTTATTTAGAAAGAACGTCACTGAATGCCGCCATTTAGGCAATTTTAATAAGGCTACTGGATCACTCAACAACTACAGATAATTTAAATATAAATTAATCTTATCATAATAAACATCCAGGCCCAAAGTGGCCCGACTGCCAGGCAACCCAGGGCGCCAGTGGCGTAGCGGGGGGTGGGGGGGGGTTGTCCCCGCCCCCCCCCCCCGCCCCGAGGGTACTGGGGCAGGCAACGGCAAATTGAGAGGGCGGCAAAGCTGTCCTATGACGACCTTTTTTTTTTGTTTTTGGTCGCAAAAGTAAAGACATGGTGACTGATGACTTTTTTTTTTGTTATCTGTCGACCCCCCCGCCCCTTCAGGCACGCTACGCCGCTGCAGGGCGCCGGCCGGCTGCAGGGGCCCAGACGGCAATCTCCGCCCAGGCTAGTCCGGCCCTGAACGAGGACCATCTTTGAACGTTCTTACGAAGACATAGCGCAGTCATTAAAAAGTCCCAGAATTTTTGGAAAAAGAGATGCTTGCTAGTATTATATTTTACTTTTCTTTTTACTTTTTATTCTTATTTTCTAGGAATTCTGTCTGCATAATCATATTTTTTTAACTGTCTCTTGACTAGTTGTAAAATGCATTATAATCCCAGTCAAAATATAATTTTGTATTTTAAAAGACTTGAATACCCAAGCAAAATACAGGTAGACGTAGTATCTTAAAAGTTTTATTCAGTATTTCCACTCCCCGTGGAGAGTGGCGAAGTTTCTCTACAATGTTTTTCGGAAAATGTCGAAGTTAAATTCTTCCAAGGAAATATTTTCAGTAATAGCAAATTTGTTGAATATTGTATGTAGTTACCGAGGGAGGTACGTCGAACTTATTATGAATTATGCGGTTCCCTTTTAATAAAACATTATTCCTAAGAATTTAATTAAAGTCAGTCTGGTAGGTTTGAAGTTTTCACAGTAGGCACGCGCAGGCTTATAACAGCAAATAAATATTATTCCCCAGTCACTTATGCACATTTTGAATATAGTAGAAAGGTTTTTTTGTCATAAATTAAAACAAAAAAAAAGTGTGGTTAAATCTTCGGCGTCCTCAAAAAAAGCCGCCAACAAGTTGGCCAAGATCCGACTTTCTTGGCGGCAAAATCTGTGAAATTCAAATTTATTATTTCCATCTCCCTTATTGAGAGAGAGAGAAGCATAGAAGTGAGCGGCAAGAAATGAAACTGCGGATCAGCCATTAGGCAGCCTAATCAAACTATGATTTTATCGCGGCCTGATCAAAATGGCAGAGACTGTCAGTTGTTGTAATGTTTGTTAAAAAATAAATAAATTCTTGTGCTTTTCCTAGTCTAATTCACCTACAAAACTAGCAGAAAGGAGTATTAAATATAACCACGAGAATGAAACCTTCATGAAAACAAATCTGACAAACTGAGCAGTGAGCACAGATAGTTATCATGACCATATTTGTTGTGACTAAACTTGTGACTGACCAACGACCATATTTGTTGTGACTAAACTTGTGACTGACCAACTTGAGTAAACTTACGGGGCATACTTTCCTGACACGATAACTGAGGTAAACATAATTTTGCCAGATTTCAAAATTTTAGAGGTCTTATTGAGTTTCTAGAACATGAGCTCAGCATGTGCTTGGCTGGGTCCAACAGACCAAAATTTTATTAAGGCAGACAAGCGCGGATCTGTGCCAAAATCTAGGGGGGGTAACGGTCGACGGAAACACTAATTATGTAATAATTTTTTTTCTAAGGGGGGGTAATTATGCGCTTAGCCCGATATTTATAAACTAAAAGTCCCTGTTTTCTTTCTTCTAGGGGGAGGGGTAATTACCACGTTACTCCCCTCAAATCCGCGCCTGAAGGCAGACTTCTGATGATTGGCTGCATTTACCTAAAATGAAATTTTACAAAATACAGAAATACCAAATGAAAAAAAGTTTTAGGCTCGATTGATTTTGACAGTTATTTGGGGAAACACATCCTTCAAATAAATCCAGGACCTTTAGTTTTCAGACGAAGCGCTCGCTGTGTACAGGGTGTCTCATTTTATTTTTTCCCACCCTTTTAGACCATTTATAATTGATATAGGAATATACAAGAAATTGTGTTCGAATTCGCGAAATTTTTACTTTTAAATTGCATCTTGACTTTATTCCTGATGCTTACCATATTTGACAGCCCTCATAGATTAGGTTTGGAACATATTTTCCAAAAATACCCGATATGCCGTAGTTTAGAGCTATAGTTTCTGAGATTAGCAATTATAACAGTACCACTCTTGTGTTAATTTTAGTATCCTTATTCCAAATTATGTTAGTCCCCATGTATCAACAGTGACTTTGTTGTCGTTACCGGTTGTCATTTTGAGCGTCATTAAAAAAAAATAGTTGTCATTGTCACTGTTTATACATGGGGACCAACATAGTTCGAAATAAGGACACTGAAATTAACACAAAAGTGGTAATGTTATTTTTTTATCATTTAAAAATGTATCGCTAATATTTCAGAAACTATTTATCAAAACTGCGACATATGGGGTATTTTTGGAAAGTATATTCCAAGCCTAATCTATTAATAAAATAATATAAGGAGCATCCAATTTACAAAAACTATAAATTTGAGCGCCTGTCAAATACGGTAAGCATCAAGTCAAATGCAATTTAAAAGTAAAAATTTCGCGAATTCGAACCCAATTTCTTTTATATTCCCACAACAATTATTAATGGTCTAAAATGGTGGGAAAAAATATAATGAGACACCCTGTACACAAAAACACTGGACTGGAATTAAATTTATTTTTCGTATATAAGTAGAGTTTCTAATTGCTACCGGCAAAAACATTATTTCCAAAAACTGTATTTCGAAACGCATTTATTTTCCAAAAAGATTAATTAGCAAAACGATTTTTTTTTAAATATAAATTCCTAGTCCCTTATAATATTTTCTAAATTTTTTCCAAAAGTTGAGATTAGTACATGTACCGCCGCCGTTGGGGTTACACTTTTTGTATACAGTCGAACTTTGATAACTCGAATAACCATGTGTCACATAAAAATTTCGACTTATCGAGACTTCGACTTTTCAAATAATATACAAACATTTTTCCGGCGCTTTCGTATTTCTTGTGATTCAAAATTTACGTGTTTTATTTCCAAAAACTGTATTTCGAAACGCATTTATTTTCCAAAAAGATTAATTAGCAAAACGATTTTTTTTAAATATAAATTCCTAGTCCCTTATAATATTTTCTAAATTTTTTCCAAAAGTTGAGATTAGTACATGTACCGCCGCCGTTGGGGCTACACTTTTTGTATACAGTGATAACTCGAATAACCATGTGTCACATAAAAATTTCGACTTATCGAGACTTCGACTTTTCAAATAATATACAAACATTTTTGCGGCGTTTTCGTATTTCTTGCGATTCAAAATTTACGTGTTTTTTTTAAAGGAAAAATTGGTATAGTTGCAATAATTCTGATACAACCCAGTCTATATTAAAAACGTTCACCTCTAATCTAATAGATGTGAATACATAATTTTTGTTCTTATGCACAATATGTATGAATGTACATAATTTATTTTCACGAAAAAAAGTCGTTTCTTGTGACATAGCAATGTACAGCGTGTCCCATTTTCGTTGTGATTAAGTGGGAAACTCGATTATTATTAAAGATATTGATTTTCTGATTGCACCTTACCGTGCTTTTGCTTTGAGCCCTTAAAAATGGCGTAATCAGTTTTTTGCTATACCCCGTAGTTTCGCTAATACAGGGAGTTTTTGAAAAAATTGTATTTTTAATAATCCCTTGTATCTCGCTTATTTTGCGAGACATTTTTATTCTGTAAAAACCTTTTCATGGCAACTTTTTTAAAAGAAAATAATGACGTTGTCAACTTTTTAAAATATTGTTTAGTTTTTGAGATATGGTATTTATCATAAAAAAATTAAATACGTACCTGGATTTTTTTTATTACTATTTTGATTGGTTTCATGCTAGTATTATCATAAAATAATAAGAATTTTAAAAAATTTTGTTTTAAGGTAAAAAAAATATATTTAAAAAAAAATAGTCCGAACCTGGATATTTCCAACATAAATATAAATTAAAAATTGCTAGTTAAACAATTTTTAGTTTAACTGTTTTGATACTTAGCATATTAAAATGGTTTTACGTTAATTTACAGATTTATTTGAAACAAAGTCTACGAAAAATACAAAAAAAATCAAATTACAAAAAATAACTAATTTTTCTGATTACCATTATGTGTAAGACATTGTTGGCATTTTTGAGTAATTTTTCATAACGCATTTTGTATAAAAATATTTCTGCCATTTAAATATTGGGATTTTGTTGCTTGAATGAAGCAGTCAAACATATCACATTTTTCAAAATCTGGATATGGTAGATTTCTAGCCAGTTGTAAGCCATTCACAAAAATGACAAGTTAAATGACAATGTCAATTCCACGCTTTTGTTTTGTAAATTTCACGACCTGCTGTGCTACCATCAAATAATTAGTATGATATTATTTTTGTAACTTTTTAACGTTTTTTACTTTATTTATAAATCTTTTAATTATCATTTCAAAACAGATAAACTAAAAATCGTTCAACTAGTGTGTCTTGCAATTTTTAATTTATAATTACGTTGGAAGTTTCCAGGTGCGGACTATAATTTTTTTTTCAAATTTCAAATAACCCTTAATCAAAAAAATATTAAAGTTTTATCATTTTAAGGTAATAATAGCATGGAACCAATCAAAATAGTAATAAAAAAAATCCAGGTCCGTATTTCATTTTTTTATGATAAATACCATATCTCAAAAACTAAATCATATTTTAAAAAAATGACAACGTCATTATTTTGCTCTAAAAAAGTTGCCATAAAAAGGTTTTACGGAATAAAAATATCTTGCAAAATAAGCGAGATACAAGGAATTAATTAAAATGCAATTTTTTCAAAAACTCCCTGTATTAGCGAAACCACGGGGTATAGCAAAAATCTGATTACACCATTTTTAAGGGCTCCAAAAAAGAGCACGATAAGGTGCAATCAGAAAATCGATATATTTAATAATAACCGAGTTTCCCATTTAATCCCATCGAAAATGGGACACGCTGTACACACAACCCCTAAACGTATAGCAAATCGAATACAAGTTACACTGAATTGCGTCTTTAAAACATTCCAATGCAAACAAACAATTTTAACAGGTTGTAGAACTCGTAAAAATAAGTAATTTTACCAAAAATCATTTGTATAAAAGTTCCAGAATAAAGAAGTTATTAACAATTCGAAAAATGTAAAATTTAAATACTTTCCGCGTACAAACGACATGCTGCGGCTGCATTTTGTTGGCACTCCCCGTAAGTTAATATTATGTCCACTAGTTCATTGTTTTTATCAATGTTCATTTGAACATTGATAAAAAGTCCGTTTTTACAGTTTTTAAATTTTACATTTTTAGAATTGTTAATAACTTCTTTATTCTGCAACTTTTATGTAGATGATTTTTGGTACGATTACTTATTTTTCCGTGTTTTACAACCTGTTAAAATAAATGACTCAACTTTGAGAACACCCTGTATATTTCTTACTCTTGACGCCATTGCCAACAGTTTGGTCCGACTTATCAAAGATTTCGAGTTATCGAAGTGCGATGCGATGAATATATACCAGGATCCCCGAAATTGGACTGGGGAGTTAATTTAAAACAAAAATGATTTTTTTTTCCAAAATACTATTTTTAAAACAGCTGCTTTTGAAATAGCAACTTACAAGACATAGGTAACGCAGTTGGAAAACTAGGGTTTGGGTGTTTCGCTTGGAAATCACCTAAGAGTGACCTTTATTTTGAATCAGGAAAAATCTTACTTCCTTCCTTAGTTATTTTAAAAAGATAAGTATAAAAAAAATGTCGGGCCTCTTTTATTTTGGGTCATCAAATTTTTTGGTATGTTTTTGCAGTCAGTTGCACAAAGGTTAAAGCCGACCATCGGCATATCCTTTAAAGAAAGTGACATGGGCGGCGGTAGATATACTCATGAAAATTATTTCATTTAATTATGGCGTAAACTAAAGAAATAAAAATAGATAATAAAACTTTCTATTCCTATACCTACAGAAACGACACTGATTTATTTTCTAACTCTGCATACTGCCGACTAAAGAGGTCCCGCAAAGAACACCTGAAAGCAATTAAAAGCGGATCTCAAAAAAATCTACCAATCAGATGCCGTCTAGCCACCTGCGCTGGGTCGGAAAACAAACACTTTGTGATCGGCCCGCAAAGAGCGCGCCTTTTCTCTGTGGGTAGGGTTGAAATTATACCAGGAAGATTTTATATGCATTTGGATAACTTTTGAAGGGCAGATATAGCAAAATTTCATGAAATCGATAGAACCCCGTATTACGAGCATTTCAGGTGACTTTGCAAAAACCATAATCAAATTTCCAAAGCTTCAGTTGCGAGAACTGCTATTAAAAAGCAGCTAGTTAAAAGCTGGCATGCCAAAAGCTGCTTTTACTCCTATTTGGAAAAAACAATTTTGGTTGTAAAAAAGTTGTTTGTTTTAAAGCGTTGTTGTCGGATGAAACAATCACTCGTATTCTTGCGTTCTACTCAATATCCTCCCAATGTATAAAGCGTGGCGATGGGGTACTTTGGCCTGGCGCGTGGACCAAGTGAAAGAGTCTGGTAGTCACGCCTAAATCGTGGCGTTTGGCAACCCTAGGTTCATATAAGTCTCCATCTGCTCTGGTACTTCGCGGAAAGTAGTTCTCAAGAATACTAATGATAATTTAATATTTTTTGCAGAACGGGGTACCAAACAATCCAGATCCGACGTCCAATTTGGCAGTAGGCTCAGCCGCCATGCGCCTAACTTTGACCAGAATGGTTTCGACACCATGTGGCACAACAGCCACAACTAACCATCAGTTGACAGCGAACCAGCAAAATTTGGCAGCCATGTTGTTAGGAAACATAGCTACGCAGCAACACAGGCGCCTGGAGAGAACACAGTCTGCGCCTGCGCCTACAGTTACTCTACCCGTTGCTGCGGTGACTGCCACTACAGTTAATGCTTCAAGGTACAGATTTTGACATCTATGACAGTAATTCCTAATTTTTTTTTCCAAAATTTTATTGTAATCTCATATTGGGCAGTTTTCGGTTTTCTGACAGCCTTTATCCGCTTAATCTCGTTTCCGCTGAAAGATTTTGAAAACTCGATTTATTTTAGCGCCACGAATGTTATAAACCGGGTGACGGCGGCTTTTATTTAGAAACCTGACAAAAATTTGTTTTTATTTGTTACAGGTATAAAACGGAACTTTGTAGACCCTTCGAAGAGTTTGGAGTATGTAAATATGGCGACAAATGTCAATTTGCCCACGGCATGAACGAACTCAGAAACTTAGCCAGACATCCGAAATACAAAACAGAACTCTGTCGTACATACCACACAGTAGGCTTCTGCCCTTACGGACCTCGATGTCATTTCGTACACAATCAAGACGAAGTCCTGCAACAACAGCAAAAACCGGTAAGATCGCCTGTTACACCGCCAGCGTTGCCGATTTTAAGTAGAGCGAACTCCATAACTGCACCCATCCGTTCCAGACCTGCCGCATTGAGTCCTTCCTTGTCTTTGGATAGTGCCAGCTCACCCTGTAGTCTTAGTCAAAGCCCCACCTCATCGATAAGTTCGTTCTTTAACAGCGAACCTGAGTTGCACTCACCGGGACCCTTTGATGACCAAAGATTGCCAGTTTTCAATAGGCTTCTTGCCTTTAACGCGCTACTTTAAAAATGGTTAATTGCTAGAGATGTTCGAAACTTTTTTTTGCGCCAAAATGTTGAGTTTGAAGGGTTGTTTTGGTAAGCTCTGTGTCAACTTGCCGTGCGCAGAAATCAACACAAAGTTGACATCTCGGAATAAATTATATTCTTGAGATTATATTTCCAAAAATATAAAATTTAAGGTAGGTAGGCACCCCTTGACCAAAATTAATTGCTTAGCTACTTTTTAATTATATTTTTTTCAATTACGGGCTAAATTATATTACTACAGTTGACACAGGCTCTATTCAAGTTACTACTTAATTGACAAAACAAAAAAAAAACAGCTACATAGCTTTAAAAGTTTGTACATTTTAAATTTTGATTTTTTTATGAACTCAACTTTTTGGTTGAAGTACCTATTTAAAGGAAATGGCTGTACTTTTATTGAGAATCCTTGATTTTTGTTTTTGATTGAATTATGTTTTAAGTTAAAACAAATTGGTTTTCCATTGTTTTTAGTTTAAATCAATTAGAAATGTTGCTCAAAAATAAGATGATTTAATTTAGACAATACCTACTAAGACTATTTTTTTGGCTTTTAAATATTTTCAATGATTTACACAACAAAGCTTTACTGTGTATATTTACCAAAAATAAAAGGTAAGGTTTCTCTGGTACAAAAATATTCAAATATAAAAAGTGCTAATATATTGGTAAAAACATTTTACTCAGAGACAGTTTAACCTATTTGAATAAAAAACAAGTGTCTTATTTATTTTTCAAGATAATAAAAATATTCTCGCCATGAGATGGCGGGAAGTGATTTTGATAATGTGTGATTTAAAAATAAATATTAAATTTATTCTAGAATTAGTTAGAAAACGTGTTTTTTATATAATGTTGATAATATTCTTTGTGAACGTGCAAGTTTAGGTTTAAGTTATTTTTCATGCCATCGGTCTCGAAATTAGATATTCTTTTTCTTAACATTCCTATGTGATTTTCAAATTTATTTATTTTTTCTGTTTTTTTTTTTCATTTAGTGAAGGTTAAATGATTTGTTTTATTAACTCCCTAATAAAATTTTCATATTATTTCAGTTAATAGTTTTTTTTTCCGTTTTTGAAAATACAGTGCCAACACTGTCAACCTCCTAGTAGGGACGCTATTTTTTTTGTGTTTTATAAGTATTTTTTATCTGTTTTACATTCTAAATATGATTCTAATT
This sequence comes from Aspidapion aeneum, assembly GCA_963576565.1. Classification (NCBI taxonomy): domain Eukaryota; kingdom Metazoa; phylum Arthropoda; class Insecta; order Coleoptera; family Brentidae; genus Aspidapion; species Aspidapion aeneum. Next base: position 116,535,596 of record OY755039.1, read on the forward strand.
CAGACATGTAAGGTTTGTTATAGATAAATCAAATGTAAATACAATAAAAATTTAGTTTTGATGCTCTGGGGATAGCTATAAAATAAAAACAAATCATTTTACTAATAAGTTTTTCTCCATATGATAAGTATAATTTTTGTGTGCCTTATAGTGTGGAGACCGATGCCAGAATATTTTTTTTGTTATTTAATTTTCATTTATTTAATTTTGTGTGTTTCTCATTTCAGCCAGCGTTTATGTTTTTGTGGTTATTTTATTATATTTATATGTAACTTATTATTTATATTACTTTTGCAATATTCATTTGAGACGATTGTGCTTATCAATGTTTAAGTTTCCTGCTTATTTAAAAGAATTTTTTATTACTTTTATACTACACTTAATATAAATATTGGCAATTTGAATGTTGTGGGCACATAAAGGCTCGTTTTGCCTCAAGAACTAAACTCAAATCTGATTTTTATGACTAGAGAAGTTAACAAACAGCTGTCAAATCTTTAAAAGTCACATTTGAGATTTTCCTTAGCTTAGTACTTGAGACACGCAATACCTGTATATTATTATTTATATTTTGTAGCTACTGTATCTCCTATGATTATATTTTGTTCTGCAAAAAATTGACATGTTTTAATTTTTTCACCTAATGCCCTATTTTTTACAGCTGTCCTTGCTTAAAAAACAATATAGTACATTTATAAATAAATAATGCGAAAAATCTGGATTTTTGATCCCGGCTCACCCCTCGTAACGCATTTTCAAGATAAAGAAACATTGAGTGTAATGCAAGGCCAAACGCCCCCTCCCCCCCTAAAGCGTTACGTAATTTAAGAACAGTCCCTAAACGTAAACAACACTTTTTTCCTGCTATAGCATCTATAGAGCAAATTTTGGACTACCAATTTTTCATCTTTAGATTAAGATAGTTGCCAAACCAAAGATTCTAGGCGTCCTCCTATACCGTCTACTACACCTTTGCCGTGGTTTGTGCAATGTAAAATTAACATTCTTCTTCTTCCATGTAAAATTAACATAAAATTTGGCTTTTAAAAATGGAAGTAAGTATTTATTTTTGAATTCCGATGATGGTCCATCACTAAAAATTATCACATCTTCCTTTTGACCTTCTGTAAAAATTATCTCAAACAACTTATTAACAAATACAAATATGGTATTTTTAGTCTTTTCTTTTGTGTCCGAGCTTATCAAAAAGTTTTCGCTTATAAGAGAGGTTCTTATAAACATAGGTGTAAAAATGTATAGATTTCAAGATACGTCAAACCTTTTTGTAAATATAATTTTTTCATAAGAATGTTACCATGTACTAAGTAAATTTTACACAACTTTGTTGAAATTGGAAAGTAGTGTTATTTGTAGAAGTAAGGGCCAATTTAGGCCTAACTGGAATAACATTATTAGGTCTAGTGGCATTCCGCAGATGAACACAACGAATAATATAATTATTTAGTTTTTTATTTACGCCATTGACTATACAAACTATTCCTTTTAGAATTACTCAAAGAATAGACATTTAAGGCGAAAACTGAATAAACAAAATTATTACTTAGAAAATATTGCATTTTATTGCAAAAGTTAAAATATTCGTTACGTGTGTGACAGATTTATTTCTGTTGATAAAAAAAAACTTATAACATGCAAATTTTTTAAATTTTGTTTCTGGTATCTCATACATGTGTTGGCTTTTGACAAGAAAAATTACAGTAATACATTTTTATTTCTGTTTTCGTTACGTGTGTGACAACAGTTTATCATACCATGTATTTTTAGGCTAAACCAAGTACAAACAAGCGAACTTTTTTTTAATTTAGTCGGTTTAGAACGTTTTTCTACGTTGTCCGACGCCTATTCTCCACCTCCTTCGATCCTGACAATCATCTTCTGTCAGATTTTTTTTGACTCATTGATCTTTGAATTGACTGTTGCCATTCTAGTTTAGGACGCCCTCTTTTTCTGCGCCCTATTGGTTGCCATTCTAGGACCTGCTTTGGTAATCTTTCGTCGTTCATCCGTTGTACCTGGCCGTACCATATCAGTTGTCTTTTAGTGATGTCATCCGTTATGCTTCCTTCGATTCCCATTCTTTCTTTTATGATCTCATTTCTTATGTGATCTCTTCTAGATATTCTCATTGATCTTCTTATTGCATCCATTTCGACACTTTCCATTTTTGTTTTGTATTTTTCTGTTACGCGACAAGTCTCTATTCCATACAACAGCGTGCTTTTCACCATTGTTTCATATATGTTAAATTTTACATTCTTTTTTATCTCTCTGCTCTATAAAATACTGTTAAGACATCCAATAACCTTTTTTGCTTTTACTATTCTTTTTTCCAGTTCTTTACAGTCTGTTCCTGTCTTATCAAATGTGACACCCAAGTATACATACTCATTGCATGGAGATATTACTTGTCCATTGTCTAGTTCTAACTCACTGGATTCGTTTCCAATACATAAGTACTGTGTCTTGTCCACGTTCACTGTTAATCCCCACTTTTGGTATTCTTCCATTAACTTTCTCATCATATACTCCATATCCTCTTTATCATTAGCTACAATTACTTGGTCGTCAGCAAACTGTAGTGTGTATATGGTAAATCGGTCGTTAAGTTGTATTCCCATGCCGTGCACTTTCTGTTTCCAGTTTTTTAGAGCTACTGCGATATATATTTTAAAACGAGTTGGAGAAATACAACATCCCTGTCTTAAGCCTTTTGTTACCAGGAATTCTTTTGAAAGTCGATTTCCAATTTTAATTTTAGATTTTGACCCTTTGTATAGTTCTTTTATCGCTTTTATGTATGTATGATTGATATTAGTCTGCTCTAGCACTGTCCATAATTTTTTTACTGGAACGGTATCATATGCTTTTTGTAGGTCCACAAAGGTAACATGAGTCTCTATATTTCTGGCGCTCCTTTTCTCAATTACTTGTTTAAGACAAAAAACATTATCACTACAAGATCTGCCTGCACGAAACCTACTTTGCTCTTCTTCTTCTTGTTCATGAAAATCCTTCTCTATTAGATCTCTAAGAATCCTACCGTACAATCTACTGAGAGTACTGGTTACTGAAATTCCTCTGTAATTGTTGCAATCCAGCTTGTTTCCTTTTTTGTGTATTGAGGATATGAATGCAATTTTCCAATCATCAGGTACTGGATGTCCGTTTATGCATTGATTGATAATATATGTGAGATTTTCGATTAGTTTCTCTGATCCATATTTGAGCATTTCAGCATATATTCCTCCAGGTCCGCTAGCTTTTCCGGATTTAAGCTTTTTAATACTATTTTTTATCATTTCTTTTTCGATGATTACTTCCTCTCCGTGTACTTCTATGTCTCTCCTCGGAGAGGCTGCCAGATATTCGGGTCTCGTTTCCTGCAGCAGTCCCTTGTAGTGTTCTGTCCATTGTTCTGGTTTGATGATCTGGATGTTTACTTTTTCTTTTGTTGGGTTTTTTACTGTAGAAATGAATTTCCATACTTCAGAACTCTGCCTACCTCCTACGTGTGTATTGATATCGTGGCATTTCCGCTCGAACAGTTCATTTTTTTCTGTGCGTATCAAATTTCTTAGCTGTCTTCTGATTTCCCTGTAGATTTCTAGGTCTCTTTGTTCTTTAGTACTGAGCCATTTCAAGTATGTGCGTTTTTTCTCTTTGACCATTTCCTGTATTTTCTCCGTCCACCACATCTTCCTATTATTTCTATTATCTTGGTATCCAACAGCTTCGTTGCTTGCTTCCTTCAAGCTTTTTATTATGTCTGTATATATCTCTTCAAATGAGTGATTTGTGTTTATTAATTTTTGATCTAATCGGTTCTGATACAATCTTTGAGTACTTTCGATTTCTAGACTTCTAAAGTTATATTTTTGGTTGTCTTCGATGCACTCTAGGTTTTCATTTTCTCTAATACTTTCGTCCTTATTTGTTTTTCTTAAAGGGAATAATATTTTTGCTTTTACCAGATGGTGGTCAGATCCACAGGTAACACCACGAAGTGCTCGCACATCATACCACTTTAATTGCGAGTGTTGTCCACCTATAGCATAATCAATGATTGATTTAAGATTTCTTGTTGGCTGAATCCAGGTATATCGATGAATATCCATATGTTTAAAAAAACCATTATTTATTTTTAGGTTGTGGGTTTCACACAATTGCATCAGTCTTAAGCCATTATCATTTGTTAATTCCTCTCCAAATGGTCCTATCACTTTGCTCTGGGTTTGTCTACCAGTTCGGCTATTAAAATCGCCAAGCATAATTATTTCTCTGGTATTACCGATTTTGGTGATAGTCTCATCAAGTTGGTCAAAGAACAGTTGTTTTGTAGCTACTTTTTCGTCATCTGATGGTGCGTAGACTGCTATTATGCTTATATTATGACCAAGCATCTTCATGTTCACTCGAAGCAGTGGCGTATATAGAAAAAAGTTTCGGGGTGGGCCCGAGGCAGTTTGGGGGGGCCCGAGACCCATGAGGCCGTATTTTATGCTATTTTATGTTTGTATTCAGGAAATATGTGGAAAATATCTAAAAAAATCTTAGCTTCGGGGGGGGCCCGGGCCCCCCAGGCCCCCCCCCTTATATACGCCACTGACTCGAAGTATGTTTTCACTAATGCAACTCTTCTTTCTTTTGGGACTCCAGTGAATATATGGACGAAATTGCCGACACTATTCGTACCTGTTCCTTTCTTTTTTGTCTCTGTAAGTGCAATGATATCGATCTTACAATTCTGCACTTCGGTTGCAATAAGGTCCAATTTTTGATTCACTCCCTGTACGTTCCATGTAGCTATATTCATAGTCCTTTGTCTTTGCTTTTTTCGTCTTTGAGAATTTCCATCTATTGCTCCACAGCTTTGTTTAGGCTTTTTGGTAATTGCTTTGTTTTACAAGTATTAGAGAACCAGTCTAATGCCTCAACCCCCTACTTGGAGGGCCAGGATTTTTAATCAAGGTTTTTCTCCTCTAGCCTTTGACGAGCCAACGCCATACTGTAAGGCAACAGCTGTCTTTTATACTATCCCTAAAAGAAAGGGTTGCCACCTACGCTATGATCACCGTACCGAGGTCCATTCTCTCCGCCTTTCATATCGATGTGGTCTTCTCCCGTAACCCTGGGAAAGGGACCCTAGACAGGTGCTAACTCTCCGGGTCGGAGAGTACCTGGAATCTACGGAGGGCAGGGGTCGATTCATTTCCCCTGATAGACATCTGATGAGGTCTACCCGTACCCACAAGCGAACTTTGGCATGAAAATTGGTACATTTGTTGTAAATGGTACTACGGTATGGTTAATTTATTGTTTAATATCAAAAGCTTAAGGAAAACAGCTTTTTGAGATGTTTATCTTAAAGCTAAAATAATGGATATTTTTATATAAATTGCTTTTTTCTTCGGATTTTTTGGGAAAATAGAAAAACTATATAAAATCCTTACTCAAGATCATAAGCTATAAGAAGTGTTGGCCTTAATTTAAGACTAATTTTGATAACCTATAAAAATGTTTAAAACATATCCGCTTAAGACCACTTTCTGTGGAATCGCCCATTTCTTAAAAATGCGTTACCCCAAGTAACACAAACTGGACAATATAGTTTAAAAGCAAAAACTCTGCTGTGAAAGTGTTGTCAGAGCTTAGTTTTTGCTGTAAAACAGCTAGCTGTGGTTTAGAAATTATTTTAGCTATAGAACCTCTCTGATAGCAGATGTTTATGGATAAAATGGCTATTGATGTAATATTACCCAGGACTTGTTCTTTTAAAGTTAAATAATTGCTAATCAGCATGCTAAAATTTAGCTAGCTAAATAACATAAATTTTAAGCTCTTATTCCTATTATTTAGCTACTAAAAACGGCAATTTTGTATTTTAAGCTGTTTATTACAAAACTTTTCAACAGCCCCTAACAATGCTTGGCCAGAAGACCAGTGCGATTATGACTGTTGAAAAAAGGAGGATTTATTGTCAAATTGTGTCAGGCCTGATCCAAGGTTCGTAAAGAAACCGGTTGTGTGGTAACTCCCAGCCAATGACGCGGCATTCTGCCTGCTCCACGGTCAACAAAGAAAGACCTATACGTTACATTTTGAGAGAAATAAAGATCTATTTAAAAGCAGGAAAAATACCAAAATTTATTAAAAAATTAAATAATTTAAAAATTTATGATAAAAATTCCAATAGTTTTATAAATATCAGATTCAGGACACGATTATAAATACTTTTGCTACTCTCTTGTTCAATTTAATTAAATTTTTACGCCGAACTCTAAAGCAAACTAGCCACATATTATTGGTTTTTTTTGGTGGGTAGGAAATAACTAAAACTAGATTTTTTTGTGTAAAATGTAATCAAATTTTTTTTTTAAAAAGGATGTTAAAATGACTAGTCAATAAGGCAGTGGGAACATTCATAAATAACATAACGCAAAGATTCAGGATTTTTGATCACCTCTTCTTAACGCATTTTCAAGAAATATCATAAAAAATACATCGACTGTAACGCAAGGCTAATATTACTTCACTCCTGCTTGAGCGTTATACAGAGTGTTCCAAGTTAAGTGTCCACCATTGCTAACTTTTTTATTATTAAAGATAGAAAAAAGTTTAAATTAGCAAACTAGTAGAATTTTTAATGCTGTTTAAGATACTTAAATTTTAAAAAAATAGAGCATCGCTTTTTGCAGTTTTTGAGTTTTTCAAAAAACATTTCAAAAAATGTATATACCCTGTATTTTTTATATTTTTTTTGATAGGCCATTTAACTCTAAACAATTTTTTTCAAAAAAATTTTTGCCTAAAGTTTAAAATAATAACGAAGACATTTTAAATTCAAAATTACGTAAGTATTTTAATTTTAGTTGGTAGAAAGTAGTCTAAGCGTAATTTTGAATTTGGAATATTTTCGTTATTTTTAACTTTAGGAAAATAAATCAAATATTTAAAATAAATTAACAGCAATATTATTTTCCTCAATTTTTACGAAATTAAAAAAAAAAAATTTAAGTTTAATTTTTTTTCAAGAAAAGGTAGTTATGCTGTATAATAGGTACATCATTTAAGAACTATTTTTAGCAGGCGCCTTAAAAACAGCCAACAACATTGAGTATTTTTTAAACTATTAGTAATTTTCTATGTGAATGTAAAGTTCATTTCATAATCTTTGTCCTGGCCTATACTGATTCTGATGATAACTATCAAAAAGTTATCTTAAAAATTATGTGTTGGTTGCAGATATCAGATGCAGTATAGAGAGAAAACCCATACCCCCCAAGGTCTAGGTCCCAGCTCCCCTTGTAACCTTGTATGACCCACATTGTATGGGTAGAAAACAACCGACACAGGAAAATTTGTTTGTTAAAATTTAAATTATAATTAAAACCTCACCAGTTCTTTTACTTAGTTTTTAATACATTTATAGTAAGCACGTAACAGGTATTTAAACACTTACAAGACAAAAACACCCAAAAATTTCAAAATTTCCTCGCAAAAGATGAAATTTCGATATAGACAGCGTTTGACTGCTGATTTCTAGGAAAACTGTGACGTAGCCCTGACGTCACGACCCGGCCGCCTAAACACCGAGTTACGCAACCGGTTTCTTTACGAACCGTGCCTTCTGTTTGTTGTTTTCTTTTCTAACCTAAACTGTGGGTGTGTTTTTTTTTAAACAAGCAATTTGGTGTTTGTTTAAACAAATGTCCACTTACAGCCATAAAGGATAGTTTATTTGCCCATCTTTTAGAGTATCCCTTTATCTTTGAGAGGGAACTAAAGTTGGGTAAACAGTGACTGATTCCTTGAAACCCTGGTGCGATGCCTTGTCAGGGAGCGCACAATGGGGCCAATCAAGGGGTCCCTGTCTGGTACTTATCAGTCCTGAGTGAACCTTAAAAGTGCTGTCAAAATTTTTTCATCAGTCTGTCTGTTTTTTGGTGTAACTCAAGGGTTGGTTTATATAACACCATAATGCACCATGGCCAAACATAATGCTTGATTTTGGTACATCGGTCCTTCATTTTTCTGCCTGCTTAGGATTAAAAGATGATATATAATTAAGCACTAACTTTTTCACCATTGTGCACTATGTGAGCTGCCGACAGCAAGTGTACAAATACTAGTAGAGTACTGTAGACTTGGTTTACCTTAGCACATAATCAGGCCAGGCTCACAAATAAGGTATGGACCCACTTGTTTAACCCATTGTATTAGGCCCTCTAAGGTGTTGCACCCTGGGCATGAAGAACCCAGTTTATCAGTTGAATAACTAAATAAATAAATTTCTTGTTTTTTATTTACCTAGCTACCTTAAAAACAAAATTTTCCTCTACCTATTCCTACTAAGGTCTGCCTTACCGGTGGTGATCCCAGAGAGGATGGAGGTTATCACCTCCCCCCACCTGTTTCTAGAGAACTTTAAAGACAAAGGCACATTCTGGTGTATTACCTATGTAACTGAGTAAAAAAACTATTTTGGTAATACTTATTGTGTAATAAATATGGTCTCTCAAGAATTTCCATTTATTTTAAAGTAGGTATTTAGAAAATTTTAGAGGTACAAAAAACTTTTGGCATGTTAGAAAAAAAAACATTTTTTTATAAAAGAAAATCATACTGCCTAATTAATTTTTTAAGTTTATACAATGTATGTTCAAAAAATGTAAATTGTCCTCCTTTTTGTTGTGTCTCTGAAACCCCTCTGTTGGACCACTCACCAATGTAATACACATTTGATACAGGAGGAGAGGGGCCCCTTATCAATTTTTTTTAGATTATGAATATGCATAATAGCATCAAGGTAACCCCCAGGCCTGTCCTAAGAGCTAACTAAAGAAGCCTTGACCGATGGGTAGTCTAGTAATGGACAAGCTTTGACAAGTATGTAAAAAAATATAGATATGAGGGGGGTGGGTTAATCTGGTGATTCTCTGAATGGATTTTGTGACCTTGTCATTCAGGAAATCACCACATACAGGGTATATGGAGCCTATTTGGAACTAACAGCTAGTGCAGGCACATTGTGGCTCTCCGTACCCTGTTAATTATGTCAAAAGGTATATGACCCACCAGTGGTCTAAGGCTATAACTATGTTTCTGGCCTTAAATATAATTTGAAGTTTACTGGGTTCTATTTACTAGATAGAATTTAAATTGTTATCCGAGTCATACACAATACGTACATTTGTGCACAACCTACCCAGAAATGCATGTCTACGTGCCAGGTTAGATCCTTTAAGGGTGCTAATCGCCACTTTCATTCATTCATGGTATTAAAGCAAAGATGTTTAATTTCCTGTATATATAATTTAATTTTAATAATTATAAAAAAATACTCTGCCAATATATGGGCCCCTAAGCTCACACTAGGTACTATAGTTATAGTGTACGTGTGAGCTAATATAACTAAAAACTGAAATATATTTTATTCAACTCTAGACTAAATTACCTTTTGTTTGATATCACACAAGCCATGTTTTGACTTAAACTCAAATTTTTGAAATCTACCCCCACCCTTAAAAAAAAACAAAACACTAAAATGTATTTTGTTAAACTCCGGACTTAATTACCTTTCGTTTGATATCACACACGCCATATTTTCACTTAAACTCTAATTTTTAAAATATACCCCCACCCTTAAAATACTCTGCCAATATATGGGCCCCTAAGCTCACACTAGGTACTATAGTTATAGTGTACGTGTGAGCTAATATAACTAAAAACTGAAATATATTTTATTCAACTCCAGACTAAATTACCTTTTGTTTGATACCACACAAGCCATGTTTTGACTTAAACTCAAATTTTTGAAATCTACCCCCACCCTTAAAAAAAACAAAACACTAAAATGTATTTTGTCAAACTCCGGACTTAATTACCTTTCGTTTGATATCACACACGCCATATTTTCACTTAAACTCTAATTTTTGAAATCTACCCCCACCCTTTTATTTGGTTTGTGTTCGGTGGATTTTGTTCATTTTTAAATGGGACCATCTCGAGCCAAGACCCAGCCTAGGTACCAAATTTCATTAAAATCGGCCAAGCGGTTTTTGAGTTATGCGCGTTGGTCGTTACAGACAGACATACAGACAGACAGACAGACATACAGACAGACAGACAGACAGACAGACGGCGCAACAAAAAAGTTTCAAAATCATCTGAAACGCAAAGATATATAAAATTTTTTGAAATCGGAGCAACTTTTTTTTTCTCGAAAAAATTAGGATCACTATAGCTCACACTACTATAGTATAGTATATGTGTGAGCTAAACTACTATAGTATAGTATATGTGTGAGCTAAAAAACAAAAAACTAAAATGTATTTTGTTAAACTCCGGACTCAATTACCATTCGTTTGATATCACACACGCCATATTTTCACTTAAACTCTAATTTTTGAAATCTACCCCCACCCTTTTATTTGGTTTGTGTTCGGTGGATTTTGTTCATTTTTAAATGGGACCATCTCGAGCCAAGACCCAGCCTAGGTACCAAATTTCATTAAAATCGGCCAAGCGGTTTTTGAGTTATGCGCGTTGGTCGTTACAGACAGACATACAGACAGACAGACAGACATACAGACAGACAGACAGACGACGCAACAAAAAAGTTTCAAAATCATCTGAAACGCAAAGATATATAAAAATTTTTGAAATCGGAGCAACTTTTTTTTTCTCGAAAAAATTAGGATCACCATAGCTCACACTACTATAGTATAGTATATGTGTGAGCTAAAATTGTGTAAAATGAGTTGTAGTCAATTGCAAGCAGACCCCCTTTTTGGCTTCCTAGCTCACATTTCCAAGGGGTGAGCAAATGGGCCCCATTCTGGAATGCTTTCTGGTCTTTGTACTTCATTTCTTTTAACTGCTTTCTAAAATTAAAAAATGTAAATAAAACTTTTTTAACTAAAAATTAAAAAAACCAAGGCAATTTAACATGCTTTTTTAATTTTTTCTTACTTGGCACAAGTGAAAATTGGTAGTCAAGAGTGTGTTTAGTAAAAAACAGTCAAATCAGAATGTTCAAAAAAAAATAGTGTTTCTTAATGACAAATTATGAAAACCTGTCATTTAGGGACACAATGTTTGAATCCATCAGATCAAAAAATATTAGCTCACACATATACTATACTATAGTAGTGTGAGCTATGGTGATCCAAATTTTTTCGAGAAAAAAAAAGTTGCTCCGATTTCAAAAAATTTTATATATCTTTGCGTTTCAGATGATTTTGAAACTTTTTTGTTGCGCCGTCTGTCTGTCTGTCTGTATGTCTGTCTGTCTGTCTGTAACGACCAACGCGCATAACTCAAAAACCGTTTGGCCGATTTTAATGAAATTTGGTACCTAGGCTGGATTTTGGGCCGAGATGGTCCCATTTAAAAATGAACAAAATCCACCGAGCACAAACCAAATAAAAGGGTGGGGGTTGATTTCAAAAATTAAAGTTTATGGGAAAATATGGTGTGTGTGACATCAAACGAAAGGTAATTGAGTCTGGAGTTCAACAAAATACATTTTAATTTATTTAAAAAAAAAGGGTGGGGGTATATTTCATAAATTAGAGTTTAAGTGAAAATATGGCGTGTGTGATATCAAACGAAAGGTAATTGAGTCCGGAGTTGAATAAAATATATTTTAGTTTTTATTTATATTAGCTCACACGTACACTATAACTATAGTACTCAGTGTGAGATTAGGGGCCCATATATTGGCAGAGTATTTTTTTAATCTCATTGGTTTGAATGACACTCGGTTTCTGTTTTTTTTTACAAGTCAAGAGGCTTTAGTAGTCAGTTTATTTAGACTCACGTGATTCCAAGCAAAGTGCACCAGAGTCAATTGCCAGCACCGACCACTTTGGGAATTCTCCCCTTGCAATTACCAATAACTTAGAGTGTGTGGGGCCTCATTTAAAGTACTTGGGCCAAGCTTGTATACACAGCCTTACAGTTTCCTTCTGTAATGATATCTTATGTCATGCTATGTCTTATGTTATGCTATGTTTCTGTATAAACCCAACTTAAGGGTTTCTGAAGGCTGTGGCCAAAATAATATGTTTTTTGCTTCCCACTGGTGGGGTACTGTGGTAGGGCACGTAATAACTTTATCTTCTAACGTTCGCACAATTTTTAATTGAGATATTTGTTTATTTTGTTATTGTGACAGCGCCCAAGATGACAGGTAACATCTGTGACTCTTATTTTCTTTTTCGTATTACATAATGGGCCAATTGTTAGAACGCAAGTTAGCTACAAATCAACATTATTTAGGCTTAAGTATTAAAAAATAGCTTGTCTAGAGTTAAACTGCTGAAACCAATGAGACGGCCGAGGCGGCCATGATAGTTTTCCTATTTATTTTTCTTTAAATTTATGGACTAGAAAATATTAATTTCCAGGTGATCCCGGGCCTAAATAAATTCTAGAAAGTGCTAAATTCAATAAAATATGACTAAGAATTGATTTATAGGGTATTTCGAGGATAATGGTAATAAAATAATTTCTAACCTAAAAACAAACACCGAAAAAAAACGTTTATTATTCTGAATTTTCGAGGCGCTTGCGTTTTGACAAGCTATCTTGACCTGTTTTATCAGAAAAGTTAACCTGCCAAACATTTTGACGATGAGAACCGCCTTTTTTACGCGATTATATCACAGTAGTGTAGAACATAACAAGTTTTTCGTCAGCCATATGAGTAAAAGTCTCTGACCATTAAAGGAAATAGCTATTTTGCAATAGTTGCCATTGTTTGTTATTTATTTCTAGACAAAATTACTTTAATGTTAACGTGCTATATTTTGGAGCTGTCATGGACACTGTGAGAGCTAAATAAAGATTGCCTAATCAGCAACGACAACACTTTAGAAGCTGCTTAGCTGTGAAACGGCATACAGCTGTAATAACTATTTTACTTTCAGTTTTGCTGTTAAAGTGTTTTGGTAGCTGTTTTTTAGCAATTTGTGTTACTTGGGACGAGGCGTGGTGGGGGGTCAACAACCCTGAATTTTTGCGTTACGTAATTTAAGAACGTTCCCTAAAGTATATTAGTAAGATTTTAATTTGGAATAGCAGCGAAGTGCTAATTTCTCCCAAAACACTAAAATGCATGTAAACAACGACTGGAACAAAATCTGGCTTAAGTATTTGTTCAAAAAATGCACCGTCATCCCGCCGTAGCGGCAGCTTACTATTATTACTAGATAATAGATGGCGCCGCACCACACTAAGGCCACTACGAACATCAATTTTCTGTTGGCTGGCACAATCTATGGATCGCCTGTTTAACTACCTAGAAAGTTACGGTAAAATGCTTGTAGATGTCGGTATGCGTTCAATCAAACAAAAATTAAACTCTTGTCCACGTACATATTAAATATATCTGTACTGGGACAGGACCTTTAAAAATAACTGTTACAAAGGGCCGGTATGTTGTAGAGATGTGCTTAGCAGTTCAATTTAATGAACTATACTTGATGTTGTAATTGTATTAAAGTAACACCGCGTCATCAAAACGTTGATGGGCGGGAAGGGAGTAGTCAACTATAGTTTATGTGAACTAGTTCACCAAAATTAACTACTTCACTGAACTAGTTCGTTTAAACTATCAACGGAATGGCTATTCTGTCAGTGTTGCCGACGTCGTAAATAGGGACATTTTGGGTCAGTTAAAATAACAGAAAATTTAACAGCTGTTACCGTTATTTTTCCTAAGATTAACGGTAACATTCAGGGCAAAAAAAAGAGATTTTGGATCACATAACATAACAGAAATCAGGTGTTCCTGTGTCAAGTGAGTAGTTTTACAACCTCAACTTGTTTGTTTATGTTTTTTTAGGAATTTCCTAAATTTTTAATTTGGTGTTCTGTGATTTTCATTAAAAAATGGATGAAAACATTAGGGCAGTATTAAATAGAAATGAACCAGTCAATCATGATTTAATAAGAATCATGATTTTACAAGACATATTTGGTTTTCCACAACCCATTGGGAGAGTGGTTAAACATGGTTTTAACATTGAAGTTCCTTCTAAAAGTACTGACATATATTTTTACGTTATAAAGAGCCTTGTATACAATTGGTTACCCACTGGCTTTGGGGCAAAACTTAAAAATAATTTGTAACAAAATTGTATTGTCAACACTGATCTCTATATATATATATATATATATATATATATATAAAACTGTCAACAACATAAGTTGTCACTGAATTGTGTTTGTTTACTATGTCATAAGATTAAATACTTATATTTTTTGGCTAATTAAATAAGAATACAGGGTGAGGAAAAAGTACCGGGACCCCTAAATATCTCGATAACTAAGAGTTATTTGCAAAAATGGTCTAAATAAAAGTTTTAGGATTGAATTTGTTCTATTTGGTCGTGACATTGACATTGACGTATCTGTCAGCATTAGGAGTTTTTCGGAGGTCAACTTTAAAAATTTAAATGAAAACCATATTTTTTTCTTTTACCATTCGATAGAGAATAAAAATCTACGTTTAAAATGACATTGTAATTTTGTGTCAGAATGACATTTCGAAGAATATAAATTAAATAATTGTTCTTAAAGTGGCCTTAACACTTTAAGAAACTCGTAGATTATTTAATTACCCCTGTATTTTATTATGCGTGTAGCTGTGACAATGACATTATATCTTAATATTGTGTCAAAACAAATCGCAAATTGTTTCTTGTTTGAAGGGGTCCCGGTACTTTTTCCTCACCCTGTATATTTAGTACCCATATGTTTTAACTTAATCGTTGATGCATCTTGATTCCCCTTTTAAGGCAGTAGTTAGGTCTATTAGAAAGGTAGAATATTGCACTCAAGAAAGATTGAAATTAGGTAAAATGGACTTGGAAAATTCCCGTTTATCCACCCACCAATTACTTCTTACTGTGTTTTTATTTTCTGCGTGCAACTACTGATACTATAAACTTTAAAAAAAAGATGCAGAGCTTTTTGTGAACTGGGTAAATGTAGAAATAAGATTTTATATTATTATTCTAATTATTAAATTATGTTTTTGTCATAATTTTGTTTTATTTTAATAGGTATATCTATTGTTCGTTTTCTTAGTAATCAAACAAAATCTGGAGCTCCGTACAGACCTGAACATTTTAACGAACAACGAACAGAGCAACAACCAAACGACGAACAGCAAATGGGCTCTTTTTATTTCGACGAGGCAAAAACAAATATAACGTTTGTGATGTTCCCATGTTCTCAGTTTTATTCCTTCAAGATTCATTATCTTTGATGTTGGGGAAAAACCGACAATATATGGGAATGCCACGAACTGTTCACCGAATGGCTGGGATTTGCGGGATAGTTTGCAAACGCATTTGTAATCCTGTCCCACCTAGTGTTGGCTTTACAGTTCAGTTCGTTGCTCTGTTCCTTGTTTCGTAGGTATGTTCAGGACTGTATGAAGCTAAGTTAAAAAACGATAATGAAAATTTAAGATTTATAATTTCTTTATTCTTTAATAATTTAAACTTATCGACTAGTACACAGCAAAATGAATATTTTATTCCTTAACTTGGCAAATGCTTCAATTTTATTAAAAATTACAATTTTTGGGCTATAAGGAGGGATTCGCTGAACCAGGGGAGCTGAAAATGGAGAACTTGTGTTTTCAGCAGTCTTGGAGGTGTCTAAATAGGAAAAATTAATAAATAAGCATTAAAACATTTGTGATTAATTTAAACAATTTAAATGTTTAAATTATTTTTGGTTAAAGTGCTGACCAAATTTAAGGTACAAGTAATTAAAAGAATTTAATCTTATACTTTGGTACATACCTGAAACTGGAATTAAAAAAATCAATACTCCTGGTAGGCTTTCAGAACGAAAACTTGATGTGGAGGGATTCACAGTCCCAAGGGGGCTATAAAACGGAGGGCTCAAATAGTCAGCAAACTTGCATGTGTCTAAATAGAAAAAAAAATAATATTTATATATTAAAACATATTTATTTCAATTTGAACAATTTTAATTGTCAAATTATTTTTGGGTAATGTACTAGCAAAATTTAAAGTAATTGTATTAGATTTAAGGTTTTTCATACCTGAAACTGGAATTAAATTTAGCAAAAAAAAATACAAAAAACAAGATTAACCTCAAAATAAACTGTCAAGACCAACCAGAGCTCAAAAAACGCGGACGCGGACAGTCAAACCATAGCAAAAAAAATGGTTGGTTAGAAATATAGCAATAACGGTGCAATAACGGCGCAATAACATTAAAGGTCGTCCACCGTAAGTACCGGGCACCGTTACCGTACATAACAAAAGAGGAGCGAGAAGATGCTAATGCGCAGACTCAGTAATAACAATAACGGTAACAAAGTGTAAAATACGCGACCCAAAATGTCCCTAATAGTTCAGTTCATTGTAGCTTGAGCGTGCCACTCAATGCAACGAAACAGGTGATTCGACTATAGCCCATCACACACAAAAATGCATAAGCGCATAGCATGGCACATAGTGGTGCAAAGCCAATCAGCGATCGAATAGCAGCGGCCATATTGGATTTGCGCAAGGAAAGTCCATAAGGTTGAACTTCTATGCGCCATGCTATGCGCTATGCATTTTTGTGTGTGATCGGCTTAATCGACTGAACGAGCGCCGGATTTCACTTATTAGTTCAACTTATTAGTTCATTTCTATCAGTTCGTTCGTTCCTCGTAGAAAGCACCGCGGTATCGTTCAGTATTTTACGAACGGGAACACAGCGTTCCTAATGCACAATATAATGTACAGATACAATTGGGTTAAGCCTCACGAGAGTTTGTGTTGCTTCTTTATAATTCATTTTGAACTAGTTCCCTTTAGAAAAGTGAACTAGTTTTCTTTGTCAAATGAACTAGTTCATTTTTCCAGTTCGTTCGCGAACTACACATCTCTAGCATGTTGGATTTCAAATGAACCCAAACGTATGGCTTGGATAAATTCACGCTACTGATTATCTTATATTCTTATGGGGAAATGAGTGCAGCACTAGTGCACAACTGGCTCGGTGTTTGCATTCCATTGACATGCACTTTCTCAGTTTTCGTATTCCATTGAGGAACTTATGAATTCAGGTTTGCACTGAGTGCGGCTTTTTTGACACCGGCTCTGAGGGCTCGTGCCGCACCGAAAACTTTTTCCCGCCATTAATTTTAAACGCTTATTATTGTCGTGGGACGTAAAAATGAGTGAAAATAAAGTTGTGAGCGATTTTTTATTATTTTCTTCGCTGCTAAGTAGTAGCAGCGATGAAGATGAAGAAGAACAGTTCTATGCAATAAAAACAATTAGAACGGAAACCCCAAAAATAAAAAACTTGATTGAAAATGTGGTTTACCGATTTAACAACAAACAGGTAAGTAGATTTGTATGGATTTGGTTGACTGGGGCCCTGGGGCTAATTTTCCGACAGTTGGGGTTTTCTGGCAGCTATCATTATAAGTAAAAATAAATGTATTTTTTAGTTCAAGAAACACTTTCGGCTCGAGATGAGCACTGCAGAATTCCTCATAAATAAATTCAAGGAGTCTCAATTTTGTCCAAAAAAAGAACAAGGGGGACGAAACCCCATTAGCGCTGAGGCACATGTCTTGTCATTTTTATGGTATGTTAAAACACCCTTACGTAGCTGTTAGGTTAGGTTATGTTCTTGTTGAATGAAAATTTGTTCAAAAATATTTTCTTCAAAAATTTTTTTGAACAATTTTCCTTATGAAAAAAAATGACTTTCAAAGAAAATGTTTTTGAACAAAAAATTTTTAAGAAAATGTTTTTAAACAAGAAAATCTTATTGAAGTATTAAATATTACTTTCGAACAAATGGATTTTGAACAACATGTTTTTGACCAAATTCCGCAAGGCAGGAAAGTTAGGTTTAGTTAAAAGAAACTTGTGAAATATTATATATGTATACAAGGTGTTTCGAATCCTTATGTTCAAATTTTGGGAGCATAAAGTACACTTCTGGTTAGGTTTTTTTGAAAAACAAGCGCGAAATACAGATAACTACTCTATCTGTTGGTATACGAGCACAAGCCTGTATTCAACAAGAAGGTGGGCATTTTTAAAATATTCTTATTAACTTTTTTTAAATAAAATCATTATTTATTTATTTGACGAATTTTTATTGTTATCTTAGGATAATATTCATCGGCGTGTAACTTTGAAACAAATAAAAATGGATATCGTCGTTGGCCTGATAAAACTACAGGTTGTGTGACATTTTTTTCAAAAATGAGATTTTTGCATAATCAATTTGCCCTATTCATAATGGATATACTATAAAAAATTATTTGCAAAAAAATGTTACATGAACGTTGCTTAAAGCAAGAATAAAAAAGAATTTCTACAGCTCATAATGGCATACCACACGACTGCGATTTTTCATTTTTCGCGTGTTCCAGTAAAACTGCACTCCGTGCAAATTTTTGACAGCACCGTTTCAGTGTCAGTGCACCACCAGTGCTGCACTCATTTTCCCAATGGAATACGGCATTAGACGCTAGCGCTACCAAGTCCACTTTCAATCCCTGGCTTCGCAAGCGCAGATCTACCAATATTATTTACCTCATGTCTTAGAATAGATGCATACAGGGTGATTTTCACTTGAACGATTCTAACCACATGAAAATAGAAAGTTTCAAAAACCTAACCTAACAAAACCTAATCAAATCTAACCGAACCGAAGGAAACTGAACCAATAATTTATTTAAAAAAAAAACTTTCCTGACTTCCTGCCCGGGATCCTAGAGGATGTGAATCTGAACCGAACCAAACCGAACCTAACTAAACTGAACCAAACCTAAACTAACCAAACTAAACTACAACACGTACTGCTAATTAGGTTTAGTTGGGTAGGGTTAGGTTTGGATAGGTTCGGTTCGGTACGGTCCGGTTCGGATTCACATCCTCTAGCATCCCAGGTAGGAAGTCAGGAAAGTTTTTTTTTTGAAAAAAATATTGGTTTAGTTTGCTTTGGTTCGGTTCGGTTAGATCTGATTAGGTTATGTTAGGTTAGGTTTTTGAAACTTTCTATTTTCATGTGGTTCGAATCATTCAAGTGAAAATCACCCTGTACATCGATTCTAATACATGAGGTAAATAATATTGGTAGATCTACGCATGCGAAGCCAGTGGAAGTGGACTTGGTAGCGCTAGCGTCTTGGGTGGGTTTCAATTTCATTGCTGATAATGGGTGCTGCGCTCTTAGCGCCATCTCTTTTCAAGGCTAAAAAAATCCATTATCAGTTACCAGGGTAAATTTGTTTAAAAAAATATCAAAGTAAGTGGCTACCACACATATATGTAATATTCCAATACTCCCGGTTGCCTATTAACGGCTTTTGGTTGTCACAATAAGAGATGAGAATACGAAAATTGCAAAAGTCTATCCTTTACATGGACCTGAAAATGGTCAGCCTACCAAAGTCGATCAACACAAGGCGCTTTTCTGGATCCTGGCCTTCAAGTGGCGCAAAACTTAAAGAATAGTTTTTTAATTATAATGTTTTAAAAATTTCATAAAGAGTGTAAAAAAGTTTATAGAATCAAATTTATTGTAATTATTAGATTCTAAATTTTATATTACGCTACAGATACACTCTTGTATTCAAAATGGTGCTGTATTAGTTTACATTAGAAGTGCTAAAACTCAAACAATTAATGTTACGGTTTCCTATATAACCTATAATAACAGTATAAGAAATTCTACCTTTCGCACCAGACTTAGCTTAAAACAGTTCCCAAAGTAGGTATTTTTTGCATGCGAGCAGAAAATAATAAAATACGTAGGCATTTGCAAATGGCCGAACAACGCGTTAGGTATTAGTGGTTTAACCAGCAATTAAGTGCAGAAATGTTACTTTACGCACGTTTTAGGTATATTATTTTTCTACAGGCGTGAAAAAAAAACAAGTGCCTCTGGTAAATATCTGTCTGAAAAATTATTAAATAATATTGTTTTGTATCATCATGCATTTTGCGTGCGGAAAGGTGCACTTTTCCGCACTAATTCGGAAAAGAACCTTCCCGTAGCAACAAAGTTATAGTCATAAAAATCTCTAAAAACACAAACTTGACAAAATTTAATAAAAATAAATCTCTCCTTTGGTACACTAAGGGCGTAAGTCACATTCATTACACACGTAGCTTTCGCCCTTATTGTACATACCAAACAATAAGGACGTCAGTTGCGTGTTTAATCAATGGGATTTACGCCTTTGGTGTACCAAACAGAAGAAATACAATTTAAGGTTTTTTCCATATATATTACGTATTTGGTTGGGTTCGGTTCGGTAATAGGATACCTAGCACGCGCGTAATGTGACTTATCCGTACTTGTTAGGTAATTACTACTACTAATTATACCCGAAAAAGCGACGACACCAAAATTGGTTTTGGTAGTGTTTTAAGGGACAGGATTATTTTTATTTTGTTATTTTTATTTTGTTCCTATGGTGATTCAAAACAAGGCAACGAAAATTGCTTTTTCCTAACAACCTCATTTTCTGCACGAGACTGCCTCGTTGATGGCACGCCGCGACCTAATAAGTGCTGTCAAGCAGTCGTGTGTAAAAAATAACTTTTCGAAAACGTTATAAAGAATTGTTTTCTAAGAGCGTGAGGAAGTTCAGATATAATTTTAATACAAGTGATTTGCATTTAGTTACTTCTACAAACGAATATAACTAAACGTATACAATAAACTTGTTTTAATATTGCGGTGCACAAAAATTTATGAGATCAACTTGTTTTGACATTACGGTGCATAAAATAATTTTCGCACTAGAACGCAAATTATTTTTACACCAGTGCGCCAAACTAAAATTTTTACACTGTTATCATTATGCAAAATCATCTTGTCGCAAAATTATTTAAACACATATATAATTTCTCTTTAGTTTATTAAAAATTATGGCAGACTTCTGATAAATTTAAATATTAAGTAGTTTTGCAAACTACAACTATAATAACTAAATAATAAACTTCTTTATTATTTTATGTCAGTTACTCCCTAAAAACTAACTTCTTTTTACTAATGCGAAAAGTCGCACTTTTAAGTCTAGAATGCGCGAAGAAAAGTGGAATTTTCCACATGCTAGTGGAAAATAGTAAATCTAACAAGTGCAAAAAATATCACTTTGCCGCATGTAATTGCAGATGGCCGAACGACGCGCTTAGGTGATTTGGGCCAGCAATCAAGTGAACCAAAATTTTACAAGAATTTATTTATAATAAATTTTGACAACGTTTAGTGTTTTGACTGACAGGTTTGTTTTAATTTTTTTGTCATGGTGTTGTTTTCTTTTACACTAGTGCGGAATAGTGTTTCTTTCCTCAAAAACTATTTTAATAGTTTTCCCCGGGCGTGACGAGAGCGGAAACTGGCTCTGGAGTCGAAATGAGAGCGCAATGCACAGTGGTTTATTCAAAAATTTTCAATTGGGATCGGTATATAGTCCAAGTTTTAAAAGGTAAAGTGCTATTGTGAGATATCAATATGGTAAAGCGGTATTTTATTTGTTTAGCCAAAAGAGGCCTGAAAATCACTTGCACATTTAAGTATTGATAGTTTAGTTAGTTACACCATTGTTTCAGTGTAGAGAGTTGTTAAAAGCAAAGGATAAAAATATAATTAAAGCATTGGCGCACCCAGAAGGGGGGCTCGAGGTCCGACCACCTCCAAATCTAAGGATTTTTAGATATTTTCCATATATTTCATATATAGAAAAATAAAATAGCACAAAATATGGCATCATGGGCTCTCGCCCTACACGCCAAGACATATTCCTGGGTGCGCCACTAATTAAAGCAAACTAAAAATCTTTTTAATAATTACAAAGTTTTTTAATAATTACTAAACCGTCCTAAAATATCAAAAAAACACATTAAATAACATGAAAAACCTTTATTTTTGAGTAGTATTTTGTCCAGAAAACATTAAAATATTTAAAAATAGCGTTTTAAAAGGACAATTCCACGAGTCAAAAATCGTGCGGGAATGTAATTTGCTGGTTTCGGTGTGCTAGATTGAAATTCTAGCATGCAAATGAGTGCGGGAAGTAAATACTTCTCGCACGTAAGTAGAAAAAAACTTTTAGAAATCGAAGAAGGCATTAACATTTTTAAAAGTCTTTTTTTCAACCCTTTCATTTTTTAAATTTTTATGTTAAGCAACTAATTTCTTTTAAGGGAATACACGTGTAATAAATAAACACTTTGCTTATTTTTTAAACCATTCAAATAAGTAACCCAAAATTATATTCATTAGAACGATATAACAAGTGAAACCAAAATAACTGTTAAGTGTATTTATTACTCTGTCTTTCTCATCACGGGTTTTATAGGCTGAAATAAGCTTTCAATGCCAAGCAAGAAGCACAAAAAAACCACGTCTCTGCCGTAATCTGCCACAAACCTAGATTAGTTTCGCGCCTTTCAATCAACCCTTTTTCACTTAAGGCATGCGCAGACACATTATTTGTCCCGATAACCATAGGCAGCCTATGTGAAAGATAGATTCGTACACACTTGATATACATCACAAATTAAAAGTTATTGTTACTTGTTTAGAAACTTTAAAAACTAGTTGTGGTATACCATGTGTCCCAGATATAAGTTATTACATGGTTTCTTATGGGAATCTTGAAAACAGTAATACACAAAAATTTGTATTATTGGGTAGAAAGTGGCACTATTCCGAGCCCAGTCTATTTCAAAAATAAACATATTTACAAAGACTTAGAAATAAATAAATTGTTTTTAATAAAAGCAGTTTTTAGTTTTTGTTTGATATTTTGAAAACCCAATACATCACCTGATTGGGCTCGGAATATCGTCACTTTTTGGGGTGTTTTAGTAAATACTTCTCGCACGTAAGTAGAAAAAAACTTTTAGAAATCGAAGAAGGCATTAACATTTTTAAAAATCTTTTTTTCAACCCTTTCATTTTTTAAATTTTTATGTTAAGCAACTAATTTCTTTTAAGGGAATACACGTGTAATAAATAAACACTTTGCTTATTTTTTAAACCATTCAAATAAGTAACCCAAAATTATATTCATTAGAACGATATAACAAGTGAAACCAAAATAACTGTTAAGTGTATTTATTACTCTGTCTTTCTCATCACGGGTTTTATAGGCTGAAATAAGCTTTCAATGCCAAGCAAGAAGCACAAAAAAACCACGTCTCTGCCGTAATCTGCCACAAACCTAGATTGGTTTCGCGCCTTTCAATCAACCCTTTTTCACTTAAGGCATGCGCAGACACATTATTTGTCCCGATAACCATAGGCAGCCTATGTGAAAGATAGATTCGTACACACTTGATATACATCACAAATTAAAAGTTATCGTTACTTGTTTAGAAACTTTAAAAAATAGTTGTGGTATACCATGTGTCCCAGATATAAGTTATTACATGGTTTCTTATGGGAATCTTGAAAACAGTAATACACACAAATTTGGATTATTGGGTAGAAAGTGGCACTATTCCGAGCCCAGTCTATTTCAAAAATAAAAATATTTACAAAGACTTAGCAATAAATAAATTATTTTTAATAAAAGCAGTTTTTAGTTTTTGTTTGATATTTTGAAAACCCCTGTAGATATTTTAAATTGTAATACATCACCTGATTGGGCTCGGAATATCATCACTTTTTTTCATTTAACGAGAATTGTATGTCTTATCATTTCCAAAATCCTCATAAGACCCCACATATTTAATTTTATCTGGGGCACCCTGCATAGTAAGTACTTTTTGAATATTATCTATATATAAAAATTATACCACCCGCCACTCAATGAATTATAAACGAAGTAACTGGAACGGCCACGGCGCTATTACATATATGGGACCCTGAGGCAAAATTTTAAGAGTTTTTTTAGAGTGAGAAAATGCAATGAATGCTAAGCATTGCAACCTTTCTCTCTCTAGTTCTAATCACCTTTGGTATTTTGTGAAAATACTTCAAGGAGATTGTCATTTGTGATTTGTCATTAAAGTGTTTGTCAATGTTGTCAGTATATTTTTAAAATTGTTTTTGTTGAACAAAAATAAAAAAGGGGAACACGATGCGTTGCTTCAAAAAACGAGTTTTATAAGAGTAAAAAGCTAGTTTCCTTTCTGAAGTAAGTAGCTTTGATTATTTAAAACTTAAATTAAAAATCCAGTTATAGATTAAAAATCAAACGTCCGCGAACTTTCAAAATCACAGAATATCATCGGAGAGTAAAAGAAAAAAGGGAAAGGTAGCACCTCCTACGCAGCGTGCTTTCTCTACAAATATTTTGGCCTCATTTTGCATATATGTAAAGGCCTATCCAGTTTATATATATATATATATATATATATATATATATATATATATATATATATATATATATATATATATATATACACAGTGTGTCCACGTAAGTTGGCGGCATATGGGAAACTTTTTTATTATTAGCTTTACGAAAAAAAGTTATTCTTCATGAAAAGTTCTGCATGGTCCAAAACCTAAAATGCAACCATCAGATGTTAAATTTTTTCAGTCATATTACGAGGTTTGTCAAAAAATGTGATTTTTGCTCCAGAGTAAAGTACCTTTCTTTTTGAAAATATCGAAAATTGTTATAAAGAAAAGATGTTTAGAATTAAAAGTAGCTTTCAAATATTCAACATTGTTTATTTACATTAAAAAATATTTTTTTCTACATTTTCTGCGATTACGTTGGAAATTTAAGTTTGCACATTAAAGCATAATTAATCTAGGATGCAAATAATAATAATGTAAATAAACAATGTTGAATATTTGAAAGCTATTTTTAATTCTAAACATCTTTTCTTTATAACAATTTTCGATATTGTCAAAAAGAAAGGTACTTTACTCAAGAGCAAAAGTCACATTTTTTGACAAACCTCGTAATATGATGAAAAAATTTAACATCTGATGATTGCATTTTAGGTTTTGGGCCATGCAGAACTTTTTATGAAGAATAACTTTTTTTCGTAAAGCTAATAATAAAAAAGTTTCCCATATGCCGCCAACACGTGGACACACTGTATATATATATATATATATATATATATATATATATATATATATATATATATATATATATATATATAGAGATCATTGCTCAGTTTAGTGCCCTTCTTTTAGATTTAGTCTAGTAACCTCCCCATCATTTTTGACGTTGGTCAAAGCTGTCACATTATTTATTTATCCAGGAGAAGATGGGAAGCCTTAGGGTCACTGCATCCTGGAAGCCTGGCGTCTCCAGGCCAGGCTTCCAGGATGCAGTGACCCTAGTGAAGCCTTTCAAAAAGGCGCCACAAATAAAATTGCCTTATTTGAAAAAAAACTTACTTGCGATTTATATTGTTATTTAAAGTTGTGGTAGTACATTTACATAGATAGGGTTTTTGGCCACTGTCTGTCGATAAATCAATGAGACGACACGGATCAAACCTGTGGGGACGATATACACCAGTAAAATAATATGCATTAGTAAAATAATAGAGAATTATTGAAATAAAGCCAGGCTATAATAGTGCCAGACACAATTTTGACACCTTGACATTGTAATATCAGCTGTGATCTTTCAAGACACGGCCTTTGTTTACCATATGAACCGGAATAAATAGTGCCTTCTTTTATTGATTGAAAATAAACGACGAATGTTTTAAATTCGACTTTGGTATGTCAATTTCGAAGTACTAACTGTCAGTTTTCAATGTGAATATATCAAAGTAGTGCCTGGAACAATTATAGCCTGGCTGTATTTCAATAATTCTCTGTTATGCATGTGTTTGAAAATAACCAATCAGGACATTTTATAGTAAAGTCCGCAAGAATGTACTTATGTACATTTGATCAAAGCCTCCTAAAAAAGGAGGCACTGATTTGATATTGCCATTTCTTAATGTTTGCATCATGAAATGGAAATTACTGTGGGTATTGGAATATTATGTATATGCTACCACAACACAAGATAACGGATTTGCCTTCTAAAAGTTCCAAAATACAAAAAAAATAATCAAAAATAAAAATTAACCCAAATT
Organism: Aspidapion aeneum; assembly: GCA_963576565.1. Lineage (NCBI taxonomy): Eukaryota > Metazoa > Arthropoda > Insecta > Coleoptera > Brentidae > Aspidapion > Aspidapion aeneum. The sequence continues at coordinate 116,561,695 of OY755039.1, forward strand.
TTGACCAACGATTATAAACACACAGGATTGCTTATTTCCATTTAACTCTATGTTAGCGTCGCTCAGCGAGACGAACAGTGTCTGCTTACGTCACCAGCGGACCAGTTGCTTTGTTTGTATTGAGAGTTCGTGTGATTTTAAGGTGTTTTTGAGGTTTTTAACTTCGTTTTTTTGCGCTTTTTCATTTATTTGACGGTGTGGTTGACTATTTAGGAGGTAAATCTGAGGGCACGGCAGTGCCTCGCCAAGTTCACGCGCCGTAGCATCTTTTCTTGAAACATTTCAGCCGATATTTGACCTATCTAAAACTCTACTTCGGAATGAGCTACGAATCTCAAACTTTGCAGAGTCGTAGATCTCCATGGAGTTAACAATCCCTTCATGTTTAGTTTTATGGAATTCCCAAAAGTACTGAAACTATAGAAAAAAATTTAAAAACCCCAAAATTATAATTTACTTTCCTCCCCTTTAAATGTAAAGTAATGTAAAAGTAACATTGCCCATTTCCGGACACGCTAGGGAGCTGAGCTTTGGAAGGCCGACAGTAACTATGATAAAACTATAGAAAAAAATTAAAACACCCCAAAATTCTAATTTACTTCCCTCTCCTATAAATGTAAAGTTGTGTAAAAGTAACATTGTTCACTTCCGGACACGCTAGAGAGCTGAGCTTTGGAAGGCCGACAGTAACTATGATAAAACTATAGAAAAAAATTAAAATACCCCAAAATTCTAATTTACTTCCCTCCCCTATAAATGTAAAGTTATGTAAAAGTAACATTGTCTACTTCCAGAAACGCTCGAGAGCTGAGATTTGGAAGACCGATAGGAACTATGATAAAACTATAAAAGAAAATTAAAAAACCCCAAAGTTTATTTGACTTCCCTCAAATATAAATGTAAAGTTATGTAAATTAGCATTGTCCACTTCCAGAAACGCTAGAGGCTGAGCTTTGGAAGACTTATGAAAATCTATTATATTATATTTAAAGCATAAGAAGTTGAAAAACACATCTTATTTGGCTGTTTTCTCCAAAAACTGACTGGTTTTTGATATAATAATATAATAAATATTGCAATTTTAGATCTGAAATATCAAATAAATACCTTTTTGTTACTATATAATATAAGTGTATTTTATTATATCCGCAACAAAAACAATAAATGATTTAAATTGAATAAACTTTTAGAAAAAAATCCTACTTCTATTCTAAAACTTACTATCATGAATAAAAAATTTGTTTGCAAATAAGCAAGAAAAAAGCGGGAAAACTCACGATTGCAATGTGTATTAAATGAAGCGCGCTGAGCACAGGTCCACTAGTGACGTAAGCAAGGCACGGCCTAGCGCTGAAAGATTCAAGGTAATAAGCTGTGTGTTTATAATCGTTGAATTTTGACAACGTCAAATCACGGCATTGACAAATTGTCTACGTCATTTGAAAGCAGTGCCTTTTAAATTTTATTAAAAGCGTCTACTATTTTAATTCACGCCATACGTTTAGGCTGGTTTAGGTGTACAGTGGCGGATCCAGGGGGGGGAGGCACAAGGGGCACTTGCCCCCCCCCCCCCGAGAATTTTTTGAATATACAAAAAATGAGTAAAAAGTAATGTTTTTGCTAATGAAAATTCTAAATTTTTGCCTGCGGCGCATGAAAGTGTCTATTGTTATTATCATCGAAATTACAACCACTGACTAATTCAATAAAATGCTGCTTAAAAAATATATATCGTTTTTTACCAACACAGAATGTCACCCAAAGTGCCCCCCCGAGAAGCACCTCTGGATCCGCCCTTGTAGGTGAAATTGAATAACGCTTGTAGCATTAATTTTCCATTGTTGGTTTTAGAAGGCTGCAGCAGTACATATAAATTTAAGACTTACGTGCTCTTGGCCAAACCGCCATTTTTTTATGTCCTCTTGTTTTGTTTTGATCAGTGTTGTTAAATGCACTTATTTACCTAATCTGTGGTTAAATGTTTTCTTTTAAAATATCTTGAACTTTTGTGCTACTGTGCTACTTTCTCTTTTGTAAGTATGTTTCGTACCCTACAATACACTAAAAGCACTGTCTAGGGTTTATTTAAGCAATGCTAGAATCAGTTGGTTTATTTTATTAGAAAAAATTCAGAAAAGTGTTTTTTATTTTTGAAAAATATAACCTATAATTAAAAATATTACAAAAAAATCCTTTTTTTGGCAAAAAACTGACCATACAACTTGGCAAACATACCAAAAGCCATTACGGCTGTGGTAATTTTCATGTAGACACACTAATCTTATTTAACCTAATCTGTGGTAGACACGCGAAAATTTCTTGAAAAGCCTCATAAAAAGTAATTTAAAATATTCTCTTGCAGTCACACTTTTTTGTGGGTTTCCTGCAGTGCAGTAATATTAAGCTGCACGCGACGATCGTAACTTTACAAAGTGTAACTATAAAAGTGTAGGTAATTAAATAAAATAAAATTTATTCAAATATTTCTGAATGTTTGTGACCAAGACCATATAGGTAAGCAATTAGTTTTAAAAGGTAAGTCATTGTAGGAAGTATTGTTCATACTCGTCTTAGTCTTTTGTTTTTGATTAGTCTTTGTCTTTTGATTGGTTTCAGCTGTTTTAAACAAAATCGGCTGTTCATACTTGTCTTTTGTTTTTGATTAGTCTTAAGTCATAACCCACTGAAAAAAATTTGGTTAATAATGCCATCAACTCAGCAAAATCTTTCTTAGGGGTATTTAACCTCATTTTTTTCAACCGCTTTTTTTTAAGAGTTTTTTGCAAATGGTAAAAAAATTAGGTTTGATACAAAGAAAATTGCACTAGTTACCATGGCTGCTCTATTCTGGAGCCTCAGCGCAACGATTGTTGCTGCTGGGACCACCAGCAGTAGAAGAACCAGGAGGTGGAGTGTAAAACCAGAGAGAGATGGAGCATTTGCAACATTGGTTCATTAGGGGAAAATCCAGAAGACTTTTTTGCTTATACCAGAATGATGACCAAACAGTTTGACAATCTATTAATATTAGTCTCTCCCGAGGGGTGAACAGCTAACCCAAAATGTGTACACCAATTGTGAAAATCCACAATCTTTTGCTAAGATTGTGGCAAGATTGTGAAAGATTGTGAGGGATTGTGGAGGACTGTGCAGCTGTGTAGCATACCTGTCTACCTAAAGGGGGGGCTGTCCCATCAAAAATTCTGGTGACCAAAACAAAAAAAAAACAAAACAAAAAAAAAAGTCATCATGTCTATAGTTTCCTTGGCTGCCCTCTTAATTTACTGTTACCAGCCCTGCTACTTAATAACCGAGGGGTGACCAGCTAACCCCAAAATGTGTACGCCGATTGTGAAAATCCACAATCTTTTGCTAAGATTGTGAGGGATTGTGTAAAGATTGTGAGGGATTGTGGTAAGATTGTGAGGGATTGTGAAGGATTGTGGTAAGATTGTGAAGGATTGTGAGAGATTGTGACAGATTGTGGGTGATTGGGAGGGATTGTGTAAAGATTGTGAAGGATTGTGAACAGATTGTGAGAAATGTGTACACCAATTGTGAGAGCTGTTCACCCCTCGGTCTCTCCATATATGGAAGAATTTTATGTCTTGCATAGGAGGAAAGTATCCACAAGACAGTGACTAATACTAACCTTACAGTAAGTAATATTTTATTCTTCTGCTTTATTTCTACATTTTCATTCCAATAAAACATTGCTTATCTAAACTTTTAATGAGGAGATGGAGGTGGATTTTGAAGGTCAAAAAAATTCTGTTGTTTCAGCTATCTTGCAGAAGGCTGCTCCATGAGGGATATGACATCGAATTATAGATTGGGAAAAAGCACTGTACATTACATAGTCAAGCAAACATGCCATGCAATTTGGACAGCTCTCCAACCGGTGGAACTACCAGAACCCAGTACAGAAAAAAACTTATTCTTTAAATACCAATGATACAAAAATTGTGCCAGAAGTGTATGAATTTTTCTTTCTTGATATTTCATTGGACTAACAAAAAAGCTTTCACAAACTTTCATATTAATTTTTGTAAAAATATTTTCGTCCTGATATGTACTTTCCGGAGCACTACACTGTTGGTGCGAAAAGGTGCAATAGTCTCCAAATTCATTATTAAACATGACCGTACATATTCTGATAAACACAAAGTACCTATTCTAGTGCATTTTAATTTGTGTTTCCATGTGTCTTCTATATAGATAGTAATGAGCAAAGTACCTTTAAAGAAGCAAAATGAATCATAGATATCAAAACTCCCATCTTAATATAAATAAAGTTTAAAAAACAAGGGAAAAATTCAAGATGGCCGCCAAAATAGATAGGAAATTAGTAGAAACTTCAAACATTTTTCATCGGTTTTTTTTTTTTTTACGGGTATGCGCACTCGCAAGGAGATCCCTATCACGCTCGACAAGCGGCAAGTGCGCGGAAATGTTGGTGTGTGTTGGTTTTGAAACGGTTCAGGTTGTAACCTGCAGGGAAAACTGTCGCAGGGAGTTTATTCCACAGCGATGCTGTTCTCCAGAGATATGAATTCTGATGTAATGAGGTTCTTGGTGCCTTTATTTTGACAATAAATTGATGGTTTCCGTCTGTTTGACGTGTTCGCCTAGTAGGTGCTACTCCAGGGGGGATCATACATGCCAACTCTTCAGAGCATCTTCCGTGATAATACCTGTAGAAGAGAGATAGATCGCCCACAGTTCTTCGATGTTCGAGACTATCCAAGCTACGGGTAAGTGCGGGGTCATTGATCAGCTTGATAGCTCGTTTTTGCACGGTATTCAAAAGCATTAAGGTATGTTTGGGTGCCGCACTCCATATATGTGAGCAGTACCCCATAGTTGGTCGAATCTGGGCTTTGTAGAGTGTCAGCAGTTGGCTTGGTGTATACAGATGTCTTGTACGAAATAGCACCCCAAGCTTTTGGGACGCCCTTTTAGCTATAGAATAGAATAGAATATCACTTTATTGCCAACAAGCTTGTAAGATCTACAATGTAATTCTTACAAAAAAGCAATGTCAAGAAAATACTCTGCCAATATATGGGCCCCTAAGCTCACACTAGGTACTATAGTTATAGTGTACGTGTGAGCTAATATAACTAAAAACTGAAATATATTTTATTTAACTCCAGACTAAATTACCTTTTGTTTGATACCACAAAAGCCATGTTTTGACTTAAATTCAAATTTTTGAAATCTACCCCCACCCTTAAAAAAAACAAAAAACTAAAATGTATTTTATTAAACTCCGGACTCAATTACCTTTCGTTTGATATCACACACGCCATATTTTCACTTAAACTCTAATTTTTAAAATATACCCCCACCCTTTTTTTTAAATAAGTTAAAATGTATTTTGTTTAACTGCAGACTCAATTACCTTTCGTTTGATATCACACACGCCATATTTTCACATAAACTCTAATTTTTGAAATCTACCCCCACCCTTTTATTTGGTTTCTGTTCGGTGGATTTTGTTCATTTTTAAATTGGAACAACTCGACCCAAGACCCAGCCTAGGTACCAAATTTCATTATAATCGGCCAAGCGGTTTTTGAGTTATGCGCGTTGGTCGTTACAGACAGACAGACAGACAGACAGACATACAGACAGACCGACAGACAGACAGACAGACAGACGGCGCAACAAAAAAGTTTCAAAATCATCTGAAACGCAAAGATATATAAAAATTTTTGAAATCGGAGCAACTTTTTTTTTCTCGAAAAAATTAGGATCACCATAGCTCACACTACTATAGTATAGTATATGTGTGAGCTAAAAAGACCAGAAATCCTACAGCACTCCAGTACAGAGAAACTCAGCCTCCAAAGTGCTGCAACATTCCAAGGTTCACAAGTTACTTGTGTCATTACAGTGTAGTAAAATATTGGTAAAATTCAAGTGCTTTAAATAACAAAATTAATTCTAAAAATAAAATTCTAGAAACTTTTCACTCAAATACAAAAATGTTAAAACTAATGCACAGACAAAAATGTTAAAATGGCATTGTTGAAATGCCAAAGTGACACTAAATACAAAATTAAAAAACCACAAAATGCAGTTAAACTTAAAATTAGCTTTAACATTACCTAAAAATCAAAAATTAAAATTGTACAAAACTTCTTCCAGTTGACTAGTTTTTTAAATTTCTCAAGGTTGTTCTCCCTTTTGAGAGTCTCAGGAAGCCTGTGAAAAGCCTTAACTGCCATATACTCAGGACCCCGCTCAAAAAATGATGTTTTATGTTTGGGTATTGCTAGGCCTTCTCTGTTTCTTGTAATAATGTGCATTTGGTCACCATAAGAATCTCTGTTTTGAGGAAATAAATGAAAATTTTTTTTTACAAAAGTTACCAAATGCAGAAAATACAGAGAAGGAACAGTCAAAATTTTTAAGTTCCTGAAGTGAGGTTTGCAGGTAGCCCTTGGGTGTATTCCTAAAATAGCCCTTATTATTCGCTTCTGTGCTACAAATATTTTGATTGCATCGCTAGATGAACCCCAAAATATAATGCCATAACTGATTATGCTTTGAATACAAGCAAAATAGTACACTCTAAAACTATCCACTGTTATAACCTCTCTTAACCTTCTTGTAACTGCACTTGCACCATTTAATTTTGAATATAAACTATTAATGTGAAATTCCCAGTTTAATAGTGGATCTATGATTACCCCCAAAAGTTTTACTTTTTCGGTGTTTTCTATTGATTTGTGATTTATTCTTACTAATAGAGATTCTTTAGGTTGACCATTTTTACTAAATTTAATTAAAGCTGTCTTTTGTACATTTAGACTCAAATTGTTTTCATTACACCAGGCCGCCATCTCCTCTGCTGCATGTGTGCACCTCTCCGAGAGACCAGTTAGGGTAAGATCTGCCTCCCCACATGATGTATCATCTGCGAACTGGGCCAACATGAGAGCATCTACTCTCTCGGAGAGATCACTCACATACAGCAGGAAAAGAAGCGGTCCTAGGATTGATCCCTGTGGGACACCCTGTTTGATTTCGGACCATTCTGAAAAAAAATTTTTGTTATTGTTTTGAATACAAACTATCTGCTTTCTGTTATTTAGATAGGATTCCAACAATTTTAAAACAACACCTCTGATCCCCAGACGTTCCAATTTACTCAACAATAATCTAAAGTTCACTGTGTCAAAGGCCTTCGAGAGGTCAAAGTATAATCCTGCTGTGTGTTTCCCTTGATCAATATTTTTCATTACAAACTTTAAAAATTCATAAATTGCAAGCTCTGTTGACTTTTTCTTCCTGAATCCATACTGATTGTCTTTTAGTAACTTTTGCTTTTCTATAAAATCTATAAGCCGATTATACAATGCCCTCTCAAAGACCTTAGACACAGAAGGCAACAATGATATGGGCCTGTAATTAGCTGCATTTTTTTTATCACCTTTTTTGTAAATTGGCTGAACTTTGGCCTCCTTTAGTTTTGCTGGAAAAAAGCCTACCGTAAAACTTTCATTTATTAGATAAGAGAGTATGTCACTCACCTCATTTGCGACTGCTTTAAGAATAGCAAGAGGAATTTCGTCCATTCCATTTGAAAATTTGTTTGGAAAACTTTGAATAATATTAAAAATTTCAACTGGTATAGTTGGTTGCAAAAATATGGATTGAGGATGGTAAGGAATAGTTGTTTCAAAAGTTTTATCAGTAAAGGGAAGGTCAAACTGCTTTTTAAAAATTGATGCTACAGTTTCTGAGTCATTTATTTCTGTTTCATTCTGCTGTAAGGTAATTCTCCCTCCCATTGTTTCTTTATTTGTCTCTTTTTTAAAAATTTTCCATATTGTTTTTCCCTTATTTTTAGAATTACATATTAGGTTCTCGTTAGTTTGCTTTTTTAAGTCACACAAGTATTTTTTATATATTTTTTTTTCAGTTTTATATTTTGTGTAGTTTTCATGTGTACTGATAATTTTGTAATTTACATACAGATCTTTCATATATGCTTTATACTTTTTTGTTTCTTGATTTATCCATGAATCTGGTTTTTTTATAGTAGTTGTTTTTAATGGAAAAGACAAGTCAAAATGATAATACAGTATGTTATTAAAACAGTTAAATTTTTCCTCAGGATTTTGTAAGACAAATACCTCTTCCCAGTTTTCAGCAGCCATTGTCTGCTTAAATTTAGTGATGTTTTCATCAGAATAAAATCTTTTCTTTATTAGTTGTGTTTTTTTTTGGTTTGTATGATTTATTGGAATTTTTAAAATGCAAGGTAGATGGTCAGATAGTTTGTATTGATAAACTTCTCCCAATATTTCACTATTGTTAGAATTACCAATGTTTGAAAAAATATTGTCTAGTTGAGATTGTGAGCTGGGCCGGGTTATACCTGAAATATGTGATTGAAGTCCATAGCTAACCATAAGCTGTACAAAATCTTGTGTATACTGATCTCTTTCATTGTCAAAATGAAAATTAAAGTCCCCACAGACCACCATGAGCCTCCCAGGAGAGTATAGCTCGTCAATTAATATCTGCCACGTGACTGTGCCAAGACATGTTGGTCTCTGCAGTGACTCCTAAGATGTTCAACTGGCTCTGCAATGTGACAGCACTTCCAGAGAGCATGATGTTTGGCTCACCCGTGCTGGTCTTTTTTGAAAACAGGGCTGCTTGGGTTTTCTGCGCGTTGAACTGTACAAGGTTTTTGTTGCCCCAGTCCTCTATTATCTCCAAGTCGTTATTTATCTGTGATATTTCAGTTAGTCTAAGGCAATGGAATTTTAGTTTCAGTGAGAACAAGGATGTCAGGTCTTTGTTCTTCAAGATGTTGGTGAACTGAATTAATGTTGGTACTTAATCCTCTTATATTACTAAAATCAATTCTGAGTTGAGTTTTTGGTCTTCTTTTAATGTCTTTGCATGAAGGACCCCCAGGATCACCCGACGCCCGGAGATCGGGTGATCCTGGGTTGGGTATTTTACCTCCGGAATATTTTGATCTTAGAGGCACCATTATGCTATCTGTTACTCATTGTTGGAACCGGACTGCCAGCGCAGTAGCGGAACGTGGTGATACCACTTAGCGCTACTCACTTCTGGCATGGTGGTATCTCACCGGTCGACGCCCAATGAGTAAAAAGCGTCTACCACCTATTGCCAAAAAGCGCTTTAAGAAAGTGTATTATTTTTAATATGGTCTGCAAATTACACAGCCCCACAAAAAATTATGTTGCAAAACTCAGAGGGTAGACCCCCCAAGTTCTCCTACTTTTGGTGCACTTTTGGGATATTTGGAGTATCTAAATTCAAATATAGAATATTTTTTACTGGGGGAGGAAAAAAACAATCTAGAATGGTGACGGGTTAACTAGGTTAAAAATTATTAAGTTGGTGAAACAAAAAAAAATAGGTTTTAATCGAGGTTTTAATTATTTAACTTGCTCCTATTACCCCCCAAACTAAAATATGATGATCAATATAAATTTATCCTCAATTTAAATCATTCATCGGATTCATTCTCTCTTTTTCACCCTGTATGTAGAGGTAAAAACTTCACTTGTTAGGAACATTAAAATATTTTAATGCAATATTAGGTATGCGCTGAATCCAACAAGAACAAGAAAAACTGTTTAGCATCCCCCTGGCAGGGGGAGTGGGAGTCTATAAATAAATTTTGTTTGGAACTTACTATGGCACGACTAAACTTCTATATGAATTTTTATTTTAGTGTCTACAGCTTCTCCTCTTAGGGAGGAAAAAGGGTTGCTGGGGCAAGGTCGTATCCAACCCAAAACAGAAGAGGGGGCAGGTTTCTGAATTCCATGGCCTTCTTAATTTAGAGGGGGGGGGGAATTCATATTCTAATTGAATTTCAATGTCCGATTTTAAAAAACCTGGCTCAAAAGTTGCCCTTCTCCCCCCCCCCCCGGATACGACTTTGTGCTAAGGGGGACTTAGGGGATAATTGCGTGAATTTTTTTTTATTGTCTTCGTTGAATTTAACAAATAGAAATATTTCCATGATAAACTGTTCATGTCCATTAAAAAAGTAAAGTTTTGACCCCCTAATAAACGGAGTAAAATGGGGGATTTGGTTACTGAATGGTTACAAAACTTTTTAATCCTTAAATTTTAGTTCTGCGGACAGAACAAATTTTACCCCCCCTGGGGGGGTGCTAATAGGGGCAAATTGGATAATTGAAATATTTTTTTTGGGGAACTGGATTTGAGTGCACCAAAAGTAGGAGAACTTGGGGGGTCTACCCTCTGAGTTTTGCAACATAATTTTTTGTGGGGCTGTGTAACTTGCAGACCATATTAAAAATAATACACTTTCTTAAAGCGCTTTTTGGCAGTATAAATCACGAAAATGGTGGTGGCAAGAGTGGGGGCGTATTACAAAATATTTTTTAATTGTATATTAGCAATTCAGACTTCTTTATTGATTTGCGTTTAAGTGATTAGAGAGTTTAACAGCAAAAGTCTATTTTTGGTCAAAATATTGATCCCTCGGACCATAGTGCGTCGCAGGAATATGCAGTTTTCGGAATATAGTAGGGCACATTTTTCTCAAAAATTTGTGTTATAACCAAAAACTTCGTAGGGGCTTTCGTTTCGGCTATATTTACAGAAAATTGTTTTCAAGGTTGCTATAGCATGTAGTTTACTTAGAGAGTGCAAATGGACTAGGAAGGTATCAGATCCATCATGGATCCATTTGTTTTCCTATATTGATGTAATAGCTGTTGTTTGTTACCTTTTTTTTCCTTTTAGAATGAATCTGGTACAAATCTACTTTGGCCTGTCTTCGTCCGCTATCATCCTCTATGGAGTTGTCATAAACCTCTTTGAACACCACTTGCCAGATTTTTTCAGTCAGATCTTTCGCTATGGCAAATTCTCAGCAAAAACTGCTAATTCTAAGCTGGTAAGAAAACTAGATATTTTTTCGCGGTATTTTAAGGACCCCAAAGATAGTTTAAAATAAATAGGATATATGGATGTTTCTTGAAAACCATTCATACGTTTTTTGTCATTCTGCTTCACTTGGTTTGCTTGAAATCTAAACATAACCTAATCAATAATGTGAATGGAAAAATAATATATAAACATTTTAGGTTATTGAAGTACCTAAGTCAACCTTCAAGCATTTCTATGTGGCAGCAGTGATACTGTACTTGTATGTACTTTATTTAGTAACATATGTGTATGTTTTCGAGAGACCTGTACCTGATTGGCTGTTAGGATTTTTGAACTTGGTGTGTGGATCTGACAGAGTGGCATACAGTTAGTATTTTTTCAAAAAATTTCTACAGGTACATTTTATTGAGCTCAATAAGCTGCTGAAAGACATGAGTGACAAGGGCAAGTCCATAGATCTATAGGTTAATTCTATGTCAACCTGGCCACTTTTATTGCACTTTTTGATTTTCATCAAAACTTATTTCTGGTTTTTCCTATGGATACCCATTATATCGCGATAAAAAAAGAGATTATATCAATGCCAATGATTATAATTATGTTAAAATTCCTTAAATCTACAGGGTGATTTAATTTCTAAAATGAAATAGACATATGCTAGATGTATACTTTCCAATTTTTCCTAAACATTATTCGATTCCTGTTTAGGAATAAAAGCAAGAGGCTTGAAGAAAAATGATTAAAACAAGAATACTCGCATTAGTGACCTTAGTCGACCGAAGGCCAGCAAAGTTTCAGATTTTGCTTATTTGCCACTCAATTACAGTATATACCAGTGGCGGTTTCTCCATAAGTGCACATGTGCACGTGCACTCCCAAATTTTACTTAAAAAAATATTAAAATTTGATCATTCTTGAATTTAATTAATAATTACCCCAAACGGAATTCACTAAAGACTGGAATATTACCTACAACTTAATACCCGGTATGTATGTGTTTGTATTCGTGTTTAAACCACCTGCGGTGCATGGCGGATGCGCTATATAGTTAGTTCGAATCTCATTATTCACTTTTATTTGCACGGTAGATGTTATGTCGCATTCTAATTACGAAATATAGAAAGAGAGGTTGACATGTCCCAATAGAATTTTACAGTCCATATAATCTGAACCTTCCTGCGGCAGTACCTTGTACAAAAACTAGCCTCGATGCCGCCCGCACCCCTGTGACGCCCCCCGCGCCCATGGTTTGCGTTGCATGTTAGAGCAGCTCACGGGCACTTAAAATTAGTGCGCTTAGACAATTTGGCATAGTGATGAGCAACGATTACTTTTCCAAGTATCAAGTAGATACTGATACTTCCTATTCGAGTATCAGATTTTTGTATTTGGTACTAAGTAATCATTATATTATCGGTAAGTCCAATAAATACTCCTCAGATTTTCTATGTTGTCAATCGTATACGTATACGCAATAGTTCATTTAATAATTTAAGTAAATAAATATTGGTCCAAATGATTACAAGTACAAACTCGTTACTCATACGGTCGATGCCGATACAATTGATACGAAAGTAATACTTCGGCTTCGGTCCCATTCGGGATTCGAGTAACGAGTATTTGGTGTCGGAGGATTCGATTACTTCGAATCCGCCCATGTACCAGATATTAAAGTATCGAGTAGATAGTATTTGCACACCACTAATTTGGCATTACCGGTCAGGCGCTGGCGGTTTGTTTTGATTTCGACGATTTGGTATTTACGACAATGGCGGAAGTTTCTAATTCTGATAGCGTTAGCGTGCAATATTTAAAGGTAATTAAATTTTCATCTTTGCCATCAGAAGAAAAAATATGTAAGCTATTATAGGTTTGATACAATAATAATAGGTAGGTAACTAATATCTAACTAAATATCTAATAATAATAACATTTTTTAATTATTTGCAAAACAAAATTTCGTCTGCGCCGCCATTTCTATTTTTTTTTTGGTGTGCACTCCCCAAGCTTTTGACCACGCGCCGCCACTGGTATATACCTAGGTGGGGGAGGGGGAGACAAAAGTAGTCTAAGTATAAAACTCATAACAGTAGCAGGGGTGAAATTGAAGAAAGAAAAATTATAAATAAAAAAAAAGTTTCCTGTGCTTCGGCCGGGACTTGAACCCGGACCTTTGGTGTACATAGCCGGCCGAAACACAAGAAACTTCTTTTATAATTTCTTTAATTTCACCCCTGGTTTAAAATTGTTGTTTGCAGTTTTTTCAATCAATCAATCAAAACATGCTTTATTTTCCAAGATCACAACACTCTTATTGACAAATCTAATGCTTAAATCTAATCTAAAAAAGCATAACGAAGATTTAATAAAAAATAGAAAAAATAAACTAGAAGAATAAATAATAAAATATTTCTTTTAGGTGGTAAATATTGTGCTAATATTTTGTAACAGACTGATCATAGAAACAAGAAATCAATGAACAAATAAAATATAATTTTCTAGTTAAAAATGTTATTTAACAAGCCCTATATTTAATAATGGGTACCATACATAAAAAATTAGTCAAAATACTTGGGCCTAAACAGTATGTAACAAATCAGAAAATAAAACATAAAAAGTTTAAAAAGAAATATTAAAGAATTACTGTAAACAAATTACACAAATTAAGAAGAAAGAGGTAACCTTCCCATAAAACAAATATTTTAAAAAATTTGTGAACTTATGTTGAAAGCTTTTTTTTCAAATATGTAGTTGGAAAACAATAACAAATTAAAAAGACAACAAACTAAAATAAAATGGGCCCGGATCTCCCCCGAAACTAAGATTTTTTTAGATATTTTCCACATATTTCATGAATACAATCATAAAATAGCATAAAATACGGCCTCATGAAGTCTCTGCCCCCCCCCCCCCCGAAACTGTATCGGTACTTTTAATTTCCGATTTCTATTTCTAAAAAATTGTAAATGTTTACCTTTTTTTTTCATTTTCTAGTATCTTTATATTGATTGAAGTTTTTTTTGCGGCGCTGTTTTTTTCCAAAAAGAACCTAATTTTTTTAAATTTTCGCTTTTGTCGCCATTTTTTCGTTATTATATAAGAAAAATTATGAGCTCAATTTTTTCCGAAAATTTCTTAATTTTTATTAAATATATGTCTGCGGCGAAATTTTTTAGTTTAGTTTTTTTACAATGAACATATTACTATCAAAAAGTACCTTATTTTCTTAAAATTTTCGCCTGTGGTGCCTTGTTTTATTACCTATATCTAAAAAAAATCCCCGCCACGGTTACTTCCGAAAAGTACTTATTTTTTTAAAAATTTTTTGCCTACAGAGCAATTTTGTTTGATTTTCAAGTATAGTTGACATACATTGCAATGTTTTTCCTTTTTCTTGAGAACTCTTAAGTGACCTTATCCCTCCCCCCTCCTGTAGCAAAAATTTTAAAAATTTTAAGTTTGAGGCTCAAGGGTTGCGCGCGTGACCATATGTAAATAAAATATTTAAAATGACAAAATAAGGCGCAAAAAAATTGGTTACATGCGGGCGTTCTTAGCTCAAGCAGCACCCCTGATTATAACACCATCTTGATTGATCAAGTTTATCCCATACAGATCATATATACCAACAGATTTGCATTGCAAACCTAACCTTAGTTGTAAACAACTTTAGTAATATGGCAAAAATTAAACTTCTTTTTGATCTATTCATAGGTTTAAAAAATAAATAACTAAGCACTAAAAACAACTCAAAAAGTACAAGCCAAAAACTTACTTTTAATGCCTAAGATGGCCTAAAATAAACATGTTCGAAAATTACTACGAAGGGCGGCTGGGAATCGAGGGGCCCCTTTTTCAGATCTGATTTTTTATATATATTAAATTTTTTAAAAAAAATTTTATCTACTGTTATATAACCAGCATAACAGAGAAAGTAAAAACAAGGGCTTTTGAAAAAACCTCTGCAACTTTTCCAGAATATTTTTAACTTTTAACTAAAAAAGTAAGTATACATAATATGTTTATTTAAAACTAAATAACAGTTAACTAAAAATATTCATTAAATTTATTATCAATAAACAACAAAATCAAAAAAATATTATTAAAAGTACAATCCTGTCTATTTAAAATACAATATTTCTTAGTCTAGCCCTGGGGTACGTTCAGATAGCGCGTCGGATGTAGTCGGGCGCGCTCAAATCCGTTCAGATTACATACTGGGTGAAAGTTACTCTCGTTCATATTGGCCGAAAATAACGTCGGGCGAATCGCCTTTTACACCCTTCTCTATGAGGTGGGTGACAAACGCTCGACTTGCGCAGTAGGTATATAAACCAACCCACCAATTTTTTTATTTTTTGTTTTATATTTTCGAAAACATATTACATAAAAGTGGAATTTTCCTAAAACAAATAATCAAATTTTACTTTTTCTTCAAGACAAAAAACACTTGTTTGACTTTTCACAGGTGAGTTCCAAGTTTCTTTAGAAGGGTTAAGTCCCATTTATAAACTCGAGACCATTCAACATGGTTACCTCTGACAAGAAACCCACATAAAAACATCACAAAAGTTCCTATTTTCAAAAGATTGTAGAAGCCAAATTTGTTATGGTTGGGTTTCCCACATAGCACAAAAATCACATCAACGTTAAATTAACGTGAACAAAAATAACAACGTTTTTTTTTACTTGAAAACAACCTCATACTATGTAATATTTATTTTGTTAAATCTACATGCTTAAAGATAACTTAAAAACAAGGAGAAATCAAGCTATAAAAATGTACTTTTTGCTGAAGTTTCTGGTGCTGTGTATATAACGTGTTTTTTACCCTTGTTATTTTCATGTACCAAATTCACACTTGAAAAGTCCTCCACAACATGTTCTAAAACGCCACTAGATTAAGACTTCTCAAACCTACAAACTTTCTGCGTCTTTTTTGGTCACGTTTTTTTTAATAACATTTTTTTAACATAAAATAGACGCAAAAGGAAGTTATAAAAGTTCCCTAGTTAAAGACTACAACACTTCAAGTCAATTTTAAAGATGGCGCTCAAGGCAAGACAAAATATCTATTTGTCTATCTATATACATTATGTTTTTTTTAAAAGCTAAACAAGATTTTTTAACAGTAAACACATTCACAGAATATTAATGTGTTTTTATTAGGTTAATAACAGATGCGTCGTGATCGTAAAGGATCAGGGATCAGTTCTTTAACAGGTTTTTGGAGTTTAGAGGCCAAAGCACTGCCTGATAGATTTCGTCAAAGTGAAAAATGCCGACAATAGGTGGCGCTGCTGCTAGTAAAATCTCAAAAATATTCTGTATAAAAGCCATGCAAATCGCGTTTTAAAATTCGTGTGGAAAAGGCGTGAAACAGTTTTTAGCAACGTTATTTTTTATAACGTTAATGAATGACCTATTAAGCTTGTTTTCATATATGAAATAAACGTTTTTTTTCTAGCAGCTTGTAAAATCAATTTTTTTTTTCTCACGGGCTTTTCACGTGTTAAACACGTGATTGTGCTATGTGGGTTGTTTCATATCCCGTATAGAAAACATTAAATTTAGTTACCTATTAGCTCGCACTACTACTATGTTATAGTAGTGTGAGCTACATTTTAGTTTTTTGAAAAAAAAATGGTGGGTGTAGATTTCAAAAATTAGAGTTTAAGTCAAAACATGGCCTGTGTGGTGTCAAACGAAAGGTAATATATTTCAGTTTTTAGTTATATTAGCGCACACGCTCACTATAACTATAGTACCTAGTGTGAGCTTAGGTGCCCATAGATTGACAGAGTATTTTTCTTAGTGGGATTTTTGCTAGGGTATGCATGATGGTTTACCCATAGTAACATAGCACAATGGATAAAGTTAATGCCTTGTTTTAAAGCTCCATTTTACCATAATCAGCTGGCAGAAAAAAAAACAAAAATACCAAAATTAACCCTAAAATTCCATTTTTTGTTATGTTGCTGTGTAAATCGACCCTCAAAACTGTATTGGTTACAGGTTTCACATCGCTCCATGCAATGAAGACAATTGCCTTAGGAATGTTTTTAGAGTATCAAGCAGTTTTTCAAGCTGAATCCTCTTGCAGCGGCACTCCTTTTAGGAAAACACTCTTTCAGATGCAAATGGATCCTTTACAGAATTTTATTTTGACTGTTTAGTTTCTACTTAGGAGAATTTAGAGAATGGATTTTTATTTGGACAAATTGTTATAGGAATATAAATAATATTATAACTAGATATTACTTTGTGCTTTCAAATTAAAATAAAATACATTTAAACGATGTATATTTGTATTCTTTATTTAATAGTAGATAATGTAACCATATAAAGAGGTTTGATATAATGTAATTAAAGATCTCTCAACGCCACAGCAAACACTTTGAGAATTTGTCTTCTTTCGCATTCTCACTGTCATACGCTATTATATTATATTGCACTTGTATGTACATATAACTATTAATATTCAAATTTATTTATTTCCTTTGAAAGTGTTGAGCAGAGGAACTAATAAAACTCTGTCAGCCACCAAAAGTCGGGTACTCCAAAAGACTGTCTATTTCCATTTTTCAAAACAAAAAAAAAACACTGTTTATGTTAACTCTACTAAATAAACTGTAACAAATCTTTAAATCTGATCAAATTTATCAATTAGCTTGTCTAACGAACTGTCACGATCAGCTGTTTTTCGATCCAAGATGGTTGCCATAGGACAAACAAAGCGTTTTCCCATAAGCCGCAATGTTAACAAAAACGTAATTTAAAAAAAAAAGTGAAACGATTTAATTTACAACAAAGATGCTGTTTTAAGTATTGATCCTTTGTACACATGGGAAAATGCGTTTTTCTTAAAAAAATCAATTAAAGCCAGTTAAATATCAAATAAAAGGGACCATGTTTTGTTCAAAAAGTCAGGTTATGTTTTTATTTACTTTTGTTTTTTTAAAACTTTTTTTCTAGTTTTTTACTCAGTTTGAATAATTATTATTAGTTTCTGTGCTGTTATGAATTGTGGCAGCTGGGGAGATCTTGATAATGTTAGTTTTGATGAAATGCCAAGTATTTTGACCTTAAAAAATCATCTTGATTTAAATGAACTAGGTATCAGCTCAAAGAAGGGAAAAGAAAGTGGATAAGTGCTCTATTACCTGACTTAACAGAGGATAAATTGAAATATTCGAAAGTTTTTTGTCAGGTTTGTTTTGGATAAATATGTAACTGCCATTTTGGCAACATTTTCTATTGGGATCTTTTTTTGTGCTCGAGTGGACCTTTTGCAGAAGTGTAACATAGAATTGTGTTAAACTGTAAGAAATACTTCACTATGATTTTTTTACTATTCTAGGCAAGCAACTTTCAATGATCCTGACTGGGTCTCTCCTGAATGGATTATTGTTTCAAAACAGTTGAAAAATTAAAAAAATTATGGTTGAAAAAAGGGTCTAGAGAAGATAGAAAATGAAAACAATATGAGGTTAAAGTGTGGGTAATGAGCTGAACCAAATTTGTACACCATCCTACAGAACTCTTAAATAAACTCTTGGTAGTGTAGCGTCCAGTGGAGTCCTGTACCATCAGTTTCTTTTTCTTTAATAACTATTTATTTTACAGACCTCAAAACAGTTTAGAATAAACTGGTGAATTTGACAATCTCCCTAACTCAAACGTCTTGTTATCTTAAACTATTTTGGTGCAAATTTTCCTTTATTTCCATGCTTTTTGACACCTAAAACTTGTACAGCGTAAAATTTGTATAGCATCTGACTGGACGTACTATGAGTCCTGTTGTGAAATTTCTACGGTACTGTTCTGAGCTTATTACCAAAAAAAAATTTTTATGGCATTAAAAAATAGATGGAAAAAAAAGTCATCTTTGTTGACTTTGATGACCACAAGAAAAACAAATAAGTTCTCTCAGATTTTTTTTCAATTTCTCTCAAAAAAACTTGGGTCCTCATGGGTCATATGCTGTTACGCCCAATTGTAGAGTAGAGTATATATTTATTTGCATAAACATAATTGAGCAAATATTGTTACAAAAAAACAGTAATAAAAGTAATAGTAGTAATACAACAGCGAATATTGTACTGTTGTAAAATTTGAACAGTACTGTTGTGAGCTGATGAACCATAGGTTTGACTGTACTTAGGCCCTATGTATTATAGTTCATGGAAAATCATATGGTGATGTACAGTGTGTGAGGCCAATGACAAGGAAAAACTGTATTTTAATTTTGCAAGTTTTTTTTTATATTACCTATGTTTACTTATATTTAAAAAAAAAACATATTTTGTAAAGTACTTATTAGAAGTTTGCTTGACCAACCTCGGTTGGAACTCATATGTGTATATTGATCTGTTGGACTGACCTACCTATAAGTTGTGCCTCTTTTTCATGTCACTACTGGAGGGTTAACACGATTAAACTTTGTCTAAACCGAAAAATCATAGTGAAATATTTTTCACAGTTTAACGCTATAGCAGGCCTATTACTTAGCAAAAGGTTTAGTCAAGTACAACAAAAGATCCTAATAGAAAACCTGAATCTGATGAGAAAAGTTTAGTCTATTTCAATTTCGTCTCTGTTAAGTGAGCTCTTTGAATAGAACTACTTATCCACTTCCCCCTACCTTGGGCTGAGTTCATTGATTCATTGGTCAAAAAACTTCAAATTCAATGAAAACTAACATTATCATTACTTCCTCCGCTGCCACAATTCACAACAGCAAAAAAACTTGACATAATAATCAGTGGTGCACCCAGAAATATGTCTTGGGGGAACCCGAAACCTTTGGGGGTCCGATATCTTTGGGGAGCCCCCAGAGGTCCCATAATGTTGTACTTTATGCTATTTTTCTGTTTATTCATGAAATATATGGAAAATATCTAAAAAAATTTGTGGTTTGGGGGGTCCGGGCCCCTAGCCCCCCGCCCCCTTGGTGCGCCCATGTAATAATTCAAAATAAGTAAAAAAACTAGAAAAAATTAAAAAAAAAAACAAAAACATAACCTACTTTTTTGTAGAAAACATGGTCCCATTTATTTCAGATTTTCTCGCTTTAGTTTAATATTTTTAAGAAAAACGCATTTTTCCCATATGCACAAAGGATCCGTTATTAAAACTGATTAATTTTTGAGACTGAAGCTCTTGTCGTTTTCGTGAAATTTACGTTTTTGTTAACATTACGGCTTATGGGAAATCGGTTTGTTTGTCCTATGGAAGACATCTTGGATTTGATCATATGTTTTGTTAGACAGCCCTATTTAAAAAATATATATTTTAAGGTTATGTTTATTACATCCATACTCAAGGCCAACACAAAAATAGAGGCCACGACCCTGAAAAAATCAGCTGTTCTCCCGGGGCTGAATTTTACATTGGGTCTTATGGGAGGTCAAGGCCAACACAAAAATAGAGGCCACGACCCTGAAAAAATCAGCTGTTCTCCCGGGGCTGAATTTTACATTGGGTCTTATGGGAGGTCAGACGTTTTTTTATGATATTTTCAAAATGGCACTACAGATTTCCGCAAAATTTCAGTGAAATATTCTCAGACACCATCCCGATATTCCACCAAAGGTTTGTAAGGAAGCAACATGACTATAAGGTTAAAATCTTCAAAATTTAGCATTCCTTATTTTGAATTCAAATTACCCGCCATGTACCACATGCCAACTGTTATATTTGACATGTATTTGACTTTGTCATATGTGATTGTCACATTCGCTTCTGCTTTAAACTTAATTTTTGTGTGAGCTAATGAAGCCGCTATGAAAAATTAGGGCTTACTATACATTTAAAAAAAATTGTTCTGCCAGAATAAAGTAAAAACAATCTCAAAAACGGCTTTATTTAAAAAAAAAATCAAATATTCATGAACCGTCATTCCAACTTCAATATTTTAAAGACAATCAGCTGTGTCGTAACGTGACCATCAAAAAAAAAATCAGCCCCGGATGTGACGTCAACAAAGTGGAGGATCGTGGCCCGTCCATTTTGATAGCCCTGGGGAGGTCAGACGTTTTTTTATGATATTTTTAAAATGGCACTACAGATTTCCGCAAAATTTCAGTGAAATATTCTTAGACACCATCCCGATATTCCACCAAAGGTTTGTAAGGAAGCAACTTGATTAAAAGGTTAAAATCTTCAAGATTTAGCCTTTCTTATTTTGAATTCAAATTACCCGCCATGTACCACATCCCAACTGTTATATTTGACATGTATTTGACTTTGTCATCTGTGATTGTCACATTCGCTTCTTCTTTAAACTTAATTTTTGTGTGAGCTAATGAAGCGGCTATGAAAAATTAGGGATTACTATACATTTAAAAAAATTGCCCTGCCAGAATAAAGTAAAAACAATCTCAAAAACGGCTTTATTTAAAAAAAAATCAAATATTCATGAACCGTCATTCCAACTTCAATATTTTAAAGACAATCAGCTGTGTCGTTACGTGACCATCAAAAAAAAATCAGCCCCGGATGTGACGTCAACAAAGTGGAGGATCGTGGCCCGTTCATTTTGATAGCCCTGCCATACTGTTCACAAAGGCAAGACGTCCGGCGATTTACCCATGACGTCATTCGCTCGGGAAGACGTCTCGCCCGACGTTTCAATCTGAACGTACCCCTGTATTCTAACCCGAAATAGCGTCGGTGACGTCATATTTTGATTCACACTGATAAAAGGTTCCGACTAGGGTTGTTGGGAAGGCTGTGGTATGGGGGAAAAATAAAAAATGTCGCTTTTTCAAAATGGCAATTTCTGTAAATGATTGTATTTTACTAAGGTCACTGATGAGAATATTCTTGATTTTCAAGGTGTTTTCTTCAGGCCCCCTGCTTTTATTTTTATATAAAAAAAAATTCTTCTCGAGGGTCGTATTTTGTTGAGAAAAATCGAAAAATATAAACATGTCTAGGTCAATTTAGATAATAAATAAATATAATGGGGAAAACCCTTGGAAAACCAGAAATAAATTTTGATAAAAATCAAAAGCTATGAGTGCAAAAGGTGGCTGGGTCGACATGGAATGCTCCACAGATAAAATTTATCTCCCAGAGCTTCAGAGGCGGGCAGTGCTAATTAAAGCAGAGTATTTGTAAATTGTTTTTGAATTTCGTCAAGGGTAGGCCACGCCTTTCTGCCTGCATTATATGCATGCCACTGCAGACCAGTGGCGGCGCGTGAGGTTTAAAAGTGGCGGTTCTGCAAAGTGGGGAACAAATAAATTTTTTTAAAATCCGGTAAATGGTTCAAATCGTCAGCATCGGAAATAGTCCACTTTGAGTCACTACCAAATGTCACACAAGGAAAACCAAATAATTTGTTTTTTACACTACACCCACAAATCCATTTAAAACGCTTATAAACATCGCGAGAGAATTTTCTTATTTTCTTGCCGCAACTTTTTCCCCCATAGGTACGTTATTTCTAAATCTGGTAAGGGAATTAACGTCCTTGAATTACAAAACGCAAAAATTCAGGATTTTTGACCCCCTACCCCCCTCGTAACTCATTTTCAAGAACAAAACAAATTAAAAAACCATTGAGTGTAACGCAAAGCCAAACCCCCCCTCCCCCCCTTGAGCGTTACGTAATTTAGGGATAGGCCCTTTTTATTTGATTTTTAACTTTTCGTTAAAAAAAAGTAAACTTTTCGTTAAAGAAAAGGTAAACTTTTAAAATCCCGGAGAGTAATGGGTATATCCTCGGTAGTTTTCATGTTTTCTTAAAGTTTTTTGTACCTACCACACACCGCACTTATAAAACTAATTATTACAAATGTTTTTGCTTTGGCATACACTAAAATATAATATTCATTCATAAAAGTACCGTAATGACGTAAATTATGTCAATACTCAACTAGGTACAAATTTGCAGTTCCCATCTGTTCTTAAAATATAAACGGGGCACTACCCCGAGTTTCTAAAATTTTGCATAGCTGAGACGTCAGTTGAATAGTTCTATCCTTTTTAGTGTGTGGTACAATCTGTATGCTTCCGTCCTTTATTCGGGGGAGTTTGGTTAACAGACCCGGCAAAATCTACCGCGCATCTACACAGCGCACATCGCAAGCAGATCGACGAGCCCACCAGACCCAAGAGCCCGAATAGCAACAGACTTGCCCCTCGTACCAATTATACAAATGTTGTAGGCATGTGCCTGCTTATTTAGTGAGAAAAAAAAGAACAGAAAAATTCTGTACTAAAAAATATATTACTGTACTCAAAATTAGCAGATCTTGAATAACCGCCACTGCTGCAGACCTTTATATATCTGAAAACATCTTTTAAAATTTTAGCTCCTGTCAACAGAGTGTGCCTAGCAACTGTTCTACTATCGCTGCAGGTATTTAGACGATTTTACGATACCCACTATGTGTCAGTCTTCGGTCGAAGTAGCAAAATTAACCTGTCACATTATGTGGTCGGAATGGCATATTACCCTGGAACGGCACTGGCGCTTTTATGTGAAGCTCCGCTGTTTGCCAGAACCCCAGGTAAGAAAATACTAATCATAACAAAAAACGGCCAAACTTCTTTATGTTGAATTTAGCACTGTGTCTAAGAGTCATTTGCAGCCGCAATAGCCAAGTTTATAAAAACATTTCCTACTACTACTACTAACTACTACTTTTATCTCAATTCTTTTTACGGAATACCATTTTCGCGTACTTGGCTTTTTTATATGAAATGTTTTTGTTATGATTTCACTCCTTTTTTAAATGATTTGGATAATATTTAAGTTGTAAAGTAGTAAATTATGAGGAATATTGTTTAAAATTTTTGAAATGCCTTATTTAAAATTTTGAGGTTTTTTAATTTTTCTCATGGTTTTAGCATAGTTCCTGTCAGCCTCCAAAGCTCAGCTCTTGATAGGCCTCGGGGTGTTTCAGCTACGAGAAGATTTTTAAGTCTGCATTTATGGAGGTGGCCTCTAACTTTTTTACTTACAACAACATTTTGTTTTTTTATCGATCGGTCAAAGTGAATTTCACCTTAGGTTTTGAGATATTACATAAAATTGGTATTTTTCTTAAGGAATGACTCAATTTTTGAAATTAGCGTAGAATTTCCTATAAAATAACATATTATATTCAATATTTAATTTTTAAAATGTTTGTTTTGTTTTTTTATATATTTCGTTTTAATTACTTCTTTATTTTTAAATATATATTTTTTTAATTTGATAAAAATATTTTAAACCTACTAATTAAATTACAATATAAAATAAAAAATTTAAAGAAGAAATACAAAGAATCATTCCTTAAAGAAATAATTTTTTATTTAATATCTCAAAATGTAAAAGTGATAAATAAAATTCAGTTTCACAGTTAACATATGAAAAAGCATTTTGCGTCAAAATTAAATTTTTATAAATAAAGAAGCACCTCCATAAATGTAGACTTTTCAAAATCTCCTCGTAGCTGAAAAACTATGGGGTCTATTAAGAAGCGGTTTTGAAATTTAAAGACGTCTCGAAAATCGAACCCAGGACATGTCCATTTGTTTTTATCTGTCTCGCCTAGAAATGCCTAAAACCCCAAAAAACAACAAATTTGGCCCACCCTGTACACTTCAATGAATAATGTCGCAACCTTGATTACAACTAAAATTTTTGAGGATACAAATTGAAGCCACATGTCGACAATGCACTGTCAGCCCTTGCTTTATGTCCTTTACAGCTATTCGGCTCGCGTTGATCGGGAGTTTTGACATGTAGGTATTCTTTGCAAGGGATGAAAAGCATTTTGCAAGATAAACAGATATGGCTTTCACTTTCTCTAATGATCCCTTATTACGGCAGATATTTCAATTCTATTAAAACTTCTCTACAGACAGTTGATCCTGGTAATAAAATGACGTTGTCAAATTTTTGATCCGTCGAGTCAAATTCGAGATTTCTGAAAAAAGTAGGAATTTGTTTTTCAATTTTTTTTATAGGTAGGCAGGGGTTAATTGGGGACCCAATGTAAGGCAAAAAATTGAGAAAAAAATCTAGGTCCGTATTTAACTTATAATTTTCTTTTTCTAAAATCTCGAATCCGACTCGTCAGAGAAGAAATTTGACAACGTCATTTTATTGACATGATCAACTGTCTGTAGAGACGTTTTAACAAAATTGAAATATCTGCACTCATCAAAGATATGACAGATTTTTAGAATTGCAGATTTTTAAATTTTCCTCATAGCACCAAAACTACAATTGGTGAAAAAACTTTAGACTTATTTTTTTAGGTATCGAAATTTATGATATCGCTGTCTCTATCTTTTAAAATAACTGAGTTTCCCATTCAATACCATCAAAAATGGGACCTCCTGTACAGGGTGTCACAAATTCGATGTTTTTGGCTGGGTTTGGGGAGATTGCTTGCTAGTCAGTGCCATAGCTGCGCGTAGGTAGCGTAGTCTGTGCCGTAGCTAGGCCTAGGGCTCCAAGCGCCAGGGGGCGCTAAAATAAATATTTAAAATTAGATCCCCAAACAAATGAGCCTAATTTATCAGGGACAAACTGACAATTGCGGCCTTTATTTAAAACTAACCAAAGCTTTTGCACACAGTGTGCCTGAATGAAGTATATGTTACATAAAAATGGTTCCGCCTAGACAAAAAATCTATCAATTTGCCGGCCATTTTCAAAGATGGCAGCCAAACGACCATGAGTTCGACCACGTGACCAAACTTTTTTACTACTCCTATGGGTGCTCAGGGCTATCAAAACGGACGGGCCGCGATCCTCCACTTTGTTGACGTCACATCCGGGGCTGATTTGTTTTTGATGGTTGCGTCACGACACAGCTGATTGTCTTTAAAATATTGAAGTTGGAATGACGGTTCATGAATGATTGATTTTTTTAAAAATAAAGCCGGTTTTAAGATTGTTTTTACTATATTCTTGAAGAACAATTTTTTTTTAATGTATAGTAATCCTTAATTATTCAGAGTCGTTTCATTAGCTCACACTAAAATTAAATTTAAAACAGAAGCGAATGTGACAAACACAGATGACAGAGTCAAATAAATGTCAAATATAACAGTTGGCATGCGGTACATGGCGGGTAATTTGAATTCAAAATAAGGAATGCTAAATTTTGAAGATTTTAACCTTTTAATCATCTTGCATCCTTACAAAAGTGTGGTGGAACATGGGGATGGTGTCTGAGAATATTTCACTGAATATTCGCCGAAATCTGTAGTGCAATTTTGTAACTATCATAAAAAAACGTCCTCCCATAAGACCCAATGTAAAAATCAGCCCCCGGAGAACAGCTGATTTTTTCAAGGTGGTGGCCTCTATTGTTGTGTTGGCCTTGGGGTGCTTAATAATGGCCCGCTGTCAAACTGAGCGCACATATTAGGTCACACGTGACAGGAGCCAGCGCCTAGACTAACTAGAAAAATGACAAAAAATTGATAAAATTTCGAGAAGAGGATTAGCTAGGATTTATATGAATATTGCTCTAAAGTCAGGAAATAGTCCATATTCAATATGTGCAATTAGTTTTTGAAACCATGTTTATGTAACCTATGCTTCATTCAGGCACACTGTGTGCATTCTAATCCCTTTTTCTCAAAGGGTTTTGGCCTGCGGCACCTTTTTGTTATGAGTTTATTCTCTAACATTTTCTTTTATTTCTATTTTACCAAAAATGTTCTCCACTGGCGCCATTTTTCTTTAAAAAAATAAATTTTTCTAAAGTGTTCACCTGCGCCATTCTTTTCTCTATGTCAACAAATCTGTGGCGATTTTTTCAATCTTCCAGGTGTTTTATATTTTGAAAAAAATTTCTTCTGCCTCGCCATTTTTTTTTTCCGAAAAGTACTTTATTTTTTCAAAATTTTTGTTTTATTCTACAAAAAATTTCCGCGGCTAGGTTTTTTCCGAAAAGTACTTACTTTTTCAAAGTAGATTTTTTTTGTATTGCAAAGATTTTCTTCGATGGTCCCATTTTTCCCAAATGTACTAAGATTTTCTAAAATTTTCACCTGCAGTGCCATTTTATTATTCTACAAATTTTTGTCTGCGGCGCGATTTTTCTGAAAAGTACCAGGGATAGATGGAAGTTATTCAGCAGTCCCTGAAAGTACTTAATTTTCTAAAACTTTCGCCTCTAGCGCAATTTTTTTCAACTTTCCAGTCGTTTACAATTTTTTGCTTCATCCTAAGGTGTGTTAAGCCATCTTACACCCCCCCCCCCCTCCCCTTCCTTCGGGCATCCTGGATTCGCCACTGCCTGGGTTAAAGAACCGCTGCTTAAATGTGTTTTTGTTTTACTACGGCGCTGCTTTAAGAGAATCTTGAAAGTATTTAAACCACTTATACGTAGCTGTTTTTAAGCTACAGGATTTTTTTTTATAAAATAGCCCTCTTAGATACTTTTTTTCAGATTTCGTCTCATTAAAAGTATTTTCACTGTCAAACTTGACATATTGGGATTTGTTTTCAGTATGTCTCTTTATGTGGTCCTGGTGGCATCAACACATTTGCACCAGCATTTTGGCGAATTTGCGAAAAGACAAAAAAGGTAAGTACAAAAAATGTATAGAAAATAATTTCAAATTTCAAAAATAAGTCAATTTTTCCCACTTTAGGTGAAAAAGTGCACTTGTTATCCCGCATTTTAGGGGAAAAAAATTGTCACTTTTGATCCCCGGGATAAAACGTGACGGATTAGGGATAAAAAGTAAAAATTGGTTACCAAATCATCACTTTTAGTAATATGTACCTGAATGTCACATAGTCAGTATAATAGTTTCTTATAATAGTATGCGAAAAAACCTCGGAAATAGTCACAGTTGTCAGGTTGTCAGGTACTTGAAGTACAATAAAATATTCTTGAAGTACAAATAGGTGAGATATAACTTTAATGCGCCGAAGACAAGTGATAACCTCAGGGTTGCCACCTTTCCTGTTTTTTTTATCAACTTGGCAGGGATGTCCGGTATTTTAACAACCTTGATAGGTACGTCTTAATTAATCGCCCAAAAAATCGGAATATTAGGTACACACTTATCCAAAGAGTAATGCCTATAGGCTTAATTATTTGCATGCACCTTCATTATTTCGTGGAACGTGAAATTCAAATTCAGTGTGAGAAACTACTAGAGCACAGTCAGGCCATCTATTGAGGGGTGTCGGCAGTACGGTAGTGCAGGTATATTGCACTTGCAGCTCGATTTTTGGGGATCCACCTACTCAACTTGCCGCAGACGTAATTTTTACGTTTGATGGAGGTTGGTTTAAAGAACCCGAAAATTTATTTAGTCTGACTAGATACACGTCAAAAAATTTCTTGGATATTTACGTTTATGCTAATTTATTTAGTTTGATTTAAACAAGTTTTTGAGCAGTATTGTGGGCTATTATAAAAATAGTACTTTCTATGAGTGATTTAGACATTATTGACGGTAAGATCAGTGCCTCAAGTGCACCACCAAGAGAAATAAGGCAAGGTAGGGTATGTGCATCCCGGCTTTACAAGATTTTTTGTAGGTCTCATTACAAAGTCAAATATATTTGGATTTACACAAATGTTTTCTATTCGGAACAACTGTATGCAATTTGAGACAGAGAAACTTAATATATTTGAAAATTTTTGTCTTTAAACGTTTTGATGCGACTGGGTCAATTTTGCAGCTTTCTATGGCATTTGTATGTAAAATGATGAGTTTAGAAAAAAAATAAATGTATATAAGTAATACATATTTACATACAATAATATTCCAAAAAATAAAACCTTTTAGGTTGAAAATTTTGTAAACATTTTTGACATGTTTTACATTTTTTCACATTTTTGACATTTTTTGCAATTTTTTTAAATTTTTTGACATCTTAGATATTTTTTGAAGTTTTTGACGTTTTTTGACATTTTTAACTTTTTTAAAATTTTTTAACATTAAAATTTTTTTTTTCAATATTTTTGGCATTTTTCTCATTTTTTGACATATTTAAAGTACTTATATAGAACTTAAGTACTTGAAGTACTTCTATTGTACTATTTAAAAGACTTGGGGAAAATCATGTACTATAATGTACTTGGTACTTGAAGTACATTTCAAAAGAAAATGTAATTAGTATTTCAAGTACTTTCATAAATGCTAATGTACCTGGTACTTGTACTTGAAGTACTTTCATAATGTACTTGTGACAGCTCTGGACATATTATGGTAAAGAAAACTAAACAAATTTATTTTAAATTGCTTTATACAGGGATTCTAAAGTAGGATATAATAGTAGGATTTTCATAAACCAAACAGAAATGCTATGTAGATTTTATGCGGCTCATAGAAAAACAGATATATTGTGCAATGTTGCCAGTTCTTTACTTTAAATTTATTTTAAATTGCTTTATACAGGGATCCTAAAGTAGGATATAATAGTAGGATTTTCATAAACCAAACAGAAATGCTATGTAGATTTTGTGGCTCATAGAAAAACAGATATGGATGATTCTACCAAAAGTGGGCTATATGGATATTTTTTGGTCATTGCCGTTAAATAACAGTACAGCACAGTAAATAATTTTGTTTTTTTAAATTTATGTAACTAATTAGCTGTAAGCTAAGAAACATTTATTTTCCCGAATTTTAGGAATTATTGCATAAAAGTTCCAGAGGGATGAGTACCAGAGGAATGAGTTTTTTAATGGTTTTCAAATTTAAATCAAAATCTATTTAGACTACTTAAGTTTTATATAAACAAAGTTCCTATACTTATAATTTTAAAACAATCAACAAAAGAATTATACTATTGATATCAGTCGAATATTTACTTACCAGAGGAATGATAATTGAAGCGTTCCTTTTTGATTTCTCCGAAAAAAACTAATTTTCTGCCGAAAATAAAAAGATCTATAACTTAAACCAAACTAAAGTTGACATTATCTGTCACAACTTGTCACCCTCACAAGTAAATTAGATATCCAGGGCCGTCTCTTTCTCTAGAAATTAACCAGTTGTATTCATAAATATTGTGTTATTAAAAATGGAGCACGTTTAAAATTGTAAAATTTTCCGGAGAAGATGTAAATTCGGATTTTCAAAAATATGACTGCAAACTTAAGTTTTATCAATTTTTTGATAAATAGTTAAGACTTGGTTAAATATTATTTATTAGGATATTTTTTTAAATTTGAGTTTTTAATATTTGGTTTGGGACTACACCAGAGGAATGAGGTATTTGCTTTGTAATAAAAAAAAATTATAAACTTGCAATTTTTTTATACATTAAACTCAAATGCTCCATAAAGAAAACATTTCGTTTTAAATCTTATAACTAAAACTATGCTTCATTTGCAGTCTGTGTTTGAAAAATATGCATTTCCACTCCACAGCACCATTTTTGTAGAATCATCCATATATTGTGCAATGTTGCCAGTTCTTTACTCCAGTTGTATTAAATATAATGTCCTTACTCTAGTAGTACAGTAAAGTTTTTTATACTGCTAGCGCGATTTTTGCGATAAGACGCCAAACTAAGCTAACCAAATTATTGTCACACTAATCCGGCATAGAGACTTGAAAAGACAATCGAGATCTTTTCTACCGTCAAAGGAAAAAACCTCAAGTCACTTTTTTCGATCCTGAAAATTTCGGTGCAAAACCAAATTCTGTATCTGTAGAAAATGTTTTTTGTGTGAAGAAAATACATATATTTTTAAAAAACTGTTCCCTCAGATGCAGAAACCAATTCTACACCAAAATATAAAAAATTCCAAAATTCAAAAAATTTACCCGCTGCTGTCCTTTCTTAGACGGTAGTTTTGTAGTGAACTGACTTGGAGTTGGAGAGTATTAGCATTGATTGAAAATTATTTTTCAATTTGATAAAATTATCACGTCCTTGCAATTCAACTACACGTAGATTTAGTGGGAATAAGGACACTGTTGTTCTGGTAGATATACGCTTTACTCCATCGGTAACGTTTTGACAATGGTTTTTGTCTTCATCAGACTAAAAAGGTTACAACCCATTAGTAAGTTAAAATAAGTAAAAAAATAAAATGACCTTATTAACAATTTATTTTTCTTTCCTAAATTAAAATTTTTATTTTTTTTTTCCTTTTAATGTACAGTCGAACCTCTCTAACTCGAACCTCTATAACTCGAACCACTCTATAACTCGAACCTTTTAAGCGGTCCCTGCACTTTGTACATGTATTTTAACCTATGTAACTCGAGTTTCTATAACTCGAACTCTCCATCCAACTGTTTTGGTTGTCCCTTCAGGTTCGAGTTATAGAGGTTCTACAGTATAAAAAATAATTATTGTTTATTTTTTATTTCCTCCTTTTTTATTTTTGTACAAAGGTTCAAAGAATTGTCACTATAGTAACTGATATGCCTTTACATATATGCAAAGTGAGTAAAAAATATTGATATTTTTTGTAGAGAGAGCACGCTGCGCAGGAGCTGCTACCTTTCCTTTTTCAATTTTACTCTCCGATGATATTCTGTGGTTTTGAAAATTTGCGGAGGTTTGATTTTTAATTTATAACTGGATATATACTGCGATTAGGTACAAACAAAGTTTTTTAAATAATCAAAGCTACTTACTTCAAAAAAGAAAACGGCTTTTCACTCCTATAAAACTCGTTTTTACCAGCAACACATCTTGTTCCCATTTTTTTATTTTTGTTCAACAAAAATAATTTCAATAATATACTGACAGACACTTTAATGATAAATCACAAATAGGCCAGTAGAATAACCATATTTTAAGGTAAAAAAAATATATATTTACTAACAGGACTTAAAGCATTGGAAATTGTAGAGCGGTGAAAAACGAAGTTAAAAAAAATAAATGCGTGAGCATGGGCTTAGATTTTGGAGGGTAAAAAGGGACAGAAAATCGTAATATTGCAATTTACGGCGAAAGTTGACGTTGGAGAAAAAAGTTACATACAGAAAAGTTATAGGCCATAAAAATACGAGTCGTTAAATACCGAGATGATTTCCATCAAAGGAGCATGCGCCAAAATTAACGTCAAAATGTCTAATTTAAATTATTGGCGCGAGATCGAAGAGCTTAACGTATAATAAAAAATTCAAGGTATAAAATAATGGTCAATTCTAATTTTTAGGTATGATTTTATGTAGGTACCGGGTGGTTTTTTATAACCGGAGCACTCAGCAACTTTATCATTGAAAATAAATGGAGATTTTTTTGGTTAATTATAACAACTTTAATAGCCCACATAATTTTTTTCTATCCGTCACCATGTACACGTTGTCCCAAATTCGATGTTTTTGGGGGGTTTCGGGTATTTCTAGAGGGGCTAAAAAAACTGATCCCCCTTTGCGACACTCAAATTTCAAAAGAAGCTTAAAGGTGGAAATCGCATTTTGATATAGCAAGCCGTTTTTAAACTACGGGGTGTTTTTAAAAAGTCTGCATTTTGGGAAGGGGTCTATAAATTGTTTATTTATTAATATTTTTTATTTCTGTGAAAACATTCTTAAGACACTTTTTTAAGAGGAATTCAATTGTTAAATTAAATTTCATTTGTCACGTTTAGTTTTTGAGATATCACATAAAATTAATTTTTCTTTATGGGAGGATCCCTTTACTTCTTTATATTTTTGCTTAATGGGTTTAAAATATTTTAATATTATAAAATTATAAAAATAAAAAAATAATAAAGAGGTGATTAAAAAATAAAATTAAAGAAAAATAAAAAAATTAAATATTGAGTGTGATACATCATTTTAAAGGAAATTTTAAGCTGATTTTAAAAATTGATTATTCTGTAAGAAAAATAACAACTTTATACAATATTTTAAAAACCAAAAGAGATAAATAAAAACCGTTTACATCTGTCAATTCTTCAAGAAAAGATCTATAAGAAAGCTATTTACACAAAAACAAAATTTTCATAAACAAAAAAGTTATAGACCCCCTCCCAAAATGCAGAAAAAACAATCACACACACTTAAAAACGGCTTGCTATATCTAAATGTGGTTTTCACCTTTAGGCTTCTCTTGAAATTTGAGCGGCGCAAAGGGGGGTCAGTTTTCTTCTCCCCTAGAAATACCCGACACCACAAAAAAACAACGAATTTGGGACACCCTATACAGGGTGTGACAATGAAGTCGATTTTTTGAGAGGGAACACCCTGTATATTTCTGCATTTTAAGATTTGTCTTTTCTTTCTGATTTCAAAAATATACAATATCTGGGCTGCGATTAATATTTTTTGAGGTATATGCAGTATTTCTTCTATATGATCTTAAGTATTTCACATTTATTTTGTTTTGCCATGGGAGTATTGACTCTCAACTCCAATGTTTCTTCAAGTATTTCTTGATTGTGTTTGTATTTTAAATGATCACACAGATCCAAGTTTTTTGGGAAGGAACATTTACATTCTAGGCATCTAAACATTAAAACACTTTCTGCATAGGAATACCTTTGTTTTTGTATGCCATGTTAACTTTGACAGTGTTTATTTCAAATTAAATTGGGCACTAAATAATTTGTCTCACAATTTGCACGTCACCGGCATTTTCACAGCACAGAAACGACGAATTTTCATCAAAAAGAACTGGAAATTATTAAAGTTTTGCTGTATGAAACCCTACTGAAATATCTCTCAGTTGATTGGTTGGCCGAATTGACAGATCAACGCCTGCGCACGTCTTGGAATTCATCTCGGTATTTAACGACTCGTATAAAAATGTCTAAAACTTTTGTAAATTTAATTTTTTACATAACCTTCGAGAGAAAAATTAAAAAAAACCGTAATTTTTTTTGTTTTTTTTTGCAAAAATAATGTCAGTTTAACAAAACTTGGTAAGAGTAGAGCTTTTTGGGTGTTTTGTATCCACAATAATTACAAACAAAAAAATTTTCAAGTTTCTAAGATATTTGGTTTTCTGCTCAAAAAAAGTATAGGGAAACCCATAAGACCAAAATGGCAAAACTTTGAAAATTCATATTTTATAAACTATACAGTTTATCAAAAAAGCACCGAGTTGCAGTATTGTGGCGTCATACAGATACGAAAAAACCACTGAGTGAGTTGAGATTCCAAAAAACGTCATTTAGCGATTTTTAATATAGGGAAACCCATAAGACGAAAATGGCAAACCTTTGAAAATTCATATTTTACAAGCTATACAGTTTATCAAAAAAAGCACCGAGTTGCAGTATTGTGGCGTTATAGAGATACGAAAACACCACTGAGTGAGTTGAGATTTCAAAAAACTTCATTTAGGAATTTTTAGTATAGGGAAACCCATAAGACCAAAATGGTAAAACTTTGAAAATTCATATTTTACAAACTATACAGTTTATCAAAAAAAGCACCGAGTTGCAGTATTGTGGCATCATACAGATACGAAAAAACCACTGAGTGAGTTGAGATTCCAAAAAACGTCATTTAGCGATTTTTAGTATAGAGAAACCCATAAGACCAAAATGGCAAAACTTTGAAAATTCATATTTTACAAACTATACAGTTTATCAAAAAAAGCCACGAGTTGCAGTATTGTGGCGTCATACAGATACAAAAAAACACTGAATGAGTTGAGATTCCAAAAAACGTCATTTAGGGATTTTTAGTATAGGGAAACCGATAAGACCAAAATGGCAAAACTTTGAAAATTCATATTTTACAAACTTTACAGTTTATCAAAAAAAGCACCGAGTTGCAGTATTGGGGCGTCATACAGATACGAAAAAACCACTGAGTGAGTTGAGATTCCAAAAAACGTCATTTAGGGATTTTTAGTATAGGGAAACCCAGAATGATCTCTATATATATATAACCACAATATTTTACAAACAAAAAAATTTTGAAGTTTCTAAGATATTTGTTTTTCCGCTCAAAAACACGTTTTTTTTTATTGAAATTTCTCTTTCATAAAATTATCGTATACAATTGTACTTATACTCAGTTTTTGACATTGAGATTATACCTTTTAAAGAAATAAAAAAAAGATTATTTATTTAAAAACTAACAAAATATTTTTTTATTTCATTTTAAATAACCGTTTTTCTGGCAGCGTGCGAAAAACGTCAATTTTTTTTATGCATTTTAATTTGAAACGTGTAATTTTCCCGAACAGGTGTTTTTCAGCACGCCAAGCAGCATAGTAGAAACTAGACGCAAACACGCATTTTAAGTAAAAACAATAAGAACCTTATAATTAAAAATGAATCACTTGGTATGTCTATCTCTAATCTTATTTAACAACACAACACTCTTATAGAGCATAGTCACTTTCAGATTCAAGCGTGGCTTGGAACCAATCTAACTCCAACCAAGTGAGGCTGGAAAGAAGTGATTGGAAATAATTCAAAAATACTTATGCCTCGCTTTACTGACTTTACTGGCTGCTGGGTAACCAATTGTGAGGGTCGATGCGGGTGCCGAAAACATGGATTGCGATGCACAGATTTATGTACAAAATGTCATGATCCAGACATTGAAAAAATTTCAGATTTTGATGAATTTGATATCTCAAATGAACGGCGAGACCTTTGTCCAAATACAGAAAGTCAGTTACCGAGGAGTCAAGTTATATAGAAGAAAATTTTGAAGATAGAGAAGCCTAGTGTGACCGAGATTTAGACCACGAATAAGAAGAAGAAGCTGAGATTTTACCAAAAAGACCCAAGACTAGTTTAGTATTATTTAGTTATGTACATATTATATTATTTCCCGTATAAAATAAAACGTTTATTTGACTAGCTATCAAAATATAATAAATACAAAAGTTTCATAATTTTTTATGTGGTTTAAAAATTTTAGGGTTGGAATGTAAAAATTAATTCTAAATGTCAAAATTTGACAGGTTGGTGATTTTTTAAATTGAACACCCTATACACTAGATACGATAAATTTCTGAAGGAGAAATATCATAAAAAAATGTTTTTGAGCAAAAATGAACCGAACCGAAACTTCTTAATTTTTTTGTTTGCAAAATATTGTAGATATTTAGCACCCGAAGAGCTCTACTCTCACCTAGTTTTGTTAAACTGACATTATTTTTGCAAAAATAAATAGTTAAAAACAAAAAATACGGGTTTTTTCATTTTTCTCGAACATTTTGAGGTTATGTAAGAAATTACATTCACAAAAGTTTTAGATATTTTTATGACCAATGACTGTTATGTATGTCACTTTTTCTACGAAGTCAACTTTTACCGGAAATCGCAATAATACGATTCCTTGCCACTTTTTACCCCCAAATCTAACCCGCAACGCTGCGCCCCTGCTCACACATAAATTTTTTTTTAATTTGTTTTTCGCAGTTCTACAATCTTTAATGCTTCAGGTCCTGTTAATAATTTTTTTATCTCAAAGTGCAATTTGTCTGGCCTAAAATGACAATCTCCTTGAAGTATGAAGTTCACAAAATACCACCGGGTGACCACCGATAATTAGAACTAGATAGAGAAAGGTTACACTACTTGTATGTTCTCACTCTAAAAAAACTCTTAAAATTTTTGCCTCAGTGTCCCGTATACGTAATGTATAGCCGTGGCCGTTCCAGTTACTTCGTATATAATTCATTGCTAATAGGTTGCTCGTTGTACGTACGTATTTTATACAGGGCATTTTGGATTTACAACTTTAACTTTGGTCAAATTCAATTCGTTTATGTTCAATAATCTGTGTTTCTAAGCTAACCAACCTAAAAGGCTATAGTTGTGCCATAATAGGGACCTTTTGCATGCACAGTTACCGTGTTTGAACTGTATCCCTTACTAAAGAATAATGTTTGACCTTACTTGTGGCCGAATAACGCGGACTTGAGTTCCTTTATTTAGAGATAGTGTTGCCGCGCATATAACGTTATGACAAAATATAATCTTAATTTAAAATATTTTTGATATCATACAATTATTACTTCAAGAGCTACCAATGCGGGGTAACCGGCAGCTTTAATTTTATGCCATTTATTAAAACTTATTTTTTATAAAGTGGTAGATATATTTTGTTTGGCAACAGTGCTTACAACTAACCAAAAGTCACCAATGTTTTGTAAAGTGTGTAAAAAAAGTACACAGGTCCAGTGGCGGTTTCTCCATAAGTGCACATGTGCACGTGCACTCCCGAATTTTACTTAAAAAAATACTAAAATTTGATCATTCTTTAATTTAATTAATAATTACCCCAAAAGGAATTCACTAAAGACTGGAATATTACCTATAAATTAATACCCGGTATGTATGTGTTTGTATTCGTGTTCAAACCACCTGCATGGCGGATGCGCTATATAGTTAGTTCGAATCTAATTATTCACTTTTATTTGCTCTGTAGATGTTGTGTCGCATTCTAATTACGAAATATAGAAAGAGAGGACGACATGTCCCAATAGAATTTTACAGTACATAGAATATGAACCTTCCTGCGGCAGTGCCTAGGCCAAAAACTAGCCTCGATGCCGCCCGCACCCCCGTGACGCCCCCCGCACCCATGATTCGCGTTGCATGTTAGAGGAGCTAAGGGCACTTTTAATTAGTGCACTTAGACAATTTGGCATAGTGATGTGCAACGATTACTTTCCAAGTATTGAGTAGATACTGATACTTCCTATTCGAGTATCAGATTTTATTATTATTTATATTATATTATCGGTAAATCCAATAAATACTGAGATTTTCTATGTTGTCAATCGTATACGTATACGCAATATAGTTAATTTAGTAATTTAAGTAAATAAATATCGGTCCAAATGATTACAAGTTCCTCAAACTCGTTACTCATATGGCCGATGCCGATACAATTGATACGAAAGTAACACTTCGGCTTCGGTCCCATTCAGGATTCGAGTAACGAGTATTTGGCGTCAAAGGATTCGATTACTTCGAATCCGCCTATGTCAGATATTAAAGTATCGAGTAGATAGTATTTGCACACCACTAATTTGGCATTATCGGTCAGACGCTGGCGGTTTGTTTTGACTTCAACGATTTGATATTTACGACAATGGCGGAAGTTTCTAATTCTGATAGCATTAGCGTGCAATATTTAAAAACAATTAAATTTTCATCTTTGCCATTAGAAGAGAAAATATGTAAACTAGGTATGATACATTTATTATTTATTTATAATTTCAATAATAATAGGTAGGTAACTAATATCTAACTAAATATCTCATTGTTTAATTATTTGCAAAAAAAAATTTCGCCTGCGCCGCAATTTTTTATTTTTTGTTGGTGTGCACTCCGAAAGCTTTTTACCACGCGCCGCCACTGCACAGGTCCACAGTACATTTGCGTTTAGTGTCGCATTAATAAAGGCTAAAGTTAGCTAATGGAGTGCGTGCAAAAGGTCCCTAATATTTGGGTTTTCTATGTTATGCTTAAACTGTTTCAAACAGTATCTTTAACGACTTTTTAATGCTATTGTGTTGATTCCAGGTACTATAGTGACAGATGACCACAAATTACCAGAAGGTGATTGGTTCAAATTATTGTCTGCCCCTCATCAAACGGCCGAAATTTTGATGTACACTTCGCTTATGATAATCCTGTGGCACAACATCACTTGGTTTTTTGTCTTTGCATGGGTTGTTAGCAATCAGGTAGATAAACAATATTATTTTTACCTTCCTATAGTTAATGCAAGATTTCGGAAAATCCACTTTTTAGAAGCATTTTATATTACTTTTTGGCAAATGGTCAATTCCCCCTATTTCAACCCTGCTGTAATGTTACACTTGACACAGGTGTACATTCAAAATATGTATTTATTTAACTAAAATATAATATATTAGTTTTTTTGAAAAAACTAAGAGAAAAGTTAATAATACACTTTATTGTAGACAATACAGTTCCATTTTTAAAAACGTATAACTAAATGGAGTTAGACTGATAACAAACTCTCCAGCGGCATCCGTTAATTAAAGTAATTTTAAAAAGTTGAAAAAATACCCATGTTTTTCCCAAGATTTATTCAATTTTTTTGAAAACTAATGTCTACAGGAAAATATGTGCTATATTTTACTATAAACAATAAAATTTACTTTCAAATGATGTATAACATGATAGACACGAAATTTCGGTTAGTAAGTACTTGTAACCGTTTACAAGAGAAAACTAAACAGTCCAATCTACAGGCCACTACTTATAATACTTGGTGTACCGTCCCCCCCCTTTTTCTAGTATAATCATTCTGTTGCTACAAAACAAGGAGTAAGAAGTTCGTATTTAAGAGCCGTAAATATTTGTAGTAATAATGAAGATAACCAAAGAAATCTACAACATTAAAAAGGATTTACATTAGAATCAAGAAGAAGAGTTTTTCTAATATTAGCCGCACGAAAACACAATAACAACACTAACACCTCAAAAAAAAGGTCGAGAACAATGGCTTGTGATTGATTAAGTATTTTGGTAATTATTACTTTTAACCGGTTTTATTATACAGATACTCCTTCGTGCGTCTTACGATTAAAAAAGGGGCGACCCGTCACACCTGACTGCACACCAAGTATGCGCACTCGCAAGGAGATCCCTATCACGCTCGAGAAGCGGCAAGTGCGCGGAAATGTTGGTGTGTGTTGGTTTTGAAACGGTTCAGGTTGTAACCTGCAGGGAAAACTGTCGCAGGGAGTTTATTCCACAGCGATGCTGTTCTCCAGAGATATGAATTCTGATATAATGAGGTTCTTGGTGCCTCTATTTTGACAATAAATTGATGGTTACCGTCTGTTTGACGTGTTCGCCTAGTAGGTGCTACTCCCGGGGGGATCATACGTGCCAACTCTTCAGAGCATTTTCCGTGATAATACCTGTAAAAGAGAGATAGATCGCCCACAGTTCTTCGATGTTCGAGACTATCCAAGCTACGGGTAAGTGCGGGGTCATTGATCAGCTTGATAGCTCGTTTTTGCACTGTGTTCAAAAGCATTAAGGTATGTTTGGGTGCCGCACTCCATATATGTGAGCAGTACTCCATAGTTGGTCGAATCTGGGCTTTGTAGAGTGTCAGCAGTTGGCTTGGTGTATACAGATGTCTTGTACGAAATAGCACCCCAAGCTTTTGGGACGCCCTTTTAGCTATATCTGCCACGTGACTGTGCCAAGACATGTTGGTCTCTGCAGTGACTCCTAAGATGTTCAACTGGCTCTGCAATGCGACAGCACTTCCAGATAGCATGATGTTTGGCTCACCGGTGCTGGTCTTTTTTGAAAACAGGGCTGCTTGGGTTTTCTGCGCGTTGAACTGTACAAGGTTTTTGTTGCCCCAGTCCTCTATTATCTCCAAGTCGTTATTTATCTGTGATATTTCAGTTAGTCTAAGGTAATGGAATTCACGTGCGAAGAGACATGTGGGTGGTCTGATTGAGGAGACTACGTTGCCATCATCTGCAAAGCAATAAAGGGATTTACTGTTTTATCTATGAGGTCATTTATGTAAATCAGAAAAAGTGTTGGCGAAAGGATTACTCCCTGTGGCACACCAGCATTTATTTGGTAAGAGTTGGAGTTCCGGCCATCCAGTGCAACATAAATGGATCTATCCTTAAGGTAACTTTCAAACCAAGTGCAAAGTCTCGGCGACAATCCTGTTGCTTTAAGCTTGTTGAGCAGATTTTCATGCCAGACTTTATCGAATCCTTTAGATATATCTAAGGCAATTGTTCTTGTTTCACCTCGCAACTCAATCGCTTTTTGCCATAAGTGAGTGACGTATGTAAGTAAATCGCCAGTTGACCTATATTTTCGAAATCCGTATTGCTTGTCGTTGATAATTTTGTACTTTTCCAAGTACTTGGTTAGGTGATTGTTCACAACTCTTTCCATTACTTTTGATATTACCGGAAGTAGAGCAATTGGTCTATAGTTTAACGGATCTGTCTTTTTTCCTTTCTTTGGAATGGGTTGTACTGCGGCAGACTTCCATGATGATGGATATACTCCTTGCCTATAAGATAAATTGAATAATTTTGCGAAAGTTGGGGTGAGTTCGCTAGCACAATTTTTGAGTACTATCGCGGGAATGCCATCTGGACCCATTGCTTTGTTTGTATCCAACTTTTTAAGGGATTTTCGTATTTCTCTGTGACAAAAGGGTACCTCTGGCATACTGTGGGAAACCCTTTCAATGAACGGTGGAGTTTTTCCATTTGGCACTGTTAGGTTTGAGTTGGAGGAAAAGATTTTGGCTAGCATATTGGCTTTTTCCTCTGATGTTGTGGCTAAGTGAGTATTTTTATCTGTAAGTGGTGGTATGGATGACTTTGTGAAGTTTGATCCAACGGCTTTTGCAAGAGACCAAAAGGACCTAGAACTACTTGGACAATTCAGCAACCTGTTTTTTATTCTTTGATTGTTTGTTTCTTTGGCGGCGTCAATAGTAATTTTGCAACTATTTCTGGCTTCTATAAATTCTGTGTGGTTTTAAGCGATTTGTTGTCGTTTCCAAAGGTTATATGCTCTGTGTTTTTTCTGTACAGCCGTTTGACACTGGCTGTTGAATCAAGGTTTTGCATTAGCTCTGCGTTTTATTGTATGTGGGATATATGCATCCATTCCAGATAAGATTACTTTTGTTATTTCATTACAGCAAATAGTGGGATCAGCTGTTTTAAAGCAAACCTCTTGCCATGTGGCCTATTAAAATGCGCTGGATGACATTTGTGGCAGCTTAAAGACGTTGCTGCCATTTTGTGACACTGTAATTAGAATAATACCAATTTGCCAGCTTGTGACACAACAAAACCACTGAATAATTAAACAAATATCTGGAAGCAGAACTGTATTTTCCAGCTAGGTAAAACATTGATATGCCCGGTAACTTTTATACAGTGGAGAAGGGGGGGGGGGTTCAGAAATAAGAAAATTTTACGTGCGCCACAGTGTTTTAATATCAATGTTTTACAAAGAAGATCTTGATTAAAATACAGTTCAACCCAAACGTTGTAGTCAAACAATGAAATTCTACCTACATCCGAGGCTTCCAGAGTATTTGTGTAATTAAAAAAAAAACCAAAAAAAAATTGACTAATAGACAAAATAAAATTCTACAAGATTGAATTAAGATGACAAAACTAGAAGCACTTTACAGGTAGATGGGCTCCTTTAACAGGTCATAGTGCACCTACATCTGAGTCGGTAGTGTGAGACTCAGTTATATAAATGATTGTCAAAAAAAAATACACTTCCAAAATCGTTCCATCATAGGGGAGATCTAGACCAAATATCTGCTGTCATCATTCTGCATTGGATAGAATGAGACAGACAGCAACCCAGTCCGAGATCTACCCCATGAGGTAGAACAATGTAAGGAAACCGCTAAAAAAATATAATCTCATCTCTCTTTTGTCTCTGCAAAGTTGTTCATTGGGTTGTACAAATAACACAAAAATTTAGTTCATCTTGTATAATTCAAATTGAAAACTAGGGGTAAAAATAGCAAATTATTATGAAGAAAAAATAAAGGTGAAGCCAAGTGGAAACAAACTCTTTCAATGGTACAGTACAATTCAGATAAATAGTTATGCCGCAAAATGTTG
Organism: Aspidapion aeneum; assembly: GCA_963576565.1. Classification (NCBI taxonomy): domain Eukaryota; kingdom Metazoa; phylum Arthropoda; class Insecta; order Coleoptera; family Brentidae; genus Aspidapion; species Aspidapion aeneum. The sequence goes on from OY755039.1 coordinate 116,604,116, forward strand.
GTCATGACGTCATACCTTATCTTGCGTTGTTACGTGATTTTTCCTATCTTGTATCTCCCCTATTGTTTTATTGTAAATTACAGCTAAGGTACTTACGGGTTAACATTGTCTATGTTCCTAGAGTCCCTGTAGTTCTGCGGGAAGGTCTAGTTTCTCTGTCTGTGGATCTTTTGCACTTGCACATGGGTACTCTTTAGGAAAAAAATAACACTTTGTCACTAGAAATAAAATTTCGGACTTCCATTGTCTTTATTTATTTTAAAACACGACGTTTCGGTTAGTAAGTATCTCTAACCGTTATCAAGTGTGAACTAAACAATCTAGTCTCTAGGCTACTACTTATACTACTTGGTGTGCAGTCAGGTGTGACGGCCCGCCCCCTTTTTTAATCCTAAGACGCCTGTTTTCCTTAAGGAGTGGTTTCCATATGTTTGGTATGTCCGTGCTTGGTTGACTGAAAACTTCTTTATTCTGCATTATATACGCAGCTTCAATAAACTTTCGTTTTCGCCAATGCGACTCCTTATGTAAAACTTTAGCTTCTGACCACTGAATCCTGTGATCATTTGACCAAGCATGATCTGCTAAACCGGATTTTTCAATATCCCCTAATTGGGTACTTTTTAGATGTTCATTTACTCTAACCTGAAGAGGGCGTTTCGTTTCACCTACATATGATTTACCACACTCACACGGGATTTGGTAAATACATTCCTTATTATTTGAGGGATTGTCTGGTTTTGTTTTAGTTACAAAACTTCTTATCGTATTTCCCGAAGAAAATACTGTTTTTATATTATAGTGTTTAGCTATTCGTCTTATGTTTTCTGAAATCCCTTGAACATATGGAATGTTAATAACACCTAACGGATTATTATTTTGAGAATTTGGTACATTTAGTTTGTTTTTAATTTTAAATATCGTTGAGTTTATTAATTTCTCGGAATAACCATTCTGTTGTAAGTCCTTTTTAATGTTGTTAATTTCTGTGGTTAATTCTTCATTATTACTACAAATATTTACGGCTCTTAAATACAAACTTCTTATAACTCCTTGTTTTGTTGCAACAGAATGATTAGACTTAAAATTTAGGTACTGTCCCGTGTGTGTAGGTTTCCTATATACAGTGGTTTGAATGTTTCTGTCTAATCGTTTGACAAGAACATCCAAAAAAGTTAAGGCCGAATCTTTTTCAATTTCCATGGTGCACTTGATTGTTGGTCGAATACCGTTTAAATGGTGTAGAAAATTTTGTAGTTCGTCATCATTTTCCGGCCATATAATAAATGTGTCATCCATGTATCGTAGCCATAGTTTTGGTTTGACTCTTGCTGTGTTGATCGCATGGCCCTCGAACCACTCCATGTAGATGTTTGCTACCACTGGCGAAAGAGATGAACCCATTGGGAGTCCATCATTTTGCGCGTAAAACTTATCTTTCACTTGAAAGTAAGAGTTACGGAGACAGAGCTCCAAAAGATCCATCACCCCATCCACCGATAGCGATGTTCTCTCGTGAAGTGTATCATCAGTTTGTAATTTGTTTTTAATGATACTGAGTGACTCATTTATTGGCACGTTGGTGTAGAGACTTTCTACATCAAAACTTACAAATCTATCGCCGGGATCTAATTCGATACCTTTTAAAACCTCCACAAAATGTTCCGAGTTTTTGACAAAAGATTCGGACTTACCCTGTAGTGGTTGAATTATGTCCAACAAAAACCTCGACAAAGTGCTGGTCGGTGAGTCCCTGGAGCTGGTAATTGGTCGCAGTGGTATATCCTTCTTATGGATCTTTGGTAATCCATAATTATTTCTACACAATCATTGTCTACGAGTTTCAAACAAAGACTTTGTCACTAGTGATGAAATGAACAGTTAGGTGTTTTGGTATCCTGAAACTATTTACTTACCTTATTACTGTTGGAAAAGATCAAACCCATTAATTGCTGACGTCTAGGATGGTTCTGCTAGTGTAAACTATTCACTTATGTACATTTCTTTATTTTAGTTGATTAAGAAAAATAAATAGATATGGGATTCTTATTTACAAATATATTAGGTTAGGGATACATAGTCAACTGTGCCACGGAGAAAAGAGTTAGACCGGTATATGGGATGGATTCGGTCGGTCGATCGATAAGATAATTGGCGGGTTCTGTGTGGTTACGCGAAATTATGTGATCGTTTCAGTGGCCTGATACCGCTAGTGTGCTCAAGGTCTAACTGCACTCAAAAGATGTCGCCACTAGCTCCAAACTACACTCAAAAGATGTCGCCACTAGCTACAGATGAGATTATTATTTTGTACCGTTCTTGTATATATTGAACTATGGAATCAGCTGTTTGGACTCTCAAATTTTACCACATTGACTGCATTTTTGAGGGTGTTCCCGAAGGGATTGAGGGATGTTATATAGCACCATAGCTTTCTAAAATTGGGTACTTTTGAATACTTCCAACCAGCTTGACTAACTGGGCCAAATCGATCAAACTTTTTGCGACGCGCGCCGATATAATATGAGCACTGAGCGGTGTTGCCGTTGTTGCAATACCAATTTTTTTTTAATAGATATTTCTATGGAGGTGGCCATCGAAAGTATACAAAACTTGGCGTGGTAGCTATTTTACTATGTGGCAGCATTGTACTCGATCACGTGCACAATTTGGTATTGGGTTAGAACTCTTTTATTCCATAGGAAAAGAGATAACCATAGTGCGCCAACAGCATCCAAATTGGTCCGAAGTGGGGCCGATTTTTCCATCTCCACGGGTCTTGAGTCTGATATCTCGTTTTGGTTGGGTGGTGACACAGTTTTGGGACTCGGCTTTATCCCAGTTTTGTGCGTAAAATTTGGGCCTTTGTTAAGGATTTTTGCCCGTGTCCCTATTTGCAGTAAGACGGTTGCCGTTTGAGCCATTTTGTAGTTTGTTGCAGCGTACTGCTCCAATTTTATTGGGATTAAAAAATTGTGTCCATCCCAACCACCCTCCATGTTGGAGAATCCAATTTGAGTGTGTGAACTCACTCCGTATCTTGGTAAGCGATTTTCAGATTATTTTTTATCATTTGTACCTAAAAATTATTAGAGCGTGTCGATGTGTGCCTCAATATAAAAATCTGTAGGCATTTTTGTAAATAGCTAGCTGGTTTGTTTTGAGAGCGTGGATACCTACGCAGTTAGGTTAGGTACCAGTAGGTAATTGAAGCCGTTTTATTTTAGTCATCTGAGATACCTTCCCCAAACCCTCTGCTAAATGGTCTGATAATTTTTGTCACAATTGGCTACACTCATTCAGCGAACATTTGGGCCATAGATATGACGTGTAAGATAATCAACATAGCGGCTCACAGTAGTGCCAAGTTTGTGCACTGACCCAACAGAGGTAAGTTATGCATTTTAGTTAAATTTGGCCGTGCAGTTTTTTGGTCAATTTGCAGATTTTGTGTAAAAAGAAAAAGTAGGGATTTTGTTCTGTAAATAGGCACTAGATAAATTAAATAATTAGGAATCTGAAAGGGGAATACATAACTCTGACGGACCATACTGCCTACGGTTAAAGGGGGAAAATGGGACAACGAAAGAACTGAGTATTTTTTCTCTGAGACCGATCTTCCATTTTTGTAAGAGATAACTATTTTTAGACTTTATTTAAGGAAGTTTGTAGTACCTATTTGGGCACTTGTAACTCTTTCCAAGTCGTCTTTATTTTAGAACTGGTAAATAATTTTTACAATTTAAGAATATATTTTAGATCATAACTATTTTAATAATTACAAAAACTTGGTCAATTTTTAAGAACATTTTTTTTTAAGAAAAATCTCAGTTTCTGGACCAAAAATTTTTTCCATATTTTTTTAAAATTATTATTTAGGTAATAATTGCAGGTTGAGTATAGAAAAGTTTTGTATATAGGTTTCCTTCTCTATCTATCCCTATCTATTTTTTTTTGTGTGTGTGTTCTGATATTCTTTTTCTGTCTCGGTCTGATAGTCTGCCTGCGAAATAACAGTTGTCCGTTGTGTAGTGCAGGATCAATGTACGAGAACTTCCCAAGGCCTTATGGGATTTTGCAACTTTGATCGTACCGGACTCACATAACATCCTGGAGTTTGGCTGCAGGCCATGACTGGAGGACTGTTAGGACCCTACAGACTCTCAGATTCGAAAACTCTTGTGTACATAGTATTTCGGGGGATTTTCCGTAAAAGGATACCTCGCTTGCTTTTTATGCGGCATAAGCGTTACCAGAGGGGCAACCCAACCCTCCCGCTTATAACTTTACTCTTCTGGGTTCTATGTAGAATGGGGCCACTACATAGTTTCTTTTCTATCCTTCTCTTTCAAATTTTTGTTTGTTTGTGTGCATGGTTTACGTGTTAGTTAGGCAACTTTTCTATACTCTTACTAGATAAATAAACTTTGTCTGGGTTTGTATATATTTGTATTATGGGTCATTCTGTACCATGGTATATTCCATGCTTAGAGGCATTTCATGCTTAAGGGGCATTCCATGCCTAAGAAATTATAACCTATTTGGGGACATTCCTTGCGTATAGTATCTAATCGTATTAATTTATTAAAATTTTTTAAAAGCAAATCCGTAGTAGGGTAATATAAATTTTGTTTAAATATAAATCGGGGCATTTCATACTATTCGGGCATTCCATGCCTAGTAATGCTTAAAGGACATTCATGAATTATTTTATATTTTTTTGTTAGTTTTTTTTGTATTTTTTTTTATTATTTTGATTACTGATCTTGCTCAGGGGCATTCCTTGCTCGAGGGGCATTCCATACCTGAGGGTTATAACATGGATGAGTGATGTTTGTATTTAAGATAATTCCATGATTAAGGGTGTTATGGGTCGCAGGGACATTCCATGCTTACGAGGCATTGATGAATTTTTTTTAAAGCATTATATATATTTTTTTTCTATTGCCTGAGGGGCATTCCATGATTAGGGCCGATAACATTTGTAATTTTTTTTAAAGACCATATTGGAATATGGATTTTTATTATGCTGTTTATAGACTACGCGAGATTTACGCTTGTTTTTGGTCTCTCTTCTAGGGTTTTATGGTTATGGTTCCAGTTTCCGATACCGTTTTTATGGTTCCAGTTTCCCAGTACCGGTTTTATGGCTCCAGTTTTTTAACCCGCTCCCCGATTCCAGTTAAGCCAGTTATAAGGTTGGATGTGGATCACTCATTAGAGTATCAAAAGTGAAGAAACTGAAGATACTATTTTCCTCCTTTTCCAACTGCCAAATACTTCGGCTTTTTGGTGATGTCCCTACTTCCAGTATTGAGTAGCTCACAACTAGTAATCAGCTAAGTAATTAGCTTAAGACGCGTTAAAGAAAAAAAACCATCTGCCAAACCAATGATTTTTATTTATTTTTTGTTTTACATTATATGGAAGTATGATTTTTTTTAAAAAGTGAAACCATAGGTAATATTTAGTAACTTAACTCTAAGGTTGCAAATGTACGGCTATGCGGTTTATGACGTCATAATTCGTGCGCCATGTTACTGATTTAAGACAGTTGATGCGTTTTGCGCTGCGCAATAGTTTTAACATAATTATAGATGGTACGGTTTAATCCTGTAATCGCTTAATTATTTTAATAATTATCGAACACTCAGCGGCCGAGTACTGGTAATACGGTGACTAGTTTTAGAAACATATTCTTTTATTTTCGGAACCTGTACTATTATTTACAAATTATGTTAATAAATGACGATCTGATAAAAGTTGTTTCAGTTCAGACCCTATGGCCACTTGAATATTTTGAACAACTGCGGGTGAATTTAGTTTCATTAAAAGATCAGCTGAGTTTCGTAATTAGTATCAGTCGGTCTTGATTTGAATTTGTACCACCTTATTTAGGTTCTACTTTGGAGTAAAATTACGTGGCGCCTAAAAATTTATTAAACCCCTCCCCTCTCGCTGTTTAAAAGTTAGCGGCCTCCAAAGATGAGCGGTTCTGTTTAATGAAACTGGTTGACCTTGGTGGTTGTTCAATAGCGCTGTTACCACATTATAAAAAAAAATATTATTTTATTATTATAAATTTAATTATTTTTTTTTCTTTTGCTCCTTACTATTAATGCCTCCTTTTAAGATCAAAAATAAACGCCACATTTTCTGGCGCCCAACGTGGGGCCCTAGCATTTAAAGGCATTGGTAGACATTAGTGGGCATTAGTAGTCTACAAGATTTAGAGACTATAGAAAAAAAACTTTTCCAGCATTTTTGTGCCTTATTAACAAAAAAAAAGTAAATAATAAATAAAATAAACTGAAATCAAATCTTGTGGCAGGTCTTGGGCTGAACTGAACTAGTCAGAATAAATTTATTAACCACTAAGACTGGTACCAACTGGTTGAGGAAACAGGAACTGGTGTACGGAAATCTTAATTATTTTTGTTTGTTTTTTTGTTTTGGAATGTCATCACATTTTTCGATTTTTTTTTTGTTTGTTGTTGTGCTTTGTGCTTGTTGTAGATTAGTTTGAGTGCAAAGTACAAAAGTGGTGAAGTGATTTAGTTTAGTAAATATTGAGACAACATGTCGCGAAAAATGGAAGTGAACAGACTTGATAAAGACGAGCTCACATATGAACTGACGTGGAGAGGAATAGCCGTTGGGACAGTCGACGAGATGAGAAGTCGTCTAAAGGGAGCCAGGCAAACTGAACGTAGTGGAGATAGCGTCTCTTATCCAGAATATCCCCTCTCGTTTGATCAAGATTATGCTGCGGTCACCAAGAAGCTTGACGAGCTAGCTACCGCTGTAGCGGAATTTTCTGATACCAGCAAAAGTAAAGCATTTCTAAAACTGCAGACCAAGATCAACCATGTCTTGGGTAGAATAGAAAATAGCGTACCTAAAACGGTTGAGGACAAAACCCAACGAAGTGAGATTCTGGGTAGAGCACTATCGTTGGTAGATCAGCTTGACTCTCGAACGACTGATACTGTAACTGTTGCTTCCGGAGTACCGATTAATTTGGGAGTCCTGGAAGGTAGCCTGGCTAATCACTCGCTTCCACATGCTGCGTCCTCGCCTGTTCAAACTGATAGCCAACCACCGAATTATGGAATTAAACCGATCCTACCTCATAAATGGGACCTAAAGTTTTCTGGGGCTAAGGGAGGAATGTCGGTGACGGCGTTCTTTGAACGTGTCGAACAATTAAGAACAGCGAGACATGTAAATAAGCTTACGTTACTTAACTCTGGCATTGACTTGTTTGTTGGCACTGCCTATGATTTTTATGAAGACGTGAGGTCAGAAGTGACTACGTGGGATGAATTGATCCATAAATTTAAACAAAACTACCAGCCTTCTAATTATCCAGAACTATTATTAGAAGAAATTAAAAGAAGAACACAAGGACCAGAAGAGAATATAGGAACTTATCTGGCCATTATGAATAAATATTTTCAGAGACTCGCATGCCCTATTAGCGAAGAAGCTAAGCTTGTAATTCTGATTAGGAACATATTGCCTATTTATAGAGATCAGTTGGGTGCTGATGAAATCTCATCCATTGCGATACTAAAGCAAAAGTGCAAGACTATAGAAGCACGCAGACAGTCAGTATACCAACCACCTCCCCGGAAAACCCATTCCATGGAGCCTGATCTAGCTTATGTTGGTGCTGAAGAGTTTGTTGCACTACTTGAAGATTCGCAGCAAGTTCCTTTAAACTCTGCTTCTCCAAATCGGCCTCACGGTCTTAACAATCACAATCTTCATCGACCTCGAGATATTACCTGCTATAAATGTGGTCAAGTAGGTCATAGAGCTATTGGTTGTGCCTCGTCTGGGAAAACGATTTGTTTTGGTTGTCGAAGAGAAGGGTTTACCAAGTACACTTGTCCAACTTGTAGCAATAAGGGAAACCGCCAGAGGCCCTCTTAGGACGTCGGCTTAAGAATCAACCAGGCCAAAGCCCGACAGTTAAACCTATTTTAGATTATATATTGAATCACGCTCAGAATGATGAAAGGCCGTATCTTGAAGTGGATATTCTGGGGTACAAGTTTTTAGGGTTGTTAGATTCTGGAGCTAGTCGTACTTTTCTTGGAGGTTTAGGGTGGGATATTGTTAAGAGTTTTAGTATATCCTTAGACACTACCAAGAAATCATTGTGTACAGTGGCTAATGGCCAACAGACTTTAAGTTTAGGTGTTTTGGGTCTTCCGATCAAGCTGCGGGATAGAGTTCGTATTATTGAAGTTATTGTAGTCCCTGAGCTTCCTCACTTTCTCATTCTTGGGTACGATTTTTGGATATCCATGGGTATCGTTCCTGATTTGCGACAAAACGAATGGCAATTTTCAGATCATGTAAATATTGGTTGTATTTCTGATAGTCAACTTACTGTCTTGACTCCTGAACAGGATGTGTTGCTTGGTAAAGTAATTAGTAAGTATCGTACCTTGATGGGTACTAGTCTAGGTCGAACCAATATGGTTGAGCACAGTATAGTTACTGCTTCCCCACCAATTCGTCAAAGGCCTTATCGGGTTTCTCCACCCATTCAAAAAATGATGGACGACGAGATTGAAGAAATGCTTCAGTTAGGGGTAATTGAACCGAGTTCAAGTCCATGGGCGTCACCTGTCGTGATGGTTCCGAAGAAAGGCACTAGTAAATACAGGTTCTGCGTAGATTATCGCCGTCTTAACTCCGTCACAGAGCGTGATAGTTACCCACTTCCACTCGTATCCGAGACATTGGATAAATTGCGTGATGCCAAGTACCTATCGAGTTTAGATGTGAAGAGTGCTTATTGGCAGGTGCCTATCGAGGAGAGTAGTCGTCCCCTTACTGCGTTTATTTGTAGAAGAGGCCTTTACCAGTTTAAAAGATTACCATTCGGGTTACATAACGCTCCAGCCACTTGGCAACGCTTGATTAATACTGTGCTAGGTGCAGATTTAGAGCCACATGTCTTTATTTATTTGGATGATGTCTGTATTGTCACCTCGACCTTTGAAGAGCTCTTGCGAGTGTTAGAAGAAGTCTTCAGACGATTACATGCCGCACAAATAACGGTATCTTGGGAGAAATGTCAAATATGTAGACCGGAAATGAAGTTTCTCGGGTACGTAGTCGATCGTCGGGGCCTTCGAGTAGACCCGGACAAGGTAAAATCTATGTTGGAATTACCTCGTCCCACTACCGTCTCAGAGGTTCGTCGTATAATTGGCAGTTTCTCTTGGTATCGCCGCTTTGTCCCCGACTTCTCGACTGTTGTCAAGCCCATTACTTCACTAACTAAGAAGAATCACAAGTTTGTATGGACTGAAGAATGTGAAAAGTCGTTTAGGAAGATTAGAGAACTGTTGGTAGCAGCACCAATCCTTAGCTGTCCCGATTATGACAATGAGTTTGTCCTACAGACTGACGCTTCTGGTTTTGGGTTGGGAGCAGTTCTCTCTCAACCGACGGAGCAAGGCGAAAAGGTTATTTGTTATCTTAGCCGATCTTTAACTCGACAGGAGAGGAATTACACTACCAGTGAGCGTTAGTGTTTAGCACTAGTGTGGGCTATTGAGAAATTACGGCCATATATTGAGGGGGTTCCTTTTACTGTGATCACTGACCATTACAGCCTTAAATGGCTTCACAACTTAAAGGACCCAGCTGGTCGATTAGCTCGTTGGGCTGTCAAGTTACAACAATTTAATTTTAAAGTTATGCATCGTAGTGGAAAAGATCATGTGGTTCCTGACATGTTGTCCCGTGCTGTTCCGGTAATAGATGTTATTCGGGAACAGGAAGTTATTGAGGATTCCCCGGTTGCTAAAGATGTGTGGTACAATAAGATGGTTAATCGTGTGACGGCTTCGCCGTTAAAGTTCATGAGCTGGAGGTATAGTGGGAATAAGTTGTTTAAGTATGTTCGGAGAGATTATCCATCCTTGTCACCGAATATTGATTCTTGGAAAATTGTATTGCCGAAAGAGAGGCGTAAAGAGGCTATTATAGCTTGTCATGATTTGCCTACGTCAGGGCATATGGGAGTCTTCAAGACTTGCTTAAGACTTATGGAAAAGTTTTATTGGCCTAAGATGAGGCATGATGTTGCAAATTATATTAGAGGTTGTGCTACTTGCGCTGCCCATAAATTGGATCCGAAAGGTAATCCTGACCAGATGGTGTCGCATTCAAAACCCTCCAGACCATGGGAAGTGATTTCCACAGATTTAGTAGGTCCTTTCCCACGATCTTACAAAGGGAATACCTCGTTGTTGGTGGTTACAGATTATTTGACTAAGTTTTCACTTTTGTTCCCGCTACGAACTGCTTCGACTAAGAACGTGATCAATCGCATTGAAGAGCAAGTTTTTCTTATGTTTGGGGCACCCCGCAGCATAATTTGTGATAATGGGCCTCAGTATCGAAGTACGGAATTTGGTAAATTTGCTGCTGCTTATCTTTGCAAATTGCATTACAATGCACCCCAGGGCTAATCCAACTGAGAGACAGAATAGGACTATTAAAACGATGCTAGCCATGTATGTCAACGATAATCATCGAAAATGGGATGAACAAATTCAAAAACTAGCTTGTGCTCTGAGAACCGCTGTTCAAGAGACTATGAAAGTTTCTCCCTATTTCGCGAATTTCGGCAGAAATATTTGTCTCTCAGGGGAAGATTATAATAATAAAGAACTTCTTGAGATAGAAGATGGCCAGCAGGCGGCAGATATAAGCAGGAATGAGGGCTTCCGTAAGTTGTACGGTGACCTTAAGCGCCGCTTGGAAATCGCGGGACAAAAGAGTGTAAATCGATATAATCTCCGAAAACGTGATGTGCAGTATGCTATAGGTGATCAAGTGTGGAAAAAGAACTTCGTATTGTCTGACGCAGCTAAGTATTTTACACATAAGTTGGCAGCAAAATATAAAGGTCCCTATGTAGTGCATCGGCGTTGTTCACCTTGGACATATGAATTGAGAGAACCAGGTGGGAAAGTAATGACCGGGACTTGGCATATTAAGGACCTGAAGCCATATAATGTTAACCCCTACGATTAGCCTTTCCGGCTAATCGTCTTGAAGAAAGGGGGGGAAATTGTTACGTGATTTTTCCTATCTTGTATCTCCCCTATTGTTTTATTGTAAATTACAGCTAAGGTACTTACGGGTTAACATTGTCTATGTTCCTAGAGTCCCTGTAGTTCTGCGGGAAGGTCTAGTTTCTCTGTCTGTGGATCTTTTGCACTTGCAGATGGGTACTCTTTAGGAAAAAAATAACACTTTGTCACTAGTGATGAAATGAACAGTTAGGTGTTTTGGTATCCTGAAACTATTTACTTACCTTATTACTGTTGGAAAAGATCAAACCCATTAATTGCTGACGTCTAGGATGGTTCTGCTAGTGTAAACTATTCACTTATGTACATTTCTTTATTTTAGTTGATTAAGAAAAATAAATAGATATGGGATTCTTGTTTACAAATATATTAGGTTAGGGATACATAGTCAACTGTGCCACGGAGAAAAGAGTTAGACCGGTATATGGGATGGATTCGGTCGGTCGATCGATAAGATAATTGGCGGGTTCTGTGTGGTTACGCGAAATTATGTGATCGTTTCAGTGGCCTGATACCGCTAGTGTGATCAAGGTCTAACTGCACTCAAAAGATGTCGCCACTAGCTCCAAACTACACTCAAAAGATGTCGCCACTAGCTACAGATGAGATTATTATTTTGTACCGTTCTTGTATATATTGAACTATGGAATCAGCTGTTTGGACTGTCAAATTTTACCACTTTGACTGCATTTTTGAGGGTGTTCCCGAAGGGATTGAGGGATGTTATATAGCACCATAGCTTTCTAAAATTGGGTACTTTTGAATACTTCCAACCAGCTTGACTAACTGAGCCAAATCGATGAAACTTTTTGCGACGCGCGCCGATATAATATGAGCACTGAGCGGTGTTGCCGTTGTTGCAATACCAATTTTTTTTAAATAGATATTTCTATGGAGGTGGCCATCGAAAGTATACAAAACTTGGCGTGGTAGCTATTTTACTATGTGGCAGCATTGTACTCGATCACGTGCACAATTTGGTATTGGGTTAGAACTCTTTTATTCCATAGGAAAAGAGATAACCATAGTGCGCCAACAGCATCCAAATTGGTCCGAAGTGGGGCCGATTTTTCCATCTCCACGGGTCTTGAGTCTGATATCTCGTTTTGGTTGGGTGGTGACACAGTTTTGGGACTCGGCTTTATCCCAGTTTTGTGCGTAAAATTTGGGCCTTTGTTAAGGATTTTTGCCCGTGTCCCTTTTTGCAGTAAGACGGTTGCCGTTTGAGCCATTTTGTAGTTTGTTGCAGCGTACTGCTCCAATTTTATTGGGATTAAAAAATTGTGTCCATCCCAACCACCCTCCATGTTGGAGAATCCAATTTGAGTGTGTGAACTCACTCCGTATCTTGGTAAGCGATTTTCAGATTATTTTTTATCATTTGTACCTAAAAATTATTAGAGCGTGTCGATGTGTGCCTCAATATAAAAATCTGTAGGCATTTTTGTAAATAGCTAGCTGGTTTGTTTTGAGAGCGTGGATACCTACGCAGTTAGGTTAGGTACCAGTAGGTAATTGAAGCCGTTTTATTTTAGTCATCTGAGATACCTTCCCCAAACCCTCTGCTAAATGGTCTGATAATTTTTGTCACAATTGGCTACACTCATTCAGCGAACATTTGGGCCATAGATATGACGTGTAAGATAATCAACATAGCGGCTCACAGTAGTGCCAAGTTTGTGCACTGACCCAACAGAGGTAAGTTATGCATTTTAGTTAAATTTGGCCGTGCAGTTTTTTGGTCAATTTGCAGATTTTGTGTAAAAAGAAAAAGTAGGGATTTTGTTCTGTAAATAGGCACTAGATAAATTAAATAATTAGGAATCTGAAAGGGGAATACATAACTCTGACGGACCATACTGCCTACGGTTAAAGGGGGAAAATGGGACAACGAAAGAACTGAGTATTTTTTCTCTGAGACCGATCTTCCATTTTTGTAAGAGATAACTATTTTTAGACTTTATTTAAGGAAGTTTGTAGTACCTATTTGGGCACTTGTAACTCTTTCCAAGTCGTCTTTATTTTAGAACTGGTAAATAATTTTTACAATTTAAGAATATATTTTAGATCATAACTATTTTAATAATTACAAAAACTTGGTCAATTTTTAAGAACATTTTTTTAAAGAAAAATCTCAGTTTCTGGACCAAAAATGTTTTCCATATTTTTTTAAAATTATTATTTAGGTAATAATTGCAGGTTGAGTATAGAAAAGTTTTGTATATAGGTTTCCTTCTCTATCTATCCCTATCTATTTTTTTTTGTGTGTGTGTTCTGATATTCTTTTTCTGTCTCGGTCTGATAGTCTGCCTGCGAAATAACAGTTGTCCGTTGTGTAGTGCAGGATCAATGTACGAGAACTTCCCAAGGCCTTATGGGATTTTGCAACTTTGATCGTACCGGACTCACATAACATCCTGGAGTTTGGCTGCAGGCCATGACTGGAGGACTGTTAGGACCCTACAGACTCCCAGATTCGAAAACTCTTGTGTACATAGTATTTCGGGGGATTTTCCGTAAAAGGATACCTCGCTTGCTTTTTATGCGGCATAAGCGTTACCAGAGGGGCAACCCAACCCTCCCGCTTATAACCTTACTCTTCTGGGTTCTATGTAGAATGGGGCCACTACATAGTTTCTTTTCTATCCTTCTCTTTCAAATTTTTGTTTGTTTGTGTGCATGGTTTACGTGTTAGTTAGGCAACTTTTCTATACTCTTACTAGATAAATAAACTTTGTCTGGTGTATGGTACATTCCGTGCTTAGAGGCATTTCATGCTTAAGGGGCATTCCATGCCTAAGAAATTATAACCTATTTGGGGACATTCCTTGCGTATAGTATCTAATCGTATTAATTTATTAAAATTTTTTAAAAGCAAATCCGTAGTAGGGTAATATAAATTTTGTTTAAATATAAATCGGGGCATTTCATACTATTCGGGCATTCCATGCCTAGTAATGCTTAAAGGACATTCATGAATTATTTTATATTTTTTTTTAGTTTTTTTTGTATTTTTTTTTATTATTTTGATTACTGATCTTGCTCAGGGGCATTCCTTGCTCGAGGGGCATTCCATACCTGAGGGTTATAACATGGATGAGTGATGTTTGTATTTAAGATCATTCCATGATTAAGGGTGTTATGGGTCGCAGGGACATTCCATGCTTACGAGGCATTGATGAATTTTTTTTTAAAGCATTATATATTTTTTTTTCTATTGCCTGAGGGGCATTCCATGATTAGGGCCGATAACATTTTTAATTTTTTTTAAAGACCATATTGGAATATGGATTTTTATTATGCTGTTTATAGACTACGCGAGACTTACGCTTGTTTTTGGTCTCTCTTCTAGGGTTTTATGGTTATGGTTCCAGTTTCCGATACCGTTTTTATGGTTCCAGTTTCCCAGTCCGGTTTTATGGCTCCAGTTTTTTTAACCCGCTCCCCGATTCCAGTTAAGCCAGTTATAAGGTTGGATGTGGATCACTCATTAGAGTATCAAAAGTGAAGAAACTGAAGATACTATTTTCCTCCTTTTCCAACTGCCAAATACTTCGGCTTTTTGGTGATGTCCCTACTTCCAGTATTGAGTAGCTCACAACTAGTAATCAGCTAAGTAATTAGCTTAAGACGCATTAAAGAAAAAAAACCATCTGCCAAACCAATGATTTTTATTTTTTTTTGTTTTACATTATATGGAAGTATGATTTTTTTTAAAAAGTGAAACCATAGGTAATATTTAGTAACTTAACTCTAAGGTTGCAAATGTACGGCTATGCGGTTTATGACGTCATAATTCGTGCGCCATGTTACTGATTTAAGACAGTTGATGCGTTTTGCGCTGCGCAATAGTTTTAACATAATTATAGATGGTACGGTTTAATCCTGTAATCGCTTAATTATTTTAATAATTATCGAACACTCAGCGGCCGAGTACTGGTAATACAGTGACTAGTTTTAGAAACATTTTCTTTTATTTTCGGAACCTGTACTATTATTTACAAATTATGTTAATAAATGACGATCTGATAAAAGTTGTTTCAGTTCAGACCCTATGGCCACTTGAATATTTTGAACAACTGCGGGTGAATTTAGTTTCATTAAAAGATCAGCTGAGTTTCGTAATTAGTATCAGTCGGTCTTGATTTGAATTTGTACCACCTTATTTAGGTTCTACTTTGGAGTAAAATTACGTGGCGCCTAAAAATTTATTAAACCCCTCCCCTCTCGCTGTTTAAAAGTTAGCGGCCTCCAAAGATGAGCGGTTCTGTTTAATGAAACTGGTTGACCTTGGTGATTGTTCAATAGCGCTGTTACCACATTATAAAAAAAATATATATTATTTTATTATTATAAATTTAATTATTTTTTTTTCTTTTGCTCCTTACTATTAATGCCTCCTTTTAAGATCAAAAATAAACGCCACAGCGTTTACAAGAAAAGCAAAAGTTGTACTTAACGATATATGGAAAATTATATGAAAATAAAAATTATATCTAAAGCTTGCTCCTACCTTGGTCCTTGATTATTGTATGAATAAATGTGTGTGTTAGTTTATAAACCTGGAGTTGTTTCCAGACATTTCCCTACTACTGCTGCTCTGGTTTGTTCTCCTCCTGCTACTCCGGGTTCAATTCTGCCCGCGCCTTCCCTCGTGCTTGCTTAGCACATCACGCTAGGGCAGCACATGGGTCTTGAATGTTGGTTCCTTGCCCGAGCGTAAAACCCTGTGGAAAATGAAATGTTTCAGTTTCCTGGAATTCGTCTATTTTGCACGAAGTTCCCCTACACCGAGTAATTTAAATCAAGAACCCCATGTCGACTCAATAAAATAAAGCAGATTTAAACAGATGAACTAAAATAATCCTAACGTACCTTTCCCAGGGTTACAACTGGCTCGTCGATGGAACAGAACCTCGTTCCACCAGCACAACTGTCCCGTCGATGGAATGGACGGTGCTGTAACCAAAGGAGAAAACAATATATAGCTTTTATCCAACACGTGGTTAAAAGAAAAATATAAAACGCCAAAAATTCCCCACGTCTTTTGTCAAAAAAAAAGTACATTTCACACGAAAAACGATTACAATCTGGGAGGCAAATATTATCTTGAAGAGTCCCCAAATAATAAAAAAATAAAAAAAATAAAATCGAACTTACCGCTCTTATTTCCCGTACAAATGGCGTAGGCCGACTTAAATCTCCCTCAAAGGGTATGAGCGTCACTCCAGGATTCGCCTAAACACGACGGACTCACTTCTACAGTTTCTGGGATATCTCCTACAATCGCTGCAGTGCCAATAACCAAAAACAAAGGCGATCCCAGAAACTGTTGTCGACCCAGCCAAAATTCGCTAGGAAGAGACAAAGCACTTTGTCGAGAACACAAAAAATGAAGTGGCCGGAAACCGCTTCGTAAATGTGGTGGGGACGGTAAAACGCAATACCAACCTAATTTTCCCGGTTAGATTCAAATGAGGATGCAAACCTATTTATAAAAAAAACTTTTCCGCCAAAAAATCTCTAACTTCGGTTGCACGACTAGAAGAAAAGACCCGCGGTTTTCAAACTAACCAATGAGGAAATACACCACTAGTTCCATACCGGTATATAGGGGCAGCACCGACCAAGGGGATATTGAAAAATACGTAAAACGCGCATTGAGGTGTTGTCGGATCTATTTCCACGGTTGAAATTTTTATAACAAGGACATCGAGACACCCTCCATACATAGACCGAACATTTGCCTACCGGACCCCTGCCAACATAGCAAGTAGGAGGAAAATAACCAGACGGACTATAAGAAGCTCAGCATTGAAACCATCAACTATAAAATCACTTACTGGAGATCAGAGCTTGCATCAAACCCAGGAATATTCGAACACTCAACCAATTCCCATATGAGTAAAGCTATACTGAGTGTAGAATTTAGTTGTATTTTAGTTACAGTCTTAGTCAAAAGTTTCCTTTGCTCTTTATAAATGTTTTCTCTAAGATTCATATGGTTTGACGCCATTTTTGTAAAACATTTCTCCGTTAATAAAGTTGTTTCTGAACCTGAACCTAAAAATACACACTGAACTACTGCTTAAACTCGGCACAAGAGTGTTCAGATGTTAACTCACACGATTTCGTTTATTCTTTTAGTCTTGGTTTTTATCCCTCGTTTATCTCCCATTTACAAAAGTGCATAACTCGTATTTATTTTATCTTCTCCTCATCAAATTAATAAAGATATCAAGGGGTGGAGCCTCGGTTGTTCCTGGTCGACCCAAATATGTTTTCGTACTATCAAAACTAGCTAATCCGTGAAGGATATGAGGTTCGGATTGTCCCAATATCCTCGAAAATAAACGTAAGGGCATAAAATGTTCATCTAAATGTTTCCTTCCTGTTACTGAAACCATTTGTGATGCGGCAACGCCGCCATTCCCCAGCAGAACAGCTATTCATCTTCGTGAACGTCAACGAAAACTATGAACTTTCCCAGATAAACAAAACAATCGAAAGTTTTTATGTGATTTCTCCCGAAACCTGTGATCCTAAATTCCAATTACGATGTCCAGATAATACGGTGTGCGTAGTGTCCACAGTAATTCGATGGAATGTCTCCTTTATAAGGTAACTTTTTGGACACTATATAACCTCCAAACCTAGCTCTATAAAATACCCTTAATTTGTGTACAGAAAGACGAGTCGAAGAGCCTTGATTATTTACCTAAATAAACAAATATGTAACGTTGCCTTAAACGTAAAAATGACACGTTACATAATCCCCCCCCAACTTCAAGACGATTAACCTAAAAAGGTTAATCGGAGAGGTCCGCTGCCGACTTAAGGTCTTTGGCATGCCAACTCCCTGGTAGTACTTTACCCGATGGTTCCTGAAGCTCAAATATCCATGGAGAAATTTTATTCCTAATCACATAAGGACCAACGAATTTCGGTGCTAACTTCTTCGAGAAAAACTTCGCAGCATCTGACAACACATAATTCTTCTTTTAAACACGCTGACCCACAACAAAGTTGGGTACCCTTGTACGCAGATTATACTGAACTACGTTTTTCTCTCCTGCCACCTCTAACCTTCTCTTAACATCCGCATAGAGCTTCCGGAAACCTTCGTTCTTACTTTCAGCTGCAGTTTGTACACCATTCTCTTCAGATAACAAAACTGGGTTGGAGTAATCTTTTCCTGACAAACACATATTCCTACCAAAATTAACAAAGAAAGGAGACATCCTGGTTGTCTCATGGGTTGCAGTACGAATCGCGCAGGCAAGTTTATGTATTTGTTCGTCCCACTTCCTGTGGTTGTCTTTCACATAACAACATAACATGGTTTTTAACGTACGATTCGTCCTTTCTGTTGGATTTGCTCTGGGGTGATAATATGGATTATACTGAATTTTAACCTGATAACTCTCAGCAAAACGCTTAAACTCGTTACTTTTGTACTGAGGGCCATTATCACAAAGTATCAAACGGGGTACTCCGAAGACCATAAATACTTGCTCCTCAAGATGCTTGACAACTGCTTGAGTAGGGGCTGTTCGCATTGGAAAAACTAAGGAAAACTTACTCAAATAGTCCGTAACGACGAGAATCCAGCAATTACCCTTTGTCGAACGAGGTAAAGGTCCACATAAATCAGTCGAAATAATTTCCCAAGGACGAGTTGGTTTTGGGTGAGATATCATCTGATCAGAAACACCTTGGTATCACCTTTATGAGCTGCACAGACAAAGCATTTCTTTACAAAAGTTGCCACGTCCTGGCGCATTTTTGGCCAATAATATTTTTCTGCCAGTCTGTGGAAGGTTTTATACACACCCATGTGTCCTGCGGTAGGAGGATCGTGAGCTTCTCCAATAATTCTACGCCTATGATCTTTGGGAACTACCTCTTTCCAATATTCGTTAGATGGTGAAAGTTGAGGGTATTCTTGTTTGACATATTTATACAACTTATTATCAGTGTATCTCCAATTCATAAATTTTAACGGTGATTCTACGACCCTCTTTACCATCTTTTGGTACCATCGATCTTTAATTGTTGTTGAAACGTCTCTGGGCTGCGAAATTGTATCAATCATAGGTACTGCACGAGACAACATGTCCGGGACAAAATTTTTCAAAATCATATTGCTGCAGTTTTACAGACCAACGAGCAAGTCTTCCACTGGGTTCTTTCAAGTTATGAAGCCATTTTAAGCTAAAATGATCTGTAATGACCTTAAATGAGATCCCCTCAATATATGGCCGGAGCATCTCTATCGCCCAAACCAATGCCAAACATTCTCGCTCGGTGGTCGTGTAAACACGTTCTTGCTTAGTCAAAGATCGACTCAAATAGCATATGACTTTGTCTCCTTCAGGATAAGGTTGCGTTAAACATGCTCCTATTCCATATCCTGATGCGTCTGTTTGAATGACAAATTCCTTGGTATAATCTGGACATGTAAGAATCGGTGCAGTCACTAAAAGTTCCTTAATCTTAATAAATGCCTTTTCGCAGCCTGGAGTCCAATCGAACTTTTGATTTTTCTTAGTTAGAGCTGTTATCGGAGCTATTATCGCTGAAAAATTCTCTATGAAACGTCTATACCAGGATATTGTACCTACAACTCTACGAACTTCTCTGACAGTTCTTGGCCTCTGGAGCTCTAACATGGCTTTAATTTTATTAGGGTCAACTCGGATGCCTCGACGGTCCACTACGAAACCTAAATAAGTCATTTCTGGCCTACACAGTTGGCATTTTTCCCAACTTACCGTTATCTTTGCATTCTGCAATCTTCGGAGGACTTCCTCAAGAATTCTAAGATGTTCAGAAAAGCTCTGTGTGACAGAAAATAAAATTTATTTGCATTTAAAAATGTAATCATAGTTTATATTAAGTATTTGTACAACCAACTATGACGTCCAACCTTGCAGAGAGAAATAACTACTTAAATCCTAAATTAGAATTAACAAGTAGCCATAAGAAAGTTAAAAGAAAATAAAAGAGAGACAAGAGCTTTGGCAGTGTTTAGGTCTTATGTTCCACTCCTGCGTGAGTAAAACCAAAAAAAAAATAATTGCGCTTATCCTAGCTGAACTGGATTAAAATTAAAGTTAAGTGATGTTTGTTTACCTCAGTAACCGAATAGGTAAATTTATCCCTAAATGGAACGTACAACAGACTACCTATAACAAAAAATCCCAAAGCTGTTGTACACAGTTAACGCTAGGGTATACTCCTGCTATTGCAGAACGGCTCCACTAATAAACTCCTCAAAAAAAACCCAAATCGCCGTATACAATGATTTTTCTACAAAGAATAAATCAAAACCCACTTTAACCTGCTTACCTACTCTGAGTTTACACGAAACATGCATTGCTTAAGGTCACATCATCCCTTAATATATAAGTGAACGCAATAAACATCGGAACAGATGTTCATGTTATAGAAATCGTAAAATATGCTCAATTAAAAAAAAAATCCGCTCGCTGAAATTGCGTCGAATTAGACTAGTAAGGATGTTGTGTGTAATTAAAAAAAAATTAAAAAAAAATTACCGATGTTATTAAAAAATTTACAGAAATAACGTCTTGGTAGGACTGCAACTCTCTAATCTTCATTAAAATGAAATTCCCAAAACTTAAACTAAATTGATGCAAACCATGGTCAAGAAGACCCTAGGATCGTACAGGAAGGTGTCCAAAAAAAAATTTTAAAATAAAATTTTTTTACTGTCGACTACAGTAGCCCAATAATAAAAAAAATTAATTAGTGGCTCACTAAAATTTTCAAAATATTACTCTACCCTGGTTTGGAGTAGGGAGAAAAAAAATTAAAACAAATGATGATAGGTTGTTAAAACGCGAGGGTTCGAAATGAAATTATAATTTAATTCAGAAAAAAAAAATATTTAAATAAACTGGTACAACCATTGTAGGGCAAGGTACTACTATGCACCAAAAAAAATTTTCGTACAAGAACATCAAGATTCCTTCCTTAAAAAAAAATATTAAAAAAAAATATTCAAAAAAAATATAAAATGTTTAAGTGGGGTTGCAGTTCCTATTAACGATTTTAAAAGAATTAAAATAAAATTAGCACTAGGAAAATCTTAATAGAGTTATGTCATGCAACAGTTTTTGTTATTTTCCTTTAAAAACAGTTGTAGATTTCTTTTCCTCTCCCAAAACTGTGTGAATGTGAAAAGTGAATGAGCTAGAAAAATTAATTTACTATACAAAAAGATATTGAAAATTAAATTCACTTAAGAATCATAAAGTACAAAAAATCGTCATTGCAAAAAAAAACCAATCAGTTTAGGAAAAGTAAAAAAAAAAATATTTATGTTCGAAAACAACCGATGTTAGTATATTTGCTCAAAATTATTACTTAAGGGAATAAGTAACGTTAGCACTTATTTACTGTATCACTATAATAATGTATAGAACCTAAGTTTTAAACTCTGCACTCAACTCAGTAAAGAATTCTCTTGTGTGCACTTTAAAAAAACAAATATGAAAACAATTTCAAGGTTCACCTATAAGACCGTGGTAAAACTAAATCTGCCTACTCAAGTGTCTTTACACACAACATCTAATCAAAAAAAAATTTTACTGCTTAATGCATTCTCAGATCCTTATTCCTGGTGTTCACGAGATATAAAATTAAGTTGGGCCCTTTTCGCAACTATTATTCAAAGCAAAAATTACCAAATGTCCAAGGGCTAATGAGACCCTATCACCTACAAATGATATTTTGAAATGCAACAGTTGGGAATAATCCTGCGTAAAAACCCAGAAAACAAAAATCAAGAAGCCAAAACTATTACATTAATTTTAAAAGAGCATAATAAAACTCCCGGCCCCAATTAAATTTTTGTTATCTCAACAAAACTCGGCCTAAAACCAAAAAACTTTTTATTAGACATTTCCCCTATTCCCTAAGTATAATGTCAATAAAACCCAAAAACTTGTGATTTCCATTCCAATCCCATCTGGACCCTATATATTTTAAACGGTTAAACGCCCACAGGCGAAACAATATCTTATTTCAAAGAAAGGGTGAAGATATTTTGAAGCACCCTGTGAAAATAGGACACTATTATGGAAAATTGTTCAGATCAGTGTTCTTACTACTTTCCAACCTAAATATATCTAGTTCCCTCATGTGCATGTTACTATTTTAATTCCTATCATAACTAAACAGATCACAAAAATTGTCTTTCTCCGCAAATCTGCAAGGTCCTGGAAGATGTGAGATTCAGCCTGTAGGCCAAATTTGGATGTATTTTAATTTAGCGAAAACCGAAGTTGCGAAATCCTAAAAAGATTAGCAGGAAGTCCTCGTTCCTCGATTTCTACACTCCGAACCAAACATTTCTTCCATTTCCACCCAGCTCGCGGGAGGAAAACCCCTAATTATTGCAATACAAAAGGTACTACTATCATATTGTGCATAACAAAAAAAATATGTATATGCCCTCATCATTGTTTAGTCGCATCAAAGAAAACCTATTGTTTTTAAATTTATTCTTAGGTTAAAATCTTTTTTAAAAATCAATAATCTTAAATTTATTGTTTAACCTGAACACTTTCCCATTTATTCCACAAAAGTGTATTGTAATTTAAAAATTTGCTTCATTATTTGAGGTCACCAGTATGAAACTATTTTAAAATTAAAAAAAAAATGAAATAAAAAAAAATTATTTCCAAATTGTCCACAACTTCCAAGTTTTCATCCCTAAATACCTAGGTACTTTCTCAGTCTAACACCATCCATCGTTATCCAACATAACGCTTTAATTTCAGAAGCAACAAAACGAAGATTAAGTGAAAAAGCTAAGCAAGTAAGTTGGAAGTTGCTTTATAATGGGCGCAGATGTAAGGCCCTCTTAAGTACACGCCACTGTCCTGAAATGCAAACTAACGAAAAAACTGAAGACTAGCATATCTGCCGTCAAACAACATTTGGCATGAAATTAAAATAATTTCATCTCATATCAGTATCCTCCAAAAACAAAACGTTTTTTTTACTATAAGACCCAAACAGCTAACCAATAAATCTTGTTATTTAAAATTATGATTCGGAAGTAAAAAGATTTATTTATTCCTGCCTGATCAACTAAGACAAAAAAAAGTTCACCTTTTGTAACTCAAGAAATTCCTGTTTGGTCCCCCAAAAAAAATATAACCTGTCTGGTCACCCTTTAAAACTACGACCACTATACAAACCGTTTTGACCAAAACAAGAATTCGAGAAGTTATGTTTACCGAAAAAAAAATAATCTTTTTAAGAAAAATTAAAAAAAATTTTTTTTTTTAAGTAGTAAAATTTTGAAATATTTTTATCAATTACCCCCGCCTAGCATTTATATTTAGTTGAAAGTCTCTCTTAAATTCACTGACCAATTTCACGGCCTCACAATGACATTACTTAAAAAAATTACTGAACTTTACAAATGAACTAAAAAAAAAATCAAAAAAACTTATATCTATATCTGTCTCAGTTAAACATTTCTTTTGTGGTATTATATCTAGTTGGGCTTCAAATTCATTTTCTCTGTATTCAATCCGGAGCAGGCAAAACTTCTCAAGGCTCAAACATAAATGTTTGCTCTCCGTTGGCCATGACCAAGCTATGACCTGAACGCAGAAAAAAAATACAGAAAAAAAAATAATTGTGAACAAGAAAAACTTTAATTGATAGAAATACCCGTAAGTCATTTTTTAAAAAATGCACTCCAAAGCCCAACGCTGTATTTTCTACCAAAAAAATTTGACCGTCACAAAAACACAACTAGACAACTAAACTGGCAACCAAAGACCTAAAAAAACTGCTCCAAAAAAAATACCCCAAAAAAAAATGTTAACTGGACCTCTGGCGTTGATCTTCAGCCAATATGTTGCTCTAGGGATTTTAGCCTTGTGTTTCCTAACCTCCCGAGCCGACACTAGTAGTAGTACCCTCCTCTGACCCGATGTAACTGAGTGACGTAAGATCTTAATTGTCATCAACAGTTACCACCAAAAAAACAAGAAAAGAAAATGACAAAGCAAAATAAACTCATTTTCCTTTTCTTTCATTAATAATTAATACTTTCAACTAAACAAAGCTACCAGCTGTTAAGCTATATTTACTTTAAAACAACCTAGCCAAGAAAAATTTGTGTGAAACCCTGTAAAAATATTCCAAATACCAAGTGGTGATATCCCACAAAAAATTAAAATCACCAAAAAATAACTTGTTGACCTAAATAAATTGACTGCACTAAAAAATAATCGATGAAACAATTTCTATCTTATCACAAGCAGGAAATAATAACATATAAATAAATGAACCTGCAAAAAAAAATTGTTAGAAAAAAACACACTACTTATGTCATATATTTAAAACATAAAAAGACCATGTCTGGAGGTCCATCCACCTATAAATCAACAAATAAAAATTGAAGTAAATTTACATTGCTGTATTTATTTTTCTTTAAAAAAAAATTAAAAAATTAAAACATGTTTTTTGTACAAAAACTTTAAAGAATTAAGACATGAGTTGGACTCCGTTCAATAAAAATTCCCATGTTTTTTATCCACTTATTCTTCCTTAATACATAAAAATGAATATTTTATTTTCCAAGAAAAACTTGTGAAGATAAGCTAACAAAAAACTATGAGAATCACTAAAACAACAAAACGAGTTCCAAATCAACCAATATTACCAAAAAAATATTTAAAAAGTGTTATTTCTGAAAACCAATGATCTTGTTTTTCATTAAAAAAAATTGATTGGGTATCAAAAAACACCGACAGCCACTGAAAGCCTTTAACCTGGCTTTGGCTGTACCACAAAAAAAATTAAAAAAAAAATTCCAAAAAATTCAAAAACAAGTTTTTTCTTTTTTTTTAAATTAAAAAAAAAAGAACAAAAAAATTACGTCAGATGTTAAAAATACTAGCCAAAACACACGTAGGGCGCCAATTTAAAATGCGCTGGATGACATTTGTGGCAGCTTAAAGACGTTGCTGCCATTTTGTGACACTGTAATTAGAATAATACCCATTTGCCAGCTTGTGACACAACAAAACCACTGAATAATTAAACAAATATCTGGAAGCAGAACTGTATTTCCCAGCTAGGTAAAACATTGATATGCCCGGTAACTTTTATACAGTGGTGAAGGGGGGGTTCAGAAATAAGAAAATTTTACGTGCGCCATAGTGTTTTAATATCAATGTTTTACAAAGAAGATCTTGATTAAAATACAGTTCAACCCAAACGTTGTAGCCAAACAATGAAATTCTACCTACTTCCGAGGCTTCCAGAGTATTTATGTAATTAAAAAAAAACCAAAAAAAAAATTGACTAATAGACAAAATAAAATTCTACAAGATTGAATTAAGATGACAAAACTAGAAGCACTTTACAGGTAGATGGGCTCCTTTAACAGGTCATAGTGCACCTACATCTGAGTCGGTAGTGTGAGACTCAGTTATATAAATGATTGTCAAAAAAAAATACACTTCCAAAATCGTTCCATCATAATATAATCTCATCTCTCTTTTGTCTCTGCAAAGTTGGTCATTGGGTTGTACAAATAACACAAAAATTTAGTTCATCTTGTATAATTCAAATTGAAAACTAGGGGTAAAAATAGCAAATTATTATGAAGAAAACATAAAGGTGAAGCCAAGTTGAAACAAACTCTTTCAATGGTACAGTACAATTCAGATAAATAGTTATGCCGCAAAATTTTGGTCATGACGTCATACCTTATCTTGCGTTTACAAGAAAA
The DNA here is from genome assembly GCA_963576565.1 of Aspidapion aeneum. Classification (NCBI taxonomy): domain Eukaryota; kingdom Metazoa; phylum Arthropoda; class Insecta; order Coleoptera; family Brentidae; genus Aspidapion; species Aspidapion aeneum. Next base: position 116,630,030 of record OY755039.1, read on the forward strand.
GCAAAAGTTGTACTTAACGATATATGGAAAATTATATGAAAAGAAAAATTATATCTAAAGCTTGCTCCTACCTTGGTCCTTGATTATTGTATGAATAAATGTGTGTGTTAGTTTATAAACCTGGAGTTGTTTCCAGACATTCCCCTACTACTGCTGCTCTGGTTTGTTCTCCTCCTGCTACTCCGGGTTCAATTCTGCCCGCGCCTTCCCTCGTGCTTGCTTAGCACATCACGCTAGGGCAGCACATGGGTCTTGAATGTTGGTTCCTTGCCCGAGCGTAAAACCCTGTGGAAAATGAAATGTTTCAGTTTCCTGGAATTCGTCTATTTTGCACGAAGTTCCCCTACACCGAGTAATTTAAATCAAGAACCCCATGTCGACTCAATAAAATAAAGCAGATTTAAACAGATGAACTAAAATAATCCTAACGTACCTTTCCCAGGGTTACAACTGGCTCGTCGATGGAACAGAACCTCGTTCCACCAGCACAACTGTCCCGTCGATGGAATGGACGGTGCTGTAACCAAAGGAGAAAACAATATATAGCTTTTATCCAACACGTGGTTAAAAGAAAAATATAACAACGCCAAAAATTCCCCACGTCTTTTGTCAAAAAAAAGTACATTTCACACGAAAAACGATTACAATCTGGGAGGCAAATATTATCTTGAAGAGTCCCCAAATAATAAAAAAATGAAAAAAATAAAATCGAACTTACCGCTCTTATTTCCCGTACAAATGGCGTAGGCCGACTTAAATCCCCCTCAAAGGGTATGAGCGTCACTCCAGGATTCGCCTAAACACGACGGACTCACTTCTAGAGTTTCTGGGATATCTCCTACAATCGCTGCAGTGCCAATAACCAAAAACAAAGGCGATCCCAGAAACTGTTGTCGACACAGCCAAAATTCGCTAGGAGGAGACAAAGCACTTTGTCGAGAACACAAAAAATTAAGTGGCCGGAAACCGCTTCGTAAATGTGGTGGGGACGGTAAAACGCAATACCAATCTAATTTTCCCGGTTAGATTCAAATGAGGATGCAAACCTATTTATAAAAAAACTTTTCCGCCAAAAAATCTCTAACTTCGGTTGCACGACTGGAAGAAAAGACCCGCGGTTTTCAAACTAACCAATGAGGAAATACACCAATAGTTCCATACCGGTATATAGGGGCAGCACCGACCAAGGGGATATTGAAAAATACGTAAAACGCGCATTGAGGTGTTGTCGGATCTATTTCCACGGTTGAAATTTTTTTAACAAGGACATCGAGACACCCTCCATACATAGACCGAACATTTGCCTACCGGACCCCTGCCAACATAGCAAGTAGGAGGAAAATAACCAGACGGACTATAAGAAGCTCAGCATTGAAACCATCAACTGTAAAATCACTTACTGGAGATCAGAGCTTGCATCAAACCCAGGAATATTCGAACACTCAACCAATTCCCATATGAGTAAAGCTATACTGAGTGTAGAATTTAGTTGTATTTTAGTTACAGTTTTAGTCAAAAGTTTCCTTTGCTCTTTATAAATGTTTTCTCTAAGATTCATATGGTTTGACGCCATTTTTGTAAAACATTTCTACGTTAATAAAGTTGTTTCTGAACCTGAACCTATAAATACACACTGAACTACTGCTTAAACTCGGCACAAGAGTGTTCAGATGTTAACTCACACGATTTCGTTTATTCTTTTAGTCTTGGTTTTTATCCCTCGTTTATCTCCCATTTACAAAAGTGCATAACTCGTATTTATTTTATCTTCTCCTCATCAAATTAATAAAGATATCAAAGGGGTGGAGCCTCGGTTGTTCCTGGTCGACCCAAATATGTTTTCGTACTATCAAAACTAGCTAATCCGTGAAGGATATGAGGTTCGGATTGTCCCAATATCCTCGAAAATAAACGTAAGGGAATGAAATGTTCATCTAAATGTTTCCTTCCTGTTACTGAAACCATTTGTGATGCGGCAACGCCGCCATTCCCCAGCAGAACAGCTATTCATCTTCGTGAACGTCAACGAAAACTATGAACTTTCCCAGATAAACAAAACAATCGAAAGTTTTTATGTGATTTCTCCCGAAACCTGAGATCCTAAATTCCAATTACGATGTCCAGATAATACGGTGTGCGTAGTGTCCACAGTAATTCGATGGAATGTCTCCTTTATAAGGTAACTTTTTGGACACTATATAACCTCCAAACCTAGCTCTATAAAATACCCTTAATTTGTGTACAGAAAGACGAGTCGAAGAGCCTTGATTATTTACCTAAATAAACAAATATGTAACGTTGCCTTAAACGTAAAAATGACACGTTACAGCCATGGAAAATCCAGGTAAAACTGTTTAAGGTCATTCCATTTTGCCGATTTATAGTGCCACATTTTACGAGGAAGTGATTGTTGGCTTGGCGGTATGAACATTTCGCACTTTGTTCTTATAAGTTTATGATCGGATGAACCAAGTGGGGGATCTACTTGAATTGTGTACAAGTCAGGATTTGTAGTTAGGAACAAGTCTAAAAGCGCTGCAAATTCACCCCTTTCTGAGATACGGGTAGGTTCATCGACAAGCTGCGTTAGACCACAACTTATGGCAAAAGCTTCTGCTTCCCTGCCTTCATTATCTGTTTTGTTGTGGTGTTTTAAGGCTATATTGTGGACGTTGAAATCGCCTAAAAGAACAATTTCCGCATGTGGATAGTTAGACTGTATACTATCACAGTTTTCGGATAATGTCGCAAAAAAGTTTTGATACTCGGTGTTACTTGGCGGTCGGTAGAGGCAGCAAATGAACTTGGTCGATGACTTTGAGGTGAATTTCAGCCATATGATATCGAGGTTCGCTGGTTCTAGCTTCTCCTCTCGATGACATGAAAGGTTATTTTTAATGTACACACAGATCCCAAAATTATGTCGAAATCGGTGGTGTAGGTCATAGCCGGGATAAAGATAGTTCACAATAGGTGTTGCAGAACTGATTTTAGTTTCAGTGAGAACAAGGATGTCAGGTCTTTGTTCTTCAAGATGTTGGTGAACTGAATTCATGTTGGTACTTAATCCTCTTATATTGCTAAAATCAATTGTGTGTTGAGTTTTTGGTCTTCTTTTAATATCTTTGCATGAAAAACCCCCAGGATCACCCGACGCCCGGTGATCCGAGTGGTCGGGTATTTTACCTCCGGAATATTTTGATCCTGGAGGCGCCATCATGCTATCTGTTACTCATTGTTGAAACCGGACTGCCAGCGCAGTAGCGGAACGTGGTGATACCACTTAGCGCTACTCAGTTCTGGCATGGTGGTATCTCACCGGTCGACGCCCAATGAGTAAAAAGCGTCTACCACCTAATATTGGTTAGTTTACACTTAAAAACGGTGAGAGATACTTACTAACCAAAATGTCGTATTTAAAACAAATAAAGACATTTTCCAGTTCGGTTTTGTTTTAACTATACTTTACCTACAAACAATGAAAATTTCATTATAAATATAAAAAACAATTAAAAATATTAAAGTTAAACACTGATAAGTACAGCTAATTTCAAAAAAATCTGATACGACTGAAAATACTCGTTTCTAATTTTAATCAGTATACATATATTATATCGGGTTGACATTTACATTTCACAGTAATGTTATGACGTCCAATAAGAGGACTGTTTATTTCAAATACAATAAAACTTGATAAAATTCAGCTAAGAATATATTTTTAGTCGTTTTCCTGTTAAACTGAATTTAATTTTGAATTATAAATCTTTATTAGCTTTGCTATATAATAAATTTAAAAAGTAAGTTCGGTCTTTTTTGCTGCAGTTCGGCACCTCAGGTTTGATGATTTAATTCTACGGCAAATTGGTGGTTGGCTGCCTGGAAACTGTGAAAAAATTCTTGCAATCTTCGCTTTCTCGAAAGGGTCTTTTTAGAGTACTAGAAGTAGCGCCCGATCTTCGTGAACTGACTTACTTTTGGCCTGCCAGATCTTCCTTGTTTTCTTTCAGTTGATTGTTTTTTATCTACCTTTTATTTATAGAATAAACTGTTGTTCAGCTTACGTTAAAATGTTGGGCTACAACTGGAAACGACCAACCATTTTCCAAATTATTGACAATTTTTTTAGCTCTTTGGGCGTATGTAAAGGATTAAATACTGTGTTTATGTATTTATTATTCGGTAACTGATGACAATGAAAGATTATAGAATATAATATAACAATGTTATAATTTTTTGAATTGGCATTGACAGCTTTGATATTGTTAAAATACTGAGGTTTCGATAAAGCTGACATGGTGGCTTAGCATACACTGTTCAAATTTTGGAAAAAGTACTTTAAAGAGTTTTTTTTTTAAATCAGCTGTACAAACTTTCTATTATTTATGAAACATTTAATGTGACAAAATTCAATTTAAATTAATATTTCTCACTTTAATTACAGTTTTTATTTATTCTATAGATTGAAACTATTCTGCTCAGCCATTGGTGGTATCAAGAGAATTTCAAACATTTTCCAAAAAATAGGAAAGCTGTTATTCCGTTTGTTTACTAGGTAAGTTCAAGAAAAATATTTATTATATTATGATTAAGTAGATAACGTAGCACTGGTTTAGGTAAATTTTATCATTTGGTATTTTGTTTATTTAAGAATATTAAATATTTTTTATAATTTCTTTACTTCTGTGATTTAAATATTAAGGTTGTTATTTGACTGTTTCATTGTTACAATTTAGGCTCTAATCTACGGGTAAAAATTACATTTATTGTGATAACAAAATCATTTTATAACTAAATTTAGCAAATAAACTAACTTTTGATCAAAATAAATTTAAAATTAAATTGTTATTTAGACGGCTGTGCCCTGAAGGGGAGAAAACTAGAGATATCACAAAAAAATTACCCCAAAGTTAAATTCACCCCGTCTGGGAAATCAGACGTTTATTGAACTAAAACAAAGAAAAAAAATCGGCAATACGCTAGAAGCTTACCTTCTTTCATTCAGCAGCAGTTCCACATTTCTCTCGTGGCGCCGCGGATTTTCTTGTGGTTGGAACTTTGGTCTTAATCTTAAAACACGTGCGATTTCTTTCAGTGTCTTGTCGGAAGTGGTTTTTCATTCCCATGACAAATACAGGGAGGCGCTTCAAACTCCCAGCGTGTGCAAAGCGCGCATGATTTTTGCCAAAATGATCAGGTGTTCAAAGAGAAAATAACTTTCAACAAAGAGAAAAATGATCACCTGATCGGAATTTTCCCAAACAAGAAGTTTCTCTTTTAAAGGTTTGGCTAAAGAGCCCAAAAATATCAAAACAAAATTTAAGGTTAGGTTTTCCCAAAAATTCAAATAAAAACAAAAACAAAAATAACTGGCAGCATTAAAAAAAAATATTTCTATATACAGATGAAAGTACATGGTATCCCGAATTCGTTTCTGGGGGGGTTTCAGGTGTTTCTATGGGAGATATAAAAAACTGACCCACACTTGTGGGGTTCGATTTTTAAGAGATGATTAAAAGTGAAAACCACGTTACACTAAGTCACGGTATGTCAGCGCGCATCTATTTATACTTGATTACTACTCCCATTTCTTGACGTCATGTAAATGACAATATCAGCGGCGTAGCGTGGGGGGTTCGTCGCCCCCCCCCCCCGCCCCGAGGTTAGTGGCGCCCCATAGGTGGCCGAAGCGCCCTCAGCTTTATTAAGTCGGGCCGGTAATGGCCCATTGAGTGGGTGCCAAAGGAAACTAACGACATGATGACCATTTTTTTTTGTTTTTTTTTGGTCGCAAGATTTGTGAGAGGCGCCTTTTTGACCTTTTTGTTTTTTTTTGCCACAAGATTTTTCATCAGTTTTCAGAGGCGCCCTTTTTAGTTGTCGCTCCCCCCCCCCCCCCCCCCCCCCGCCCTTTCGGGCACGCTACGCCGCTGGACAATATATATCAAAATTGGCATCTAGCTAATGTTAAATGATGTGTCCGCGATCGGCGATAATTGTCAAATAAATTAACATATTATTATATATATATTTATCGGTTTCACAACGTTCTATGTCTTCCGATACCCAATCTCCACTCGTTTCTGTTTGCCCATAATTCATCATTTAGGCCTCTTATTCTTATTTCACTGTCTATTCCTTCTCTCCAGCTTCTCCTTGGCCGTCCTCGTTTTCTTCGGCCAGTTGGTTTCCACTGTAGTATTCTTTGTACATGTCCGTACCACACCAGTTGTTTTGTTCTTATATCATCCACTAAAGTACGTTCACCCACTGTCATAATTTCTCTTATTCTTTGATTTGTAACTCTTTCTCTTTTTGATTTCCCTGCTGCTCTTCTCCAATAGTCCATCTCCGTAGCGGAAAGCATTTTTTCTATTCTATCATTGATTGGCCATACTTCTGAGCCGTATGTAATAATACTTTTTACAATGGTGTTATATATAAGCTTTTCGTTATGTTTTAATATACTTTGGTCCCAAATTATTCCATTTAATAAAGTTATTGCTTTTCTTCCTTGTACGTTTCGATCTTTTATAGCTTTGTCTAGTGTTCCGTCAGCTGTAATTTTTAGACCTAAGTATTTATACTCATCACAGGAGATTCCACCGATACACATATACTCTGTCTTATTGAGATTAACCTCTAATCTCCACTTATTGTACTCTTCTATTAGTTTTCGTGTCATATATTCGAGGTCGTCATAATCCTGAGCTACTACTATCTGATCATCGGCGAAACATAAAGTATACAAGGTATATATATATAACGGAATTCCCATGTTTTGGCATTTTCTCTTCCATACTTTAAGGACTTGTTCCAAGTATATCTTGAAGAGCGTAGGCGAGATACAGCAACCTTCTTTAAGACCTTTATTTACTTGAAAGCCTTTGGTTAGTTTTGCTTTTATTTTAACTTTTGCCTTACTATTGCGGTATAACTCTTTGATGGTCTTAATTAGTTGTACGCTTATGTTTGTATTTTCCAACGCTTTCCAAAGTAGATTTAGTGGTCTCATATGCCTTCTGCAAATTGACGTAAAGCAGATGCAGCTCTTGTCCGTATGCCATTTTCTTTTCAATAACTTGGGTTATACAAAAGAGATGATAAGAAGTCGATCTACCCGCCCTGAAACCGGCATGTTCTTCTGCCTCCATGTCTTTATATTCGCTTTCCACTTTATTTCTTATTATTTTACCGTAGATTCTGCTTAGCGTGCTAGTCACAGATATACCTCTATAATTGTCACATATATCTTTCCGTCCTTTTTTGTGTATTGTGGATATATATGACGTTTTCCACTCAGTTGGTACTACAGTTCCATTTAAATATTTTTGGAAAAGATTCCGTAATCTCCAAAACAGTTCTTCAGTGTCATATTTAATAAGTTCAGCTGGGATATTTTCGGGTCCGGCAGATTTACTGCTTTTTAAGGTTGTGCAGACGTTTTTGACCTCAGAGATTGTGAGGGGTACTAACCACTGGAGATCCCATCGTTCTAATTATATTGTCTCTTTCTTCTTCCTTGAATTCTGCTCTATCTTCAGTTAAAAGTTTTTTAAAATGTTCATCCCATTCTTTGTCTGGTATTGGTGAAATGATATCTCTGCATGTTTCTTTTTTAATCGATCTTATAGTTTTCCAGCTTTCGGTACTTCTCCTACCTTCTAAGTAAGAATCTATTTTCTGGCACTTTTGCGTCCACGAAAGATTTTTCTTATCACTGATCATTCTTCTCACCTTTGATTGCGCGATTTTGTGTTCTTCTCTGCTTCTATTTGTCTTTTGGGATAAGTAGGTGTGATATAATTTCCTTTTTTTCTGTATTTCTCTTTCAATCTCAGCATCCCCCCCGTATGGTTTTCTTCTTTTAGAAGTTTCTTCCACTAATCCTAGTGCTTCTTTTGCAGCTTGATGGATGCTTAATGTAATACATTCGTATTCCTCATCTGGGGTTTCACCTGAACTTGTATTAAGTTTTTCGTTCAGTCTCTTTTTGTATAAGTTTTTTACGCTGTCATGTATAGACTTAGATTATATTTACAGTGATCAATTTCTTCAATCACTGTATCATCAAGATGTTGTTGATGCAGGCTTCGGCCTTGATAAGGAAACAGAATTTTGGACTCCAGAAAATAGTGATCACTTCCGCATGTTGATCCACGCTTTGTTCCGACATCTTGAATTTTTAGTTTTGTATTTTGTTTAGTGATAAGATAATCAATGACGAATTTCAGGTTTTGTGAGGGTTTGGTCCAGGTATATTTGTGTATTTCCTTATGTTGAAAAAAACCGTTTTCGATTTTTAGGTCTAATTGCTCACATACTGTAATTAGCCGGTTTCCATTGTCATTAACAATATTTTCTCCATATTGGCCAACTGTCAGATCATTAACTCTATTAACATATTATTTACTTGCACAAATCGTCGCCTTTCTCATGAAGGAACCTAACTAACAAAATTACGAAAATTGAAATATTTTGCGGTCTAACTGTTCTCATGCAACTCTTTGGTTTCACGAAGTGGCATATCTTCATCACAAATAGTTCAGAAATGAATTGCTTTGAAACTAAGCTGACTGGGCTGATTTAAACCTACCCGTTTTTCGTTTTTTAGCTCTCCTGACGAATTTACCAAATGCTAGTTAGGCCCCTTCGTGAAAAAGGCGACGAAATATGCGCTTGATTATACTAAAGAACCATGGTGAAATTGGGCCAGATCAGAAGAACAAAAGTGCCTTCTTTTGGAACTTTTCTGAACTCACGCAGTTATAAGTTATAATTTATTATATATATTTTAAAATTATCAAATTAAGAAATTAATAAAAATAAAGAAGTAATTAAAAAACAAAAATATTCAAAACATTTAAAAAAATATATTGATTGTGTGATACGTGTTTTACAAGAAATTTTACACCTATTCCAAAAATCGAATCAAAATAGATATACCAATTTCATGGATTATCTCAAAAACTAAAAATGACATATAAAATTGAATTTGATAAATATAAAAAGCAATTTATTTGGTAACCAAAATAAACTTTCCATCATCCAAGTTGAAGACAAAAATTGCACCTTACCAAATTTCCTACGTTAATTCGTCGTCTTTTATTAAATACGGGAGCAAATTCCCTAACCTTTCCAAGTAGAAATCGGGAACCAAATCTTTATCTTCTTCCTTATCCGAATTTTGCCATTTTTTGACATCTTTTAATGACGTCACACCCGTCAAAACTAGAAGAGTCTGAAATCCGCACCTGGTTCCCAGTAAGATGTCTGTGTTACATCTAAAACCAAATTCAATTTAGCATTCAAAAACTTCCTACATACAAAGTGTTCCAAGGAAAACTCAACAGAGGCTTTTTTAAAACCGTTTGGTTTTCACTATCTCCAACGTCGATCACAAGGATATGAGTGATACCCGTCTGGAACACGTCCTGACAATCAGGAACAACTGATCCATGCCAATCCACGACCGGACCGGTTTCGACCTTTTGGGCCATCCTCAGGTGAATGTAGGCGATAGCTCCGTGTAGACCATAAGCTTTGTGAAACCAATAGAAACAACTACTCCGAGGGAAATACCCCTACAAGCATCAAGCCATCAGTATAATTCAATGCCGGTAGGGGTATTTTCCCTCGGAGTAGTTGTCTCTGTTGGTTTTACAAAGCTTATGCTCTACACGGAGCTATCGCCTACATTCACCTGAGGATGGCCCAAAAGGTCGAAACCGGTCCGGTCGTGGATTGGCATGGATCACTTGTTCCTGATTGTCAGGACGTGTTCCAGACGGGGTTACTCGTATCCTTGTGATCGACGTTGGAGATAGTGAAAACCAAACAGTTTTAACAAGTTCCCAACGAAAGCATCAAGCCATCAGTATAATTCAATACCGGTAGAGGTATTTTCCCTCGGAGTAGTTGTTTCTGTTGGTTTCACAAAGCTTATGCTCTACAGGGAGCTATCGCCTACATTCACCTGAGGATGGCCCAAAAGGTCGAAACCGGTCCGGTCGTGGATTGGCATGGATCACTTGTTCCTGATTGTCAGGACGTGTTCCAGACGGGGATAACTCGTATCCTTGTGATCGACGTTGAAGATAGTGAAAACCAAACAGTTTTAACAAGTTCCCAACGAAAGCATCAAGCCATCAGTATAATTCAATGCCGGTAGGGGTATTTTCCCTCGGAGTAGTTGTCTCTGTTGGTTTTACAAAGCTTAGTTTTTTCTGTTGGTTTCACAGAGGCTTTTTGTTTTTTTTAATGGAATTTGGAAAACCCCTCGGACACGTCGATTTTGTTTTCGAGAGGGACACTTTTTGGCTATCTTTAAATTTTTGTACCTTTGAGGGGTATACCTTACCCTATATGTGGTATAGGGAAAGTGGGTCAAGTGATACCTTGTTCTAAAGGTGTTCGGTTCGGTTCAAGCATCAAGCCATCAGTATAATTCAATGCCGGTAGGGGTATTTTCCCTCGGAGTAGTTGTCTCTGTTGGTTTTACAAAGCTTATGCTCTACACGGAGCTATCGCCTACATTCACCTGAGGATGGCCCAAAAGGTCGAAACCGGTCCGGTCGTGGATTGGCATGGATCACTTGTTCCTGATTGTCAGGACGTGTTCCAGACGGGGATTACTCTTATCCTTGTGATCGACGTTGAAGATAGTGAAAACCAAACAGTTTTAACAAGTTCCCAACGAAAGCATCAAGCCATCAGTATAATTCAATGCCGGTAGGGGTATTTTCCCTCGGAGTAGTTGTTTCTGTTGGTTTCACAAAGCTTATGCTCTACACGGAGCTATCGCCTACATTCACCTGAGGATGGCCCAAAAGGTCGAAACCGGTCCGGTCGTGGATTGGCATGGATCACTTGTTCCTGATTGTCAGGACGTGTTCCAGACGGGGATAACTCGTATCCTTGTGATCGACGTTGAAGATAGTGAAAACCAAACAGTTTTAAGAAGTTCCCAACGAAAGCATCAAGCCATCAGTATAATTCAATGCCGGTAGGGGTATTTTCCCTCGGAGTAGTTGTCTCTGTTGGTTTTACAAAGCTTAGTTTTTTCTGTTGGTTTCACAGAGGCTTTTTGTTTTTTTTAATGGAATTTGGAAAACCCCTCGGACACGTCGATTTTGTTTTCGAGAGGGACACTTTTTGGCTATCTTTAAATTTTTGTACCTTTGAGGGGTATACCTTACCCTATATGTGGTATAGGGAAAGTGGGTCAAGTGATACCTTGTTCTAAAGGTGTTCGGTTCGGTTCGGTTGGAATGTCTTTACAATCGCGTAAAAATTTCGGATATCTATTGATCCGTTATTAAAATATTTGCCGCCGAAATGACCATAGAGCGATTAAAAACAAACAAAATAGGAAATAATAAATAAGAGTTAACACTGCATAATATATTCCTACCAAAAAAAAAATTGGAGATAATTTTTTTTTTAATTAAAAAAACACCCAACTGGTAAATCGCCTGCTAATCCGCAGTTGGGTCAAAAATTGATTGGTATACCTGTAATGTACGACATGCCTCAACTTTCTGTTTTGATGCCATAAGCGCACGTACGAAATTTTACAGTTTTGTATTTTCATCAATCAGGTTATTGGGTAATTTTGTACCCAACTGCGACTAGTAGGTACAAGTAGATTTAGCAGTTGGGTGTTTTTTTTATTAATTTTTTTTTTTATTTCCAATTTTTAGGTTTAATTCTTATTCAGCCTTATTTTGTTTTTCTTCAAGGTACCAAATTATTACCTAAATCATGCTTTTGTGTCAAACTTAAACTATGCCCAAAGGGTAGATAGGTGCATTTCTACAAACACTGAGTGAAGGAGGGTTGGGAGAGGAAGGGGGGAACTAGTAAAATGGTGTAAAAAAATTTTTGGAATCGCTCTATATTTGTGAAAGTTATAGTTACGATAAGGAGGATTAAAATTATGCGAATATGGTTTTTGAAGAGGCTTGGGGGAACTACAGGAGGGGAGATGTGTGGGAGCAGGACTACAAACTAATTACAGCAAATAAGAGGACATTTGCAATGGGTGATCAAAAGGATTTCATTAAAATCGCCTGAGATTTAGGTAATTTGTATGACCGCCATGTTGATTCCTGTTTAAATAAATAGAGCATATAGCACCTTCGGAATCAGTAGCAATTCAACGACACCTTTTTTGTCAAAATCGGTTCTGCCGTTTAGCCTCTAGCGCGACACAAACATACATATCCCAAGAGAAAAACATTAACCCTTTCTTTCGCCGTGCTGCAGCTGGGTAAAAATAAATAAACGTGTTTCGGATTTTTTCTCAGAAATGTACAACATTTTTATCGTTTCATGGTAAGTTTGGAGGCAAATATCTGAAAAACAAATTGATAGATTTTTGAAACGCGGTTGTAAAGATATTCAAAGACCTTCAAGACAAGGTTATCACTCAACCTAATTTCCCTATTCAAAATATGGATATAAAGTTTACTCCTCGAAGGGGGATCGTGCTAAAAAACTTTCAAGGTAGCTGAAAACTGTCTCCCTCGCAAACGAAATTGACGTGTCCAAGGGTTTTCTGCCAAATCAAGAAATTAGGCGCTGACTCGTGACGTCAGTGAAAAACTGCGCCCCGACATAAATACTACTCATTTGCATCTCTTTTTAAAGCACAGCAAATTTTTTTATTGCTGTCCAACTCATAGAGCTGCACAATGGGCTCCCGGAGCTAATTTTTGACCAAAATTAGAAAAACAGGTTTTGTAACAATATTTTGTTTTAAAATGAGAAAAAAGTCATTATCAATCAAATTGCGGATCCAAAATGGCGAAGTTTCCTATTTATGAACCAATAGGTATGAAATTTAGAACTTTGGAGTGTTAATAGTCCCTAAATATTATTTTTGACTTAAATTAAAAAAAAAACTCATTTACCAAGAGGTATCAAATTTAGAACTTTGGCGTGTCTAAAGTCGCTGATTATAATTATGAACTTAAACTTTAAAAAATTTACATGGCAGATCCAAAAGGGCAGAGTTTTCTATTTATGAACCGATATGTATCAAAATGGAAACTTTGGAGTGTATAAAGCTGATAATTAAGATTTCTTACTCAAACCTAAAGAAAAAATATCATGGCGGATCCGAAATGGAGCACGTTTACATTTATGAACCGATATGTATAAATTTGGAACTCTACGGTGTTTAATGTCGCTTATTATAATTTTTTACTCAAACAAACCCAAAATCCTTATCCAATAGACTATCCTATTTATAAACCGATTTGTGTCAAACTTGGTACTTGGGGTTGTTTAAGGTTAAATTGAGCTCATGGAAAGGATGAAAAGTTTCCATAATAATAAATATCTAAAAACCAAACTAAAAATTTTAAATATTAAAAAGAGTTAAACAATATTATTCTTTGGCTGTACCAAAAACTAGAAAATAATACGAACGTAACCCTGAATTTGTAGCGGATAAGATCCTGCAAGTTTAACGACTGCATGATTAATTAAGAATTATTTTCTAGAAATTTGTTTTTAAGTCCAACAAAATAAATATTTTTAAAGCGTCCACGTTTTTATATTAGTTTATTAAAAGTCAGGTTTGGTAAACTGCTGATGATTCAAAATAGAACCGTTTACCCTAAAAGTTTTTTACCTTTTTATTTCATAAACAATCCACCTGTTAAAGTTAACTGCATCTGTAATTTTTGGTTTTTGAGAATTTTTAGTTTGTATTTTTTATGGACCTTCTTTTTATTTGATTTTTGAACATTTCAATTTTTTTTATTTTTAACTTTTTATTTTTTGAATATTCTTTACATTATTCGTATTTTTTATTAATATATAATTTTATTTTTATTTGTTTAAGTGTTTTGAAAATAATAAACAAGCACTTTTGTTAAGACTGGCTATATATAACTTTTTCTCGAAGAAATCCCTTTTTGGTAAATTAATAATATCTTTCATATAGGCAACTTGTGGCAGCAGATTTTAAAATATAATTTTTGTACTCTTTAAGAAAATAAAAATTTCAAGAAAACGGTTGATAACTGAAGCAAAATTTTTGTCCAATATTTATAAGAAATCTATATTTTTATAGAATTTCAGAAATCCCAAGCAAAAACCATTACCATACCTGTCTATACATCAAAATTGAAACCAAAATGTACATGGATAAAATCTACTTACCTCCCTCTGCAAGATTTATTTTATGAGAATTTTATACAACATAAAATATTGTCGCAAAATGGCTTTAAATCTGGATCAAATTGCCATGCAAATATGGTACTTTAACGCGTTCCGTTGAAAGGAAACATGACATTTCTGAAAGCTGCCTTAATCAAATAATAGTTTTTTCAAGGCCTACTGGACTATCCTATCTACTCTTTTTTAGTAAAGATTTTCAGAAGTTTCAGTATGTATTTAATTTAACCCTTTTTGGCGAAAAATCAGGTCCGCGAACCCACTGTGTGCTGATGGAAGAACGTCGATTGACATTGATTGTCAAAATGACATCTTATAAATACTTCTATTTGCAAACTATTCCCAAGACTGTTATAGATTGGGTGCGCCCGTTGCACTAATTTGAGTTAAAAAGAGAGAGTAAGTAGCTGGATGACAATGTGTGAGTTTAGTAAATAAAACGAGTAGACTATTGTTTGTTTATTGATATCATGATTGTTTAAGAGTATTAGGCGCCCTTACTAATACATTAATTTAAAAAGAGATGGTAAATAATCGGATAATAATGTGTAAGTTCAGTCAATAACACGATTAGATTAGATGGTGATACGTTCGAGAATCCTATTTTGTGTCGGGGTGCCGTGCTACGTCACAGTCAGCGCCTTATACCCAAAAAAGGCTATGCTAAGTTTTCGTTGGAACACTCTTTATGTAATCCTAAAAATAAAAGAAACATTTCTGATACCTATTTATAACCATATACATAATATTTATAGGTACATACATGCCTATTAAAAATAACATCTATATGAAAAACGTCAAATATGATAAAATATCGAATTTACAATTTTCTTGGGAATTATCACAGAAACAAAATAAAAATACGGGTCGAATCTCTTAACCTAATATTTTTGAAGTTAGTCGACAAAATAGGCGTACCTATCTCCAACCATTAATGTTCTACTGCGGTCAATGTTATAATCTTTTATCAATGCATCGGCTATGTACGAGTTTGGTTTTCCAATGACGAAAGGTTTTCGCAGGGCACTTTTTTCTACAGCTTTTACTATTGCACCAGTTCCTAAAATTACAATTTTAAATATCAACGTTACAATATTTATTACTAGCTTATGTCGGTTAGCCCAAATTCTACGCATCGCGTCGTATTGTGAAAGACTTGCCTTAAACAAACAGAATAGTTCATAGAACATGTATGCCAAATCAATTTAGTAGTTTCTGAAATTAGCGGTAACAAAAAATGCGTGTTCCTTTATTTATATGTATTGAATTAAATGTTGATCTGAGGGCACGGCAGTGCCCCGCCAAGTTCGCGTAAACTGCTACACCATTTTTACTTGAAACATTTCAGCCCATATTTGACCTATATAAAACTCTATTTCGGAATGAGCTACGAAACTCAAAGTTTGTACTGTCGTAGATCTTCATACAGTTAATAACCCCTTCAAGTTTCAAGGACTTCCATAAAGTAGTAAAGTATTTATGAAATTTTCAAAATCGTCGAAATTGCCAACCAACACTTACTCATGTATAGATTATCAAAATTCTACTGTACTTCCAGACATGCTACAAAGCTGAAATTTGGCAGACCTATCAGTCTGCCAATTATTATGACCAAAGCCTCGAAAAAAAACTTCAAAATTCTAATTTACTCCCCTCCCCTATACATGTAAAGTTATGTAAAAGTAACCTTGCACACTTTTAGAAGCACTAAAAATGAGCTTTGACAGACTGATAGTAAATATAATAAAACCATTGGAAAAAATTTAAAAACCCCAAAATTTTTATTTGCTTCCCTCCCCTATAAATGTAAATTTATGTACAGTTAACATTGCCCACTTCCAGGAACGTTAGAGGCTGAGCTTAGGAAGGTCAATATTCATATATGATAAAACTATAGAAAAAAATTAAAAAATCTCAAAATTTTATTTAACTTATCTCCCCTATAAATGTAAAGCTATGTAAAAGTTAAGTAACATTGCCCATTTCCAGAAAAGACTATAGAAAAAAATTTAAAAACACCAAAATTTTAATTTACTTCCCTTTCCTATGTGTAATGTAAAGTTATGTAAAAGTAACATTGCCCACTTACAGGAACTCTAGAGAGCTGCGCTTTAGAAACTATGATAAAATCATAGGAAAAAATTAAAAAACCAATAGCAAAGTTAAAAAAAACATTTCCAAACTAGTAAGAATCTTTCATTTTGAAATTTGTATTGGAGGACTTGGCTTTACTTTTATCTTAATTCTTTTTACGCGTACTTGGCTTTTTTTTACATGAAAAGTTTTTGTTATCATTTAGTTTTATCGAAAAAATCATGTTTAAATGAGGATGAGAGAATAGCATAGGATTTGATATTGTTTACTTTTGATTTGCTTATGTACACAAGTTAGACGCAAAAACGATGAATAGCAGAAAACATTTTTAAATTTTGTTTCTGATTTCCCAGTAGGAAACCAAATACAGATCCGAACGTCATTATGCTTTAAAACAAAAACCCTCCTTCCAACCTCAAGACGCTTTTCGGCATTTTTCTCGTAAATCGTGTCGTAAAACGTCGAGAAAATGTTGTAAACCTTATTTTGCCATCCCTAAGAAGAAAGCCGATTGTAGAAATATGGCGTTTTGTAAAAAATAGGTTTAGTTTTGTACTTTTTTATTGTGTTATAGTTTTGAAATAAAAAGTGATAGTTTTATTTTCTTTAAATTTTACTTCAAAGTGTTCAGGAAATTTAATTAAAGAAAGTTATTTTATTATTATAACAGAATAGCCTCATGTGAGTGGTTTTACCTGTAATTTTGGAGGACTAAACGATTTTCTGCACTTGCTAGGACAATAGCTATTACGTATCTGTCAACCAACGCTCATAAATGACCTTGAAAAATAAACAAATTTTTTAGCGCGAAGGCAAAAACGAGTCTAGTTTCGTATCTGGCGGCGATTACCTCGAACACTGTTAGTAGGAGCCCTAACGTTGTATTAATACTTATTTTTATACAGATTTTTAGATATCCACTGAAATCACGTTTTTTATCTGTCTTATCTTCGTATATTGTCTTATATTTCTAATTAAAGAAAAACACATTTTTTACTTTTCTAACAATGTATTTTGCCTTTGTCATGTGGTTTTAGAAATTAAAGAAAAATATTCTTATGAGATAATATATATAATATTTTCAGACAGATGGATAAATAAATATTACAGTAGTTAGTATATATTATTTAAGTAGATTTTCTTCCACCTAACATAAATAAAATTATAAATTTTTATAGGTAGGTTTCCATTCACCAATTTCTTTCTACTTTTATACAGGTTACCTACAGAATTTGAAACGTCATTGAACCTGACTGGCCAATTGTAAATAGATTAAAAAATCTACGCCACCGGGTTGCCTTAAACTATTTACAGTCGTCCAGTTAAGTTTACATGAGTGATCAAATTCTGTAGACACCCTGTGTAATGGCCTAAATTCACACACAGATTTTATAAATTATTGGATAAAATTTCATGTTGCCCTCTGGCAACACTGTAAATTTAGACTTTTGTGTTTTTTGTAAGAATATATTGAAAAACCCAATAAAGTTGAATATTCCTTAGTTAGTTACAAAAACAAGAAAAATAAAAATGTTTTCTGTGGACATTTAAAATATTTTTTCGTACGACCGTGCGAAAAATCGCATTTTCCACACTATTTTTAGCACGGAAAATCTGTTTTAAATGTCAAATTTTTAAAAACCTGTATAGATTTAAAGTTTCTGTTCATAATATTTCCTATAAAATTCCTTGGTTGCTATGGTGTAAAGGTAAAATGCTATATTTCGTTAAAACCCTATAGTATTTCTTTTTCGTGATATGGTATACATTTATTTGAACTTATTTTTCTTATAATTTTTTTTCTGGCGCTTGCAGAATCCTATTTTTTCGTACTTAAATGCTTGGCAGAACTCGCTACGTATCGTTCAACGGCATTTATGTGGAAATGTCGATTTTCTGCACTTGTTTGGAAAATAGCTATTTCCTACGACCACATACGAAATTTGCACTCTTATCCGTTTCAGAAAGATTTATTTTCACCACTAATACGTAAATATTATCTTCTCGAAAAACGAAAATGACTCACAGTATATAGCTTTGGCTGAGCTTCTTTCATACCCTTATTTTCCTCTTAAGAAAAGAAAGTATTTTCTATTAAAGTCTTATACTAATAGAGGTTGATTCTAACAAAAAATAACAAGGAAATTCAAGTTTTTAGTGACTTATTGCAATAAAGCCAGGCAATAATAGTGCCCAGCACTATTCTGACAGTATTCCGTTGAAAACTGACAGTTGATCTTTCAAAATTGACATACCAAAGTCGAATTTATAAATCCAGTCTTTTATTTTCCATTAATAATGGCGGCACTATTAATTCCGGCTCTTATGATACACAAAGGCTTAATTTTGAAAGAAGACAGCTGTTCTTATAATGCGAAACTGTCAGAATAGTGCCCGGCACAATTAGTGCCTGGCAGTGGCGTATATAAGGGGGGCGCCCCCCCCCCGAAACTAAGATTTTTTTAGATATTTTCCACATATTTCATGAATACAATCATAAAATAGCATAAAATACGGCCTCATGAAGTCTCTGGCCCCCCCGAAACTGCCTCGGGCCCCCCAAAACTTTTTTCTATATACGCCACTGGTGCCTGGCTTTATTGCAATTAGTCCCTAATGTCTTGTGGTCGTAAAAAAATAGCGTACTTAAATCATTAGAAAGTGACTCTTACACTCGTGTTCTTTTCGCACTAGATAAGGTTTTTTCGACACGATTATGTATTCACCTTAAAGTAACCTGATACAGCAATCCCTAACCATTGGTACTTACCTGGTACTACTGGGCAGTGTGAATAAAATTGTAGTATGAACTTAAACTACCTTTTTTGTAGCAAAAGCTAACATTTTGGTGAATAATAATAAGTCTTAAACTAATAAGTTTATTCTGTTTGCTTTATTGCTAAAGCTTATTTAGATATGAATAAAATAAAGCATTTACTACAATTTTTAAGTAATAACTTAGAATTTTTCAACCCAGCTAGTGTGCAGCTTAAGAATTAGTCTTGTGTAGAAGTTCAATCAAATACGTTTAAAAATGGCTCAATTTATGAACATCAGACGTCGAAAATATTATTCTCAACGAACTGAGTGTCGGGATGAGGTCTATCATAATTTATATCGATTTTCTAGAATTAATTTTGAGTGGTTAGCAGAACATTTCCTTAAAGACACTGGAGAAACAAGGGGAGGAGCATTAAATTCGAGACAAAAAATGCAGATATTTCTTCGATTTTTAAGCGATCCTGGATTTCAAATTGGAGTTGGAAAGGATGAAGGCGTTCATCGAACAACAGTGAGTAAAACTGTTAAATTTGTTTTGACTAAAATAATTGAAAAATCACATATTTGGTTACGTTTGTTTTTTGTTTTTAATATATGTATATTTATTTATGTTCAATACAATGTTTAGGTTACAATGCCTAAGATATACTTAACAAATAAACATATATAGGCATGGAAAATACTATTTTACTGTTCCTTTGTGAGGCGCAAGAACAAGGAAGACTAGAGTCTACAAAGTTCCAAGGAACTTGTCTGTATCTTCTAGGCTTCTGTATTGCAACGTGTCTTGGGAACTGTAACATAGAATGTTAGTATGGAATTATTCGGCATTGTGTATTAAGTGGTACTTAAAAAAATTAGAAACTTACTAACTAAATCCTAATTATAAGTAAATTTGGACTAATAAATATAGAAAATAGCAATTTTTTCGAAATATTTAAAAAATATATTATAAAAATTATATAATAGGGGTTCTAAATAATTATTTATTATTATTAAGCTTGAATCGAACTTTTTTTTTTGAACGTTGAAAAAGGAGACTACTATAGTACTAAAATATTTTGCTGAAGCCATTGATTTAATTTAGTTTTGAAGCATTTTTTATGAATATTGTTTTTAAGATCAGTGGGTAACTCATTATACACTTTTTGTCCTATATATATAAACGAACATTGTCCTTTTGATTTAAACACTCTAGTAGGAACTATCTGATTTCTTACTGAAAATCTAGTTTTATAATTGTGTTCTAGTTGGTCTGTCATTTTATTTTTGATCACATATTTTAGTGAGCTTTTATAATGAAGTTGTTTAATTGTGAGTATCTTGGTGTATTCAAAAAGCTCTTTTGTGCTATAGGAAATAGGGAATTTATAAATTATTTTAAGAATTCTTTTTTGAACAACTTCCAATGAGTTTACAATATTGTCATATGATCCACCCCAAGCTATAATTCCGTATTGTAAAATTGATTGCACCAATCTATAATATACCGTTTTGGCTATTTTTAAAGTAACTATTTTTGAAGTTTGTTTAAATAAATATAATAAGGATCTAAGTTTTTTTGTATTTGAGTTTATTTGATTATCCCATTTTAGGTGCGAATCAATTTGTATTCCTAGATAGTGTGCTGAGTATGTGCATTTTATAGAAATTTGTTCATTTCTAAAGTCAAGGGGTATTGTTATTTCGTTTGTTTTTGGAAGTCCAGTGACGTAACTAGAAAATGGAACACATAAAGTCTTTTCCGGGTTAATTGAGAGAAGGTTGACGTCAAACCAATGAATTATTTTTTCTAAATCTTTTTTGATATTTTGCTACCTCTTCCCAAGTGTCTCCTTTGGTAAAATAAACAGTATCATCTGCAAATGACGCGAACATACCATTTACGTCTAGCTGAAGCAGGCCATTGATATAAATAATAAATAAAACCGGCGCAATTATGGTACCTTGAGGAACTCCATAGTTTAAGATTTTTTCTTCGCTAGTCTCGCCATTTATTCGAATTACCTGCATTTCCTCTAATTCCGATAGATTTGAGCTTTAGCAGTAGTTTTTGTGAGAAACGTTTTCCTTTAAATAACATTGTTGAAGCACAACAAGAGTGGAGTGCTAAGTATCAGTTTCCTTGTGCATTTGGTGCTATAGATTGTACACATATAAGAATTCCGAAACCACCTGAGCATAGAGACGAATACTATAACAGAAAGGGTTACTTTACCATAAATGTACAGGCAACGTGTACTGCAAAAGAAGAATTCCATAGACGCCCAGTGGCCTGGGTCAGTACACGACAGTAGAATACTAAAAAATTCTGTACTTTATGTTCAAATGAATAATATGCGGCATAATAATATGGTGTTATTAGGTGATTCTGGTTATGGAATTAGTCGTAGACTGATGACGTCATACAGAAATCCCGAAACTCGTGAAGAAATTGCATTTAACACACTCTTCACGAAAGAAAGAGTCATCATCGAAAGGTGCTTTGGCCAACTGAAGAGAAGGTTTCCAGTTTTGCAATATATTATGGTTAGGGTAAAACTCGACAGAGTTGCATCTGTTATTATTAGTTAGCTCTACTTCATAATATATTGTTACGGGTTCACAACGACAAATTAAAACTCGCAATTGTTGAAAACGATACGTCAATTTATTTCGACCAATTATGTACAAAAACACGCACTTAAACTTACTAATTATTCACCACTTTGATACGCCTATTAACTTCGCGTTAACATCTAGCGATCACTACCATTGGTTATCTCTCACTGCCCCATGCACAACGTCCGGCCCTATATATAAGGGTCTGCCTACTATTCGAGAATTTTCCATCCTTGTTCGATTCGGAATTATTCCACCCTTTTCTAGAACACGGACCGTTCGCATACCAGTTTGTCACAGATAACGCAACTAAAACCTAGATAAAGAATACAACCATAAAATACGTCAACCTAATACTACACTAAACCTAAATAAATTCTAACTATAAAATTTAAATAACTTAAATTTGTAACACTATCCTCCTCTTCAGGTTTGATCGTCTCGATCAGGTAAGGTTTTAGTCTGTCTAGATGAACAACTTTCATCTTGGACTTCGGGCTTTTCTGGATTCGGTAGACTACATCATTAATTCTCTTAACAACTTTATAAGGCCCTTCCCATGGTGGTGTCAACTTAGGTGATTTTCCTTTCTTGCGTTGAGGATTGTATAGCCAGACTTGATCATTCTCTTTGAACCCTGAAGAGTTTGCTTTCAGGTCATATCTCGCTTTCATGCGGTCACTGGCTATTTCTATTCGCTCTCTAACCACTTCATGGATATCGTGCAGCTTTTGCCTTAAACGTTCGACATAGTCATTAACCTCTAAGTGTTCTTCTTCAGGTGAACCAAACATGATATCACATGGTAAACGCAGTTCTCTACCAAACAGGATACTAGATGGAGTAGCTCCTGTCGTATTGTGAATGGCGGTTCTATAGGCCATCAAAAACAATGGAATATATTGGTCCCAATCTGTTTGGTGCTCATCAACAACTTTGCAAAGATGTTCTTCTATTGTTTTATTAAATCTTTCAACCATGCCATCTGACTGCGGATGTAAAGCAGTAGTCCGTGTTTTACGTATTCCTAAAAGGTCACAGAGATTCTGGAAGAGCTTTGATTCAAAGTTTCTTCCTTGATCTGAATGTAGTTCCAAAGGAATGCCAAATCGGCTGAAAACATCATTTACCAGAACTTCTGCAACTGTAGTGGCCTCTTGGTTAGGCAAAGCAAAAACTTCTGGCCATTTGCTAAAGTAATCCATGACAACAAGGATGTATTTGTTGCCCTTTTTAGTTTCTGGAAATGGTCCGGCCACATCAATAGCAATGCGTTCGAATGGCAGACCTACGTTATATTGTTTCATTTGACCTCTGGACCTTGTTTTGGGACCTTGGCTGGCTGCACAAGTCGAACATCGGCGGCACCAGTTTTTCACATCTTGAAAGTAATTGACCCAATAAAATCGGTTTCGAATTTTGTCCATGGTTTTATTTATGCCTAGGTGCGCGCCTGATTTTCCACCATGGCATTTGGCCATTATATTGTCTACCATGCTCCTAGGAACCACTACTTGATTAATCACAGTAAGGCCATCGGCACTTTCCCAGGCACGTTTAAGGATGTTTTCTTCTACTATCAGTGAATCCCATTGTGCCCACAGTGATTTAAATATCACCCCTTGGTTTGCGATATCTTGCCATGATGGTCGTGGCTTGTTCTCTTCTTTCAATCGCAAGATAGGTCCTACATCTTTGTCGTCAAGTTGTGTGGTTCTAATTGAAGCCGACATCCATTCTTCATCTGGTTCTAATTTTATCTGACGCACGTAGTTAATTCCTTCTTTCTGGTCAATTCTCCTGCAATGTTTACAATCTTCAGGGCAAGGCCTTCTGGACAATGCATCTGCATTATTATGCACCCTTCCCGCTCGGTGCTTAATTTGATAATGGTATTGTTGTAGCTTTTCTATCCATCTCGCGACTTGTGCCCCTCAGGTTGTTTCATTTTCATGAGCCACTGTAACGCAGCATGATCCGTTCTAATCAGAAACTTTTGTCCGTAGAGATATTTGTGAAAGTGATCTACGGATTTAACTATGGCTAGGAGCTCCTTTCTAGTGACACAATAATTTCTCTCTGGTTTAGATAGCTTCTTGCTGAAAAATTCGATGACCCGTTCAAAAATTCGATGACCCGTTCTTCTCCATCTTGTACTTGGGAGAGTACTGCTCCTATGCCATCGTTGCTCGCATCAGTATCTAATATGAATTTTCCTTTTGGAATGGGATATGCAAGAATCGGACTAGAACATAATGCTGCTTTTAGTCTTCTAAATGCTTGGTCACATTCGGTATTCCATTTGTAAGAAGCTTTATCTTCTGTAAGTCTATGTAACGGAGACGCTATTTTGGCGAATCCTTCTACAAATCGTCTGTAGCATGTACACAGACCCAAAAAGCTTCTCAATTCATGTTTGTCACGAGGTTGAGGCCATTCTTTTATTGTTTGTAGCTTCTTTTAGTCGGTATGGATGCCTTCTCGGGAAACGACGTGACCCAGGAACTCAACTTTTTCTTGAAACAGAAAACATTTCTTTGAGTTCAATTTAAGATTTGCGTTCCTGATTCTTGAGAATACTTCTCGTAAATTATCTAGATGATCTTGAAATGATTTCCCCATTACTATGACATCATCTAAATAAACTAGGCAGGTTTTCCAAGTAAGGCCTCGTAGAACGACTTCCATTAGTCTTTCAAATGTAGCTGGGGCATTGCACAGGCCAAATGGCATCACATTAAACTGATAAAGTCCACTTCCAGCAGAGAATGCAGTCTTCTCTTTATCTCTTTCAAAGATTCCTACTTGCCAATACCCACTTTTCAGGTCAAGAGTAGAAAACCAATATGATCCTGCCAACGTTGTTAATGTGTCGTCTATTCTTGGCAGTGGGTAACTATCTTTCTTGGTCACATCGTTAAGTTTCCTGTAGTCGACACAAAATCTAGTACTTCCATCCTTTTTAGTGACCAACACCACAGGAGATGACCAAGGACTTGATGACTCTTCAATAACACCGTCGCTCAGCATTTTATTAATGAGATTGTGAACTTCTTCTTGCTTGGACATTGGTAGTCTTCTTGGGGGTTGTCTTATCGGTTGGGCATCGCCAGTGTTGATAGCATGTTGAATAAGGTTTGTGCGTCCCGAACTACTCCTAGTTTCGAAGATATTACTTTGTTCTTCTATAAACTCTCTCGCTTTACTAAATTCTTCTGGAGTGAGATGTTGCCAAGTTGACTCAAATTGCTGAAGTACCTCCATTGGTAACTTGCTTGTATCCTCGGAAGTTGGCTCTTCACATCTTGTTACTTTCTGTACTGGTTCAAATAATGCTACCCCCTTATTAATTTTGACACTATTTGGGAAAATATTGGCGACTCTAATCGGGATGTCTTTATCGGTTTTAACTAGTGATTTTGCAACGAGGTAGGTGTTGGGTGTGTTTTGTTGGCTTATGAGTCCGACGCAGCTTGATGTTTTACTTTCTAGCCTCCCAAAAATTATGGTCTCACTGTTACCGACTAGTCTTGTTGTGCATGCTGCCACCACCTTTATTGGTTCTTTATTGATGTGACTATTTGACACAATGAACTCTTCGTTCCCAAATCTTAGGGTATTAAGTTTATTATCAAACGCAAATCCATGTTTACTTATCAGGTCCATTCCCAAAATAAATTCGTCTTCTATGTTTGCAACTAATACCGAGTGGCGAATCTTCAACCTCCCCAGCTGTAGGTCTATGTCTGTCTGCCCCAACACGTCGGCGGATTCTCCAGTCACAGTCTTAAGTGTTATTTTCTTTTCTGTTGGTCGAATTTTATATCTCGTTGCAATTTTGAACTTAAGCAATGATATGGCAGCACCAGTGTCTACTGTTATATTAACTTTTCTTCCATTAATAAGTCCGTCGATGTTAAGACTGTCAGCAGTATGTTTTAAGCTCTTGATAGAGTAAATTTTGGGGGCTAAATTCCCATTAGCCAACACCCGCCCCTCTGCGTTGACTAATTTTAGTTTTCCTGATCTCTTCTTCGGTACTCTGTCCCACTAGATGGTGAGCGACACCTCATTTGGACACGACAATTGCGTTGAATATGCCCTATACGTCCGCATCTGAAACACTTTACATTTGGAGGGGATCGTCTACTTTCTTTCAAAGAATCAATCTCCTCTATCAGTGATTGAAACAGTTGGTTTAGCGTTTTTAAGTTGACTTCATCTCCAGTGCTCATTTCTTCTCCCTCCTGAATTGAAACACCTCTTACTTTTGGCCTGGACATATTATTTGATGATTCAATTTCAAGGGCTCGAATCAACACTTCACTGCTGTTATGGAAGCGTTCTCGACGTAGTAGTTTTGTAAGTCCGTGTC
This sequence comes from Aspidapion aeneum, assembly GCA_963576565.1. NCBI lineage: Eukaryota > Metazoa > Arthropoda > Insecta > Coleoptera > Brentidae > Aspidapion > Aspidapion aeneum. The sequence goes on from OY755039.1 coordinate 116,656,065, forward strand.
TCGCAAGCCATTAATAAAGCGATCTACCGTGAAGGGATCTCTGTAATATTCTGGCATTTCTGGGTAAGCCAAGTACATCAGCCTCCTGATATCCGCTTCATACTCTTGTAATGACTCCCCTGCTCTTTGTTGACGAACATTTAATTCTGACCAATGTAAATTTCGCAAGTGTTCGTCTCCATACCTTCTTTCTAGCGCTGCCACTAAAGCGTTATAATTCTGTTTTTGTTCGACTGGAATGGACCGTAAAAGTCCGAGTGCAGGTTCCCGTAGAGCTACTAACAACGCTCTAGCTTTTTCGTCCTCGTCCCAACCATTTGCAGCGGCGGCAGCTTCAAATTGTTGTTTGTAGGTGGACCAGGAGGACGTACCGTCAAAATTTGGAGGCTTAATGTTTTGGTTGGAATTCACAACACATCCCTGAGCTTTTATTTTGTTATGTTCTTTCTGAGGCTGTATAAGCTGTTTTGACACATCCTGGAGCTTTTCTTCCACTGTTTGAAAAACTTCTTCTCTTACATTCTGTAGCTTGGTCTCCACTTTTTCTTCAACATTCTGCAATTTGTTCTGTAACGTTTCTTCTACATTCTGCAATTTGTTTTGTACCTTTCCTTCTACATTCTGCATTCTCTGAGTTATTTCTTCCTTAAGATCTTCGGTTGCTGCCTTGAACTCTCCTCTAAGCTGCTCGGAGTTGCTCTTTATTTGATCGAAGTTTTCTTGAATGCCATCTAATCTTTGCTCAAATGTCTGTTTCATATCGTTCTGGTTTTGTTCAATGGTCTGCTTCATGTCGTTCTGGTTTTGTTCAATGGTCTGTCTTATATCGTTCTGGTTTTAAGCCATTTGAGCTGCTAGAGCCTGCATCATTTTAGTTAGATCTTCCATCTTTGCCGATCCTTGTCTAGTAAGCATCAACTTCCTGATAAATCACTTAAAATGTTTATTTTTTGGTCTATAAAGCTAATGTCGTAGTCGGTTTTGTTTTTTTTTTTCAATATCTCCTCTGATTCTTAAGTAGGTGTTAGCCCGCGGTAAGAAAAACGATAACTGCAATGGACTGTAAATATTTTAATTAATGAAAGCGCGAACAAACATAAATATATTGATATGAAATTACGAAATAATCAAATCCATAGGTTAATTGTTGGCGCCACACAACGGCAATCAGAAACAAGGCACTCACCAGTTTGCAGCCAATTTATCCACTTCCAAGGGGCCCCTATCTGGATCTAATGATGTCACCACGTAGCTGAAGGGCTGAAGTTTCTAGTTCTATGCTTCAGTACACCAAAATCGAGCACTTTCAGGTGTAGAAATTTGAAATAGTTGGAGAACGAAATTAACACGCCATTTCTCGAGGCGATTGACAAAGGATCTCACTGATTGTTGGTGCGCATGTCCAAATGCGCGAAATGCACTCTGTCCTTCATCCAATTGTGTGGTTTTAAAAAGCTAAAAACAACCGCGAAATTTAGCGGGAGCTAACAGTAGGACCTAATGGAATGTTCTAGAATATACTAGTAAATGTCACTCTTTCTGCTACTAGGCAAATGTAGAAGTCACTTTTTGATTATCTCTTTTGGTTCTCGAATAGATCGTCGTAGAATGTTATGGAATATTCTAGAAATTCTTTCAAATTCTGACTATTTAAATATTTAAATAACTTAGCTAATGTCGAAGTCGGTTTTTGTATATCTCTTCTAGTTCTCGAATAGAACGTCGTAGAATGTTTTGGAATATTCTAGATAATCTTGGTAATTCTTACTTTTGAAATAACTAAGCTACTGTCGAAGTCGGTATTTGTATATCTCTTCTAGTTTTTGAATAGAACGTCGTAGAATGTTATGGAATCTTCTAGAAATTCTTTCTAATTCTACCTCTGAAATAACTAAACTAATGTCGAAATCGGTATTTGTATATCTCTTCTAGTTTTTTGAATAGAACGTCGTAGAATGTTATGGAATCTTCTAGAAATTCTTTTTAGTTCTTACTTTGAAATTACTAAGTCGCTTTTTGGATATTTCTTCTGGTTTTCGAATAGAGCGTCGTAGAAAGTGATGGAATATTCTAGAAATTCTTTCTAATTCTTACTTTTTAACTAACTAAGCTAATATCGAAGTCGATTCTTAAATATCTCTTTTGGTTTTTGAATAAATCAATATCGAACTTCTTCGAATATTCTGGAAAAATCACTTACTGTTTTTCTGTCCAATTGTCCTAGCCGGTGGTACTATGTAAGGGTAGTCTTTGCACTATTCAGTTGTGAATATTCTGGCAAAATCACTTACTGTTCTTTTTTTCAATTGTCCTAGCCGGTGGTACTATGTAAGGATAGTCTTTGCACTATTTATTTCTTTTAATCTCACTTCTGACACCAATTGTTACGGGTTCACAACGACAAATTAAAACTCGCAATTGTTGAAAACGATACGTCAATTTATTTTGACCAATTATGTACAAAAACACGCACTTAAACTTACTAATAACTTGCTAATAATTCACCACTTTGATACGCCTATTAACTTCGCGTTAACATCTAGCGATCACTACCATTGGTTATCTCTCACTGCCCCATGCACAACGTCCGGCCCTATATATAAGGGTCTGCCTACTATTCGAGAATTTTCCATCCTTGTTCGATTCGGAATTATTCCACCCTTTTCTAGAACACGGACCGTTCGCATACCAGTTTGTCACAGATAACGCAACTAAAACCTAGATTAAGAATACAGCCATAAAATACGTCAACCTAATACTACACTAAACCTAAATAAATTCTAACTATAGAATTTAAATAACTTAAATTTGTAACAATATCAAAGTATTTAAATGATCCACTTCCTGTCGATGAAGAAGAAGATGTCAAGAATGACGAAGAAGAAGAGGAATACAATTTAGAAAATGACGATGAAAATAATGTTAGGAGAAGGGGACTCGAATGGAGAGAAGAAATCGAAAATTTAATTTACCAACTAAACATTTAATTATATAAATTTTTATAATTAACAATTCAAAATTATTATTTTCAAAAATTTTTGAAACAAATAAAAATATAGTGGGTGTGCAACTTACAAAATATATCATGTTTTATAATTTATAACATTGTATATATTTGATCTAATTCAAAACAAGTTGAAGTTTCGGGACCTTCGCTTGTTGGACTTTCACGTAGCTTGTTCAATAAAAGTTGTTTTCGCTCGATCTGCATGCGCGTGAGTTTGAATTGCTTAAGAACAACCAATCTTTGTAGATCTGCTGTACATAATTTTGTAGTCTCATCTGTTTCTTTCCCTTCCACCTTACTTTTTGTTGGTTTTGATGGTGTACTGTAAGGGGAAGGAGGAGGTCTGACTAAAACTGTGCCTTGTTTCCGCTGGTCTTTGCATCTCTATATTTTTCAGTGGCTTCAATCTCGTTGCCGCCGCTCCAGGAATTTTATGCAATGTTGGGTTTTTGTCATCTTTATCTATAATGTCCAGCAATTTTGTTTTCCCAATCTTTCAAAATAATTTTTTTATTTCCCGTGGCTTTCATATCTGTTTTCTTCTTTAGTTCGTTTTTCATATTTTGAATCTTTTTTTAAATTGTTTTATTAATACTTTTGCCATAAACTGTTTGGTATGATTCCTGCATTTTAATTAAGGAAGTATCCTTATTTTTTCTTATTAATGGCAACTGCGATTTATCAAATAATACTTTTATGATTAGATAAAGCCTCTATGAAGCGCAAATTGGCACTACTATTTTGTTCTTCACCGACTTCGGAGATTTATAAACGTGTGTCTGCTAATAGTTTTAACAACAAACTGAAAAATCTGTTAACAAAAATAGAATACGGCAATTTTTTACACAAAGTTTTTTTTGAAATTATTTCAATAACAAATAATTTATTCACTAGAGATGTTTAAAAAAAAAGAAAACCAATGATAAAAAACCAGGATGTGTTTACTGTTATTAGTTTAAACTTAATTTTTTTAGTATACACTTATAAGTATAAGCAAAATATTATTCACACATTTTTCAGTATGTACCTAAAGTTATAGCTGAATCTAATAAGATCGTACTTATGCTATAACTTAAATCTAAAAGTAAACACTTTTTATTCACACTGCCCAGATGTCAGTACCCGTAGCCCTCCTTTCGTCCGTATTGGTAGCAATGAATAGTACGTTGGGTTTATTTAAGTAACGATTTTCTGCACTTGTTTGGCAAATAGCTATTTCCTACAACCACATACAAAATTTGCACTCTTTTCCGTTTCAGAAAGATTTATTTTCGTCATTAATGCGTAAATATTTTCTTCTCTAGAGACAAAAATGACTCACAGTATATAGCTTTCGCTGAGCTTCTTTCATACCCTTATTTTCTTCTTAAGAGAAGAAAGTATTTTCTATCAAAGTGTTATAATAATAGGGTTGATTCTAACAAAAAAACACAAGAAAATTCGAGTTGATGTCTTGTGGTCGTAGAAAAAATAGCGCACATAAATCGTTAGAAAGTGACATTCTTACACTCGTGTTCTTTTCGCACTAGATATGGTTTTTCGACACGAGTATGTATTCACCTTAAAGTAACCTAGTACGGCAATAACTAACCATTGGTACTTACCTGGTACTATTATGTCAGTACCAGTAGCGCGCCTTTCGTCCGTATTGGTAGCAATGAACAGTACGTTGGGTTTATTTAAGTACGTAACCGCTTTAATCGTTTTAAGGAAGGAAAAGTGCTCGTCAAAGCCTACTATGACGGCACCCACGTTCGGGTCTGGTTTGAAATTATCAACGATATCAGCTATATCGTTTTGAAGAACATCTTGCTAAAAAATTAGAGGGGATAATTGCTTAATTAACACGCATTATTATCTTTTATTTATTTATTTATTGGTTAAAGTATCTACAGCTACAGCCAATTACAGACACTTACTTAAATTATACTTGAGGGGTAACAGTTCACCCAAAAATCGCACTTGTACCACCAGCAGCTCCACAAACTCGGGTAGGAACTTATCATGTCATGCGGCTATAATGCAGACATCCACTATGCGATGTTTGTGCGTGCAAGTACTGAAAAATAATGGAATTTCCTTCGACAGGTCGCCGGTTTGGCTTTACAAGCACATTTAAAAATAATTGTCGGTATTGACGATTGTAAATGGAAAGTTACGATACATATGGAATTTTATATGAAAAGGCACCTACCTCGGACTCTCTTGCGGCTCCAGTCAACGTTTAAACGTCCAGTTTTTCACCTCAAAATTCACTTTTTTGGGAACGTGATTTTTCTAGTGTCTTGTTGTGACGGTGGTTGTTTGCGCACTCATCGCGGCGCTGCTTGTCCTCGCACGTGTGCGGTGCCGTGAAAACCCATATGCATATTTAAGAGCGCAAAAATTTAAATTATTTTAAACGCGCAGAAAAGGAAAAGAAAATGAAAAATAGGAAATTCATTGCTTGCACCAACATTTTCCGGCCGCCAAAACACGTGTGTTTTTACTTAGTTAAGAAAAGGAAAGGAAAAAAAAAATTAAATAATATTCGCCTATTAGCAATTAAACGATACAATTTAACATTAACCCAAATATGCATTAAATTATGCATGTAAATTAAAATTAAAAGAAAAGAAAAAAATACTTAGAAAAAATTAAGAAAGAAAAAGAAAATTTTGCCTTATGCGTCGGGCATAGGCAAAGGACATAGTTTCACTACTGGTTGACGATATGTTCCTGTAGCTGTTTTAACAGTCACAACACGAATATGACCGTCTGAGCCAGGGTGTACGTCGACAATTCGCCCAACAGCCCATTGCAATGGCGGTTTTTGTTCATTCTTTACCACGACTAAAGTATTTAGTTTAATATTGTTAGAAGCCTCTGTCCATTTAGAACGCTGTTGCAAGGTGTTTAGGTACTCCAAGTTCCAGCGTTTCCAAAAATCGGACTGGAGCCTTTGCACCAGCTGCCAGCGGGACAGGGTGTTCAACTTGGAATCAGAAAAATCGGGTTCTGGTACCGAATTCAACGGTTCCAGGGTAAGAAAATGACCAGGGGTCAGTGGAAGAAAGTCATTCGGATCCATACTTTGGGCATACAGAGGCCGGCTGTTAAGTATGGATTCGACCTGACACAAAAAAGTAAAAATCTCTTCATAGGTTAACCGTTGCTCACCTATTACACGTTTTAAATTTGCCTTGGTGGATTTAACTCCTGCCTCGGCTAGTCCGTTTAGGTGCGAACTTGAAAAATGCCAGGTAATTTTTAGACTGTGACATGCTTCCTGGGAGTACTGTTTGAGTAAACGATCAGCTCCCAAGAACGCGCTACCACAATCTGAGTAAATGTCAGAGATTCTTCCTCTTCTTGCCACAAATCTCTTAAAAGCCGCAAGAAAGGTAGGGGTGGAAATATCGGAGGTAAGTTCTAGGTGAACTGCCTTTGTTGCGGAGCAGACTAAGACAAGAATATAACCTTTGGATACCTTTGCACCTCGGTACTTTCCCATTGTAATTGGAAAGGGACCACAATAATCTATGGCAACATGTGAAAATGCCTTTACTTGAGAGATGCGTTGAGCAGGCAAGTTGCCCATGATTTGTACGGAAGGTTTAGGATTTAATCGATAGCATAAAATGCAATGAGAAGTTATACTCTCGATTGCATAGCGAGGGGAAAGGATCCAAAATTGTTGTCTCAAGAGGTAATGCAACGTTTTTTGACCGGGATGACAGTACCTTTTGTGAGTGTACTCAATGACAAGTTGAGTAAGACGGTGAGAACGTGGTAAAAGTAAAGGGTGTTTTGCTGTATAAGAGAGTTCGGAAGAATGTGGTAATCGACCCCCCACTCTTAAGCAGCCTTGTGTATCTAGAAAAAGTGAAAGTTTACGAAATTGTTTAGGAAGTAGCTTTGCGTCATTCAAACGTGAAATGAGATCAGCAAAGATGGAACGTTGAACATGCCGAACGAGAACAATAAGAGAATGTTGAAGTTCTACTTCGGTAATATTTTCGTTAGGATATTTAGATTTCTTTTCGGTAAGGTGAAAAATATAGGAAATTATGCGTTGAATTTTCTCTAGGGAAGAGTAACGAGAAAGAAAAGTATCAAGCATGTGTGGTTCAACTGTGCATGTTTGAAATACTGATTTGCGTTCTTCCAGAATAACCTCGTTTTCCGGAGGGTCTGGACAGCGAAAATCATCAGGCCAGCTCTCTTTTGGTAGCCTAAGAAAACAAGGACCTTCCCAATACAAGTCATGTTTGACAAGTTGATTAGGCATAAGACCGCGCGAAGCACAGTCGGCTGGATTTAGCGCTGATGGAATATATTTCCAGGCCGTAGGAGAAATGGTTTCTTGAATGTGACAGATACGGTTTGCCACAAACGTTTTAAACCACTTGGAAATCACACCATGCACAGATTTGGTTGAAGTTAAGAATATCTGAATAAGTGTTTTGAATAAAGGAAATTAGGTCGCAAAGTAAAGTGGCACCAAGAAGCTCCAGTCGCGGAAGACTGACTGTTTTCACTGGTGCGACCTTAGATTTGGCCATTACAAGAAAGGTATGGATTTCTCCGGAAACTGACTCCATTCTGAAATAGACCGTAGCCGCGTAACCTATCATAGAGGCGTCTGAAAAGCCGTGAAGTTCAATGCTACGTGGTTGATCAATGGAAAGGCGTCTAGGTAAATGAATATTTGAAAGATTTGGAAGTTCGGTTCGAAATTGATTCCAAACATTTACGATATGCGGAGGAGGCTGAGAATCCCAGTCCAGCTTCTCCTTCCACAGATCTTGCATGAGATGCTTAGCAAGTAAAGAAACGGGAGAACAGAAACCTAAGGGATCCAAAATTTTCATGATTTGAGATAAGATACCTCGCTTGGTGCATGGTTTATCTTCTGGTACGACCAAGTAGGTAAACGAATCTGAGATAGGATTCCATTGGAGACCTAATATTTTTACAAAATTAGGTTCGGATTTGTCGAAACGAATGGACATTTGTGTTTCTGATTCTGAGAATGAGGAGAGAAGTTCCGGACTGTTGCTCGCCCATTTTTTAAGTTCAAACCCTCCTAGGCGCAACAGGGAGATTAACTCCGACTGAAGTTCTTTGGCAGAGGCCACAGAATCCTGCCCAGTGAGCACGTCGTCGACGTAAATGTCTTTAAGAAGCACCTTGGAAGCATTAGGATACCTTTCAGACTCAAGTTTAGCTAGTTCTTGTATAGTACGAATAGCTAAGTAAGGTGATGACTTAAGTCCATAAACAACTGTTCTTAAGGAGTAGGTTTGGACAGGATCATCCTCAGAAAATCTCCATAGAATATTTTGATAACGCGTGTGCTCAGGAATAATTAAAATCTGTCGGAACATTTTTACTATGTCAGTAACAAAGGCTACAGCATGAATTCGAAAATTAAGTAGAATTTCACGGACATCATTTTGCAGTTTAGGACCTGCGCACAACGTCTCGTTGAGTGAGACACCTCTGGGACTACGTTGAGACCCATCAAAGACCACTCTTATCTTCCCAGTGTTCCAGACACTGTGATGAGGGATAAAGTAGGAATTATCCAAGACATCTTTAGATATAGGCGTAGAAATAGGTATCATGTGACCAGTGTCTAAATAATCTTGCATAAAATCTTTGTAAGCTTGATAATTAGCTGAGTCTTTGAGAAGTCTAGCTTCCTGAAGCTTGAAACGTTTTAAAGCGATTGGATAGGTGTCACCCAACTGGGGTTCTAAGTTTATGAAAGGTAATGGAACGACGAATCTACCTGATTCGTTGCGTGAAACTGATTGTGAAAATAATTTTTCGCACATAATATCCTCAGGACTGTGATGAACCTTATGTGGAACCTGCTCTATCTCCCAGAAGCGCTCTAGGCAGATATCCAGAGATGGTTCGATGGAAGTGTAACAGCTTATGAGTGATTGTGGATTTTGTTGCTTTGAAGTTTCAACTTTACCAATCAGCACATAGCCAAAGATGCTATTAAAAGCACTAGGTTGTCCACGCTCTCCGTGGATAACTCCCTCTTGTAAGAGATGCGGAAAAAGTTCACAACCTACTAGTACATCAATGGAACTTGGTATATGGAAGTTTTGATCAGAAAGTTTGATATTGCGAATGTGATTCCACTTGCTCGAGTCGCCAGCGCAAGAAGGAATCTCTGTACAAAGTTTTGGAAGTACTAAAGCCTCAAAATCAAAGGTAGGTCCCGCTTGACCTTGAGGTTTGATAAGACATTTCGTCTTACCTTTGGTATTGGAAGATGTCATTTGATTTAAGCCTTGAATAGAAGTAGAAAAGAAGCTTTTCGAAAGACCTAAACGATTTAGACATTTTTCTGAAATAAAGTTTGCCTCTGAGGCAGAATCGAGTAAGATACGAACTGGTTGGTAATGTCCCCTTGAGTCTAACATGTCAGCTACAACGGTAGAAAGTAGAAAAGTGGAATTTTTGGAAATCATTGTCGCATGACAGTTTGTGGAATGGCTTCCTGACATAGGGGTGCTATTGGAATTGGAAAGTGGAATATTAGCGTTCTCTGGAGGATATGAATTAACACTCACAGAGGGCGCTACTGGTTGTGGAACATGGAGAAGACTATGATGTCTGGCTCCACACGTGATGCAGTTGTAGGAGGAGGGGCAATTCACGGTCTGGTGAGCAAAATGTAAGCAATTTTGACATAGATTCACGTGCCGAACATAACCCATCCTTTCCTGTGGACTTTTGTTTTGAAATTTGATACATTTCGATAATGCGTGATTCGAAGAACATAGATAACATTTTATTTTTGGATTAAAAGTTCTGTTCTGATTATTTTGTATTTGAGGGTTGCTGCGTTGATTGCTATTTTGTAAAGTATTTTGTTGATTTCTTGAATTTGAACTTTGATTTGAAATAGTTGTATTGAAAGCAGAAGGTGAATTAAAATTATTAAAACTGTTTCTCTGAAAACTGTTCTGTTGAGAATTACGCGTAGTTTGAGGTTGTCTAGGGGTTTGATTTTGCCTACTAAAACTGGGCATTTGCACTACAGATTCGAGCGCAACGCAATGATTTTCTATAAACGTGTAAAGATCAGTGTAGGACGGAATTTCTGAATTGTTTTTCTCTCTACTATAGTAAAGTTCGAAATCAGTCCTCATCTTGACTTCAAGTTTTGAGAGCATCATGTTAAAAGTAAGAAAGTCCCATTCTTTTGTACGAAAACCAAGCTCATTTAAGATGGCTAGATTCTCAGAAAATGTATCCAACATGGAACGTAATTCTTTCCCAGAACTGGATTTAGTTGAAAGAAAGTTAATAGCATTCAAAGCGGTAGTAGCAATAATTCGTTTATTTTGATACCTCTTTACTAAGGTTTCATACGCAATGTGATAATTGCTATCTGCGAGGGGAATGTTTTTTACTAGAGAAAGGGCTTCATTCAGAACAGAACTCCGCAATTGTTGAAATTTTTCTATATCACTTAAATCAGAATTTTGATGACTTTAAATAAGTCAAACCAGTGTTGCCAGTTTTTATAATTACCATCGAAAATTGGCAACCTTGGTTGTGAAAATGATCTTGTATTTGACCTCTGAACAATATTTTGTTGGTTAGGGTTGCCTACGTAATTGACAGGGTTGGCCCTAAAAAGGTCGTAGTAAATACCCTTACATTCATAATAAAGGTTGTCAAAGTCTTTTCTAGTTTTATCCTGCTCGTCAAATGAAAGTTTAAACTCTTCGAGAGAGCCAATAATTTGGTTATGAAAATTATAGAATTGAGCATGACATTCTTCGACGTCTTCATATCTGGATTTAAACAAAAAGTGAAACGCTGTATCCGAGTTCGCTTTCAAAGCTACCTCGTGAGCTTCCGCCATTTGGTTGAAGCTCAAAAGCCTTTTGTCGCAAAGTTTTTTCTGTTTTTGCGTAGACATTTTTGTTTTTGAAAGTTAATTTGTTTTTAAAATTACCCAAAAAAAATGCTTAAAATATAGCTTAAAATATAACCCGAATTTTAGCAAAAATTAAACAATTTTATTATTTTAATTTTATTAACTTTTTTCGAAAATTTTGAAATGAAATGTTTGTAAGTTTGTCTTGTATGTTATTATTTGAACATATCCTTTAAGAAAAACTTTTATGTCTCACCAAGGATTGAACCCCGTATCTCTCGATTCCAAGTCGCACACTCTGTGCATACGACTAGCGGTCCTGTTTGAAAGTTTTTAAGAAAAGTCGGTATTCGAAGAAACAACGAGCGCGCAACGTGAGACCCACGTCACTATTCAAGCGGGATGACCCTGGTGACGGCGTCACTTGCACCTGCGCGTTAACGCGACACCTGTAAAATCGATAATTAAAGGAAAGTAGATGGAAGAACCGCCTTAAAATTTCACTTTCGGCGTATTGACGCCACTTTTACTAAAAATGTAATGAACAAAGCGATCAACTTTGATGAACTAGTAAACTATACGAAATATGTGCATTGGCTATAGCTATTTTTGAACGGTAATAAACACTTCGATCAACTTTGAAGGAACATATCACCAACAGGTCGTAAATCAATATGGTCTGTTTGATTTATTACTGATTGTAGAAATAATTGAAATTGGAAATAAATTTTGAAAATATATAGAAATTTGGAATTTTTGTAGGAAATTGCTGAACCACAGGAGTCTAGGTAGTTTGGAAAACTATTAATTTGGAGAGAAGGACCATTAAATGTGCGTGCAAGTACTGAAAAATAATGGAATTTCCTTCGACAGGTCGCCGGTTTGGCTTTACAAGCACATTTAAAAATAATTGTCGGTATTGACGATTGTAAATGGAAAGTTACGATACATATGGAATTTTATATGAAAAGGCACCTACCTCGGACTCTCTTGCGGCTCCAGTCGACCTTTAAACGTCCAGTTTTTCACCTCAAAATTCACTTTTTTGGGAACGTGATTTTTCTAGTGTCTTGTTGTGACGGTGGTTGTTTGCGCACTCATCGCGGCGCTGCTTGTCCTCGCACGTGTGCGGTGCCGTGAAAACCCATATGCATATTTAAGAGCGCGAAAATTTAAATTATTTTAAACGCGCAGAAAAGGAAAAGAAAATGAAAAATAGGAAATTCATTGCTTGCACCAACAATGTTTGTGATGAACTATTCCCCTCAACACAATTCTGATAAAAACAAAATTTTAAAAATAAAGTGGTTTAATAAAAAAAAAATAATTTAAAAGGTGAAACAGTTTTTCACTTAGTTTTTTCATCCAAAAATATTTGTTTTATTTGTGTTTTTTAAAGTTTTTACTATAGATGATTAAACTTACCCCGACGCCTAAATGCTTAATTCCAACACTCTCCAATTCTTCAGCTATGGCACGCGATCCGATAATGTAGACTGTTTCCTTAAAGCCTAAGTTTTTTAGATATCTAGCTGCCAAATATGAGGTAACTACAATTTCATCCTAAAAATGTTTACACCCATCAATTATTTCTTTAAAGATGTAAGAAACTCCTAAATTACTGCCGTTCCTAAGAAGGCGACTGCATGTCGATTTTTTTACATATATTGAGTAATTAAAATTTTCAGATTTTTTGTTTTTTTTTGACAAATACTTTCATAAGGAAAATCAATTTTGAAAATTGTGGGTTCTGAACGGCCTAAAATTTTTTCTCAAAAGACATAAAAGCTATTATATATTATAGCAAATCTGTGTTATATCTTAAAAACTAAAAGTGACAGATGAGATTTAGTTTGATAGTTGGATTCTTTATAAAAAAAATCTACAAATTTATCAAATCAAATTACACCAACATTTTTATAAATAAAAAAATTTTAGACCCCACTTTCGAAATGTAAACTTTTGTAAAAAAAACATAGCTCGAAAACGGCACAAAACTTTTTTTTATGTATTAGGGGAAAGGGGGCCAAATGGGGTACGGGGGTAAAACGGGGTACCGCAGTTTCATATAAACTACTCAGAATAAAACCTCTTCCCACATAGGACAAAAATCACATCAACGTTAAATTAACGTAAACAAAAATAACAAAGTTTTTTTTTACTTGAAAACAACCTCATACCATGTAATATTTATTTTGTTAAATCTACATGCTTAAAGATAACTTAAAAACAAGGAGAAAACAAGCTATAACAATGTACTTTTTGCTGAAGTTTCAGGTGCTGTGTACATAACGTGTTTTTTACCCTCGTTATTTTCATGTACCAAATTCACACTTGAAAAGTCCTCCACAACATGTTCTAAAACGCCACTAGATTAGGACTTCTCAAACCTACTAACTTTCTGCGTCTTTTTTGGTCACGTTTTTTTAATAACATTTTTTTAACTTAAAAGAGACGCGAAAGGAAGTTATAAAAGTTCACTAGTTTAAGACTACAACACTTTAAGACAATTTTAAAGATGGCGCTCAAGACAAGACAAAATATCTATATATCTATCTATATACATTATGTTTTTTTTTAAAGCTAAACAAGATTTTTTAACAATAAACACTTTCACAGAATATTAATGTGTCTTTATCAGGTTAATAACAGATGCGTCGTGATCGTGGATCCGGGATCAGTTCCTTAACAGGTTTTTGGAGTTTAGAGGCCAAAGCACTGCCTGATCAAAGTGAAAAATCCGGACAATAGGTGGCGCTGCTGCTAGTAAAATCTCAAAAATATTCGGTAGAAAAGCCATGCAAGTCGCGTTTTAAAATTCGTGTGGAAAAGGCGTGCATTTAATGTGATTTTAACGATTATAAAAAAATGATTGTGCTATGTGGGTGAATATGAAATGTTTTATCTCCATGACTGGTTTAACTCTCTGCAATATGATTGGTGCCGATCGGCTGAGCTTAAGTTGTTTTTTGCTCAACATGTGATGGTGTGCGCTGTTATACCTAGTAATCTATATCCCATTTTGCCCCAAAAAATCACTAAAAGTTGTATTTTATCTTTGGTCGGTCGAGACGTCTTTCGCATGAAAAAGTCAACAAACCAACCGAACTGTAGCAATAGGGATCTCCAGTCCAATAGTTCCCACTCTTAGGTTACACTTTTGTGTTCTTAGTTAGGAATAGTAGCATAGGGAATAAGTAAAAAATGTAAAGAAACGCAGCTCAAAAACACTTTGACTTACCCTTGGATGAAAGGAACTTGGTACATGGACAACTGCACAGTCGAATCCAAATAATTCCAATCAAAGTAGTAGCAGTAGCACATCAAAGCAATCCATAAATGTTTATACACGACCGCGGTCTTAAAAAGCACGCAAGTAGTGTAGTAGTGTGGGTTCTATACCAAATGGTAACATGCCATCCACTTCTCCGAAGTGGATGACCTGCTGCTGAAGAAGTGAACTTGGTATGACCTTCGGGCAAAAGAAGCGTACAAGAAGCTGTCAGCAATGACGTAACAACCAGAGGCTGTTGAAAGGCCTTATTGGGCAATGAGTTAGCTAGCCGCTTCACTTGCTTAGCCTGGGCTGTTGAAAGGCCCTATTGGTCAATGAGGGAGTAGATAAAATGGAGTGTTTTTTTGTTAGTAAGATAGCTACTTCACTAGCTTCGCCTGGTCTAGGTAAGGCCTTAGCTGTTGAAAGGCCCTATTGGCAATGAGTTAGGTGTCAGCCAGTAAGATAGCCACTTCACTCGCTTAGCCTGAGCTAGGTAAGTCCTAATGTGAAAAAGGCCTTAGCTAGGTAATTGTTGGTTAAAAAATAAAATAATTTCTAGAAATATTTGTTAAAATGAATCGGGATTGTCTGTGTATCTATTATCATTGTGTATGCATTGTTTCTAACCTTAGTGACCCCAATTTGTTAAAATTAATCGGGATTGTCTGTGTATCTATTATCATTGTGTATGTATTGTTTATAACCTTAGTGACCCCACACACGTTCCTGTTTTATCGAATTAGCAATAAACACTAGACCACGTAATATGATGCAATATTATGTAATACAGTTGGTTATTTATATGGTGTGACGCAATTATCGTAATATTTGATAAAAAATTACAATTTTTAATTTTTCATTGTTGTAATGATCGTCAACAAGAGTATTGCAAACGTATTGAATGTTAATATTTCAGAATAACTAAAACTGCATCAAAATACTTATTAATTTTAGTATCTATTGGAAAAACACACAAACAAAGGCTTAAACAAGCAAGAGATGTATGTATTATAAAAAAGAACTTACTGCGTTGGTTATTTTATAGTCAACCGTTGAACAGTGTAGATCATCAAAACTTGGCGTTTTTTTTTCAACCAAATACAATGTTACCAACCTATGAATGGATTAAACCAAGAATAAAAAAACCCCGTTGCATCTATTGTACCAAAGGACATCCACATCGACCTGCTGATTGGATTGTAACAAAACACAGCTCTTGTGAACAGAAGAAAAACGAAGAAGTTAAGAAATATATTCAACAAGGCTATCGTGGTTAAAGAGAAGTATCAAAGGTCAAAGGTTACTTTTACTTCAACCTATAAATAGAGGGCTTTATAAGTTGAAACTCTTACTTTCAGAAAGAACGCTTTTAAAGATGGTTGAAAATAATAGTATTAATAAAGTGTGGGATGAGATCTCTGCGTCACCAGTTATTACAGAGGACTTTATTGGATGGTTTTGTGACCATGTGAACTGGGAAGTAATTTGTCGCAAACAAAGATTATCTGATATGTTTATGGCGACCTATATTAATAAGATGCATTGGCCCAATGTGTCTAGATATCAAAATTTAAGCGAAGCTTTTATGCATATGTTTAAAAGCGAACTCTATTGGCCTTTTCTTTGTCGTTATCAACGGATGTCTGAAAATTTTATAAGAGAAAATGAAGGGCGCATCGACTGGGAATACTTATTAAAGTATCAAACACATCTCTCTCCAGAGTTTTTTGAAGAGATGCGTCAAAAACATATTAAACCAGAAGAGGGGAGAATTTATGAAGAGGAGCAAATGGAAGAGTCAACTAATATTCGAAATGGGAAGAAACAGTTAAATGGTACTTCAAAGCTGTATAATAACCCATCAAATTTTGGAATATCATCAATGGGTGGCTCATTTTAGTTATTTAGTAACTGCTATAATTAGAGGATGGTTGTTCCCATTAAATATGTATTCTAAATGTAATTATATTTTAAGAAAATTAGTAAATAAAATACACCAATAAGTTTTATATGTTTTTCTTTATTTAGTACTAAGCAACATTACTTTTATCTATCCAGCTATTATGTTTATTATCAAATCCTAACCACTTTACAAACACCTTATTTTTGGCACGTTTTAAAATTTTTTCTACTAAATATATTTCAGGATATTTTACTTTTTGTAGCTGAAGCTCATAGAATCCTCCCTTAATTTCATTTTTACTAGCATCCTCCAGCATGTTACTGGGTTGGTGAGCTGAATTTTCTTAACAATAAAAATTTCAGTAGACCAATTTGGCATGTATTTCTTATCAAACACACCTCGTAGTTTTGAAATGCGAACATGGTCACCAACCTTGTATTTTGGTTTAAATGTCATCTTTATATGATTATAGACCGTTTTGAGCAATAGTTTTTCATGTTTTTGTCGCACCTCTGAGGGTTTCATCCCTATAGTTCGATGTTTCCTATTGTTATAAATTTGAACAATCTTTGGTAGGATATCATACCATTTGTAAGATCCTTGATAGTTAAATTCTTTCCACATTAGGTTTTTAAGGGTTCGGTTTACCCTCTCAACAATTTGAGCCTTTTTTCACTAAATGAACTATAGTGTTTGACCTTGTATCTTTTCAACAGTTTTTCTATCGTCGAATTGTAAAACTCTTTCCCATGATCGGTTTGAAGATGAAGTGGTACCTGTTCTTTAAGCACTTTTTCCATAGCTTTCGACACTTCTTCCCCAGTTTTTGTTTTTAATGGATAGGCCCAAACATATTTCGAGAAACAGTTAATAACCACTAAAATGTATTTAAAACCTTTGTTTTCGTTTGCGTACGGTATCATCTCCACAAGATCTGCTTGAAATAGATCATTTAGTGATTTGACAATCACTCTACGTCGTAAAAAATTAATTCTAGCCGATTTGTGTATTTCATTAACTACTTGTTGCTTAACATCTGTAATAAAATTATTAACCATCTCTGTTCTAAATAATATTGGCTTCTTGCAGCTCCTCAACTATAGAGTAGATTTCGTTTGTGTGACCTGTGTTGCCAGCTGTCTGAGATGCTAATAATAAACGTAACCGTTGTACAAGTTCATTAGGATCATCCCAGTACACATACTCTATAGGACTATTGGAGTACTCCATTTCCTCCTTTAGATCTCCACCTTTATATGTGTCACTAAACAGTTTCTTAAATTTTGTTGAGTAGCTATCGGTGATCACATCTCCAGAGGCCTTATGATGTTTTCTGTTTGCATAGGTGTGTTCAATGATGTCTCTAAAGGCGTCTGCATCATCTTGGGTATACTTTGTAGGCATATTTTTTCGAAAGAGTAATTTGTACAAACCATGTGTACCTTTATAGCGTTTACCTTTTATAATTAAATCAGCTCCATCAAGATCAATTTTCGAATCACCAATATAAAAATTGTCAATATCATCTCGCCTTATAATTTTGTGGATCAGAAGGTACGGTGGATGGATCATCTAAAAATTCTTTAATATAGCTTGCAAGTGAAGGATGAAACTGACTGTAGTAATCATTCTCAGATTTATTCATCAAGTCTCTAAGTCGTCCGTTTTCAAACTCTTCTTGCTTTTTGGCCTCATTCTGTGTAAAGTTCTCTGCTGCATCTTTTAACACTGCTTTTCTCAAAAAGTAACCACTTGTGGTGGGCTTATTTAGCTTTTTAGCACTTAAAGAAAAATTTAATTTTCGTTTAGCTCTCTTTTCGGTTGTCGGTGTTATAGGATTTGGATTTCGAGGAGTTGACTGGAATAAGTCTTGCATGTAAACACTTGGTTCATGCATCTGATTTTCATCTTCTTCTGCTCTGTTATTATCAAAATTCTTATGAAAAAGCGATGACGTTTGCAGATCTTCAAGTTTTTCCTGTTTTTCTTGTTGTTGTTTTTCGTTTTCTTGCTTGATTTTTTGAGGAGTTGTCAATCTGGGTGATAATGAAGGTATATTGACCAGTTTCGGAGGCTTTTTATCGGTTAAACTAGATTCAATATTTTCCAAGTGTTTTGTAATGGGTTGAAATAGGTTAGCCTGTGAAATCTGACTCTGTTTTAACAAATTTAATTTCTCACGTATTATTTTTCTTTTAGAAATTAATTGTTTCTTTAAGTTTTTTTCACCACCACTAACAATTTTTATATTTTCTTCTGACATTTTTATCTATGTTATCTCTACAAGTGTGTTAAAACTATTAACACTAAGCAGTATTTGAATCTAAAGATATATAAAGTTATCAAAACGATACCGATATCTTCCCTTATCAATATCACAATCTTTAAAAATTGTCAAAAAATCATACGGTTTTTTCCAGCAGTATGCACACATCTTTTGAAATTCATCAAATGTCATATCAGTGCCAATATGGTTGGTGTATATATGTTTTACATTTAGTAAATCTTGTTTGAATAAAATTAAAACGTTGGCATTGTCTCTTATTAAATGTTTAGGTATTTTTGCATATGTTTGAGAGAGATAGAAACTGTCAATATTATTATGTCGACCCATACTAAAGTAGTCACGCATCACATCTTGTTTATCGCAGGCTACGTCATCAAATATAAAAATGGAAAACGGATTTGCTTCTGATGGAGGAATTATGTTTTCGCTACTGTTGTAAGCGTAGTACCCTATTTCTTTAATGGGTTTTAATAGATTCTCCAAATATAAATACTTTGGTTGGTATAGACTTTTTGAATACACATACACATTTTTAAACTTTAAACCGTTTGAATGTTCCAAAAGGCTCAATATAAGGTTGGTTTTTCCACAGTTTGATGGGCCCACGATAAGACATCTAATAGATGATGGAAACAGGAAACCATGTCTTGATGTAGTAGTTGCATTAATATCATGGTTTTTAACTTCTAAACGCACTTTTTGTTTAACAATCTTTTTCATTTTCTATAGAAATATTATGTCAACTTAACACTGTTGAACTGGTAATGTATAAAAAAAGTAAAGACTCTGCTTTTTATTTAGTCTTAAGTGAAACGCTATGAAGTACTATGTTAGTTCAAACGTTAAAGGGCAAGGGTTGTTAAACAGTGCTATAAATAATCTACCCTTTGAAATGCATATCCCAGGGTTTTCTTATTGTGGACCTGGGACTAAGCTAGAGAAACGTTTAGCCAGAGGGGATAAAGGTATTAACCAGCTTGATAGGGCATGCAAAGATCATGACATTTCCTATTCAACTAATATGGAGTTGATCGACCGTCATGAGGCAGATAAAGTTTTAATGAGAAAAGCTTTAGAACGGATGCGAGCAACGGATTCAGGCTTGTATGAAAAACTGGCTGCTTCTGGTGTGGCTGCTGCTATGGGTACCAAGCTAAAACTAGGAATGGGTATGGTAAATAATGTATCAAAAACTGATCAAGTGCCACGTTTAAAGGCAGTGCGTCAGTGCCTAAATATGATTCAACGTGGGATAAAGATGACAAAAAATTATTTAGGCTCTCTTGAAACTCTAGAGGGTCAAATTAAAAATCCATCACAAACAACGAGAAAATCGTCATCATCCAAACCAAGAAAACCACGGTTAAAAAAAGTAAAAAAAGATGAACCTGAAACAGAAGCTATGGAAACTAATTCACCCCCTTTACATAAAGAACCAACATTGTTAAGAATCAAAAGAAAGAGAAAGTTAAGCGACTCGGTGGATATTCCTTTTAAATTACCAAAATTTTTAAAAGTCAAAAGAAAGAGAAAGTTAAGCGATTCGGTTGATGTTCCCTTTAAATTACCAAAAACCGACACAACTGCTGTTTTGAGTGAAGGACCATTGGAGCAGAAGTCACTAAAGCGGAGACTAAGCATTGATGGTGAAGAAAATGACAATATGCATAGCAACATTAAAAAACCAAAAATTATATAAATCTTAGACACCTTCAAACACACATATCAGTTGCTTTCATTCTTGTGTAAACTTTCAAGGTAGTAACATCATTCTTAAAAAATGAGTAAAACGAGAAAATCAAGAAACCCCACAAAAAGTAGAAAAACATCAACTTTTAAAAGAAAGAGGGCACGAATTGTAAAGAAAAAAATCAAAACATTGAGTTTCAGTCAAGCAACAAAAAAGATAAAGGATAGATTAAAACAACGAAAACCACAAGACTTTGAAACTGCAGTTAAAGTTGCTCTCAAGACAGCGGAAAAAAACAAAGGAAAAGTACGACCTGCACGAATAATAAAACTACCAAAAAAGGGTGGTTTTTTGCCTCTAATACCAATCATGGCGACTCTCTCTGCCCTTGGTGGTTTAGGGAGCGGCATCGCAGGATTAGTGAAAGCCATTAATGCTGCTAAATCTGCAAATCAACAATTGCAAGAGGCTCAACGACATAACCAAAGTATGGAGTCCATTGCTATGGGTAAAGGATTATTTCTCAAACCATACAAACTAGGAATGGGTCTTTTTTTACACAAAGGAGGATGTCAAAAAACAAAAACCTAAAGTTTTTCAAGAAAACTTTACCGATTTCACTACCACAGCGAGCTCTTACAAATATTGACCTAAAAAAGTATACAAAGCTGTTAAAAATTAAACATTTTAGAGGTGTGTTTATGAGAGATGAACTACCCTCAAAGATACATAAATTTGAGTCGGGGATAATTAATTTAGATAGTAGCAGAGGATCAGGAAGTCATTGGACTTGTTATAAGAAAATTAAAAATAATGTACACTATTTTGATAGTTTTGGTAATTTACGACCTCCTATAGAATCTGTAAGATACTTTAGTTCTAATGGTGACTCAAAAGTACTGTATAATTATAACCCCTACCAGACTTATGATTCTGTAAATTGTGGACACTTGTGTTTAAGTTTTTTGTATTACTTTAAGGGTTAATAAAAAACGTGTACTAAACTACATGGTTTTTCATTTATCAGTGAACCGCTATATAGTAAACATGTCCTACACCTTTACCTTATCCGGAAAATCATCACTCCTTTCAGCAATCATCTATCCACCTATAGTGCTAAACGAGCTTGAGCAATATGATTTGGGGCTCATTAATTTCGAAAGTTACAACTCAATACCGAATGTGGATAGTTCAAATAATTTATTTTGCTTTAATGATGATAAAATTATAAAAATACCTGAGGGGTCATACGAAATTAAAGACTTGAACGATTTCATAAATAAATACTCAAAGCAAACTTTAAAGGAGGAACAATTTGAAATAAGTATAACAGCTAACCATAATACCTTACAGTGTGAGGTTATATGCAATAAAAAGATTAATTTTGAAAAGGAAAATTCCATTGGAAGTTTACTAGGATTTGCAGGAAAAACTCTAGAGGCAGATAAAAAACATATATCTGAAAATCCGGTTGATATATTAAAAGTGAATGCTATATGTGTTGAGTGCAACTTGGTTATAAACTCTTATAATAACGGAAAAGCAGTGCACATGTTACACATGTTTTACCCCTCTTCTCCTCCAGGTTATAAAATTATAGAAAGACCCTCAAATGTGATATATCTACCAATCAGCACTCATTATATTGATGATATTTTACTTAAAATAACTGACCAGGATGGAAAACCCATCAATTTTCGTGGAGAAGTGGTCTCGATTAGACTGCATCTAAAAAAATCCGTTTAAAAATGGTGTTTTTGTATAATCATAATACTTTTGGTATTCCTTATAAAGAAATTACCGCCTTAGAGGAAAGTAATAAAATTTATAAGAAGAAGATTGATAGTGTACCACCATTTAGTAATAAACAGCTAGTCAAAGAGCTAACACCTGAAAATAGAGCTTTTTTAGTATCTTTAGGATTTAAACTAAAAGGACAATAACTACCATCATAGGCAAAAGACTTAAGAAATTTTGGTATAATTTAAAAGTACGTGTCAGTTGTGGTATAAGAAGAATATTTTTTCAGTGCGGTGTAGTTTAAAGTGTTTTGAAAAAAATGAGTCGTAACATTCTACGAGTGGGTGAAAACGTGCTCTATGATAATTCGATTGTGAGTTACCAACTACACACTCATCAACCATATGCTTCAACCACCTTAAACAACAATGATGAAATTCGAATTCCGATACAAACTCAAGACATCTATACCCTGCCTAGTCAAAGTGTTCTTTACCTTGAAGGAAAAGTACTGAAAGATGACAATACTGTCAGCACCAATGTGCACTTTGTAAACAATGGTTTAGCACATTTATTTGATGAAATTCGTTATGAGTTAGGAGGGGTGATTGTGGACCGTGTTAGAAATCCTGGGATTACATCAACAATAAAAGGTTACTGCTCATTCAAGGAAAGTGATGGTAACACCCTTCAAAATGCTGGTTGGACACTTAAAGAAAATCCACCTATATTAGATGGTTCCGGTAATTTCAATATATGTTTACCCCTAAAAACCCTTATGGGGGTATTTGAGGACCATCATAAGATTATTTTAAATGTACGACAAGAACTCGTGTTGATTCGCAGCAATTCCGATTTAAACGCTTTAATTGAAACTGAGGATAAAAAAGAAAAATATAAAGTGGTGTTAAATAAAGTTCATTGGAAAATTCCACATGTTAGAGTGTCAGATGATCAAAAATTGCGCCTTTACAAGTATTTAGAGGGTAACAAAGATCTCAATATTAGTTTTAGAAGTTGGGAATTGCATGAGTATCCACAACTTCAAACTACAACTAATCACACATGGGCAGTGAAAACTTCAAATCAACTAGAGACACCGCGTTTCATTATTATTGGATTTCAGACAGATAGAAAAAACTTGTTTAGTAAAAATATAAGTCGCTTTGACCACCTGTCATTAACAAACCTAAAAGTTTATTTAAACTCTGAAGTTTTTCCATATGATAACTTAAATTTGGATTTTGATAACAATCAGTATGCTATTCTATATGAAATGTATGCCCAGTTTCAAAAATCCTATTATTACCACGATCAAAGCGAACCTTGCTTCCACCCGATAAACTTTAAAAATGATGCTCCACTGGTAGTTATCGACTGCTCTCGACAGAGTGAAGACGTGCTCAAAGGTGGTGCAGTTGACATTAGAATTGAGTTTGAAACGAAAAAAGCTGTACCTGATAAAACTATAGCCTACTGTTTAATATTGCACGATCGACTTGTGAAATACAACCCTCTAACCAGTACCGTAAGGGTAGTTTAAAGAAAAAAAAAATGTTTATTTTGGATGTGCAAGGTTTCCAGTACAAAGACACTGAATTTATATGTAAGGAAATAGCTATATTAAACACCCATACTAATGAAGTTCGACACCATATCGTTAATTTACCCATGAAGTCCATCTGGTTACATCAAGACTTTAAACATCAAGCTGAATGGAATACAAACAAACTTCATGGTATAAATTGGGACACTTTTGATTTTAGTTATTTACCATTTGAAAACCTCGCTTTATTTATTAAGGATTTAATTCAAAATGAAACTGTGTTTGTAAAAGGAAATGAAAAAAAATTTTGGTTATGTAATTTAGTTAATAATAATGTTGTAGATTTATATGACTTGGGATGTCCCAATATTAAAAAATTAAAAAATTATTGTAATGATAAGTTTCACTGTGAAATGCATAATAATAATTATTTAAATTGTGCTAGAGAAAATGTAATTTTGTTAAATAGATGGTATTTAAATAAAAAGCATATTCAGCTTTAACCTTTTATTTATTTATTTATTTATTTTATATTTATAAAACCACTATCCCTACTACCTACTACTACTAAATTACACTACTATTCTTTAAATTTTTAGGTGAGTAAAACTGACATACTTAAATATCTCAAACTTTGAGGTTGAAAAACAATTTTTGAATTATGTGTTCTTAAATTGTATTTGTTATATCTCGCTAATGTTGTTTTGTTCAACTTTATTGGTTCTGTTATATTAAATTTTAAAAAATGTAAATAAAAATGGTTTTTCAAGAAATGTAAATAAAATCCTACTTTGCAAACACCTAAATCAAAACCATTTAGAACACTAAATGTAAATTGTTCAGAATTTTGACATTTTACAGAAAATTCGTTAAGAAAAATTATATTTATATCAATAAAAAAACTGTCAGATTCACTTAGTTTTACTTTAACCCTATCATGGTTTGAAAAAAAGGATATGGAGAATGTGGGTAACGAATTGGTAAACCAAAGCGGTTATCTCCTTCAACAAACAGATCGATATCTGTATATCGATCTGTTTGTTGAAAAAGATAGCTTGCAAACCCGCCAGCTATACAACACCTTTTCCCACTTTCATAATACACCATTTTCATTAAATTTTTTACTGTCTCTAAAATTTTATAGTCTTTGTAAGAAATGTTTTTGGGGGCATCTACCATTAAGAAGAAAATATTTTTAATGTCAGCTATACTCGCCTAAAAAGAAATAAAGAATACTTAAAAATACTGAGACAAAACATCGTCTATAATTATTGGTTCTGAGGGTGGTGGTGGTTGGAACTCCACCCTCTTTCGTTTATTTTTTACCTGTGCTGATGGTGGTGGTTGTGTTTTCGATGATGATGGTCCTTGTGTTGATGCTGTTGTCGGCGTTGGTGGTAGGTTGAATTTATATTTTTGTATCACTTGTAAATAAAGATTTAAATCATCTTCAGATTCAAACGGCATCCTTGCCCTAATGTATCTAATAGGTAGTTCCCCAATTTTGCTTAATTAATTAAGTTCATCTTAATCAAAAACGTGGCCCAAATGAATAATACATTTTTATTCAAATCAAAACATATTGTTTTGATTTGAATAAAAAAAAAATGTTAATTTTTACAGACTCGTGGCGTTAATTGCATTGTCTTATCAAACCAATATTTAATTATATTTTAACAACGTATGAATTCATTCTGACAAAGAACGTTGTTCAGAACATATCTTGTTGAATATTATAGAAAAAATGAGTTCCCAAAGTTTTGATGTGTTGGTGTCTGAGTCTGTAAAAAAAGTTGAACAGGTGAGTAGACTGGTGAAAACAAAAGAGGAATTTAATTATTGGATAGTTTTTCTTCTAAATTTAATTTCAACCGTAAAAAGTTGTGTAAAAAATAAACTTGATTGTGTACAAAACTTTTCTAAATTAGAATCGAATTTGGCACTTTTAAAACATTATTTAATATTACTAAAAAATAAAAAAAGAATTCATTTTGGCAAAACCAATAGGGTGAGGTCGGTCAAAAAAAATTTGGTTTGGGAAGATGTTGAAACGTGCTTTGGTGGTAGAATTAGAACAGGTATTATCACTAATTTTACCATTAAAGACCCCAAGATTTTCTTTAAAAAGGCATTCAAAAGTTTTTCAAGTCAAATTAAAAAGTCACTTAAACATTCAATTTTAAAAGTTAATGTCATTTTTTCGGGGAATTTTATTAAATTACATGAAGGTACTACGCAAACTGATGTGAAGGATTTTTCTACGAGAAACAGTATAATAGACCAAACAACAAATTTAAAAAAATGGTATGAGGAAAATGTTTCTCAAAAAATATTAACCAAGATGGAGGATTTTCAAGAGCGAGATTCTGGTTGGGCTCTGTATGAAATTCTCCATCTTAAGGTTAATATTAATAAACACACCCCAATCAACTGTGGTGATTCAACTTATGTTGAGTCACCGCAGTGGATTAAAAACACCAAGGGGGTGATCAATATTCAAAATAAAGATAATTATTGTTTTCTTTGGTCTATTGTGGCTGCTTTACACCCTGCTAAAACACACCAAGATCGTACTCTTTCATATCCTCATTTTTGTCAGGTGGGACTGAATTATGAAGGTTTTAAATTTCCTATGCGACTAAAAGACATTTCAAAATCTGAGAAACTTAATAATTTATCAATAAATGTTTTTGGAGTTGAAAAGAATGAAATCCTGCCTATCTGTTTAAGCAAATCAGATTTTTCCAAACGAATTAATTTACTTATTTTAACGTGTGGTGATGATGTAGTTGATAGTGAAAATGAGATGGATATAGATTCTGAAGATTTTGAAATTCTCCAGCCCAATAAAAGGATCTATCACTTTGCCCTAATAAAAAATCTTTCACGTCTTATATCAAGTCAGGTGGGTAGACAAAATAATAAAAAATGGGTATGTGATAGATGTTTAAATTGGTTTGTTTCTGAGGCAGTGCTGCAAAAGCATTATTTAGATTGTAAAAATTTAAATTTTACCAAACTAACTCTACCAAAGAAAAATGATGACATTTTGAAATTTATAGAATTTAAAAATAGAGCAAGTGCCTTTTACAATTTTTGCTGATTTAGAAAGTTTGTTGGAAAAAATTGACAACGATGATAAAAGTGCATCATCACCATCGAATACACAAAGAATTCAACACCATATTCCTTTTGCGATTGGGTATTATGTGAAATGTTCATATGATAACTCGCTCTCCTATTATCATCAAATTGTAGGAAATGATTGCATTTCACGTTTTACTCATGAGCTGAAAAGAATAGCAGAAAAATTGAGTAACATTTTTTCAAATATTGTTCCTTTAAAACCGTTAAACACTATGGAAAAGTTTGATTTTAATAATGCAACCCATTGTCATATCTGTGAGAAGGCTTTTCAAGAGGGAGACAGAAAACATTTAGATCATTGTCACTTGACGGGAAAATATAGGGGAGCAGCTCATCCGGGTTGTAATTTAAATTTTAATGATTCACACAGTGTTCCTGTAGTATTCCACAACCTTTCTGGTTATGATAGCCATTTCCTTATAAAATCTTTAGCAAAGGAGGTAGAGGGTAGAATTCAACTTCTCCCTGTAAACAAGGAAAAATATATTTCGTTTACTAAATACATTGAAGGCACCAAAGTAAATTTTCGTTTTATTGATTCTTTTCGGTTTATGCCTTCCGCGTTAGACAAACTAGCTTCATATTTAGATGATTCCAAAAAGACAATTTTAAAAAGTTTTTACAAGGAAGAGGAAAAATTTAATTTAGTTACTCGTAAGGGTGTCCTGCCCTATGAGTATCTCGATTCTTGGGAAAAGCTACATGAAACTGTTCTTCCTCCTAAAGACGCATTTTATAGTACTTTGGAAGGAAAAGGTGTTTCAAATGATGAATACAAAAGGGCACAAACAATTTGGAATACCTTTAATATTAATTCGCTTTTGGAATATGCGCTTTTTTACATGAAAATTGATGTAATTTTGTTATCTGAAATAATGAGCTCGTTCCGTGACATCTGTCTCTCCACCTATAAACTTGATCCGCTTCATTATTTTACCAGTCCAGGATTGGCATTTTCAGCCATGCTTAAACAGTGTAAAATAGAGCTACAACTTTTGACTGATGTTGATATAATCATGTTTATAGAAAGAGGGATAAGAGGTGGAGTTTCACAGTGTTCAAACAGATATGCCAAAGCCAACAATAGGTACATGGGAGAGTCATACAACCCCAATAAGGAAATATCATATTTAATGTACTATGATGTTAATTCACTTTATGGCACAGCTATGACTTTACCATTGCCCTATGGTGGTTTTGAATGGGTTTATAACAATTCATTCACTGAGGAGGATATATGTAATATTTCAGATGATAGTCCCATAGGGTACATTTTTGAAGCAGACATTTCATACCCTGCTAACCTATTTGAAATACATAAAGACCTTCCTGTCTGCCCTGAACATCGAGTGCCACCTAATTCAAAAAGTAAGCTACCCAAACTGATGACTACACTTTACAATAAAGAGCGATATATCATCCATTATCGTAACTTGAAACAGGTCCTTGGTTTGGGTTTAAAAATTAGAAAAATTCATAGAGTCCTTAAATTTAAACAGTCTCAATGGTTGAAACCCTATATTGAATTAAACATCCATATGCGTCAGCAAAGTAAAAATGAATTTGAGAAAAACTTTTACAAATTGATGATTAATTCAGTATTTGGCAAGACTATGGAGAATGTTCGAAAATATAAGGATGTTAAGTTGGTAACTCGATGGTCGGGTCGTTTTGGTGCGCAATTCTATATTTCAAAACCTACTTTTCATAGTTTAACCATATTTGATAAAGATATGGTTATTATTGAAATGTCTAGAAACAACATTATTTTCAATAAGCCCATATATGTAGGATTTACAATTTTGGACTTGTCAAAAACTTTTCTTTATGAATTTCACTATAACTATATTAAAACGAACTTTGGAGATAAAGCCCTTTTGCTATATACGGACACAGACAGTTTAATTTATAACCTACATGTTGATGATATATACAAACATATGAAAACTGACATTGACAAATTTGACACATCTGACTACCCACCAGACAATATTTTTAACATGCCATTAAAAAATAAAAAAGTTTTGGGGCTCATGAAAGATGAAAATAATGGTGCTATAATGACAGAGTTTGTAGGATTACGGTCTAAAATGTATAGTGTGAAGATTTTGGAAAATAAGAGCGATTTGCAAAATCTTCAAACTAAACTTGAGCAGAAAGGTCTTTCATTAACAGAGGTTCAGGAACAATGTTTAAATTTAAATATTAGTAAAAGGGCAAAGGGTGTAAAAAAGGCTTCACTTAGAAAAATTACATTTAATGACTATCTTGAGTGCCTTTTTAAAAATAAAATCACAGAGATCTCTCAAACCATGATCCGATCTCACAAACACGAAGTGTACACAATCAAACAAAAAAAGATTGCTTTAAGTCCTTTTGACGATAAACGTCAACTATTACCCCACTCCACCAACACAGCACCATGGGGCTATCCAATAACTTAAATAAATCTTAAATTTAAACTAGTCTACAGAATCCTCTCAACTTGTTCAGACATCGGACACTGTGTGTCTAGGAACTCATTAAACTAGGTAAGTAAACAACCTAAAAAAAAAATTAACACCTAGAAGAAAAAAAAAATGATAAATAAAAAATCTGTAAAAAATTATACTTACCTTTTAATTGTTATTTCAGTCTAACCGAGATACCACCACAACAATGAACAAGAAATCATCACATCAAAAAACAGAAAAAGACAACCTAGAAATTTATCAAGCTACAAATAAAACATCACCCCAAGGATGGCAGAAGAAAAATAACATAAAAAATACTGCAGAATGTGTGACAACCAAGCAACTTGGGTTTCTGGACCAGATGGATAGTAGTAGTAGTAGTAAAAATGTATGTGTTTACTGTAAAAGAAACGTTTGTTTCTGTCAAAACTATTCACATTGCAATATTGGCACTAGGCTTTGTTCTAGTTGTAAGCAAATGTTTTGTTTTTGCAAGAAATCAATTGAACATCATAAGAACATAGAAAAATATTACACAGTAAGAGGTGAACAAGACCTATTTTGCTATGAGCAAATATCTCCTTCTCCTCGTTAATATATATTTAAAATTAAATAAATTAAAAATAAAATATTTGAAGTATATTTTCTTATTTTTTCAGATCCAAAAGACATGTATCCTGTGTCGTGCACAAGTACCAAACAACTTTCGGATATGCAAATTTTGTTTATTGGAACCTGCAATCAAATACCCAGAAACAAGAAAATTGGCATGCAGAATTTTTCAACAGAAATATAATTATAACATCAAGTTTTACTAATTTTTATATTTCTTCTTTCACTATTTTATTTTAATAAAAAGACTTACCAAATATTATTTAATAAATCACTTATTGTTTTTCTTTGATACCCTATCCTCTTTTTGACTCATTTTATATAAAATTTATTTTGAAAAAAAAATGTGTTATATCAATCAAAAATGCTTACTATAAACTATAAACATCTCCCCAGTGTACAAAATTATTACAAAAGTTGCAGCATATTTTTGCTAATTAGATAAAATAGGAACATGTGTGGGGTTACTAAGGTTATCCGATAAGATACTCGTGCAGTCATTTTTTAGAAATTATTTTATTTTTAACACACAGAGAAAATAACAGGCTATCCCGATTCATTTTAACAAATATTTCTAGAAATTATTTTATTTTTTAACCAACAATTACCTAGCTAAGGCCTTTTTCACATTAGGACTTACCTAGCTCAGGCTAAGCGAGTGAAGTGGCTATCTTACTGGCTGACACCTAACTCATTGCCAATAGGGCCTTTCAACAGCTAAGGCCTTACCTAGACCAGGCGAAGCTAGTGAAGTAGCTATCTTACTAACAAAAAAACACTCCATTTTATCTACTCCCTCATTGACCAATAGGGCCTTTCAACAGCCCAGGCTAAGCAAGTGAAGCGGCTAGCTAACTCATTGCCCAATAAGGCCTTTCAACAGCCTCTGGTTGTTACGTCATTGCTGACAGCTTCTTGTACGCTTCTTTTGCCCGAAGGTCATACCAAGTTCACTTCTTCAGCAGCAGGTCATCCACTTCTCCGAAGTGGATGGCATGTTACCATTTGGTATAGAACCCACACTACTACACTACTCACGCATGTGATTTCACTTGGCGATCAATATATATCACTGGTATGGAGAGTACCCCAAATATTCGCATGAGATCCGTATAGCAAGACGGACTTTGGAGCACTGCTATATGTAGCAATACAGCAGTAAGGTATGTATAAAATTAGGGAAAACTTAAATTAAAAAAGGATGGAAAATGGATATACTCAAGGTAGAAAAAGCAAAAATAATAAAGTAAAGTCAATGCATTCTTGAGCATATAATTCACCGCGCAAATTCAAATTTTTACCCTTTTTGTAGGCAAGGCATATCTTAGTAACTAAATTAGTTTAAACCAAGAAATAAAAGTAACTTTAAGTATAAAGTTTTAGCATAACTCTAGCAAAAAAAAGAAAATAAAAAGCATTCTAATTTAGATAAATGTCTCTAAATTTTATATCTTAAAACTAAACGCCGGGACGAAGCATTCCGGCCCCCCTGAAAATACCCAGGGCATGGTATTTTCTGAACTAAGCATTAGGGAGAGGGCACAATTTCACCAAAGGCCTCTTGAATAAACCTTTGGAGGTTTTAACTGTAGCAACTCTTACTACATTATCAGTACCAGGGTGCAATCCTACTACTCGTCCCAATACCCAATTTAAGGGAGTGGTTTGATCATCTTTGATCAAAACCATCGTATCAATCGCAATGGGATCAATTTTGTCTTGATTCACTTTAGCGTGCTGTTGCAATGTGTGTAAGTAATCTCTGTGCCATCTACGCCAAAAATCGCGATGCAGTTTTTGCAGCAACTGCCACCGAGAAAGCCTATTTAAAGGCACTTGGTCAAAATCGAGGTCTGGAACAGTCGTAAGTGGTTCCAGGCTAAGGAAATGACCGGGCGTCAGTGCAGTCAAATCATTTGGATCTGTGCTGACTGGACACAAAGGCCTAGAGTTGAGGATAGCTTCTACTTGCGTAACCACAGTATAAAGCTCCTCAAAAGTAAGCACCTGTTCTCCAATTACTCGTAGTAAATGAGACTTTGCACTTTTGATGTTACTTTCCCACAAACCGCCCATGTGGGGTGCGGATGGAGGGTTGAAGTGCCAACGATAAGTCTGACACAATTTCTAAGTGTACCGCCTTCGTACAACCGCAAATAAATAGAACGACATAAGCCTTAAGTCGTTTTGCACCGCGCATGCGGCTCATTGTAATAGCAAAACTTCCCGTAAGATCAACGCCAACGTGTTGAAAAGCTTTTGCTTGTGAAACGCGAAATTTTGGCAAATTACCAACAGGGGGTTGATAATTACTGGGGCGCGTGCGCCAGCATGTAGAACAACGCGAAATTATTTTTCTTATATGCCTTTTAGCTGCAAAAATCCAATAATTTTGAAAAAGTAAAAATAAAGTCGTGTTTATGCCGGTATGCATGTGTTTCTCGTGAGTATGCGCAATCAATAACTTTGTAAATTGAGAATCACCGGGTAAAAGTATAGGAAATTTTTTGTCATAATCT
This sequence comes from Aspidapion aeneum, assembly GCA_963576565.1. NCBI lineage: Eukaryota > Metazoa > Arthropoda > Insecta > Coleoptera > Brentidae > Aspidapion > Aspidapion aeneum. The sequence goes on from OY755039.1 coordinate 116,688,140, forward strand.
AATTCCGAATTGCATAATCTTCCGCCAACGCGTAAAATATCATTTTGATCCAAAAACGAATTTAATTTTCTAAAAACCTTTGGCAACGGTTTATTATCGACGAGTAAAGAAATCTCATTTTGAAAATATTTATTTTGAACGTGTTTTATAAGCACAAATATTGCATTTTGTAACTCATATTGTATTAACCACGTAGAATTAATAATAATTTTCTCATTATTAAATTTACGCGCGCGAAGATTGTGAATAAAACGTAGTATAAAAGCAACAAGTCTAATTAAACGCAAAAAATTTAAAAATTTGTTAAGCAGACAATCCAAAAAATTTGGTTCAATTGTTGCAGCAAACACCAATTTTCGCTCCTCTTCGAGAGCTTCTTTGGGTGTAGTAATATTATTTTTAGTAAAATCCCATGTCTCTTGTGGCTTACAAAGGAACTCGGGTCCTTGCCACCAAAGGGAACAATTAATTAAATCTGCATGCAATAGACCACGTGACCCGGGGTCCGCGGCGTTTAATTCAGAAGGAACATGGTTCCAATCGCAAGGCTGAATTTTTTCTTGTATGTATGTGACTCGGTTGGATACAAAAGTGCGCCACGCATGTGGTGATCCTTTGATGCAAGAGAGCGCTACCATACTATCCGTAAAAGCAATAGTATTTTGAAAAGCAATTTTATTAGCAAAAGTATTTTGAATAAATTGAATGAGTTTAGCTAGCAAAACTGCCGCACAGAGCTCCAAACGGGGAATACTGATTCTTTTTATGGGAGCGACTTTCGATTTTGCGCACACAAAATACGTTTTAATATCTCCGTTTTGATAAACAATACGAAAATAAACCGCCGCACACATACCGCGCTCGGATGCATCGCTAAATCCAACAATTTGACAAAATTGAAAATTAGAGAGATCAATCATTCTTGGGATATAAAAATCAGAAAATAATTTTTCGAATTTTTTCCACTTGGAAATTATTTCCGGGGGTGCTAACTGATCCCAATCTAACTTTATAAACCATAAGTACTGGATTAAATTTTTTGCAAAAAACGTAACCGGTGTAAGAAAACCTAAAGGGTCAAAGCATTTCGCAAGGGTACTAAGCAAATTACGCTTAGTGCAAATTTTTGTATTATAATTAAAAGAATAAAAAAAGTTATCACTTTGAGGGTTCCACCTCAAGCCTAAAATTTTTAGAGAGTTTGCATCCTCTCGATCCAAAGAAAAGTCTTTGGTTTGTATGTGGGTTGCAGGCAAGTCTGCAAGCAATTTGGGTTCGTTTGATGCCCATTTTTTCAGTTCAAATCCACCTCGCCCTAATAACTCAATTAATTGATTTTTCATAAGCATGATTTGATCAAAATCATTGCAACTTACTACGCAGTCGTCTATATAGACGCTGTCCTTTAAAATCGCAGAAGCCAACGGTAAGTCTTGATAATCATCGGCTAATTTAAGCAAGGTTCGAATTGCTAAATATGGAGAACAGTTTACCCCGAAAGTCAAAGTTTTTAATTCGTAATCTTGCACCGATTCTTCAGAATTAAAACGCCATAAAATTCGTTGGTATTTATGTTGATTTTCCTCCACATTTATCATTCTGTACATTTTAGAAATATCGCTAACAAAACAATATTTATGTAGCCGAAAATTAAGCAAAATTTTAACTAAATCTCCTTGTAGTTTAGGACCCGTGTGGAGGGCTTGATTTAGGCTAGGCTTATTTAAAGAATGACTCGATGCGTCAAAGACAAGACGAACAGGCGTGCTACTCGAGCTTTCTTTTATAACCGCATGGTGAGCAATATAAAAATATTTATGAATTTCTGAGTTATTCGGGGGTGAAACTGCACGCATGTGACCCATATCCAAGTATTCTTGCATTACTTGTGAGTAAGAAGTAAATAATTTTTTATCATTTAGTAAACGTTTTTCAAGCGAGTACAACCGACGCAAAGCAAGGGTTCGGGTATCGCCGAAATCAACGGGGTTGATTTTAAAAGGCAACGAAACGGTGTATTTACCGTCCACATCGCGTATAGTAGTTTTTTCAAAATATTTTTCGCAAAAAATATCTGAAGGTGAATTTTTCTCCACCGTAGGAACCTCTTCCAACTCCCAGAATTTTTGCAAAGTATTATTTAAATCAGGAGTGGAAATAGTTGCCATAAAAGTAGAAATATTTTTTGATGCAAAAGCAGCATTTTGCAGAGGCATTTTTCCGAGCAAAGTCCATCCGAAGACTGTATTAATACAAGAGGGGGTGTCTGGACCAAAATAAAGTCTACCTTCTTCTAAAAGTGATCCATAAAGGTCCGCGCCAATAAGAAGCTGAATGCCAGCTTGATTATACCAACTGGGATCAGCTAATTTTAGGCCAGTTAAGTAGTGCAACGAATTTTGGTTAAAAGATACACTTGGCATTTTATCGCAAACTTGGTCTATTAATACAGGTTCTAGACTAAAAATTTTCGATTTATTATCGATAGCAGCAATTTTACAATGCACCGCATGGCGCGCCGTAGTAGACATATCTCCTAAACCGTTTACATTAAGCGAAATGTTGGATTTAGGAAGTCCGAGTGCATTCGCACATTTTTTCGTTATAAAGGAGCACATGGCGCCATTATCCAAGATGGCGCGTATTTCGTGCCAATTTCCGTATGCATCACGGATGTGCAGCAAAGCAGTGCAAAGCAACGTGTCATAGTCGCCAAGCACAGTACCCGCGTGAATAGATTTATTTTCAGTAATCTGATTTTCTACGGGGTTAGTTTGTGATCCACTAGACGTCACAGAAGAAGAAGCAATCACCGAAGCTGGGGAGTTATTTTTTAGGCATAAAAGACTGTGGTGATTTAAAAAACAAAATCTACATCTTTTTTGTGAAGTGCACGAGTTTACTTGATGAAAACTAGCCATGCAGTTGGTGCATCCCTTATTATTTCTAATAAAATCAATGCGTTCTTGAATTGGTTTCGTTAAAAAGGATTCACAGCTAAAAATCAGATGTGTATTTTTTGCTTTGCAGTAGAAACACGTGTTTTGTTTGGAATTTGGAGTTTTTTGTGACTGTCTGTTTGCAAGTAAAACTGTTTTATTTCGTGGATTACGGGGGGATCTCGAGAAGTTCCCTGGTCGTGAGTTTTGAACATTATTTTGTTTCATAGACAAAGATAAAGATTCAAGAGACGTGCAATGTTGCTCTAAAAATTTGTAAATATCTTCGTATTTTGGCATTAAATTAGAAGCGTGATTTTGTTCAAATAACTTACGCGTTCCGGGATCTAATCGATCCAAAAGCATGTTCGCAGTAATAAAGCACCAACTATGGGTCGCATATCCCATATTTTTTAAGCAATCAAGGTTTTCCTTGAACGTATCTGGCATTTTGCGCAATTCTAAAACATCATCATTGGATAGCCGAGGTGAGTTTTCGATAGATTTCCAGTAAGAAACCGCACGCAAGCGCTTATTGTCATATCTGGAAATCAGCGTATCGTAGCAAAGTAAATAATTATTTCCTTCAAGAGGTATATTTTTAATTAAATTTAAAGCAGGGCCTCTTAAAATCGTACGTAAATATTTAAACTTCTCAATGTCCGAGCTCTTACGCGTATGTACAACCGCATTGTAAATCTCAATAAAGCTTGGAAACTCCTCAACATCGCCCGAAAAAGGAGGGACATTTAACTTGGGAAGAGAAAATTCTGGTTCCGGAAAAATAATTGTTTGATTATTTACCTCATTGTGGCTTCGATTTATTTCTTCAGCCTCCACCTCAAATAAATCATAGTGCAAAGCCTCAACCTCTACGCATCTATCCAAAAAATCTTTTTGTATTTTATTCTGAGCTTCCAGAGCTTCAGAATCGTCTGAAATCAAGATCAGTAAAGCATTATGATGCTTTTCAAAGCTCTTACAACAAGAAGAAAGTTTTTTAAAGTTAACTTTAAACCTTGTGTGAGCAGCTGGATTTGTTTTCGCCTGATTGGCATAGTGTTCAAGCACACTCAACTGATTGATTGCAGTTTGACGCAAGGCCTTAGCCGAGCTTACATTTTTTTCGGTATCGTTTACCATTTTAAAAGGTTAAAGTGCAAAGTAAAGCAATAGTTAATAAGGGAAGCAAATTTAAAAAATATATCGTACTACCTTTCAAATTCCCTCGTAAACCAAGATTCAAAGCAATATTAAAAGGCCAGCGGCTTTTAGCAAATATTGAGTAAAGAACAGCAAGTTTTTAGCAAAAAGTATAAATGCTAATAAATATGCACAAAAAATTTAGCAACTGATAAGAGTTTCTGAATTTGTGTAGGTACGCAAGGAAACGCAAGCCTTACATACATCGACAGCGCAATAATTTTTAATTTTGAAAAAAAATAAATTTTTCAAAATTTGTATGCAATTTGTATATTGCACAAATAAAAAATGCAATGCAAGTTGGTACGTGCAACGTACAATAGACACACCGTAGATAAAATGTAAAACCTAAGATATGCCTTGTCTCAAAAAGACGCAAAGTAAAGTCCTAACTTCAAACACAATTATGCAACTCTGAGAGCACCTATTACGCAGAACGGGAAATCCGGCTCGAAGGACCAAAAAATGGTCGGTCGAGACGTCTTTCGCATGAAAAAGTCAACAAACCAACCGAACTGTAGCAATAGGGATCTCCAGTCCAATAGTTCCCACTCTTAGGTTACACTTTTGTGTTCTTAGTTAGGAATAGTAGCATAGGGAATAAGTAAAAAATGTAAAGAAACGCAGCTCAAAAACACTTTGACTTACCCTTGGATGAAAGGAACTTGGTACATGGACAACTGCACAGTCGAATCCAAATAATTCCAATCAAAGTAGTAGCAGTAGCACATCAAAGCAATCCATAAATGTTTATACACGACCGCGGTCTTAAAAAGCACGCATGTGATTTCACTTGGCGATCAATATATATCACTGGTATGGAGAGTACCCCAAATATTCGCATGAGATCCGTATAGCAAGACGGACTTTGGAGCACTGCTATATGTAGCAATACAGCAGTAAGGTATGTATAAAATTAGGGAAAACTTAAATTAAAAAAGGATGGAAAATGGATATACTCAAGGTAGAAAAATCAAAAATAATAAAGTAAAGTCAATGCATTCTTGAGCATATAATTCACCGCGCAAATTCAAATTTTTACCCTTTTTGTAGGCAAGGCATATCTTAGTAACTAAATTAGTTTAAACCAAGAAATAAAAGTAACTTTAAGTATAAAGTTTTAGCATAACTCTAGCAAAAAAAAGAAAATAAAAAGCATTCTAATTTAGATAAATGTCTCTAAATTTTATATCTTAAAACTAAACGCCGGGACGAAGCAATCTTCTCTGCAAAAAATGGGCGCAAAATTCGACAGCGATGATTAGATCGTTATGTTATTCTTTATAATTTTTGTAAATGCTACTTTTTATTTTTTAAATAAGTATTTTAATCTTGGTTAGTATTTTAATTTAAAAAAAACTTACAAAAATATTGATTCTAAATTACCTTACCCGTTTTGCCACATATAGGTACCCCATTTTACCCCGTATGCGGGGCAAAATGGGGCAAAGCCAACTTTATCCAAAAACAAAAATATGATGGAGTTATAAATCGCTTAAACTGAAAATTAAAACAAAAAGATAACACCACTCAACAGGTAAAATGTTGCAAGAATATTTTTTGTGGATTATTATTCTCCAGGATACCCTGATTCCATAACCACCTTTGGTTTCTCTAAATTGGCTCACTTTTGTAGGAAAAAAAATAAAAACTGTTTTTCGTAAAATTCATATAACAAAAATTATATCTTGAAAGCATCTAAAGGTATAAAACTCTTAATTGGGATAAAATTGAGGAATCATTAGCTGTATCTTACAGCGGAATATAAAAACCATCCGTAGCCGTGTTATGAATATATGGCCAAAAAACTGCTAAAAATGGATAAATTTGAAAACAAGCCAATACAAGAAAACGAATAGCTAAGAAGAAAATTTGGGTTGACAGTTGTATCAAGTAACAAATTTACTACAAAAAATGTCCTATCAACTTCTTTCAGACGTTCACAATTAAGGAAGTAAATTTGGTTTAAAGTTGATCAAAAATAAAAATGTCTCTGAAGTTAACACGACAACTCTTTTTAAATGGCATTCTTGTTAATTTAAAACAGAAAACTTTTCTTTGAAGACCGTCTTTGGTAGGTTGTTGATTAGGACAGTCCCGTTGCACACACACACACACACCATCTTAAAAAATGAGAATCCAAAGAACATCAACTTAAAAAATAAAAAACCAAAACCTCCACGAAAGTCCAAAAAAAATTAAAATCACCTTAGTATTCAACAGAAAAGTCAAGACTCAATGACACGTTAACTGTAGGTACGATTAAGAACTACCCATGCAAACGAAAATATCGCGTCTTGTTATTGCAAAATGATAAAAGCAAAAACCATAGCTTATCTTATTGTTTTTTTATGAGAATAAGAAACAATTGTTTTTTTTGTAACATTCTACTTCAAACCCAGTGGCGGCTCGTGACAGTAAAGTTTGTGAGTTCTGCCGATAGGGTATAAAAAATGCTATTTTTTGATAGTCTCCAGATCACGTGTCTATTATAAAAAGTAAAAAATTACAATTTTTTTGGTTTGACAAAAATTACAATGCCTAGGAAAAAATAGCGTTTTTACAAAAGATTTAATTCACATTCACTACCTTAGCATAATATGTACTCACCAATGTTTTGCCTGCACGTATTTTCTAGACATCTGAGAAGTCGTACTCGTACACTTTTGGGCAGTACTCGAATAAGTTTGTACACTTAAATGTATTTAAATTTAACTTCACATTTAACTCACACTCACAAGTTTTATATTGCATCTGCATATCCAGTCGTTTCTGGCATAAATTTCTCTTGTAAAAATCCTTTTATACGATTTTCTCCGGCTTGAACCACACTTTTCTATTAAAATATCTTCTTTCAGTTTTAGTTTTTCTTCATAAGTAAAGAGAGATAATTTTTTTACATTAATTAAATTATCCACCACATTCATTGTGACACAATTATACAAAAACAAACAACAAACACGACCATAACCTCCCGCTCATGCGTTTGGCGTCTTCTAAATAAATAAATGCGCCCGCAAGCACGCAACGCTGAGCCCGCCCGCCCGGAATTGTACTGGAACTACATGTTTTGCAGCTCTATTTTTGCCTAGATTTCGCTATCTAAACCCAGGAACAAGTGCGGTGCGGGGCGAAGGAAGGGGATCCTAGCCGAGCACAGATCTCGTTAGCCGCCCAGCTACGTTGTATTGCAATTTAGCAGCGCACCAATGCCAATAACTTCATTTGACCGACTGTGAAATGCGGCCTTCGGCGACGGCGCGCGGCGTCATACTCAACACACGTACACGATTTGAAGGCCTACTATTCCAACACCGGACCGAAAATACACTGCTATTCCAATAATTTTAGAAATAAAATAATTATATTAGAAAAATAGCAGCGGCTGAAAAATAGTTAAATAATGTGAAAATTTTGGGGGTTCTGCAGCCCTTATGCACTAGCCGCCCCTGTTCAAACCTATTTGTATTTGACATATTTTTTGGCTACTTCTCCAAGGAATTTAATGGTATGAGTGACAAGTCACGTTACCAAGCGGTTTTTATTAAGTTTATTTTTTTCTGAAAAATGGCTTTTTTTCGGTTTCGAAACGTATTCTAATGAAGCGCACTTATGTAAATATAGCATTTTTTAGTACAAAAATTCTATAGGACTTTATTATTTTGCCAAATTTTGATAATTTGCTGCCTATAGTTTTAAAGTTATAGGACATTTTTTTACGAAAAACACGGTGAAAAAAAAATCGTTTTTTATTTGTTTTTACACAAAAGTGAGCCAACTTGAACAAACCAATGGTAGTTACGGAATCAGTAGGTAGCACTGAATAAAAATTCAATTTTATTTTTTTTGCAACAAGAACTTTTTCTTAATTTGTAGAGCGGTGTAATCTACCCAACTTAATTCCAAATGACGAACGCAATGGTAATCCACGGTCTCTAAATAAACCGGTTGTCTGGTAACTCCCAGCCAATAAGAACTCGGCAGCCTATGACGCGGCAATTTTCCTGCTCTACGATCAATAAAGAGAGACCTATACATAATATTATGAGAGAAATAAAGATAGACGCCGTAAAAATACCAAAATCTATTAAAAAATTCAATAATTTAAAAATTAATGATAAAAATCCCAATAGTTTTATAAATGTCAGATTCAGGACACGATTAGAAATAGTTTTCCTAAGTTAATTCGACTCTCTGTTTATATTAATTTAACTTTTTTCGCCGAACACTAATACCCTGTTTCCACCAATGCATGCCCACCCCGATTCAAAAAACGCATCATCGGTTTTTAATGCAGCGTCACCTGATGCGTTTTTTGAATCGGGGTGGGCATGGAAGTAATTAAAATGAGTTTTTTTTTTGAGAAATTTTATTAAAAAAATTAAAGAAAGGAAATTAAAATGACTATGGCAGTAAGGGAACATTCATAAAAAACATAAGGCAAAGATTCAGGATTTTTGATCCCCCCTTCTTTAACGCATTTTCAAGAAAAATTATAATAAAAATACATTGACTGTAACACAAGGCTAATATTCCTTCCTCCTGTTTGAGCATTATACAGGGTGTGCCAAGTTAAGTATCCACCATTGCTACTTTTTTATTATTAAAGATAGAATAAAATTTAAATTGGGAAACTAGTAGAATTTTTGATAATCTTTAAGATGCTTAAATCATAAAAAAATCGAACATCGAGTTTTCGAGTTTTTTCAAAAAACATAAAACCAATTTTAATTTAAGCACCCCTGCATTTTATAATTTTCCAAAATTCTACCATCTTGCCAATTTAAACTTTTTTATACTTTTAATAACAAATAAGTTAGCAATGGTGGACATTTACCTTGGAACACCCAGTATATAAATTAAGAATGGTCCTCATCAGTTTTTTTAAATATTATATTGCAAGTAACAAAAAACTATACCGATCTAATTATAGAATAGTTACAAAATAATTTTCTTTAACTTTTTTATTGTTTTTCGACTCTCATCACTCCCGGTATCATCAAGCTTTCGTTTCATTGTAGATTCGTTTTGCTTTTTGGTATTTATAAATTTGATTCTTATCATTACTCTTTGTTTTACAAATGAATTTACCAATTTATATGGAATAGAAACTTTTTTAAATATAAATTTAGTGGACCGCTTCACAATATTTGTTTTAAATTTAAAATTGCTAACATGCAATTTTATGAAACATTTATCCATTTTGTTAACATTTTCTTTCCATGATGGTGAAGGCTCAGTTAAGCCTCCAAAAGAAAGGCTTTGCACCCAAGATGGCATGAAATATGAATGCATGTTTGTTGGTTCATTTTCATACGTATAACAACCAAGTTCAGGGAAATCGTTGTGATGCTTTCGTGCTAAAAATCCTGCAATATAGACTAAACTCTGTTTCACACATATTTTTTGTAGATGTTGATACAGAAGATGAAGTAGTCTAGGCAATTGTTTACGTTTGATTTTTGACCTGAATTTAGTATAAAATAATAACAGGCGGCTAAAATTTATTTTAGTTAGTCTCTAATATATTTATAGCAAGCACAGAACAGGTATAAATACTACTTACAAGACCCAAAATGTACAAAATTTCCTGACATAAGACGAAATTACGTTATAAACACTAATAAACGGCGTTGGACTGCAGATTCCTAGGAAAACTGTGACGTAACTCTGACGTCACGGCCGTCATGACACCGAGTTACCAGACAACCGGTTTATTTAGAGACCGTGATGGTGATCATGTAATAGGAGAAATAAGCCTATAAAATTACGTAACCCATATTGGCTCCCTTTCCCCTACCTTAGTAACTTTATAGTCCATCTTATTGGCCTTGGCCGCATAATCATCCCTTGTTTTGGAAGAATTATTGGTTACAAACAAAATCCTTTTTCCCAAATCTTTAAGGGTATTCACCACTTCTACTGACCCAGAAATGGGTTTGTCTTCGAGCCACAACACTCCATCGCAGTCGAATAAAACGGTATCGAATGAGTCGAGGAATTTCTTGACCTAAAAATAGGGTAACTTATTATTTAAGAGATCTTTCAACCTAGTTTAGAATTGATCTCGGATTAGGGTATCAAAGTCCCGGGACCAAATATGTTTTCGGGACTTCGGGACCAAATGTCAGGTCCCGGGTCTCGAAACTAAAATAAAAGTAATTACTAATTTTACACAGAACAGAACACAGGTTTATTGATATTGGTAAAGGGTTAACATAAAAAGTCCAAAGTGAGATTTAAGTGCCACGAGTGCATTTAAGGACTCATCATTTAATCTTAAACGAAGCTTTTTACAAAAACCGCCGGCAACTCAGAAAGCTCTCTCCGATTGGACGGTGGTAGGTGGTATAGTCAGTAATTGCTCGTAGCATAGCTGCAAATATTGTCCTCGACAACCGCCATCCTCAAAAAGGACCATTTCTCGTTTTATTATTTTTGAAAATCGATCTGGTTTTGCACTTGATGACGGTTGTATGATTGCTCTTGTACTTGCTGAGGCAGTAGCAAATATTGCATTTTCAATAAATCCGTCTAACTTTTTTGCGATCCTTTCGCGTTCATGCAATAGACGGCGCTGCGTCATGCTTATTATGCACATGTGTCTGGTATAATTTAACGGTTTCGGGACCAAGTTGAGGTCCCGGGACCTTTACTGAGTCCCGGGACCACTTTTTTTAGGGAAACTCCCGGGACCAAGTCCTGGTACTGGATACCCTATCCCGGATGTTATTGCGCAGGCATACTTTAGCCTTTTTTTTTAGAGGATTTTAAGCCCAATCGTGGTTACTAGTCCTTTTTTTTCCTAATGCATTTATATAAGTGAGACGCAGCATACAGCATCATACCAGAAAATACTCCTCCTTTACCGCTCTGCCCCACTGCAGTCAAGATAGTTACTGAAGTTCTTGTATAGTGTGGTATCAAAGAAAATATATCAACAAGAAGCGACAAAACCTGAATGACAGTAATGCAGCACTATTACACTCAAAGCAAAAATTAAGCAATTTTTGTTTTACACGGAAAAAAAACAAATTCAAAACTTATATATTGTCAGGAATCTCTGTAATTTACTTTGTTTAAATGGTAACCTTATTTGTGTCTTTGTATAATGGAACAACGTCCGGTATACCGGGATGCATGTTTCACTTTGGCCTATAAATATATTTGATATCCCTTTCAACGAGAATTTCAAAGAGAATAAGGTTTGAACCGGTATTCATAATGTGCGTCTTCAGCTCGCCACCGGCACGAGCCGCGGATGACTCCAAAATATTTTATCCGTCTAGTGAAAATTTTCTTTTCATAAAAGAATTGCATGTAGGTGTGTAATACACCAGAATGTGCCTCTTATTTTTGAAGTTCTCTGGAAAAAAAATGGCGATTGCCCCCGCCTGAGACCACCTGATTTATTTCTATATTAGTTAGAATTTGTTTTATAAACACAATTTTTTTGCATCTTTTAGCTGTAATTAATTGCATCTTTTAGCTGTAATTAATTTTTTTTAAAACCGATTGGAAAACAAGTACTTTGCGTATATTTTTTTCTTTTTGGAAAGTTTTCCGTTTTCAAAAGGCACGGAAAATGAACAAAGAGACCGGAAAATCTATTTTTACGGTCCCTTTTTTAAAAATGATCTAAAATATAAAGTGAAATTTAAAATTAAGCATGAATTAATTGAAATATAGTCAATTATAAATGCAACCTATGGGTTTTTTGATATTTATAAACAAAATAGCTTTTGAGTAAGTACTTAAATATCTAGACGTAGATTAGCATGTTGGTAGTGTTTCATCTCGTTTTAAAAAAGTTATTATTTACATGTTGGTTGTGTTTGTGCTGTTTTATACTGGTTTAAAAAAATACGTACGATACACTATCTTTACAGGTCTAGTAACGTAAATAGCTATTAATTGTATTTTTTCCCAATTATGGTTGGGTTTGTTCCTGTTTCTAAAACAATAAAAACATATAACGGAGATTCAAAACGTTTTATAAAATCTCTACTTTAACAAAATTTATTTTATTGTTAATCCCTTTTTTTCCTTTTTCTCATAATTTTTAAATTTAAAATGGCCGGAAAGAATCTTTAAACAATATAATATTACTTAGATTTTTATAAATATTACAATAATTATTGTTTATTTTTTAGTTATTATTAATTCCGTAACCGATTTTTCTCGATAAAAATAAATAACCGTTTTTGCAAACAATCAAATAAAAAGTTAAAAAGGGTCTATTTTCTATGACCACAGTTATATGATTATATAGGTGTAATGTCCCTTTTAATTTCATTTTTTTCTTCGTGTAATAAAAATGCACCACAAACCAGTTACACAAAATTTTTCTCAGTGTAATATAACTGCATTAGTGTCATTTGGTCCAAGCGTGACGTCACATATTTGTTTCCCATATGAACAATGCTTTGAGTGACAGTATTTCGCTTCTTGTTGATATATCTTCTTTGGTGGTATGTTGTTTCTCACGTATACAAATGCATTAAGAAAAGGAGGAGACTAGTAACCACGTAAGGCCTTAAATGTATGCAAAAAAACAGCTAGTTTTTTGTGTTTCGAGATATGCTAGTAAGAGAGAATATTAAATACTTATTAGATACCGTAATCTTGGGACATTGCGGTTACAAGTACACAAGGCGCCACATAAAATGCATACGCCGCGCCGATTTAACGTGGTAAAATTTAGGCTTTAGGTACATTTCAGTACCCTTATTAATCAAAGATTATATTATTCTTCAAAAAAATTACTAATATATATTATATTCTATAATCTTTGAACATGACATTGTCGGAATAATATATATTATAATCTTTGATTGTCGGTTCTTGTTGTTTGTCTTCCAAAATGTCTCCACAAATTTTAATAAAGCTCAAATTTTGGCCAATGCCGGTTGGTCGGTGCGTCGAGTAGCCGCTTACAATGGACGAAACTCGTCGACGATTGTGCAAATCAAAAGAAAATATATACAAGAGGGAAATCTTCGGCGAAGGCAAGGTACTGGATTGACTAAAATCAGCACGCTCCAAGAAGATCAGCAACTAATATAATTTTTAGAAGAACATCCTTTTTCCAACATCTGTGAATCAAGAATTGCCTCTAATTTCCTGGTTCACTCACAACGAAGTGGAAGACAAATAAGGCGTTCCAGATTAAGAGGTTCTGTGGCAGCAAAAAAATCTTATATGCAGAAAAAAAACAAGCCCGCCTAAGTTTTGCTTCTCTGGAAAATTAAGATTTTTGGCAACATGTGGTGGTGACAGATGAATAGATATTTCAATCACTCACTGATCGGAAACAAATTTTAATCAGCCACGAAGAACGCGCTATCAAGAAAAATATATTTCTATGAGTGTTTGGGGGTGAATTTCGCTAAGAGGACATGGGGGACATTTTTAGAATCCTTGGTAGGTTTAATGTTCAGGCTTATGTTACCATCATGAGAGACGTCATGCTTCCTCAAAGTCAGGATTCTTTGCCCAGATGGTTTTGTATACCAGCAAGACAGCTGCCCTGTCCACACAGCCCAAATATCACGACAGTGGTTTCAAGAAAACAATGCGGTGGTTTTACCAGGGCTATCAAAACGGACGGGCCACGATCCTCCACTTTGTTGACGTCACATTCGGGGCTGATTTTTGTCTTGATGGTCACGTTACGACACAGCCGATTGTCTTTAAAATATTGAAGTTGGAATGACGGTTCATGAATATTTGATTTTTTTTTACGCCTGTTTTGAGATTCTTTTTACTATATTCTTTCAGAACAATTTTTTTTTAATCTATAGTAATCCTTAATTTTTCAGAGCCGCTTCATTAGCTCACACAAAAATTAAGTTTAAGGCAGAAGAGAATGTGACAAACACAGATGACAAAGTCAAATACATGTCAAATATAACAGTTGGCATGTGGTACATGGCGGGTAATTTGAATTCAAAATAAGGAATGCTAAATCTTGACGATTTTAACCTTTTAATCATGTTGCTTCCTTACAAAACTTTGGTGGAATATCGAGATGGTGTCTGAGAATATTTCACTGAAATTTCGCGGAAATCTGTGGTGCCATTTTGAAAATATCATAAAAAAACGTCTGAACTCCCATAAGACTCGATGTAAAATTCAGCCCCCGGAGAACAGCTGATTTTTGCAGAGTCCTGGCCTCTATTTTTGTGTTGGCCTTGGTTTTACCATGACCAGCCAAAACTCCCGATGACAATCCAATCGAAAACGTGTGGGGACTTATTTCAAGAAAATTAACAAACTCCTAGAAACTCGAACCACATTATGGCACTTATTATACAAGCATATTAGCAAATTCAATGCTTAGAAGACTAGCAAGTATTATCCAGGCCGATGGTACAATGCCACGTTATTAAATATAGTTTTTTTTTCTAAATTTTTTTAATTTGCTAATAATGTGACTGGAGCGTATGGATTTTGGTCAAATCAGTGCCTTGTTTTCGCCGAACATTTCCCTTTTCTTCATATTTTGTTTTGATTCGCCCAATCGGCTACTTGTTTTATCCATAGTGAGCGGCTACACGGCGCACCAACCAACCGACGTCTGATTTGACCAATTTTTTTATTTTGTTGTAATAAAAAGATGTAAATTATTATTTTTTTTGTATTTTCCCAATTTTTTTATTAGTACTTAACATTAATTAGTAGCCTTATAGAACCGTTAGACACTCAGACAGATAACTATAGGAGAAGTCAAGAGGAGAAGTCTCCTTATTAGTTTATTTGTCAAAAAAAAATAACCTTTTTTGCAAAAATAAGCTCTGCAAACAGCAACTGCAAATTTTCAAAAACCCTTATCTGCTGTATGCATTTTATGTGGTGTTTTCTGTACTTCCTTTTATAGTAATCTGTTTCTGTGGTTAGTAATCTGTGCACTCTGCCTAGACAATAAATATTTACTAAATAAAACAAAATAACTCTTACCTCCTGTTTTGATTTTTTAACCAAGTCAACACATTTAGAGGTAATACAACGAATGGATTGAGCATCACAATTAACCATTTTAAAGCTTCGCCTTATTCTAGTTCCTAGGTTTTTTGCACAAATACTATTTGTGAGGTTAACAAACATCATGTAACAATCTACATGTCGTCAAACATCTGTGCAAGGTGATTTAATTTTAACAACACCCGTTCTCGCAAAAGTTGAATCCTGCGTTTGTAGAGAAATAGGGTCACTAAATTATTAATTAATGCATGCGTAGGTCCCGCTAGAGTCCCTGTATGTTGACATATTTGGATTATCCAAATATGTCAACATACAGGGACTTTAGGTCCCGCAATTCCTAGTTGCTAAGATAAGAGACCCTGTATGTATGACATATTTAAAATAAATATTTTCTATATATAGGGTCTCTAGCTTAGATGAGAGAATACAAACGCATTATATTAGAAAAGTTCCTGGAAATTTAAAAGGTTGAAAGTAAAAACTAAAATTAAAACTTTATTCATATTTTATTTGATTTCCTGACCATCTCACATAGTGTTTCATATCTTGGTAGAAAAGATTCATATCATAACAAAAACATTTCATGTAAAAAACAGCCAAGTACGCAAAAATGGTATTCCGTAAAAAGACTAGAGGTAAAAGTAAAGCCAAGTTCTCCAATAAAATGTTTTTGTTATGATTTCACTTCTTTTTTAAAGGAATTGGATAATATTTAATTTTTAAAGTAGTAAAATATGCGAAATATTGTTCAAAACTTTTGCAATGCCTTATTTAAAATTTTGAGGTTTTTTCCCCATGGTTTTATCATAGTTCCTATCAGTCTTCCAAAGCTCAGCTCTCTAGCGTTTCTGGAAGTGGGCAATGTTTTTCTTGCATAACTTTACATTTATAGTGGAGGAGAGTAAATTAAAATTTTGGAGTTTTTTATCATCTATCTATCTATCAGCCTTCCAAAGCTCAGTTTTCTAGCGTTTCTGGAAGTGGGCAATGTTACTTTTATATAAATTTACATTTATAGGAGAGGGAAGTAAATTAAAATGTTGGTGTTTCGAATTTTTTTCCTATAGTCTTATCATATTGCCTTTCAGTCTTAAAAAGCTCAGCTCTCTAGCGTTTCTGGGCGTGGGCTGTGTTAATTTTACATAACTTTACATTTATAGGGGAGGGAAGTAAATTAGAATTCTGGAAGTATGCAATGTTACTTTTACATTACTTTACATTTAGAGGGGAGAGAAGTAAATTATAATTCTGGGGATTTTTTAATTTTTTTAAATAGTTTTATCATAGTTCCTATCAGTCTACCAAAGTTCATCTCTTTATCGTTTCTGGAAGTGGGCAATGTTACTTTTACATAACTTTACATGTATAGGGGAGGGGAGGAAATTAGAATTTTGGGGTTTTTTTATTTTTTCGAGGGGTTTGGTTAGAATTTCTATCAGTCTAAGTGCCAAATTTCAGCTTTGTAGCATGTCTGGAAGTATAGTCGAATTTTGATGATCTATACATGGGTGACATCCCAACTAACAAATATAGTAGCGGCTACATGCTCCAAAGGCTTTCCTACTTTCTTATGGTAGAAATGTGGTGATCTCCACCAAAATTCGTTACTTTTTAGTTCTGACTACTGTTTAGTATCACGAAAAAGTAGAAGTCTCGTAAAAATGACCCTTTAAACTACCTGATAGGATTGTTTCTTGATAGTCTAATCTGATAGTCTGCTCTACCACAATAGCACGTTGCCAAAGTTTTACTTTCTTTTTAGTCGTTAATTCGTAGTCACCCCGACATTTATATGTTACTTAATTACCACTACAAAGTTGGGCTTAATTGAAGTCGCAAACGGGTGTATCCGATAACTACCTTATAACTTTATATTTTACTACATAGGTTTGGGTCATCATAGTAACATCTGATGTAATAATGTAGAGAAAATGACTTTTGAGGACAACCTAAAAGTCACAAAAACTTTGATTTTGTTTTTATGTCAATCCTTCAAAGTAGAGACTACTTCCTATTTCTACTTTAAAAACGTAAACATCTTAAAGTCGCCTGTTGGTCGCGACTAATGTTAACCTTACTTTTTGTGGCTCCTTAAATTATTGCGAATTTGTTATAATTTATAATCAATTAAAGCAAGTATCGTTTATAATAAATTCTTAGCAAAGTACGACTTGTAAGCAGAATTTTAAGTTGTGACTTAAGTGCAACTAATAAAAGTGGTATAAATAGATCGAAAATGCTCCCTGATTGTCATTGCTACGTTTTCATGCGAATTGAGTTCGATTTAATCTTATTGGAATAAAGCCATAATAACACTATTATTAGAACCGAACCAATACGTGTACTAGAGACCCAGAGAGAGAGAGATGTCCCAAAAATTTGGTTCTGTTGTCGCGAAAAACAAATATCTAAATTTGGCAACCCTAGTTAAGTTAGATGCTAGATCAATTTTTAGTTTTTATTGGTAGGCTTTAAGGTAGGGTTGCCAGATCTGTTTTAGGTCAAAACGGGACTAAAGTTAAAAAAAAAAGCAAAAATATGGGACAAAGCAGAAAAAAAACATAAAAATACATATGGAAAGTTTGTGAACTACTCATTAATAATGATGTCCGTAATATGCACTTGTACGCAAGCATATGTTAAAAAATAGTTTTATCATTTTTGTGTTGCAGTTGACTTCTTAAAATAAAACAATTCATGTGAGATAAATTGGTAAAAGTTTAAAATTTTGTGCCAAGTTCGAAAAATGGGACAAAGGACGTCCCGTTAATACCTTGTCCTCCTTGCTTTTTTATTGTAACAATGACAAAAATATAACGTTTTAACCTAAGTACATTGTACAACAGCATTCCCCAAATTATGCTGAATTGATGTACGGTACTTCAATTAAAATTTGTTTACTGCTTTAATGTAATATTTAATACCAACAATCAATTCAGCGTTGACAAATTGTTCGAAGTTGCGATGCGATAGAAAGACCTAGTACCACACCTTCTGACACTTTCAATAAAAAACATTTTAATATTTTATGTATCTGTTCTCCAAATGATGACTTTCTAGTCGGACAACTTTCTTAATGAGTAAAATTAACGTTTACTTAAAATTTATTGTAAACCATGTAGGAACTCATAAACCTTACTGATTCTAATTAGAGTTTGAAATAAAGATTGGAAAATTTAATTGATTTTAATATGTTTTGTGCCCATTTGAACTATCCTTATTGAGTTATGGACGCGTTCCCCAAGTAATTTTTCGAGTATAAAGAGAACAAAATTAAATTAGGGACGTTTTTATTAAAAATATTTCTGAAATGTGGAGATGAGTTTGAAGTATAACAATCTGACAATAATTTGAAAACTGTAATTTACTACAGCTTTAACTAAAAAAATCTTCTCCAATTGAAATTCTCCACCTCCATGATTTTTACATATGTTTTGGTATATTATAAAAACTTTTTAAAATTTACTTTTATTTATTTATTTATTGGATACTTTACAAACATCACTAATTATATAGAGAAAAATTTAATGAAAAAAAGTAAATATTTATAACTTAACCTACTGCCTACCTACAAAAGAAAAAAAGATGAAATATTACATAATGCGTAATGAATCGTTATTGCCAAATTAATTAAATAATAAAACAAACTGAGTTGAAACCTGGTTAAAACGCCATGGAAACGCAGCAACCGACGGCACGACGACAGTACAGATTTAGGTGTGTGTGTAAGAGAGAGCGCGAGACACAGAGTAAATTTACTGAGAAGAAAAGAGACAGTGCCATGCAAAAGGGAATTTCTATTTTACTGACCATCATTTTAACGACCAACGTATTTTCGATAAAAAACCGCCTAGTTTGTGGTAAAAACAAATATTAACTTTTAAGTTAACAGGTGTTAGTGAAGTACCACTTCTAAACAGCTCTACTGACCTATCACTTAACTACAACTCAGTTTTATCCCAAAAACCACCTTCACTTAGTTTCTACCACCCTCGCTTAGGCTTAGCTTCTACCATCAAAAAATCAACTACTACCACCTACCGTAGTAGAACCTAAGGGAAGGTGGAAGTACTTGATTTTTTTGTGGTGAAAGCTAGGACAAGTTGGTGTTAGAAGCTAAGCAAAGGTGGTAGTAGTTGGTTTTTTAGGGGTAGAATCTAAGCGAAGGTGGTAGTAGTTGGTTTTTTTGTAATAGAAGCTACGCGAAGGTGGTAGCAGTTGGTGTAGAAATCTAATAATTAAAGGTATTTTTGCTATAAACCTGAGCTGTAACTAAATAATAGATAAATAGGTAACTGTATGGCAGTGGTAGGAGCTTTTATTTATTAGTTATGATTTGTTTCGACCCTATACAATTTAGTCTGACGTGAAATAGTATCAAAAATCGTTGGTCAGTAATATCCAAGTCAGTAAAATTCGGGTCAGTATAATAGGCAGACCTCAAAAAATGTTTTGATTTATAAACAAATAAAAAATGGCTTTGGTCTTCTGTTTTTTACTAATCTTATTCAACCTAATCTGTGCTTCTGTTAAAATGGCTTTTTGATGAATGATGCCACAAAACAACGAAGCCTTCAAGTTTATTACAGTGCAAATAATCTGCAATCAAGTACAATCTACATAGAGAAATGATGAAGGCATGTAAACCAAAGGAAAATAGGTAAGGGAGAGAGCTATGAACCATGGGGAATACGCCCTTTTTATTGGCTTTCATTATTCAGAATAATGATATCTGTAGGCAAATATTTTAAATACTATATCTTGAAACATATCGCAGAAGCCCCATGTATAAAAATTTCCTTTTTTTGTTACAGGATCCACATTTTCAAAGACGAGGAAACCTCTACAAATGTGAATACAGCAGATTTTGGGAAGATATGTATACAGGATAATCCGAGAACTTATACAGAAACCTCTGGCCTAGTTTGAACTAAAGAACAAAAAAGTGTTTGAATTTAATTTGACAAAATGTTATTATTAGTACTACCTACCTACTCTGAAATTAAAATAAAGATCATAAGTTTTTTCCTTACACATTGAGCTGTGTCAGGCATCCATTATAAATGTAACCCCCCACGATCCCCATGAGATCCACTATCCCCACAAGATAGTGAGGGGGTTACATTTATAATGAATACCCCTGTACATGTGGCAATGTGTTAATCCTAAATCATTTTTTGTTGTAATCAGTAGAGACCCACAAGTGGTCGTGGTGCATCGAGGTCCACTAGGGCCTGCCAGCACTTTAGAATACAATACCCCTGTACATCCAAAAAATTGATCTTTTGTTTTATTTAATGGTCATGTCAGTGGAGGTCCCAGAGGGGGGTGGCATGTTCCTCCCTTTTTCCTGAGAATTACATAAAAAATACAAGAAACATTTGGTATTACACACCTGAGCAAAAAATAAGGTTTTATAACCAGATAGATAGGTTCAAAAACAACCCCCCCTCCATGTTTAAAACTCAGTTTCCACCTATGTGTGCCCACATTGCTTAAAAAATCTCATTAAGTGACCTTGCATTTAAACAAGTCAATCTATTTCCCGTTGTGTGATACATTTTTTGAATCAGGGTGGGCACACATACATGGAAACTGGGTATCACTGCCCCCTCTAGATAATTTTTTAAATAAAAAACTACATAAACAACTTTTATTTATTTCATTTAAAATAATAACTTATTACAATAATTGATTAAAACATTAAAAGCCATACTATATTGAGAATGACAAAGGCTGACCTGAAATCAACCAGGAAAGAAGTCAACTTAAAATTTGTCTGGGTCATCTCAGCAAATCCTTGGTTCAGTAGGGCAATGAATGATTGTTTTCTTTGTTGATATCATAAAGGCATTGCATAATACACATGTTGTCGGGTGATCTATTTATAAGAATACATGGTGGTTAAGCATTCATTGCAGTCCCTATCATGTACCCCAATGGTGATAAGGAGACCTCATTGGCCTTTAGCAGCTAGTCATAACTCATAGAGTTAGTTCAATTGCAATACTTCTTTAGCATTTCTGGTTACTACAAGCAGTGATCTAAAATTTAAAAAAAACAGTGTGATAAATAACTCAGATTTTATAGTTAAAATTATTTGTTTTGATTCCAATTAATAACTTTTCAACTAGGTTAGACGAGGCCATAAGTCCTTGAATACATCCTTGATCAGAACTTAAACTAGGCCTTATTGTAAAAGCGTAAAAATTAGCTATGTGTTTTCTTATATTTTTGTTAATAAATACTAATCTATCACTATCATTTTTAAAGTTTTTTTTACCTGAGTTTGTTGATAATATTGTAAAACAAAATAATTTGTTTAAAACTCTTGTTGTTGATCCTCCTTAAATGTCAATGACAAGTGACGTCTGTTGCTGACGGTCCGATCGGCCATATAACTTGAACGTCGTGATTTGCTTACCCGCGCGGTTGCTGACCCTCTCTAGGAATTTTTTAGTTGCGGAGAAAAGTCGGTAACACGTTCCCGTAACGGATGAGGTAGAAATTTCAATGTGCTATTTAGAACTATAAGGGAATGGAGACACAAAAGTAGTAAGTGGTACGTAGCCGTAACTTAGGCTCACTTTCAAGTAGCTCTCCCCTCTATGAAGGAATAATTTTTGTACGCCATGTTTTTTTTTGAAGGACAGAAAAATTGTTTTTCTTATTTTAGTTTTGAAGCCCATTTTACAGAGATATAGTTTTTCGTACACAAATTAATAAAAGCTTTACCAAATATCCATATTAAAAACCATTTGGTCGGATTATCTGCCAATTATAAAAACATAACTTCAAAAACCACAACGAAAATATTGCATCATCTACCAGAAAACGGCTAAATTTTGCAGGCGCGCCTATTTTTTGCAATAAACATAATGCATGTTGCACATAAAAATTTGCATGGCAGTTGAATTTTGACCTCTGCTCGTTAAATCTCGTAATTTTGGATAACATAGTACATATTACAGACATAACCAAACTAAAAAACTTAGCGTGTTTGTTTACTGTTGTGTTCCATATTGTATTATAATAATTCTACCAAAAAGAAACGATTATATTATTTGCAACTACATCGCTACTTTTATGCCATTACGGAAAAAAACAGCCTCTACGACGTAGTAGATACCTGGCTGCGACGTAGTAGTGGAGTTGTTACTACATTGACTTTAAACACTTGGTCTAGTAGTCATAACCAGAAATTGGTTCCCCACTTAGGGAATTAACACGTCGCTGTATGGTATACTGAGACGTAGCGGGAATACGTTGCGGTTACCTTTAAGAAATTCTTTCTAGTTGGGGTTTCGTCGTGACAACTTTAAATGTTTGTTGGGGAGTGAGTAAGTGAGTGGCAATTTCGACATTTTTCGAAATTTGGTATCGACGTTACTACTTTATGGAAGTCCATGAAACTTAGAGGGGTTGTTAACTCTATGAAGATCTACGACTGTACAAAGTATGAGATTTGTAGCTCATTTCGAAGTAGAGTTTTAAATAGGTCAAATATGGGCTGAAATGTTTCAAGAAAAGATGGTACAGCAGTTGCGCGAACTTGGCGAGGCACTGCTGTGCCCTAAGATATTTATTGATATACAGGATGCTATTGAATAAATGCTAATATTTAATGAGGTAATTATATTGGGTTCATTTTGAAAAAAAAAAAACTTTGTATGGATATAATGTCCTAAACCTCTTAACTTTTAAAAACAGCTGTTATCTTAGAGCAATTATTATTTATTTATTATAATAAATTATTACTCTAAGGGTGTTATAGATTTTCAAAAAATCAAATTTTTTATTTGTATCTCTGACACTGAGCTACCCACTACCCAACAAACATTTAAAGTTGTGTAACGTGTCATTTTTACGTTTAAGGCAACGTTACATATTTGTTTATTTAGGTAAATAATCAAGGATCTTTGACTCGTCTTTCTGTACACAAAGTAAGGGTATTTTATAGAGCTAGGTTTGGAGGTTATATAGTGTCTAGGAAGTTACCTTAAAAGGAGGCATTCCATCGAATTACTGTGGACACTACGCACATCGCATTATCTGGACATCGTAATTGGAATTTAAGATCACAGGCTTCGGGAAAATCACATAAAAATTTTGATTGTTTTGTTTTTATCTGTGGAATTTTGTGATTCTCTTGTCGTCATGAAATTAAACAGCTGGGAAATGGCGGCGTTGCCGCATCACAAATGGATTCAGTAACAGGAAGGAAACATTTAGATGAACATTTCATTCCCTTACGTTTATTTTCGAGGATATTGGGACAATCCGAACCTCATATCCTTCACGGATTAACTAGTTTTGATAGCACGAAAACATATTTAGGTCCACGGTTTGACCAGTAACAACCGAGGCTCCGCCCACTTTGATATCTTTATTAATTTGATAGGGAGAGGATGGAATAAATACGAGTTGTGCACTTTTGTAAATGGGAGATAAACGAGGGTTAAAAACCAAGACTAAAAGAATAAACGAAATCGTGTGAGTTAACATCTGAACACTCTTGTGCCGAGCTTCTTAGCAGTAGTTCAGTGTGTATTTTTAGGTCCAAGTTCAGAAACAACTTTATTAATGTAGAAATGTTTTACAAGAATGGCGTCAAACCATATGAATCTTAGAGAAAACATATATAAAGAGCAAAGGAAACTTGTGACTAAAACTGTAGCTAAAATACAACTAAATTCTACACTTAGTATAGCTTTACTCATATGGGAATTGGTTGAGTGTTCGAATATTCCTGGGTTTGCTGCATGCTCTGATCTCCAGTGATTGAATTTACAATTGATGGTTTCAATGCTGAGCTTCTTATAGTCCGTCTGGTTATTTTCCTCTTACTTGATATGTTGGCGGGGGTCCGGTAGGCAAATGTTCGGTCTATGTATGGAGGGTATCTCGACGTCCTTGTTATAAAAATTCCAACCGTGGAAATAGATCCGACAACACCTCAATGTGCGTTTACCTAATTGCAATGTCCCCTTGGTCGGTGCTGCCCCCTATATACCTATTTAGAACTATTGCTGAATGTCCTCATTGGTTAGTTTGAAAACTGCGGGGTTTTCTGGTTGGTTGGTATTGCGTTTTACTGTCCCCACTCCCCACCAAATTTACAAAACGGTTTCCGGCCACTTCATTATTCTGGTATTCTCGACGAAGTGCTTTGTCTCTCTTTGCTAACAAATTTTGGCTGGGTCGACAACAGTTTCTGGGATCGCCTTTGTTTTTGGTTTTGGCACTGCAGCGAATTGTAGGAGATATCCCAGAAACTGTACAAGTGAGTCCGTCGTGTCTAGGGTAGTCTAGAGTGACGCTCGCACCCTGTTTGAGGGGAATTTAAGTCGTCCTACGCCATTTGTACGGAAAGAGCAGCGGTAAGTTCGATTTTATTTTTTTTCATTTTTTTTTATTTGAGTACTCTTCAAGATAATATTTGCCTCCCAAATTGTAGTTATTTTTCGTGTGAAATGTACTTTTTTGACAACAGACGTGGGGAATTTTTGGCGTTTTTATATTTTTCTTTTAACCACGTGTTGGATAAAAACTATATATTGTTTTTCTCCTTTGTCAACAGCCCTGTCCATTCCATCGGCAGCGGTGCTGGACGCTGGTGGGAAGCCGGACGAGCCAGTTCTAACCCTGGGAAAGGTACGTAGGGTTATTTTAGTTCATCTGTTTAAATCTGCTGTATTTTATTGAGTCGACATGGGGTTCTCCAGGAAACTGAAACATTTCATTTTCCACAGGGTTTTTATGCTCGGGCAAGAAGCCAGCAACCTTTTGACCACCACGTGCTGCCCTAGCACCATGTGCTGAGCGGGCACGAGGGGAGACGCGGGCAAACCAGGAGCATCAGTCGCAGGAGGAGAACAACACCACTTCCAGGTTTAATAAAACACCAAACTCACAATTAAATAATTGCAGGACCAAGGTAGGAGCAAGCCTTTAGACATAACCATTTCATATAATTTTTTTCAATATAATTTGGACAATCTTTTCATATAATTTTCAGTATAATTTAGACATTATCTTTCCAGATAACTTTTCAATATAATTTTAACATTACTTGTAAACGCAAGGTAACGGTATGACGTCATAACCACAATTTTGCGGCGTATTTACTATATTGACTTGTCTTCCTTCATTTAATTTATTTAAGACAATTTCTCCTGTGAAATTTGGAGTGCCTTGCTATTTTGGCCCGAACTTGTTTAATTTTTTTTTGCATATTTCATGTTTCTAATCTTAACTTCAGCCCTTAAAATACACAAGATGAACTAAATTTTTGTATTATTTGTGCAACCCAGTGACCAACTTTGCGGAGACAAAAGAGAGATGAGATTATATGTTTTAGCGGTTTCCTTACATTGTTCTACTTCATGGGGTGGATCTCGGACTGGGTTGCTGTCTGTCTCATTCTACCCAATGTAGAATGATGACAGCAGATATTTGGTCCAGATCTCCCCTATGATGGAACGATTGTGAAAGTGTATTTTTTTTAACAATCATTTATGTAACCGAGTCTCACACTACTGACTCAGATGTAAGTACACTATGACCTGTTAAAGGAGTCCATCTACCTGTAAAGTGCTTCTAGTTTTATCATTTTGATTCAGTTAAAAAATCTTTTAGAATTTTATCTCGTTTATTAGTCAATTTTTTTTGGTTTTTTTTAATTACACAAATACTCTGGAAGCCTCGGAAGTAGGTAGAATTTCATTGTTTAGCTGCAACGTTTGGGTTGAACTGTATTTTATTTAAGATCTTCTTTGTAAAACATTGGTATTAAATAATGTGGCGCACTTAAAATTTTCTTATTTCTGAACCCCCCCTTCTCCACTGTATAAAAGTTACCGGGCATATCAATGTTTTACCTAGCTGGAAAATACAGTTCTGCTTCCAGATATTCGTTTAATTATTCAGTGGTTTTTTTTTAATGCCACAAATTGGCGCCCAAATTTTTTTTTAGCTTTTTTTAAGGCCACAAATTGGCGCCCAACGTGGTTTTTGGCTAGTTTTTTTAACATCTGATGTAATTTTTTATTGTTCTTTTTTGATTTGAAAAAAAAAAAAGAAAATTTTTTTTTTGAATTTTCTGAAAATTTTCTAAAACATAAAATTTTTGTGGTACAGCCAAAGCCAGGTTAAAGGCTTTCAGTGGCTGTTGGTGTTTTTTGATACCCAATCAATTTTTTAATGAAAAACAAGATCATTGGTTTTGGAAATAACACTTTTTAAATATTTTTGGTAATTTAGGCGTTGATTTGGAACTCGGTTTGTTGTTTTAGTAATTCTCATAGTTTTTTGTTAGCTTATCTTCACAAGTTTTTTCTTGGAAAAGAAAATATTCATTTTTATTTATTAAGGAAGAATAAGTGGATAAAGAGCATGGGAGTTTTTATTCAGCAGCGTCCAAATCATGTTCTTAATTCTTTAAAGTTTTTGTAGGAAAACATGTTTGAATTTTTTAAATTTTTTTAAGAAAAATAAATACAACAATGTAAATTTACTTCAATTTTTATTTGTTGATTTATAGGTGGATGGACCTCCAGACATAGTCTTTTTAGGTTTAAATATATGCCAGATGTAGTGTGTTTTTTACAGGGTTTCACACAAATTTTTCTTGGCTAGGTTGTTTTAAAGTAAATATAGCTTAACAGCTGGTAGCTTTGTTTAGTTGAAAGTATTAATTAGTAATGAAAGAAAAGGAAAATGAGTTTATTTTGCTTTGTCATTTTCTTTTCTTGTTTTTTTTTGGTGGTAACTGTTGGATGACAATTAAGACCTTACGTCACTCAGTTACATCGGGTCAGAGGAGGGTACTACTACTAGTGTCGGCTCGGGAGGTTAGGAAACACAAGGCTAAAATCCTAGAGCAACACCTTGGCTGAAGATCAACGCCAAAAGTCCAGTTGACATTTTTTTTTGGGGTATTTTGTTTGAAAGACAGTTTTTTTTAGGTCTTTGGTTGCCAGTTTAGTTGTCTAGTTGTGTTTTTGTGACTGGTCAAATTTTTTGGTAGAAAATACAGCGTTGGGCTTTGGAGTGCATTTTTTTAAAAAATGACCTACGGGTATTTCTATCAATTAAAGGTTTCTGGTTCACAATTATTTTTTTCTGTATTTTTTTCTGCGTTCAGGTCATAGCTTGGTCATGGCCATTGGAGAGCAAACATTTATGTTTGAGCCTTGAGAAGTTTTGCCTGCTCCAGATTGAATACAGAGAAAATGAATTTGAAGCCCAACTAGATATAATACCACAAAAGAAATGTTTAGCTGAGACAGATATAGATATAAGTTTTGATTTTTTTTTAGTTCATTTGTAAAGTTCAGTAATTTTTTTAAGTAATATCATTGTGAGGCCGTGAAATTGGTCAGTGAATTTAAGAGAGACTTTCAACTAAATATAAATGCTAGGCGGGGGTAATTGGTAAAAATATTTCCAAATTTTACTTTTTTTTTTAAATAATTTAATTTTTCGTAAAAAATTATTTCCTTTCTGTTAACATAACTTCTCGAATTCTTGTTTTGGTCAAAACGGTTTGTATAGTGGTCGTAGTTTTAAAGGATGACCAGACAGGTTATATTTTTTTTAGGGGACCAAACGGGAACTTCTTGAGTTACAAAAAGGTGAACTTTTTTTGTCTTAGTTGATCAGGCAGGAATAAATAAATCTTTTACTTCCAAATCATAATTTTAAATAACAAGATTTCTTGGTTAAGTGTTTGGGTCTTATAGTAAAAAACGTTTTGTTTTTGGAGGGTACTGGTATGATATGAAATTATTTTAATTTCATGCCAATTGTTGTTTGACGGCAGATATGCTAGTCTTCAGTTTTTTTGTTAGTTTGCAGTTCAGGACAGTGGCGTGTACTTAAAGGGGCCTTACATCTGCGCCCATTCTAAAGCAACTTCCAACATACTTGCTTAGCTTTTCACTTAATCTTCGTTTTGTTGCTTCTGAAATTAAAGCGTTATGTTGGATAACGATGGAGGGTGTTAGACTGAGATAGTACCTAGGTATTTAGGGATGAAAACTTGGAAGTTGTGGACAATTGGGAAATAATTTTTTTTTATTTCATTTTTTTTTAATTTTAAAATAATTTCATACTGGTGACCTCAAATAATGAAGCAAATTTTTAAATTAAAATACACTGTTGTGGAATAAATGGGAAAGTGTTCAGGTTAAACAATAAATTTAAGATGATTGATTAAAAAAAAAAAAGATTTCAACCTAAGAATAAATTTAAAAACAATAGGTTTTCTTTGATGCGACTAAACAATGAAGAGGGCATTTTTGTTATGCATAATATGATAAGTAGTACCTTTTGTATTGCAATAATTAGGGGTTTTCCTCCCGCGAGCTGGGTGGAAATGGAAGAAATGTTTGGTTCGGAGTGTAGAAATCGAGGAACGAGGACTTCCTGCTAATCTTTTTAGGATTTCGCAACTTCGGTTTTCGCTAAATTAAAATACATCCAAATTTGGCCTACAGGCTGAATCTCACATCTTCCAGGACCTTGCAGATTTGCGGAGAAAGACAATTTTTGTAATCTGTTTGGTTATGATAGGAATTAAAATAGTAACATGCACATGAGGGAACTAGATATATTTAGGTTAAAAAGTATTAAGAACACTGATCTGAACAATTTTCCATAATAGTGTCCTATTTTTACAGGGTGCTTCAAAATATCTTCACCCTTTCCTTGAAATAAGATATTGTTTCGCCTGTGGGTGTTTGACCGTTTGAAAAATATATAGGGTCCAGATGGGATTGGAATGGAAATCACAAGTTTTTGGGTTTATTGACATTATACTTAGGAAATAGGGGAAATGTCTAATAAAAAGTTTTTTGGGTTTAGGCCGAGTTTTGTTGAGATAACAAAAGTTTAATTGGGTCCGGGAGTTTTATTATGCTCTTTTAAAATTAATGTAATAGTTTTTGGTTCTTGATTTTGTTTTCTGGTTTTGACGCAGGATTATTCCCAACTGTTTCATTTCAAAATGTCATTTGTAAGTGATGGGGTCTCATTAGCCCTTGGACATTTGGTAGTTTAGCTTTGACTGATAGTTGTGGAAAGGGCCCAACTTAATTTTATATCTCGTAAACACTAGAAATAGGGATCTGAGAATGCATTAAGCAGTAAATTTTTTTTTTGATTAGATGTTGTGTGTAAAGACACTTGAGTAGGCAGATTTAGTTTTACAACGTTCTTATAGGTGAACCTTGAAATTGTTTTCATATTTGTTTTTTGAAAGTGCACACAAGATAATTCTTTACGGAGTTGAGTGCAAAGGTTCTTCACATTATAGTGGTACAGTAAATAAGTACTAACGTTGCTTATTTCCTTAAGTAATAATTTTAAACAAACACACTAACGTCGGTTGTTTTTTTTGTAACATAAATATTTTTTTAACTTTTCCTAAACTGATTGTTTTTTGCAATTACGATTTTTATACCTTATGATTCTTAAGTAAATTTAATTTTCAACATTTTTTTTTGTATAGTAAATTAATTTTTCTTGCTCGTTTACTTTTCACATTGCCACAGTTTTGGGAGAGGAAAGGGAATTGACAACTGTTTTTTTAAAGAAAAAGAACAAAAACTGTTGCATGACAACTCGAATAAGATTTTTCTGGTGCTGGTTTTATTAATTTTTTTTTAAGGTTCACTAATAGGAGCTGCAACCCCACTTAAACATTTTTAATTTTTTTTTGAAAATATTTTTTAAATATTTTTCTTTAAATATTTTTTTTTTAAAGGGAAACTTGATTTTCTTGTTGGACATTTTTTTCCTTGGTGCATAGTAGTACCTTGTCCCTACAATGGTTCTACCAGTTTATTTAAATATATTTTTTTCTGAATTAAAATATAATTTTATTTCGAACCCTCACGTTTTAACAACCTATCATCATTTGTTTTAAAAATTTTTTCTTCTCCCTACTCCAAACCACCTATCAGAGTGGAGTAATTTTTGAAAATTTTAGTGAGTCACTAATTAATTTTTTTGACTATTGGACTACTGTGGTCGACACCAAAAAATTTTTAAAAAATTTTTTTTTGGACACCTTTTGGTACGATCCTAGGGTCTTTTTGACCATGACCATGGATGATGCATCAATTTAGTTAAAATTTTGGGAATTTCATTTTAACGATTATTAGAGAGTTGCAGTCCTACCAAGACGTTATTTGTGTAAATTTTTTATTACCATCGGTAATTTTTTTAAAAATTTTCTTTAAATTTTTTTTTAATTACACACAACATCCTTACTAGTCTAATTCAACGCAATTTCAGCGAGCGGATTTTTTTTTTAATTGAGCATATTTTACGATTTCTATAACATGAACATCTGTTCCGATGTTTATTGCGTTCACTTATATATTAAGGGATGATGTGACCTTAAGCAATGCATGTTTCGTGTAAACTCAGAGTAGGTAAGCAGGTTAAAGTGGGTTTTGATTTTTTTCTTTTAAAAAAAAAATCATTGTATACGGCGATTTGGGGTTCTTTTTGGAGTTTATTTGTGGAGCCGTTCTGCAATAGCAGGAGTATACCCTAGCTTTGACTGTGTACAACAGCTTTGGGATTTTTTTTGTTATAGGTAGTCTGTTGTACGTTCCATTTAGGGATAAATTTACCTATTCGGTTGCTGAGGTAAACAAACATCACTTAACTTTAATTTTAATCCAGTTCAGCTAGGATAAGCGCAATTATTTTTTTTTTGGTTTTACTCACGCAGGAGTGGAACATAAGACCTGAACACTGCCAAAACTCTTGTCTCTCTTTTATTTTTTTTACTTTTGTTATGGCTACTTGTTAATTCTAATTTAGGATTTAAGTAGTTATTTCTCTCTGCAGGGTTGGACGTCATAGTTGGTTGTACAAATACTTAATATAAATTATGATTACATTTTTAAATGCAAATAAATTTTATTTTCTTACTGCTCCGGTGTTTTTCGGTTTTGTTCGCGTCTGCCCGTATTTAAGTTTTATATTTTCTACATTTGTGAGAAAATTTATAGTGATTTTCACTAGTGAGTTTAAAGTGAACTTTGTGTTTGTTATTACGTGGTTTAGTTTTATAATTGGGAGGTATAATTAAGAGTTTTAAAGTTTAAAGTTTGAATATAAAAGGCACCATGGCTATTTCTTTGAGTCGGTTGTCGGACATAAGGTACTTAGTCAAGGACGAGTTAATCTACGAATTAACATGGAGAGTCATAGCCATTGGATCGGTGGAAGAGATGAAGCAACAGCTCATACTGATTAGACAGAGAGAAAGGACCGATGGAAGTATGAGATACCCTCCGTATCCCTTTAAATTTGGCCAGGATGCTTTTAGCTGCATGAAGAAGCTAGATAGTCTAGTACCGCTGGTAGAGAAGTTCTCTGGTACGAGCAAAGGGGGAGAGTTTAGAAAAATCGCTGTAAGGTTGGAACATGTGTTAGCCAGGATAAATAATATGAATCCGTCAAACTTTGAAGAAAGTCAAACAAAAGGCATTCTGGGTGCGGAAACCTTGAGTTTGATTGGGAGGTTGCAGAGCCAAGCAACAGATTTATTGAGAGTTGGCGTTGCCTCAGATGATGATGAAGCATCTGAAACCCAATCAACAAGTCGAAGCTCAGACCACTCGACAAATGCTGGCAACACACCTAACCAGTCTCATTTCCCACAACCACAGCACTCGAGCACACAAACAGCTCAACAGCCTACGAACCAACCGTCGGTCATTGCTCCAGTGCAAATGCAAGTGCTAACGAACCCAACTCAAGCACCAATACAAGCACCACTCCCTATGCCGATTGAGAATTACGGTACATCAGCTTTTCATTATCAACAACCGTCTACCGTTCCTTTGAGTTTAGCTGCCCTCCAAAGTAGCATTGCACCAATTGCTCAGTCACGACCATTTTCATGTTCGTCGCCAGTACCAATGTCAAGTGATCCTGGTACTTCATATCATGTTGCACCTGTGCCTCCGCATAAGTGGAACTTAAAGTTTACAGGCGAGAGGAGTACAATCTCCGTCACCGCATTTTTTGAGAGAGTGGACGAGTTGAGTCAGGCTAGAGTTAGCAAAAAGGTGTTACTGAACTCAGGCATTGATCTTTTTGAAAAGTCAGCCTATACTTTTTATAAAGATGTTCGAAGAGAAGTCCATACATGGGAACAGCTGGAACAGAGGTTCATGGCAGAATATCTTCCTTCTTCATATGGCGAGAAGCTATTGAAGGAGATTCAAAAACGTAAACAAGGCCCTGGAGAGTCTATAGGGACCTATATTGCTGTCATGAACACATATTTCCAAAGACTTGGCTGTCCTGTTTCCGAAGAGGCGAAATTAGCTATCGTCTTCAGAAATATCGCGGACATCTATAAAAATGGGTTAATTGCTACTGAGGTCAATAGCCTATCACATTTAAAGGATCTGTGTCGTAGAATAGACCAGAGATATGGTTTAGAAGAGGAGAATTTTACTCCTAGGAAAAACCAATCAATCGAACCTGACTTGGCCTACGTTGACGTAGAGAGCGATTTTGACGATTTTTCAACAGGGGTTGATGCAATTCAAATATCAGGTGCCGGGACATCAAATCAACAGAATTTGAATATTCCTGATAATAGATTTAACAGAGATAGGCAACAGCCAGCAAGCAGTTTCGCTGCTAGAGCTGATAGAGATAGACAGCAACCAGCTAGTGGTCAGTCTAGTGTAAATGACAGAGATGAACAACCACCACAAGGTGTTAGACCTGGTAGGGCGAATAGGGACGTGGTATGTTATAGATGCAACCAAACAGGGCACATGGCAATCGGGTGCGCATTACCTAGAGGTAAGCAGTGTTATTCGTGTGGACGAGCAGGGGTAACAGTAAGAGAATGTCGAAATTGTAATCGTCAGGGAAACGGACCCAGGCGCTCGTAGGTGGTCGACCTTCGAGTCAGCCTGAACAAGCATCGACCGATAGGCTAACGTACGTTTTAGATTATGTGATAAGTCATGCTCGTAAAGATGAGAGGCCTTATTTAGAAGTGGATGTGCTCGGAAATAAGTTATTAGGTTTGTTGGATTCCGGGGCTTTACGTACCTTTTTAGGGAATCATGGTTGGTCAATCATCGAGAGGTTTGGTTTTTCACTTGATACGACAAAGAAGACGAGTTGTATTGTGGCAAATGGTCAAAGCACGAGTAGTATTGGGACAGTGCAGCTTCCTATGCGAGTTTAGGATAAATTTAGGTTAATAGAGGTCGTCGTCGTTCCTGAGTTGCCGCACACTTTGATTTTGGGATTAGATTTTTGGATTTCGATGGGGATAGTACCGAACTTAAGTACTAATGAGTGGCACTTTGCCGATAATAAAGATGTGATTTGTTCTTTAGAAACACCAGACCAACAAACTACTCTTTCGCCTTATGAATCAGAACGACTAGAGGAATTGGTCGTTAAGAAATATCGTTTCTGTGTAGACTACCGCAAATTGAACTCAGTGACGGCGCGTGATCGTTATCCTTTACCACTCGTATCCGAGACTCTTGACAAATTGAAAGATGCTAAGTACTTGTCAACTTTAGATATTAAGAGTGCTTATTGGCAAGTACCAATGGAAGAATCATCGAAGCCACTAACAGCATTCATCTGTCGACGAGGTCTCTTCCAATTTAAGCGTTTACCATTTGGTCTCCATAATGCACCTGCAACTTGGCAGAGACTCATAGATAGCATCATAGGAAACGATTTAGACCCCTACGTGTACGTATATCTCGATGACCTCGTAATTGTCACACAGAGCTTTTCTGAACATCTTAGAATTCTTGAGGAAGTCCTACGAAGATTGCAGAATGCAAAGATAACGGTAAGTTGGGAGAAATGCCAACTGTGTAGGCCAGAAATGACTTATTTAGGTTTCGTAGTGGACCGTCGAGGCATCCGAGTTGACCCTAATAAAATTAGAGCCATGTTAGAGTTCCAGAGGCCAAGAACTGTCAGAGAAGTTCGTAGAGTTGTAGGTACAATATCCTGGTATAGACGTTTCATAGAGAATTTTTCAGCGATAATAGCTCCGATTACAGCTCTAACTAAGAAAAATCAAAAGTTCGATTGGACTCCAGACTGCGAAAAGGCATTTATTAAGATTAAGGAACTTTTAGTGACTGCACCGATTCTTACATGTCCAGATTATACCAAGGGATTTGTCATTCAAACAGACGCCTCAGGATATGGAATAGGAGCATGTTTAACGCAACCTTATCCTGAAGGAGACAAAGTCATATGCTATTTGAGTCGATCTTTGACTAAGCAAGAACGTGTTTACACGACCACCGAGCGAGAATGTTTGGCATTGGTTTGGGCGATAGAGAAGCTCCGGCCATATATTGAGGGGATCTCATTTAAGGTCATTACAGATCATTTTAGCTTAAAATGGCTTCATAGCTTGAAAGAGCCCAGTGGAAGACTTGCTCGTTGGTCTGTAAAACTGCAGCAATATGATTTTGAAGTAATCCATCGGAAAGGGAAAGATTTAGTTGTCCCGGACATGTTGTCTCGCGCAGTACCCATGATTGATACAATTTCGCAGCCCAGAGACGTTTCAACAGCAATTAAAGATCGATGGTACCAAAAGATGGTAAAGAGGGTCGTAGAGTTACCGTTAAAATTTATGAATTGGAGATACACTGATAATAAGTTGTATA
The DNA here is from genome assembly GCA_963576565.1 of Aspidapion aeneum. Classification (NCBI taxonomy): domain Eukaryota; kingdom Metazoa; phylum Arthropoda; class Insecta; order Coleoptera; family Brentidae; genus Aspidapion; species Aspidapion aeneum. The sequence goes on from OY755039.1 coordinate 116,722,968, forward strand.
AATATGTCAAACAAGAATACCCTCAACTTTCACCATCTAACGAATATTGGAAAGAGGTAGTCCCCAAAGACCATAGGCGTAGAATTATTGGAGAAGCTCACGATCCTCCTACCGCAGGACACATGGGTGTGTATAAAACCTTCGACAGACTGGCAGAAAAATATTATTGGCCAAAAATGCGCCAGGACGTGGCAACTTTTGTAAAGAAATGCTTTGTCTGTGCAGCTCATAAAGTTGATACACAAGGTGTATCTGATCAGATGATATCGCACCCAAAACCAACTCGTCCTTGGGAAATTATCTCAACAGATTTATGTGGACCTCTACCTCGTTCGACAAAGGGTAATTGCTGGATTCTCGTCGTGACGGACTATTTAAGTAAGTTTTCCTTAGTTTTTCCAATGCGAACAGCTCCTACTCAAGCAGTTGTCAAGCATCTTGAGGAGCAAGTATTTATGGTCTTCGGAGTACCCCGTTTGATACTTTGTGATAATGGCCCTCAGTACAAAAGTAACGAGTTTAAACGTTTTGCTGAGAGTTATCAGGTTAAAATTCAGTATAATCCGTATTATCACCCCAGAGCAAATCCAACAGAAAGGACGAATCGTACGTTAAAAACCATGTTATGTTGTTATGTGAAAGACAACCACAGGAAGTGGGACGAACAAATACATAAACTTGCCTGCGCGATTCGTACTGCAACCCATGAGACAACCAGGATGTCTCCTTTCTTTGTTAATTTTGGTAGAAATATGTGTCTGTCAGGAAAAGATTACTCCAACCCAGTGTTGTTATCTGAAGAGAATGGTGTACAATCTGCAGCTGAAAGTAGGAACGAAGGTTTCCGGAAGCTCTATGCGGATGTTAAGAGAAGGTTAGAGGTGGCTGGAGAGAAAAACGTAGTTCAGTATAATTTGCGTACAAGGGTACCCAACTTTGTTGTGGGTCAGCGTGTTTGGAAGAAAAATTATGTGTTGTCAGATGCTGCGAAGTTTTTCTCGAAGAAGTTAGCACCGAAATTCGTTGGTCCTTATGTGATTAGGAATAAAATTTCTCCATGGATATTTGAGCTTCAGGAACCATCGGGTAAAGTACTACCAGGGAGTTGGCATGCCAAAGACCTTAAGTCGGCAGCGGACCTCTCCGATTAACCTTTTTAGGTTAATCGTCTTGAAGTTGGGGGGGGATTATGTAACGTGTCATTTTTACGTTTAAGGCAACGTTACATATTTGTTTATTTAGGTAAATAATCAAGGATCTTTGACTCGTCTTTCTGTACACAAAGTAAGGGTATTTTATAGAGCTAGGTTTGGAGGTTATATAGTGTCTAGGAAGTTACCTTAAAAGGAGGCATTCCATCGAATTACTGTGGACACTACGCACATCGCATTATCTGGACATCGTAATTGGAATTTAAGATCACAGGCTTCGGGAAAATCACATAAAAATTTTGATTGTTTTGTTTTTATCTGTGGAATTTTGTGTCGTCATGAAATTAAACAGCTGGGAAATGGCGGCGTTGCCGTATCACAAATGGATTCAGTAACAGGAAGGAAACATTTAGATGAACATTTCATTCCCTTACGTTTATTTTCGAGGATATTGGGACAATCCGAACCTCATATCCTTCACGGATTAACTAGTTTTGATAGCACGAAAACATATTTAGGTCCACGGTTTGACCAGTAACAACCGAGGCTCCGCCCACTTTGATATCTTTATTAATTTGATAGGGAGAGGATGGAATAAATACGAGTTGTGCACTTTTGTAAATGGGAGATAAACGAGGGTTAAAAACCAAGACTAAAAGAATAAACGAAATCGTGTGAATTAACATCTGAACACTCTTGTGCCGAGCTTCTTAGCAGTAGTTCAGTGTGTATTTTTAGGTCCAAGTTCAGAAACAACTTTATTAATGTAGAAATGTTTTACAAGAATGGCGTCAAACCATATGAATCTTAGAGAAAACATATATAAAGAGCAAAGGAAACTTGTGACTAAAACTGTAGCTAAAATACAACTAAATTCTACACTTAGTATAGCTTTACTCATATGGGAATTGGTTGAGTGTTCGAATATTCCTGGGTTTGCTGCATGCTCTGATCTCCAGTGATTGAATTTACAATTGATGGTTTCAATGCTGAGCTTCTTATAGTCCGTCTGGTTATTTTCCTCTTACTTGATATGTTGGCGGGGGTCCGGTAGGCAAATGTTCGGTCTATGTATGGAGGGTATCTCGACGTCCTTGTTATAAAAATTCCAACCGTGGAAATAGATCCGACAACACCTCAAGGTGCGTTTACCTAATTGCAATGTCCCCTTGGTCGGTGCTGCCCCCTATATACCTGTATAGAACTATTGCTGAATGTCCTCATTGGTTAGTTTGAAAACCGCGGGGTTTTCTGGTTGGTTGGTATTGCGTTTTACTGTCCCCACTCCCCACCAAATTTACAAAACGGTTTCCGGCCACTTCATTATTCTGGTATTCTCGACGAAGTGCTTTGTCTCTCTTTGCTAACAAATTTTGGCTGGGTCGACAACAGTTTCTGGGATCGCCTTTGTTTTTGGTTTTGGCACTGCAGCGAATTGTAGGAGATATCCCAGAAACTGTACAAGTGAGTCCGTCGTGTCTAGGGTAGTCTAGAGTGACGCTCGCACCCTGTTTGAGGGGAATTTAAGTCGGCCTACGCCATTTGTACGGAAAGAGCAGCGGTAAGTTCGATTTTATTTTTTTTCATTTTTTTTTATTTGAGTACTCTTCAAGATAATATTTGCCTCCCAAATTGTAGTTATTTTTCGTGTGAAATGTACTTTTTTTGACAACAGACGTGGGGAATTTTTGGCGTTTTTATATTTTTCTTTTAACCACGTGTTGGATAAAAACTATATATTGTTTTTCTCCTTTGTCTACAGCCCTGTCCATTCCATCGGCAGCGGTGCTGGACGCTGGTGGGAAGCCGGACGAGCCAGTTCTAACCCTGGGAAAGGTACGTAGGGTTATTTTAGTTCATCTGTTTAAATCTGCTGTATTTTATTGAGTCGACATGGGGTTCTCCAGGAAACTGAAACATTTCATTTTCCACAGGGTTTTTATGCTCGGGCAAGAAGCCAGCAACCTTTTGACCACCATGTGCTGCCCTAGCACCATGTGCTGAGCGGGCACGAGGGGAGACGCGGGCAAACCAGGAGCATCAGTCGCAGGAGGAGAACAACACCACTTCCAGGTTTAATAAAACACCAAACTCACAATTAAATAATTGCAGGACCAAGGTAGGAGCAAGCCTTTAGACATAACCATTTCATATAATTTTTTTCAATATAATTTGGACAATCTTTTCATATAATTTTCAGTATAATTTAGACATTATCTTTCCAGATAACTTTTCAATATAATTTTAACATTGCTTGTAAACGCAAGGTAACGGTATGACGTCATAACCACAATTTTGCGGCGTATTTACTATATTGACTTGTCTTCCTTCATTTAATTTATTTAAGACAATTTCTCCTGTGAAATTTGGAGTGCCTTGCTATTTTGGCCCGAACTTGTTTAATTTTTTTTTGCATATTTCATGTTTCTAATCTTAACTTCAGCCCTTAAAATACACAAGATGAACTAAATTTTTGTATTATTTGTGCAACCCAGTGACCAACTTTGCGGAGACAAAAGAGAGATGAGATTATATGTTTTAGCGGTTTCCTTACATTGTTCTACTTCATGGGGTGGATCTCGGACTGGGTTGCTGTCTGTCTCATTCTACCCAATGTAGAATGATGACAGCAGATATTTGGTCCAGATCTCCCCTATGATGGAACGATTGTGAAAGTGTATTTTTTTTAACAATCATTTATGTAACCGAGTCTCACACTACTGACTCAGATGTAGGTACACTATGACCTGTTAAAGGAGTCCATCTACCTGTAAAGTGCTTCTAGTTTTATCATTTTGATTCAGTTAAAAAATCTTTTAGAATTTTATCTCGTTTATTAGTCAATTTTTTTTGGTTTTTTTTAATTACACAAATACTCTGGAAGCCTCGGAAGTAGGTAGAATTTCATTGTTTAGCTGCAACGTTTGGGTTGAACTGTATTTTATTTAAGATCTTCTTTGTAAAACATTGGTATTAAATAATGTGGCGCACTTAAAATTTTCTTATTTCTGAACCCCCCCTTCTCCACTGTATAAAAGTTACCAGGCATATCAATGTTTTACCTAGCTGGAAAATACAGTTCTGCTTCCAGATATTCGTTTAATTATTCAGTGGTTTTTTTTAAGGCCACAAATTGGCGCCCAAATTTTTTTTTAGCTTTTTTTAAGGCCACAGTTGTAACGACGAAACCCCAACTAGAAAGAATTTCTTAAAAGTAACCGCAACGTACTCCCGCTACGTCTCAGTATACCATACAGCGACGTTATAATTCCCTAAGTGGGGAACCAATTTCTGGTTATAACTACTTGGCCAAGTGTTTAAAGTCACTGTAGTAACAACTACACTACTACGTCGTAGCCAGGTATCTACTACGTCGTAGAGGCTGTTTTTTTTCCGTAATGGCATAAAAGTTGCGATGTAGTTGCAAATAATATAATCGTTTCTTTTTGGTAGAATTGTTACACAATATGGTGGACACAACAGTAAACAGACTCGCTTAGTTTTTTTGTTTGGTTATGGTTATAATATGTACTATGTTATCCAAAAGTGTGAGAATTTACGAGCAGAGGATCAAAATTCGAGTGCGACGCAAAGTTTTTTGTATAACATGCATTATATATATATTGCAAAAAACCGGTGCGCCCGTAAAATTGAGCCGTTTTCTGGTAGTTGATGGAATTTTTGTGTTGTGATTTTGGAGGTTATGTTTTCATAATCGACAGTTAACTCCAACAAATGGTGCTTAAGAAGAGCATTTTTGGTAAGCTTCAACTAATTTGTTTATAAAATAGTATAGCTCTTTAATATGAGCTCATAAAACGACAACAAAAATATTAAATTTTCTTTCTTACATAAAAACATGGCGTCCCAAACTATATTCCCTGATAGTCGAAAGGGTTACTTGAAAGTGAGCCTAAGTTACGGCAACGTGTCACTTACGACTTTTATGTCGGCATTCCTTTTTAGTTCTAGATAACACACTCGAATTTCTACTCCTTCGTTGCAGAAACGTATTATTAACTAGCTTTCGCCACTAGAAAACGTCTACAGAGTGATAGGAACCACGCGATAAGTATAACTACTACCCTCAGGTTATTGGGGTGTCGCCACTTGTCATTTGCCGTTTCTGTCAACAACAGCACCACTGCTTATAGGTTTTGTACCAGCGTGAATTTGTGGTAGGTTTTAAAACAAAAACAAGATAAATTAAAATCCATTAGAACAACAAATGAAGTGCCAATAAAAAGTGTTTTTTAAAAATGTATGTTGCAGTGAGAGCATGATCCCTATTCTAGAATTTCTAGGAAGTGTTGGTCAAGGAACTAAAAGAACGTAGTCACATCAATGAAATCAACTTATTGTTACTTTTTTTATTTACACATTGCTCTCACAATTCGTATGTAGTATTTTTTATTGTTTTTAGATATTTTGGCATTGTCAATATTCAGTAATTTTTATTATTATAAGCCCTATAAGTAAAAAACAATCTCTGAGAGTTAGATCGCTTAGAAATCCGCATGTAACCACGATATATTTAACTTGTTTTTTATTAGCCGCAAACAGCGCAAAAGTTCCTAGATGAAGTCTAACATATCCCAGAGGTTATTTTAGGGGCCGTGCATAAATTAGATGTTAGGGACCTATTGCAATAAAGCCTGGCACAAAACACAGCACAAATTTAAGTTTATTCACTTCAAACCAAGCTTTAACAACAGCACAAATTTGAAGAAAACCAAAAAGAATTATTGACCCAAGCTCAACACATAAAATGAAACACAGTGAGACACGACACGTCAGCACAAGAGACATAGATAAACGAATTCGGTTTAGTCCGCACAAGAGGGTTACGATGGCGATAGGGTGGTGCCTCAGCACAAACCACGAACGACCGTAAAGACAGTGAATAGAACAGCAACAAGCAGCGTAAAAGATTAAGGATGGAGATTAAGCATGGACCAGGGAATTCTTAAAATCCGTGTGCGGTACTCGATACTTTGGATCAATATTTTGCATTTTGATTGTTTTGCAAAATGGTCAAGCAATGAGCTCGAAAAAATGGACTGCTCAAGGTAGTTAAAAAAATATTTGCAAAACTATTCCTAATATTCCCATATTATAAAAGGAGCCACAAAAAGTAGGGTTAAGAATGTGTGCGACCAAGATGCGACTTCAAAAAGTCTACGTTTTCAAAGTAGAAACAGGAAGGAGAGATTACTTTAAAAGATCGACATTAAAAAAAAGGCAAAGTAGTTGCGGCTTTAAAGTTGATTCAAAAAGTTATTTTGTCTACATTGTTACATCAGATGTTACTATGATGACACAAACTTTTGTGGTAAAAATTAAAGTTATAATGTAGTTGTCGGATACACTTGTTTGGGACTCCAATGAAGCTTAACTTTCTAGTGGTAATTAAGTAGGATATAAAAGTCAGGGCGACTACGAAATAACGACTCAAAAGAAAGTAAAACTTTAGCAACGTCCTATTGTGGTAGAGAAGACTATCAGAATCGACTATCAAGAAACAATCCTAAGAAGTAGTTTAGAGGGTCGTTTTTACGAAACATCTACTATTTCCTGATACTAAATAGTAGTTAGAACTAAAAAGTAACAAGTTTTGGTTGGGATCACCACATTTCTACCATAAGAAAGTAGCAAAGCCTTTAGAACATGTAGCCGCTACTATAAATGTTAGTTGGGTAAGCACAAAATCGTAAAAAACGTTAAATAAATGTTGTGTTAAAATTAAGCCAACTTTTGACATTAAAAAAACATGTAGAAAATCCGAACGAAAATTTCATGTAAAAGCATTACCAAATGTATATTTGTTAATAACGTTAAGAAACCAGCATTAAAAAAACCATAATTTCACTAACATTAAAAATAATACCATCAATATATGGTTATTTTTATAATGTTTTTCCTAGATCTCATTTATAACGTTGAATTTAAGATATATGAAGCTAATAAATGTTTTGTTTTTTAAACATTAAAAAAAATTATACTATAAAGGGCGCTGCCGCATAGTTCCACTACCAGAACGGGCCATCGCCATGTTTAGTTGCATTTCGCTGCGAGTTCATACGAGTCGATAGCAGATACGCTTTGTGCAATTTTGTTTACAATATTTACCTCTTGTAGAAACAAACATGGCAAATTAAAAGCACAATTATTAATAATGATAGTGAATACATATTTGGATAGGAATATTACTCCAGTTGTATGCGAAAGATGGTATAGTTAAAGAGCAACAAATGTGTGTGCAGTGATCTAAATGAAGCACCATAACCTAAGGTAAGAAAGTAAACAAAAAAAAATGGTTTTGTATGAAATATCGCATACCTAACGTAATAGGTAATCAGACAGGGAATGCGACAATTCACCGCGAATGATTAGCCGCCGGACCTTAAGCAATTGTTTGGGCTCGTAGCGAGGCACTTACTACCAAATTATTGTTTACGTAGAATTTTAAATTTTATTTTCAGAAGCTACGGATCCGAATTTCCTTTACTGAGTGTGGAGTTCACGAAAACCTCAACAGACTGTTGCTGCCCTGCGTTTCCAAAATAGAAGAATTTTATTTACGTTATTTATGTTACCTTATCTTGAGAGATATTTGGAAAAAATATATTTTAAGGTTATTAAGCTTCCATTTCACTATAAATATGACGTTAGAACTAACAACTGTGCATCGAACCTAACGTTATGTTTTTAAATTATACATTATTTTGACATTATTAAAACGTTTTTTTGTTTAGTGGGTAGATATTTTTGTGAGATTTAGTACATAGTAGCCCTGTGTGTATGACATATTTTTACTAAATAAACTTTAAAATATGTCATACATACAGGGTTTCTAGTACATACACATACACATAGTTTCTATTTACCAAAAGGTGCTTTTTGATGCAATTTCAATATTTTTTAGGTAAAAAACCAGTGGCGTGCCATTATTTTCTTCAAGATTGATGTATTTTTTAAGAACTTCAAACATTCGATAAAACATTTAAATTTAGTTATCTATGATTACGGTACAATTTTAAGGTAAAAAATATGTAGTTAGTTAAACCAGATATCTTTACCAATTCCTAGAATTTTGTATATTTATAGTTTTATTTTATTAAGCAGAGGAACTTTGGTTTTAAACTAGCCTTTTTAAAATATTTTTAGTTCATTATTTTAACGATAAATAAACTACTTTACGGCACTGCAAAATAAAAAACAAAGGTATTTTTTTAATGGTTAGTTTTTGTATGATATGGAATGACATCAAATGAAAATATATATTTTTTGCTCGTGGTAAAAACATTATTTTTTTCTAGCTGGTTTGGGATTTTGAAAGACATTGGGTCTGACAAACTCTAATTAAATACTTATCTATCCTTGTTTTGTTTCTGTGATATAAATAGATAGAAAGAGAGGCCTTAGTAATTTAATTTTACTATTACTACAGACTGCATCATGAGAGCAATAAATGGTCTCTGGGATTTTCTATAATTCACAATCTAAGAGGGAGCTCTGCTTGTGGCATATAATAAGCGCGTGAGGGTTTTGATATAACTTTTTTATGGGAAAAGTATTTAATATAAAGAGGATCTGTAAAATAATTAAAATTTCTTGAAACCGTTAAGTCTGTGGAGGCGGTGTAGAGTTATATCGGAATAAAAATATTAAATATTGTAGGAAAATATGTAATTGTAAGGGTTTTGAAATAACTCTTTTTTGGGCAGAGTTTTGAAAATTTTGCAAAATATTTTTTGGACTTTTAAGAAGAGATTTAAATGCACCGCACATTTAAAACCCCATTGCGATAGGTCAAACTTGTGTTTTTTTATTGAGCATTTAAATGCGCGCTAAGGAATTCTTGTCTTTACTAATTGTCAAAAGTTTTATCAAAAAATATCAAACTATTTCAAAACCCCTACACTCTCATTATATGCCATACACAGAGCTCCCTCTTAATTAAAAAAATAAAATTTACGGATACAAATGCTTTATTTTCAAAATGAAATAAATTAATAAATAGATATTTAAATAATAAAATTGTAACGGTAATGGTAAAGGAACTATATTTTGATAAAAATAAATAGAAAAATAAATTATATTCTATTTTTTTTATACGTGGAAGTACAGTTTCACAAATTCGATGTTTTGGGGGGTTTCGGGTATGTCTAAGGAAGCTAGAATAAATCTGACCACCACTGACAGCCTCGATTTTCAAGAGAGGGCCTATAACTTCTTTATTTATATATATTTTATATTGGTATAAATTGCTTTTGTATAGGTTTTTTATAAAGAATCCAACTGTCAACTTGAATTGTATCTGTCACTTTCAGACTAGACCCTCTTTTTTGACGATTATAATACTGAATATTTTATTATTTTAATTTTTTTATTGTTTCTTATAATTTTATTTTTATTAAATTTTGAGTTAATCATTCTAAAATATTTTAAACCCAGTCAATAAATTAAAATGTAAAATGGAAACAATAAATATATAAATAGATGTATTAAAGGGGTCACCCGAAAAAGAAGTAAAAATTTTATGTAATATCTCAAAAACTAAAAGTGACAGGTAAAATTCAATTTGAAAAAATCTAAAAAAAGCAATTTATATCATAATGAAATTTTTATAAATAAAAAAGTTATAGGCATCTCCCTAAATAGAGATTTTTTAAAAACCCTCTGTAGCTTTAAAAAAAAACGACTTGTTATATCTAGTTGCATCGAAGCCTGGGGCGTTATTTTTTCTATCTGTCTTAGAAATACATGATACCCACCAAAACATTGAATGTGGGACACACTGTACAAAGTATCCCAAATTATGATTTTGGGTAATGCTAGAAACTAGTCTCCTTTCGGAAGAGAAATAAATATATTACACATGTTAAATCGATCCGTTTCTGAGCTACTACCCAGTCATATTAAAGTTCACCTTGAAAAAAATAGGTGCAAGTTGGATTTCTGTAGAGTTATTCCTTCGCTAGCTATAAGGCCTGAAATGTTCTAGAAATCAGTTTTTTTGCGATTTTCTCGAAAACTAATAACTTTTTTAAAAAAAGTGAAGAGAGAAAAAATAAAAGGAAAATCATTCGGTCTATACTATAAAATTCAGAAAAAACTTAACCCAACATTTAAAAAAATATATATACAAAAAAAGATTTTTTTAATTAAATTTTTTGTAGATAACGTGTTTTAAAATGGTAATACTTTATAATATTAGGCTTGATCCTCACTTATACCAAACACCATTTAATAAAAATTGTATTTTAGTTTTTTTTAAGTTAAACAACTTTAAGTAAAGGTTCGGAAAATTTAAAACAGGATTTAAAAAATTGCATTTTTATACACTCTGGGAACCATCTCTATAAAATTTTAGAAAAAAAAAGTGTTTGACTAAACTTAAATGTGATAAAGGGTACCTTTAATAAGGCACCCTTATTACAGGGTGAAAATTACAAAGGTATGTCATGATTTTTCGCCAAGGCTATATTATGTACATGGATAAATAATTTTTTGTAGATATTTTAGAAACTAAAGTTTTGAGTATACATATATATTTGGCGAAAAATCATGATACGACTATTCGGTAAAACCTTTTGTACCTATGTTTATAATTTCAAACTCTTAAAAAACTACCCTACATTATAGTCCGGAGCCTAAGCCACTTTTGTCTGCATTTTTGCGTACCGTAATGAAACTTGGCACGATTATAATACAACACTATGGTATTATTTTACGAAGTGGTGCTAATCCCGAACCCAGTGCAGAGCAAAGATACAGAGTGTTTTATTTTTAATTGCATCTATCTCATTAAAATTCTGTATAAAATTTAAATGTAAAGCTAGAGCAATGAAAATTATAATTTTTTTCTTGAAAAATTTTTGGTGTGGATGTAGAGTAGAAAAAAAAATTCCAGGCGGTTAGTTATCCAAGATAACTTGCTAAAATTTACTGTAAGTATTAACAAATTGTTTCTCTTTAAAACAAGTATTGCTGGACTGGTGTGACATATACAGGGGTCAGAGTAAAGGGAGGTTTTAATTAATAATTGTAAATTGAAAAAATCTTAAAAGATATAAAGGAATGTGGATTTCTTAGACGTAAAGATATTTAAAAAAAATATATACCATATAAGAGATGCTTAACTTTTATTTATATTTTACAAAAAGGAAATGAAAATTTAGTTGTAAAATACAGGCTGTTTTTAAAAACAAGTTACATTTTTATGATCAATTCAGTAATTTTTTTTATGACTAAACCTTGGTTCAACAGCCAGTGTCAAACGGCTGTACAGAAAAAACACAGAGCATATAACCTTTGGAAACGACAACAAACCGCTCAAACCCACACAGAATTTATAGAAGCCAGAAATAGTTGCAAAATTACTATTGACGCCGCCAAAGAAACATACAATCAAAGAATAAAAAACAGGTTGCTGAATTGTCCAAGTAGTTCTAGGTCCTTTTGGTCTCTTGCAAAAGCCGTTGGATCAAACTTCACCAAGTCATCCATACCACCACTTACAGATAAAAATACTCACTTAGCCACAACATCAGAGGAAAAAGCCAATATGCTGGCCAAAATCTTTTCCTCCAACTCAAACCTAACAGTGCCAAATGGAAAAACTCCACCGTTCATTGAAAGGGTTTCCCACAGTATGCCAGAGGTACCCTTTTGTCATAGAGAAATACGAAAATCCCTTAAAAAGTTGGATACAAACAAAGCAATGGGTCCAGATGGCATTCCCGCGATAGTACTCAAAAATTGTGCTAGCGAACTCACCACAACTTTCGCAAAATTATTCAATTTATCTTATAGGCAAGGAGTATATCCATCATCATGGAAGTCTGCCGCAGTACAACCCATTCCAAAGAAAGGAAAAAAGACAGATCCGTTAAACTATAGACCAATTGCTCTACTTCCGGTGATATCAAAAGTAATGGAGAGAGTTGTGAACAATCACCTAACCAAGTACTTGGAAAAGTACAAAATTATCAACGACAAGCAATACGGATTTCGAAAATATAGGTCAACTGGCGATTTACTTACATACGTCACTCACTTATGGCAAAAAGCGATTGAGTTGCGAGGTGAAACAAGAACAATTGCCTTAGATATATCTAAAGCATTCGATAAAGTCTGGCATGAAAATCTGCTCAACAAGCAACGGGATTGTCGCCGAGACTTTGCACGCACTTGGTTTGAGAGTTACCTTAAGGATAGATCCATTTATGTTGCACTGGATGGCCGGAACTCCAACTCTTACCAAATAAATGCTGGTGTGCCACAGGGAGCAATCCTTTCGCCAACACTTTTTCTGATTTACATAAATGACCTCATAGATAAAACAGTAAATCCACTTTATTGCTTTGCAGATGATGGCAATGTAGTCTCCTCAGTCATACCACCCACATGTCTCTCCGCACGTGAATTCCATTACCTTAGACTAACTGAAATATCATAGATAAATAACGACTTGGAGATAATAGAGGACTGGGGCAACAAAAACCTTGTACAGTTCAACGCGCAGAAAACCCAAGCAGCCCTGTTTTCAAAAAAGACTAGCACCGGTGAGCCAAACATCATGCTATCTGGAAGTGCTGTCGCATTGCAGAGCCAGTTGAACATCTTAGGAGTCACTGCAGAGACCAACATGTCTTGGCACAGTCACGTAGCAGATATAGCTAAAAGGGCGTCCCAAAAGCTTGGGGTGCTATTTCGTACAAGACATCTGTATACACCAAGCCAACTGCTGACACTCTACAAAGCCCAGATTCGACCAACTATGGAGTACTGCTCACATATATGGAGTGCGGCACCCAAACATACCTTAATGCTTTTGAACACCGTGCAAAAACGAGCTATCAAGCTGATCAATGACCCCGCACTTACCCGTAGCTTGGATAGTCTCGAACATCGAAGAACTGTGGGCGATCTATCTCTCTTCTACAGGTATTATCACGGAAAATGCTCTGAAGAGTTGGCACGTATGATCCCCCCGGGAGTAGCACCTACTAGGCGAACACGTCAAACAGACGGTAACCATAAATTTATTGTCAAAATAGAGGCACCAAGAACCTCATTATATCAGAATTCATATCTCTGGAGAACAGCATCGCTGTGGAATAAACGCCCTGCGACAGTTTTCCCTGCAGGTTACAACCTGAACCGTTTCAAAACCAACACACACCAACATTTCCGCGCACTTGCCGCTTCTCGAGCGTGATAGGGATCTCCTTGCGAGTGCGCATACCCGTAAAAAAAAAACTATGAAAAACTGAAAGTCAGTACGTTACAATAATACTAGTACAGCTTTCATTTTCTTAAATTAAAACTTTTGTACAGAGTGTTAAAAAGTAACTAGACAATAAAGTTATTTCGTCATTTTTTATTTTAGTGCTGAAAATTCAAATAACTATGCCAAATAAACATCTCAATGCAATCACTATATTCCCCTTTATAAACCATTTATCGTACTCTATTTTTGTGATAAGCGCTACATCATTATCTTTTTCTGAACTGGGCGACAACAACTTTGCTGTCATTTTTACTGTTTTTTACTTTATTTATTTTAGCTACTGCGTTAATAATAATTTTGCAATGAAACTTGGCACAATTTGTCGGCTTATTACAGGCTATGACACAGATATTAATTTTTGTGTAGTTTTGTAATATGCTGAAAGATACAAGGTGATATTAAAAAAATCATGTAAAAAGTAGTAGTCTCAAGCTTTGGGTCATACCGGTAGTTTAAGATACTTTCTAAATTGTACAACTTTTTAAAAGGTAAAATATTATTTCCAGCACTTATAAAGTTAGAAAATATACAGTAGATAGTTAAACTGTTAACCACCTATGTAGTTGTTAGTTAGAGATTTTAAAACATACAGGGTATTCGAATTAAAGTCGGTAATATTGTTCGGTTAAGTTATTAGGCAAAATTTTAATATTTTTTCCGCACAAAATTGGTGGAACAAGAATAAAATAAAACGAGGCGTAGCTAAGTTCTAGTAAAAAAAATGTTTTTAAAAGATACACATAGTATACAGTACCAGCAATCGATTTTTTTTATATATAAATAAAAGCTGTTTTATAACTTCTTCTTTTTAAGTAAAAAGTTATTAATGAAAAATACAGTAACTTTAATTTTATAAAAAATATTTTTTACATTATCATTATTTCTCAAATCTATTTAATTATCACTTCTGACAACCAATCTCAAACAGGATGCAATTCTGTAATTTTATTAAAAGTGTAAGCTTTGGTGCCCAAGAAATGGCAGATTATCTTAAAAATTCAAAATTCTAGGTACTTGATTTCAAATTTACTTAAGTTATCAATATTTATTAAGGCTTGGCCAGGTATTTGTAATAATCCCTGGCGTAAAATGCGAGAATAGTTGGTGGCTCTTCTAAGGTAAAACCAGATTAAGGTGTCAGTTTTGACATATCATGTGAACAGTTTGACGTATTGACTCAATTAATATTTATTTTGGTTTAGAATACTAAATTACCTAGAAATCGATACCCCACACGACCACTTTAGACGAAATAATATTTGAACAATTTATCCTCCTAGTTTTTGCTTCCTTTCCCTCAAAAAAAACTTATTTCCAACGTTTAATTTTAATAGATTTTTTTTTCAAATTATAAGCTTAAAGAAACAAAAAGTGTACTCCAAACTAGTTTCATATTTAATTTATACATTTTTTCTGTCCCACCTCAAGTACGCCGCTGTATCTGGGGCCTGCACTGGGTTCCATCGGAGCACCACTTCTCAAATGGCATCTCTAGGTGTCTACTACCTCTGTGCCAAATTTCATTACGGTACGCGAAAATGCAGACAAACACCAAAATTCCCCTCTTAGGCCCCGAACTATTACATTTATTTTGTTTAAACCCCTTTGTCCCATTAAAGTTTAGTGAAATACCATTTTTGCTATCAATCGCAGTTTGGTTGGAGTTTCGAATATAATAAAAGTGTGCCCATTTGCGCATATTTTAAAGCTGTTTCTATATCTTGAGAAGTTGAACTTTTTTTATATATGCTTTTTTTCTCGTACAGTGCTTAATTGTATATTATTTTCCAAGTCCCATTATTGGCCCGGCTATTATTGACCATTGGCCTAACCTGTACTTAAAGTTGTTTAACTTTAAAGAAACAAAAACTAAATTTAAGTAGGTACATAGTGTTTTGTACAAGTCGCGATCAAGCTTAATATTATAAAGTATTAACATTTTAAAACAAATTTTCTTCTAGGAAAAATTAAAATTCAAAAAAAAAACGTGTTTTGAAATTATATTTTTTTAAATGTCAGAATAGGTTTTTTTCTTAATTTTACATTTGAGTCCGAATGATTTTGAGTATTTTCTCTCCCCTCACTTTAAAAAAAAAAGTTATTAGTTTACGAGAAATTCGTAAACAACTGATTTTTAGGACCTTGGGGGCCTTATATCTAGCGAAGCTCAAGGGGTATTTTAGAGAATAATATCTGGGGATGTGTGCTATGGAATAATTATACAAAAATCCAGCTTGCACCTATTTTTTTCCAAGATTCAGGGTTTTTTCACCTAATAAGACTGGGGTATACAAGGGATACCCTGTATGTATGACATATTTTAAAGAAATAGAGACGCGACAAACCCATCAAAGTTACTCAAACTCACATTTTTTGGTTATGTTATTTTATTGTCAAGTTCATTGGTGTTTCACTAAAATAATTTAAGTTGTCAGCGGTGAGTGACCCTAATTATCATTCAAGATATAAACAAACACGTTTGTCTGTCACCCACTGTAAATGTTTCGACGCTTATGAATTAACAAAGACGGAAGGTGCGTCTCTCTCTAAACAAGGTTAGAGTATACAGGTTCGATATTTTGACTTTGTTACGTTTGTCGCGTCGCTATTTCTTTAAAAAATCTATATAGAGGATCTAGGCTGTATATGGTTTTGTCAAAAGGAATACATTTTTATTTATTAACCGAACTCTTTAAAAATTTTGGATTTGGGGACCTTGCCTTCTTAACCAAATTTTCTACGTTGATTCGTTCTCTGGTAATAAATAAGGTAACAAATCCCCCAAAGTTTCTAAGTAGACGTCGGGTATCAAATCTTTGTCTTCTTTTCTATCAGAATCTTGCCATTCTTTGACGTCTTCTAATGACGTCACACCCGTCAAGACTAGAAGGGTCTGAAAGCCGCATCTGGTTCCCAGTAGGATATCTGTGTTGCATCTAAAAACAAAACAAATATAAACTTCAAAAACCTCTCACATGATACTCATGATAGTCCACTGTTATGGTTTACTCTAACGTCTGTACCACAATGTCAAAGTAGCTATGTCATAAAATATCCTGAAGGGGGCATCATGGTCGAACATTTTGGAACCGCACAGATAAGTACAGGAATTTTCATAATGGACATCGACTACATCAAGACCAAAATCCAAGAAGATATCGATAAAGTAACCAGTACCATAACCACCTTTGAGATAAACAACAAATGAAATTAAAGAAAGAAAAATAAGAAAAAAGTTTCTTATTTTTCTTTCTTTAATTTCATTTGTTTATAGTTTTAGGTCCTTGCATTACTTGCAATTTGGTATTTGATCACCTTTGAGATGTTCTGTAATGAAACCAGAAAACTATCCGATGAAACACATTGTGAAATCTTATATCACCATCTTAGAGAACAACAACATCATCTCAAGTGAATATTTAAAACTCTACGTGAAATACAAATTCGCAAAAAAAGAGGCCTATTAGGAAAATTTTTGACGTCGGTTTTTGGCGTGAATGATGAAGTCTACGAAGATATTAACAACTTGAATAAAAATCAAGAAATGTGGTAAGAAGCCAACCACCAAACAAAATTTATGGTCTCTGCACTATTCACGTTCAATGCCAACAAAGAAAAAAATTCATAATCAGCTTAAAAGATTCCAGATTAGGCTTAATCAAGGATTGGAAGCCATTTAATCCATGACTAGATGCTTCTCACGTATAGACAAACGGTGTTGCTATTAAAGGAACAGGAATTCTTAGCATGTCCCCCGACTATATTGTTAAAACCAAACAAATAACCTTAACAGCTAAACGTGTGGAATATCGCAGCCTAGCCAGCTAATCCAAAGTAGTCAACATGAATACACATGAAAACCCCACGAAATATATATATTATCAACAGCATCAGTCATCTGAATCAGTAATTGGTGTTTCGGATGACTTCAACGAACTGTTAAGCAAAGAGAAGGCAATACAAATTGAACTACATGAAAATACATGGCGAAGCATTAGACATCACACTAGTATAATTGGTATCACAACAACGATTGCGACAACATTGATGATGCTGGCAGTTTGGAGAACCATTAGATTTTTTAGAGCACGAAGAAAGCTTGCTAGAGAGCAGAGAAAGAGTCCAAAGACACTCGAAGAATTCGAACTCCAGTCCGTAAAGTCGACAATGTGAGAGGTGGCAGAATGTCCATTTATTCAAAATGGAACATCTTATTATTTTCATATATTTATTTTAGATCTGTATAATGATGTAGATACGATATTTAAATTATTAGAATTACCACATGTATTATACGATATATTAAACAGTGTAATGACGCAAATTGAATTTAGCTTAATAAGCATATTATATTATTATTGTATATATAAACAGAAATTAAATTAATAAAACAGATTCAAACTGATTGTTGTTAGCATACCTGCTAGCAGAACGTGAGACTGCGTTCTGACAATATTCTTTAACTTTATAGTAGCCATTACACCGTCTGGTTACTATATAGTTCTTACTTAAACCTATAGCAGGTGTTTCGTCTGGTTATAGGAGTTACAGCAAGTGCACTAGTCTGGTTGTGTCCCCTTTAACATTCCTTCTGCCTTATTGCAAGTGCCGTGACATGTCTTGTCTTGTAATAAGGTCCCTTTCTCTCCTCTACTCTCAATCAAGGGTCTTAAGTAAATTAGCCTTAGAGCAACAAAGCCTAAAACTGCACACCACAGTACACCGGTCTATTTTTTAAATGATGAATTTTCTGCCCAACTTTTTCCTCTGTAAAAATTCTTAAAAGTGATTACTAACAAAGCGCGCAGGCGCAGACATCTTTTGAGGTTCGGATTGACTAAACCAAGCACCCGATTTGTAGGACAAGGTTGCCATTTACTTTTAAAACATTTTTTTAAAGCACAAACAATGGAAAATGAGTACGTATACTTCGATGTAACATTTGATAAGACAGACTGTAAAGAACTGGAAAAAAGAATAGCAAAAAAGGTTATTGGATGTCCTAACAGTATTTTATGGAGCAGAGAGATAAAAAAGAATGTAAAATTTAACATATATGAAACAATGGTGAAAAGCAAGCAAGCAAGAATGGGAATCGAGGGAAGCATAACGGATGACATCACTAAACGGCAACTGATATGGTACGGTCATGTACAACGGATGAACGAAGAAAGATTACCAAAGCAGGCTAGAATGGCAACCAATAGGGCGCAGAAAAAGAGGGCGTCCTAAACTAATCATCAATCCAAAGATCAATGAGTCAAAAAAATCTGACAGAAGATGATTGTCAGGATCGAAGGAGGTGGAGAATAGGCGTCGGACAACGGAGAAAACTGGTAGGTAGCCTAACCAAACGATATACTTTGATTTTATTGCGACTTTGTTCGGTTATTTTTGTTGTGTTTTTGTTGGAAAGAAAGAAAATCTCGGACTTTTCCTACTCTAATAAAAAAGTAATGTTTTAGGATCCCTAAACCAGTTTTTGACAGTGAGATTTTATCCCAAATCTAATTAAAAATACTGTTTTTTTTTTTAGTTTTACAATTTTATTTATTTCTTTGATTTTATTATTAATTTTATCAATTGTTATACATTAATTATACCTTGTTTTATGTAAAAAAAAAATAATAATAAATGACAAAAACCATATACGTAATACGTATATGGCAAAAACACAAATAAACAAAACACCGGTTGACAAGAACGTGACATTTGTAAACCAGAGAACGAAATGTCAATGGTAAAAAAGTTAATAGAACACTGACGGATTGGATTTGACCACAGTAAAAGCGGCAAATCAAAAATGGCCGCTTTCCCGGCCCTTTTAGCCATTGACATTTCGTTCTCTGGTTTTGAAATTTCAAGGGCTTGTCACCCGCCGTTTTCGTTTATGTGTTTGCCTGTTTTTACCTTCCTAGCCCGCAGAGCAATCGCTAGAGAAGGTATTGTTTTCAACGAAAAATAATAAAAAAAAACAAACTATAGCAACTTCTTTAATTGATAAAATGAACGTACCTATCTCCAACCATCAATGTTCTACTGCTGTTAATGTTATAATCTTTTATCAATGCATCCGCTATGTACGAGTTTGGTTTTCCAATGACGAAAGGTTCCCGTAAGGCACATGTTTCTACAGCTTTCACTATAGAGCCAGTACCTAAAAATAAAGGAAGGGTCCGAATTGGGTCCCAGTTCTAGCAGGCTCATTTATTTATAGTCAAACTGGGTCCACATTAATAATAAAATAATTATAGGATAGGTTGGGAGAGGTTAGGGTTTTATTTTCCCAACATATATTTCGCCGTTTCGCCTATAGAGGTATCTTTAGGAGGTTACAATCTAAATAATATAATTATTACCTTCCTAGCCCGCGCATCAAAGGCTAGAGAAGGTATTAGTTTCGACGAATAATTTTTTTTTCACATAATGCCGAAAATGTGCTATTTGGGTGTATTTTGACCTTTATTATGATTTTGACCTATCTTAGCAATATCGTCGTGATGTCTGTCTGTGTGTGCATGTGTGAG